>OX387623.1:1250000-2500000 GCA_947568825.1 Sphinx pinastri
AAAGTGGGTGAACTAGTTGCGCCTCTGCCTACCCCTTCGGGGATCAAAGGCGTGAGTGTGTGTGTGTGTATTATATCATCTATGATGCAAATGTTTGCATTAACATTTTGCAACGCATTCAATTGTTTCCTGTGACACGGTATTGCGTGCTGTAAGATATGGGCGACAAAATGTTGCGCGCACGCATCACGCGCGGAAGTCATCCAGACGGTGCTATTAACAGCGCATTCGTAGTATCTAGGCCGAAGAACACTTACTATGGATAGATGGTTATGTTAAATGAGGTAAGATGTATAGCAATCCAACATGGAAATAGTATTGTAGTTTTAATTTCAGATAACTGTGTAAAATAGTCGCACTTACCTAAAATTTTGAGATGTTTTTGTTACATATTAATATCATCAACTATTACAGGTAAGCGACACGTATCTTAGTGAAACACGATTTTGTTATATTGTTTCCAAAATTAAGCTGAATGGCAACCCTTTTCTTGAATATCAATCCATATACCATTTTAACGAAGAATTGTTATTAAATATTGACAAAACATGATATACGTTTAAAGACACCTGAAGGAAACTCTAAAGAGGATTAAAATCATAACCTTTAATGTGGAATATTAATATTTTAACAAAAAACTATGCAGTATGCAACGCTATCGAAATCTGAATACTTTGTCCGAACTCAAGATAATATCTAATGAAGTGTTACATGTAAATCATGTAACAGTTAATTAAAACTTTCCTCCACGTACACACGAGTATCAAGACAACTTAATCTTGTTAATTACGAGAAAGATAAACTCTTGATATTATCCGAGTTTAACATGCAAATACCTTAATAATGAACTGACATTTTGAAACTTAGCGAGAAAAATCAATACATAATATATTAGTTGAACCGGGTATGTCTGTACATTGAAAGAAAAGTTATAAAAAAGAAAGGACATGAATAAAGAAGAATAATAGGACACAAATTAGGGATTGCAGAATCATTTCTGACTGTCTGCTTTTCATTTTTTTATTTTGATTGTTTGTTTGCGCTCATTTCCGAAGTTAATGAACGGATTTTAATCTAGTTTTTACAGGTGGACACTGGACAGAGTATAAATTACAGCATAATGTAACTTGTTTCATGAAAATCGGATATCCGAAAATAGTAATATCATTTTAAGATATTTGCAATTCACTTTAAAACTTTGGTTGGAATTATTCTGCAGAGACGGATCTGTGGGCAGCATACTAGTTACTTACAAGCTCTCGTATATATTGCCACAGGGCAAAAAGGGTATAGCACCTGTTCTTATAATATATCGCCCTTTATATTTGCGTCCCTTTATATAAATGACTATAGCGATATAGCTATCTGCTATACTATTTTCATATAAACTGAAATGCCACCTAAACAACTACAATTTGGCAATCATCATTTCAATCTGTTTGTGTGCCGCAACTAGTGCACCCAGTTTTCGCTATGTGTATTCCCATGATGTGATAGGGAGCGAAGCTATCGCCAAATCGGGCACAAATTCCAGACTTCGCGCTGATACTGATTAGAAAAATCCAATATCACTTTACCTGACCCGGGGATCGAACCCGAGACCTCAGTGTTGCAGTCGTACCGTAATACAACTACGCCGTCGAAGCAGTCAGTGTATCATTTATTTCATAATATGTTTAGTGCCGAAGAGAAAAAACTATTTGCAATTATCGTAGCACGTACTCTGCGGCAATGCCGGTAATAGCGCTGTGTCGCGGGATGATTGTTTAGAAAACCAGTTCTTATTGTTAATTTTAAATTATGAAATATTTGTCTAAAATGCCTTAGAACTTCAATAATATTTGTTATTTGGACTTAATTCTAGTGGCTGCCTTTGTGCCTTAATTAAAAATTAATTTAATTCCTAAGTCTACTCTATTTGGTTTTAAGAAGACCTTCCTTAAAATATTATTTTTATGTTTTTTATTTGATACAAGTCTACCCACCCTTTCGCGGATACGGTGTTCATTTTATGTTTTGGCAGGTCAACGAACGCACATTGCGATGTGATGTTGCACATCTAGATAATTTTTGACGCGTGTAAGCGACACGATATGACATTTAAGATGGACCCTCCTCCGCATGATAAAGCAAAATGCTAAACTGAATGACAATTGCATTTGATCACAATGTGATGTGCTTGAATATAATCTCTTCATTATATATCGGTCGAGTCTGTAAAAAACACTTTTAACACCCGTTGCACTTGCTTGGTTTTTGCAGCCTTATTTTTTCCACAATTATCAACTAACGGTACATTGCAGTTGACAGCTATGACGGTCACAAAATTGCTTTTTTTATGATTTTAAAACATTTTATTTATGTTATTGAATTTCAAATCTATTAGGTTATTTTGCGGTCGGACACCATTACCTGGCTATTTAAATTTCCTGGTAAATCCCCGTCAACATTTCAAACTACCCTCATTATGAATTATATATTTATTTGTTACACTTTATATATGAAAAGTATAAAGGCAGACATAATGCCGAATGCATTTTCTACCAGGTGGTGCAGATACTAAAATTATTATATGACTGACAACTCTAGTTACTGATAGATAAATTAAAATATTATAGAGATCTTCAACATCTATAATAAATTTGCAACCATCGGCTGCCAGTGCAATATTTTCAGCAGATTCTAGCGTGTCTATATCAATCGAAAACTCGTCTAAGAGTAGTGTGTCATGACAAAATGTGTGACTACGAGTTGCGTGCGCGCAGGTTCCGTAATTCATTTATCCGCTCTTGTTATGTAATACAGATGTATTTCCTTGAAGTTATGTAAAAAAAGTCTTACTACCATTGTTAATGGTTTACAGTTAATCTCGCGTTTTCACGGTTTTATAATATACTACACACAGAATTCAGTCATTCAATAACTTATTGAATGAGTATGGCTTAATACCTGCGGAGTGTTAAAAACTCTCAACTTATTTCAAATTAGCAGAAGAGGTGCCTAACAATGGGACACTATAAAATACAACATTGGAATTAATAGAACTCTCATATTTATTGTATAATCTCTAAAAAAAACAAAGAGATCATTATAAGTAACACATCATAATCCAAACAATTCGTGTGTTACCAGAAAATTTGGCCTACAGAGATTATAATTAAATAATTTAGCGATCGGATATTAAACGTGTATAATTATAGTTCATTAATAACTGTTTCCTATCGCAAAATTTTAATTGGTATGTATCATATTCGCGCATCGACGTAAAAATACAAACTGAGATATTAAGAAACTGACGTTGAGTTAAGTTACAGTTTATTAATATCCCAAAAACACTTTTTAACAAATACGCTGAAACCAATAGCATGCTTTACAAAAGATTTCAACTTTAAAGAGTCTTTAATTATTATTCAAAATCGTAACACAGGAGGTGATGAGCTTCAATATGGCAGGCCATGTTGAAGGTTTTATATATTGCACCAATTTAGTGCTGGCTGATTTTAATCTGTCAGTATGTTGTTTCCATAACGATGTTTGGTAACAAGAAAATTGTTCTTGCCGTTATACATATTCGATGTAATGTAACCCAATTACGATACTTTTAACAGGTTATGGGCCCAGAACGCAAGTAAGCTAAAAAGTATCAAATTATTGGGGAACCGTTAAAAATGAACCAAAACTACATAGAAACGTTGAACGGCGTAAATTATGATACTTGGAAAGTGCAAGTACAGGCAGTACTCACGAAAAATCAAGTATGGAAATACGTCAATGGTTCGTTACCTAAACCGGGCACTGTAATAGAAGCGAGCGCATGGTCTGACAAAGACGATATGGCAAAAGCTGATTTAATTATGGCGATGTGTCCAGGTGAGCTGAAACACATTAGAGGGTGCGACACTTCGCACGATATGTGGAAGAAACTGGAGAAGATTTATGCATCTAAAGGACCCGTAAGAAAGGCAAGTCTATTAAAGAAATTAGCATTGAACCTTATGAAGGAAGGAGATGATGTACAAAGTCATTTGAATAATTTCTTCGAGGCCGCAAATATGTTAAGCGATATGGGTGTAGAAATACACGATGACATGCTATCAATTTTATTATTATACAGTTTGCCAGAAAGTTACGAAAACTTTAGATGTGCTATGGAGAGCAGAGACGAGCTACCGAACGTTGAAGTGCTTAAAATAAAAATTTTGGAGAAGGCAAGCACAAGTGCCAATGTAACTCAAAATATTGAAGGAGCCATGTATGCGAAAAGAAAGGGAGTTAAAAGGGACTCGAAGACTAATCAACAAAATGCAAAGAATAGTAAATTTATGTACAAATGCTTCAAATGTCATGAGTTTGGACATAAAGCTTCAGAGTGCAAGATGAAGCGAAACAATGATGACGCAAGATGCGCCACGGATTTAGACAGAGAGGACAGTACTTTTGATATTCTTTTTAGTTGTGCAAATTTTTCGAAATGTTTATAATTTAAAAAGAATGACTGGATCCTCGATAGTGGCTGTACTTCGCATTTGTGTAACGATTTAGATAAATTTACTGATAATTTTTGTATTTTACAGGATAAATTAAACCTAGCATCAAATCTGTCAACGGATATAAAGGGCAAAGGTGACGTAAGGTTGTCAGCATCATCAGGCAGGAGGCTAACTTTTCAAAATACTTTGTTTGTACCAGATCTTAGGAGCAATTTGCTATCAGTAGCGAGAATTGCGGATAACGGGTATGAAATTCAATTTACTAAAGATAGGGCCTGTATAAGTGATGTGAGTTCAGGTAAAACTGTGATGACAGCTGAACGTGTAGGAAATCTTTATCTTTTTAAAGGGCTGGGTGAACAAATGTGTTCTTTTGTTGATTCAATCGATATAGTGACTTGGCATCAGCGTATGGGTCATTTAAATGGTAAAGATCTCTTAAAACTATTAAACCATTGCGGATATAATACGAAAGGGGCAGATTTGAGAAAATTATCCAACTGTGATGTATGTGCTAAGGGAAAAATGAGTTCGTTACCATTTTCGAGATCGGGTGGACCGTGTAATGAGTTATTACGAATTGTACATTCCGATGTGGCAGGTCCTTTTAAAACGCCTTCGATTGGCGGAGCAAAATACTTCGTGACATTTATCGATGACAGTTCTCGATGGTGTGAAGTATATTTACTCGGACGGAAGAGTGCAGTTTTCAACGCATTTAAGCTCTACAAAAATTACGCAGAAAGATTGACAGGTAAGAAAATAAAATTCCTTCAATCTGATAATGGTGGTGAATATCGGAATCGTGAATTTGATGAATTTTTAAAGAACGAAGGTATCCAAAGAAGGTTGTCGATTCCAAGGACTCCTGAAATGAATGGAGTCAGTGAACGCAAAAATAGGACTTTAATTGAAATGGCTAGGTGCATGTTATTATCTTCCGGATTATCTGTAGGTTTTTGGGCGGACGCTGTTGTAACTGCATGCTATGTACGTAAACGTTGTCCGACTAGCAGCCTAGGTGGTGGAATCCCATTTGAAAAGTGGACAGGCACTTCTGTGAACTTGTCAAATATACAAGGTTTTGGGACGAAAGCTTATGTTTTGGATAAGACACCAGGAAAGGATAAATTTGATGCACGTGCCAGAGAGGGAGTATTAGTAGGTTACCCTCGATCAACTAAAGGATATCGGGTTTGGATACCATCTGAACATAAAGTCATTGAAGCTCGTGATGTTAAATTTGTTTTAGGTGAGAAGACAATGAAGAATCATGAGGAGATTGAATTAGAAGTTAGAGACACACATTATAGAGAAAAAGATCCAGTTGTTGCAGATGTGTATATACCTAACCAAGTCTTGTTTGAAACCCCTTCAGGTGCTGGAGACCAAGTGAATGAGAACGATCGTATAGTCGGCACACCACTTATAATAGAAATCGACTGCAATGGCAGTGGAGATGTTCGTGGTGGAAATATACATTCGGAAGAGGTCGAGCAAGTAGGTGAAAATAATAGAAGACAAGTTATCTTGAAAAGAGGTCCAGGCAGGCCAAAGTTAGTAAAAGGAGAAACTGGACGTCCCAAGAAGGTATATAATATGGTAGAAGTAGAGGTACCAACTCAGGAATCGGAACAACTTGGACAGAGCACATTGAGACAATTTGGAGAGACAGACCGACAAACCAACAACGAAGAAATGCAGGATAGTGAGAATCAGGATGAAAATGATGAAGAATTTTTCTCTGCAATGGCTGAAATGTCTGTTGAGCAAGCTTTATCAAGCGACGATCATGAAGAATGGCGGGAAGCAATTCTATCAGAAATCAAAAGTTTAGTAAAGAACGAGACGTGGGACATTGTTAAGAAGCCAAGGGATCGGAAAATTGTAGGCTGTCGTTATGTCTTGACGACGAAATTAAACGTCGATATGACAACAAAGAAAAAGGCTAGATTAGTAGCAAAAGGATTCAGTCAACGTTATGGTATAGATTACCATCGAACGTTTGCGCCAGTAGCACGACTTGAAACAATCAGACTACTAATTGCACTAGCTGTAGAACTGAACCTGGAAGTCCATCAATTGGATATAAATACTGCGTATTTAAATGGCCGACTCGATGAAGAGGTATACATGCAAATACCGAAAATATTAGAGGAGACTTTGATTACGCTAATCCAGAGGGAGAATGCAAGTTCCGCAGTTAGGAAGCGTGCTAAGAAAATGTTAGTCGACCTTAAAGCTGGAGGCAACGCCTGTTTATTGAAACGTTCGTTGTATGGCTTGAAGCAAGCGGGACGGCAGTGGTATATCAGACTAAATGAGAAATTGCGCCGAATGAACTTCAAACCAACTGTAAACGAGCCATGTCTTTATCACCAGCGGAAGGAAGATGGAACCATTTTGATAGTAGTTATATATGTTGACGATATTTTAGTAGCTTCAGATAATCTTATTTTGATACAGGAATTTAAGAAAGATTTAGCTGCTGAATTTGAACTGAAGGACTTTGGACCAGCGAAATACTGTTTAGGTATAGAAATAGAGAAAAAGAATGGTGAAATAAGTCTGTCACAGCGAAAATATATTCAAGATGCTTTGAATAGATATGGTATGGCGGACTGCAAGACTGTATCCACACCCTTCGAAGTGGGATTGAATTTTGCAGTACCAAGGGATCATCGTGAAAATGATAAGGAAAAGGAACCGTGGCCATATCGCGAGCTCATAGGAACACTCATGTACCTTAGCGTAGGTACAAGACCCGATATTTCTAATACGGTTTCTAAGTTAGCTCAGTTCACGACCTGTCCAAATCATACACATTGGATTTCGGCTAAGAGGGTTCTTCGATATTTAAAGAAGACAATTGACTACCGATTGACATTTCGTAAGACAGGGAAATCGTTAATAGGATATTCAGATGCCGATTGGGGTAATTGTTTGATCGATAGGAGATCATACTCAGGCTACGCGTTTATGTTAGGAGGAGCGGCTATTGCTTGGCGATCTCAAAAGCAAAGAACTGTAGCTACATCTTCAACAGAGGCCGAGTACATTAGTGTTAGCGAGGCAATGAAAGAAGCTCTCTACCTTAGTAGTTTATTGAAAGAGATAGGATTAGATAGCTTATCGAAAACTGTCGTTTATGCTGACAACCAGGGAGCTATATATCTCGCAAATGATCCTGTGTATCATGCTCGTAGCAAACATATAGATATAAAATATCATTTTATCAGGGATGTACTCAAAGGCAACGCTATAGCGATGAAATACGTGTCGACAGATCTGATGGTAGCTGATATCCTCACAAAGGCTTTGCCTGTTTGTAAGCATTATAAATGCATGGTAGGTTTGGGGATGGTGTAGCTAAATTGAGGGGGCGTGTTGAAGGTTTTATATATTGCACCAATTTAGTGCTGGCTGATTTTAATCTGTCAGTATGTTGTTTCCATAACGATGTTTGGTAACAAGAAAATTGTTCTTGCCGTTATACATATTCGATGTAATGTAACCCAATTACGATACTTTTAACAGGCCACGGGTTTGATGCCCGCTCCGAAACGAAATAATTTCACGTAAAATTGCTGTAACTCACGATTATCGACTCTTATAGTACGAGGTCGAGTTTGGACGTTTGATTTTTACATGTGTTTATTATTTTTACCAAGTATAACGTAATAATATCAAATACTTATATCTGTGATAATTTTTATAATAATAGGCTGTCCAGTATCCAAGATTCGTAACTTTCAGCTGAATAATCACACAAACATATAAGTTATAACCGTGTTGATATTTCCGCAGTAGTTAAGCAACAAACCTCAGTTCTGTGTAACAAAAGAAACTTTTCTCCATAAATTACCTAATTGATTACTGTTGTTTTAATTAAAAAGCTTGGACCTTGGTGTAGTTACGATATTCCCTTTCTTTAAACTGCGAAGTATATCTAGAGTCGCAGTGGCAGGTCGTGACGAAAGTGTGTAAATAATATATAAAACTCAAGTGTGTAGAAAGCAAGCAAAATTGCAATAGTTTTATATTTGAGCTAATGTTTGTTGAATTGGCGGAGAGGAAGGAGAAGACTGTACATACACCAAAGACAAGATACGACGAATGAAGAAATTTGCAACTCAGATTCTCGGAGATTGAGTTTTCTTCTTATTCATTGGAAGTTCACTGCTAAACATAGGCCTCCCCCAAAATTTTCCAGACCAACCTATTAGAAACTGCCTGCATACAACGGGTTCCTGTGACCTTTAACGAGTTTTATTGAGCGCTTTTCTCACAACTTCGATCTTGATCTATGTAGAGTTTTATCTATGGATCTGACACCGCTTCGACGTCGTCTTGACGCGCCACACAGCAGCGTCACCATAGTGACGTCGCGTCGCTTTGACTTTGTCTCTGAATAATAAATTAAGCTAGTTATGTTATTATTCTAAGGACTTTGCTCACTATAAATAAAAAAATAGTGTCCATTTGATTGCGCGCAACAACGTCACAACTTTTGATACGTTAGCGAGCCGCCTATATATCTGTACCATTTCCTTAGGTGTGTTGCTTCACTCATGGCGAAACGAACAATAACCGAATGACATTTATACTTTATAGCATTGCGCGCGGCTCCGCCCGCGTGGAAAAATTTATTCCGGGATAAAAATAGTAATAGTAGCCTATAGTACTCAGGAGTAATGTAGCACCAGTCAGTGTCAGTATGTAACACCTTGTATATGGTGGTCGCTATCCAGGCGGATACAAGATATATATCTTGTATGCGCCTTCCGCCAGCAACTAGATTAATATTAATTATTGCGTGCGGCTCCGCCTGCTTGGAAAAGTTTTGCTGGATAAAAAGTAGCCTATAGTACTCAGGAGTAATGTAGCTTCCTATTAGTGAAAGAATTTTCAAAATCGGTCTAGTAGTTTCTGAGATTAGCGGGTTCAAACAAACAAAAAAACAAACAAACTCTTCAGCTCTATATAATAGTATAGATTACATTGCAGTGGTATTGGTTCTCGCGTCTCCTTGTCGTTTTGTTTCAGCTTTGGCTATTTATATTAGTAATAAGTTACTAATATAGTAGTTTTCGATATAAGTATCGAAACCTTAGCAGCAACGAGCACAATGAAGATCCAAGCCAAGAAAATCAGTCAGTCAGTTTGTTGATTAATCGTAGATGAAGAAGTATGCAGCTAGTTGATAATTGGTTTCACACTAATATTTTTTAGTTCCGTAGGCAAAATTAGAAGGGACTTGATCCATGATACTGTCCCGCGATTGGCGAAACATTTATCTAATGTGTAAATCAGAGACGTGATCTTTTCCCAACAATGTTTAGACACAATGATCCTGGGAAAACTTTAATTTATTGCACAATACACGATAAAGATGATGCGATATTCCCGCCCTAATGAAACTACTTTAGATGAACAGAATAATTTCGTAAGCAATAATCATTAATACCTGTTTTGTTTTTTTCGAAAAGCTCTGAGAGCTTTCTGCTGTTCAGTAGTATACTGTAATACTAATAATACATAGAGGTACTGAACTTTCATAAAAAATATAAAAGTTAAGAAACTCCTTCGTCCCTAAATAAAACAAGTTATATTTAATTTTGAATCGACTATTTTTTTGTATGGGAATATGATTCACATTTTTTTTTTATTGCCAGTATAGGGAGACGAGCTAGCGGCCCGCCTGATGGTAAGCGGCCACCGCTGCTCATGGACTCGGCGATGTCAAGGACACAGACAAGCCGCTGCCTACCGTGGGGACAATACTCTTTTTAAGCCTCGTTCACATAATCATAGCTACAGAAAACGCTAGTTATAAATATGTGCTACTATTATTGGACGAGGATTAGCAAGAAAATTTTCAGAAGACGACATCCGCAAGTAATTTTTATCTTGAAACAATCACGGCAAGCTGACTCCTGCAAATGTTGAAGATTGCAAGACTTCCGGCAAGTCGTATGTGTATAGAGCTATAGAAATATTGCCGCTAGTTCAAATGAACCTATGTGGAAGTTCTTGCGCAATATATTGCTACCAACGTGCTAGTCTAAATTAACATTAAAGATGATGTAAATGACTCACAGTTTCTCCTCCAAGTTGTGGTCGCCGATCTTCTCGGAGCGGTGGCTCTCCGCGTCCGCGTCCTTCACCTGCAACCAAACCACCGATCAGCAACAGTTTCACTGGTGTGACTTATTACCGAAATTCAACCACGCTCCACTCGACTGTTTATTTAATTAAATTTGTATTAGTCAAATATTGTAAAAAAAATCTATGACAAAGTAAAGACTGAAAATTAGCTCCTTTAGCGATATAATATTTTTGGTCGATCATTTAAAACACTTTCAATTAAGTTCACCTTATTTTATATATTCCGTCTATAAGTGTATTAACTGCCGAACAACGATTATTCATTTATCATGATCAAGTTTATAATTCGTCACTGATGCAGTTTTATTTGTATTTTTTCATACAACTGTTATTATTTTTACAGTGATTAGAACCAATTGCAAACACATTAGCGTTGCAACGGAACTATTATGACATAATTGAGTTGTAACAATGGACACGCATCACTCCAATAACCTACTACTGCGAGTTCAACTATGAACTAAATTTGCGAGCAAGGTTGATAGGCATCTATTGATTAATGATTCCGGCATAATTCTCGCAACCGATGCCAATTGATGTATAGGTCGACATTATATTTGGCGCAGTATTTGTAACGTGAGTGTAGTGACTGCGTACTAGTAAAAAAAGTGTCTCTTGTCATGAGCCATTGAGGATACTAAAGTAGGAGAGTTAGCAACAACGGAAACAAGTGACCGAGACATTGGAAAACGAGGTTTTTAAGAAAAATATTGTGTTGAATCTACTTTTAATTAAACAGAGTCATTATTGCTTGTTTAATGTTTTATAACAGGAAGTGTCTGACTCTCAATGCTACAAAAAATGCACTTTCTATAGTTTTTAAGATAAATAATAATATAAACTTTATTTCAGATTTTTTTTTTTTACATCCATACATTTATAATTAAAAAACCACAAAAACTAATAATATTAAAGACCAGGGACACAATTCGACACTATTTCCGGTATCTGAAAGACGCACGGTGAGTGGTCATCCAGTGCCACACCAAAGCGCTGTCGAATCTATGCCCTACCGTAGACACAAGTCTGTTGGGGCCATTGCGCACCCGCCGCATTAGGGATGCTATTCGCAGTCGTAGTATGGCGTAAAAATCAGGCACACCCGCCTCTGCAAACATTCTCGATGCACTGCAGAAACGCGGTAGCCCCAACATTACCCGAAACGCATTATTGTATTGGATACGCAGGGCGTGGAAAGATCTTTGCGTGTAGTTGACCCACAGTGCGCACGTGTAAAATGACTGGCAATAGGCCCTAAAAAGAGTAATTTTAACTTCTGGAGTACACCGTGCAAATCTGCGGGCCAACATATTACACCTCACCGCCAGCGCCCTGCGTTCCCTTTCAAGGTCCACATCATCAGACAGGCTGTCCGTAACCCAGTGTCCCAAGTACTTAAAACGGCTTACTTGTGTAAGCGGAGTGCCACCCAAGGTGACTGAAGGTATTCTGTCATATGTTTTACAACCCGCTTTAAAAACTAAAAGCTCGCTTTTGGTTGAGTTGTACTTGAGACCATGTGCTGCGGCATACCGTTCACAAATCTGCAATAATCTTCTTATTGCATTGATAGATGGGCTCAGCAACACCATATCATCCGCGTAACTGATATTATTTACACAATGCCCGTCAATTGAGCATCCGATCTTAGTGTGTCAGGTATTTTATTATAAAATCTTTGATTTTATAATAAAATACCTGGTTACTATTTATTTTAATTGTATAAAGTAAATTTTAATTATACATGACATTAATTTACACCAATGTGGATATAGCAGTTTTCTAAGTTTACGATAATATTATAACCAAACAGTGTGAGAAAAAAGTTAACCAGGAATCGCTTACCCAGACTATAAACCCATTATATTGAAATTCTCGCTAGCATAAGTTCTAAATAAGTTCTCATTAAATATAAAATAACTTTCCAAAATAAATAATCTTAGACGAGAGGCTTCAAGGTTCAATGCTCAGATATTAGTATAAGGGCAGTATTTATACGTCGTTGAACTTGCTAAGATTGTATCGATGCATTTTTATGTATACAGCATTGACTACTAGATACATTAAAACCTACCACGCAAGGCCCACGGACAATTAATTAGAAAAATCTTAATTTTACTCGATATCATATAGAATATTTGAAGTTTCAATGTAATCTGATCTGTGTAAATATATTAAACAGGAAACAATTCATGTATGACTATACTATTATTCATAATTTTATGTTTCTAGGAAAACGGTAACAAAAGTGTAAAATATGAATGAAACCCACTGCCAGCGTTAAGGACTGCGCCGTCACGGAGCGGGTCAGAGAACACTTCCGATATCTCGACCTAGGAAGTGATCGCTGATTTGAATTACTTTGCTTGAGATATAAATAGGAGATATTGATAGAAGATTGTAAAAATTACTCCTGTAGTTATTATCAGATAGATTTTAACTTAGTGTGCGTGTGCGTGTTTTGAAAGCGCCAGTGTTCGTAGGAAGCATGGTAGTTAATAATAACCAGTTTGACCAGTTGCGTAGGGTGCGTTATTGCCGCCCCAAGACACCAAAAAAGCTAATTTCAACAAATAAGTCACGCGTGCATCCTCCCTCGTCATCAAAGTTTAAATTTGTATTTTTTTTTACATATTTTCCCACCCCCTAAAAGTACCCCCTCCTTCCCCCCGCACAAACCTCGCTACGCCACTGGCGGTTTCTATTCGCGGATCTGCATGTATAAAAATAGCCTGTGGCACTCAGATTAGTAAAGTAATTTTCAGAATCCAATAGTTCTAGAAAATTGTTATTTGATTAATTTTAAATGCCGTCACACCGGACACCGGTTACTCTCAAACCACAGGCAGAGACAATTTCAATGTACTGGTAGCTCAAGGGTAGCCATGGATAATGAAGGCTGCTTTCATAATGAGACTTGATAAATAAAGTGTTATCTATACTGCGCATGTCGTATTATACAGTACAAGTCACCAAAGAAGATGATAAAGTAACTTATAACAGGGCTACCATCTAACTTTCGAAGTCGGACAAAATGGCGACATTTTGATGCAAAACAATATCTTTCTTGGTTACTTCTTCTCAAGAAACTGTCTCCTATTGATACATCCTAGTTCTATCCGGATATTTTTATATGTCTTGGTAGATTCCCGAATAGTACTGAAACTCCGAAAAATTTATCGAGAACCGATAGCAACCCTAGATAATTGTTTAGACACTTATATCTAGTTTTCAGTACGTGATGTTTTCCTACCTTCCACTTCCCTTATCACTAAAGGAAACATAACTAGGTCACGTAAAAGGAAATATAAATACATCATTAAAATGGTACATTTAAACAAGTTGATAACCTATTGAAATAAAGCAACATATGAATCATCATCATCAGCCACATGAAGTCTACTGCTGAACGTAGGCATCTCCTAAAGATTTCCAGAGGGACGTGTCAAAAGCAGCCTGCTTCCAGTGCAGCGTGTGAATAATTATTACCAATCGTACCTCCAAAAGAACCCAGCAAATTTTGTAACTGATGGACTAACATAAATAGTACTTCCTAAATGATGTGATCTTTGTTAATATTCTGTAGTGTAAGTATTTTACACCACTAAAATTTCATAATACAGAGACACGTAATAAATATCTTGTAGCAAATTTAGATTAATCCTTAGACGCCCGCTGTGGACACCGGTGTCCATTTATATAAGAAAATTAGCTTATAGCTATATATAAGCGGGCGTTGACGGGTTAAAAAGTAATCTATACTAATATTATAAAGCTGAAGAGTTTGTTTGTTTATTTGTTTGAACGCGCTAATCTCAGGAACTACTGGACCAATTTTGAAAATTCTTTCACTAATAGGTAGCTACATTACTCCTGAGTGCTATAGGCTACTTTTTATCCCGGCAAAACTTTTCCACGCAGGCAGAGCCGCACGCAATAATTAATACTAATCTAGTTGCTGGTGGAAGGCGCATACAAGATATATATCTTGTATCCGCCTGGATAGCGACCACCATATACAAGGTGTTCAAACTCGCCACAGTGGCCCCCGTAAGTGTGCCGCGTTCCGGGATCAGCCTGTTTATCCGGTTCAAACAGGCCGGCATAATTGTCTCGACTGGCGAGGGATAATCATCTCTCGTTAGTTGGCACTCTATCTATATCCCTCTTAACTTACCATCAGATGCAGTAGGGTCACTTCGGCGTGGCCGTATAAAAAAATAGTAACCGCAGTGGTAACTTTGTGTAGAAATTTAAATGTATTTTTCTTGATACTGAATTAAATGACGAGACGAGCTTGTTGCTCGCCTTATATTAAGTGATACAACCGCCCTAAAATACTAGCAACGCCATACAGAGCTTTAAATTACTAAGTACTTGGTGGCACTCCACTTCGCTGGTCACCCTGAGATAAGACGATAAGTCTCATAATGCTCAGTAATTAGGCTGGCTACAATGTCCTTCCAACCGGAACACAACAGTGCATACCTACACATTGCTGCTTGGCGGTAGAAATAGACATTGCGGTGGTACCTACCCAAACGGTCCCCCACATACGAGAGGCCTACCACCAGTAAAAGGTCTGTAAGCACCAGACATACACTGAGATATCATTAGTAATTTAATTCGAGATACTAAAATTAACTAGGAAACAAATTTATACAAACATAAATCACAATATTTGCCAACCAATAATTTCAATATAACTAGATCGTTTTTATGTAACTGGATAAAATGCATGAAAATTGATTTAGGATTTCTAAAACTTGTTTAGATTTTTTAATACTGTACTCCATAATTTATAGCAAAATGTTGTGTAATGTGTGCCCTATTTTAAATAAGAAATATTATTCTGCGAAAACGTGGATACTTTTCTCCTAAAACACATTATGTGTTATTGTAAAGAGTTGCTACTTTTTACTATGAGTTTACGAGCGTGCTCCTTGGTGTTCATTTACATAAAATAAAACTGTTCTTTGAGCTATTAAATAGCATGTCTAATTGATGCATACTTCATCAAGCTTCATCGCCATAGGAATTTATCAGATTCACCGTCAATAAACTATTTATGACCTCCGTCCATACAAAACCGACCCAGTAAACTAAAATTTTATGGTGTCTTATGAAACAAAAGAAAACCTATAAGCATTATATTTTATCGGTACTAAAACGTTTATAATTGGACTATAAAAAAATATTTAATACATAAATCGCAGCCCCACGCCAAATCAAAATAATTATTCTAATTGATATAGAAAACGTTGATAATAAAAATAGAGTGAAATCAACATTGCAAAAGCTAATCGACTCGACTAAATAGTTGCAAAATATCGAAACTGAATGAGTACGTTTTACAGTGTGACATTGGTTTAGAAGTTAAAGAAAAAAGGATACAAAGATCTTTTAGAACTTCTGACCAAGGTCAGCAGTTAGGTACCTTGGTATACCTTCATAAAATGTTAACGCTATGTCGATAAAGGAACGTCATACTTTGAAGCAGCATGGTGGGTTGTCGGTTGAAACTGCTTTCTTTAAAGCAAAAGCATTTCTATCATGCTAAGAAATCCTGAAGGTCATACATAGTTTTAGCCAAGATTATTTATATCTTGTTAAGCGATTGGCGACGATTTCATGTCGTATTTTGCATCAAGGCCTCGACGTTCGCTAAAGTCTGTTTAAAAAATTCGGGTCTTGAAGGAAGGCCCAAACAGTGTAGGAACATACAATTACGTCCTGACATTTGATATTAAACAAAAAGCTGAAAATGCATAATAGCCATTAAAATTATAAATATTCAAATCACGTTGGAAAATAATGAAAAGCCTAGGAATACCTCGGTAAACGTAATTATTTAAACGTTGTTCTGTCTAGTAATCTTTGATGAAAGAAATGTAACCCTCAGATATTTGCCGAGTACAGACGAATAGTCACGAATACGAATGTGTAATCAACTTATTCGAGTGTATTCGTTACTCATATTCATGCAAGAATTATTATTTATTTATTTATTTGGGATTGCCAACGAAATTTATAATATAACATACAATTATTACGAAGAAAACATAAGAATATTGAACTAATTGTAATTTGGATTACAGACAACCACAGCATGCTTTATGGTAAATAAAAACTAAACACTCAAATACAAACATAAATAAAAATGGGATCAATTATTAATCAATATACCTAAAACTAGTTCTATAAAAAAGTAAAAAACGTTATTATTATTATCAGAATGTTATAAATTATCGATATTATTTAAAATAGTTTGTTTGAACGATGATATAGATTCATGGTAAATGTCTAGAGTCTAGACTATTAATTTTGGTGGAAAGCTGGTTATATAGCGCTGGACGACGGGTGGGAGAGTGCTTATTATTCGCCAAGTTATTCGGCGAATTATTCATCAATAATCTAAATGATACATACTTTAACTTTAGTCTTGACTCTTGACGTAGGAATTTAATCACATTTGTCACCTGCGTACATTGATACCAGACTAATTGAGTAATATAATAAGGAATTGCAATGTTATCAGTAATCTGTGTTTTGTTAGAAACACGTTATCTGCAGTTCCGGTGTATAAATTGCTTGGAGTCGGAAGTATTGAATTATTAAGAAATATATTTCTATTTATAACCTGTTGTGATTTGGCTATTCATTTAGAACAATAATATTTTTACCCATGTTGGTTGAATATTGTATTTTCGTTCATTGGACAGAGTGATTGGTATTATGTCTGGCAAAGCAAACAAAACCCTTCCGTGTCTCTATTTAGAAGTCGTAGAAGGTGACAATCTTAACATTACTCAATATTCTAGTTAATGGATTATTAAAAAAAAGGCTTGATTATAATCAATATAGGACCGTTCCCAAGGTTTGAAATACACGAGGCAGCATGTGTAAATATGGATGTCTTATATTTATCAACACTTACATCGTCAAATCAATAGGTTAACTGAGTAGGTTCTATGCAACGATATACAGTAAAATTACTTAATACACTGACACATGTAACAAGAACTAAGACTAAACGGCCTTTCTGAACAGACCTTTGACGTCCAATAAAAACTTCGTTAAAAGTTGTCTCAAAAATTCTTCAATGGCGTTATCAAATTGATGTAATATAAGAATCGTTCATAAAAAATCAAAAATGTGTTTTTGCTACTCACACCAGTAGTTACGGTAAATTACAAATTTTCGAATTGTGAGGAAACATCCGATGAAGGTACGGTCGAACGCGCGTAGTATTTGTAACCTCGATTAGTATCAATTGTGTCATTGATCTGAATCGATTCATCGCTAGTTTCACAAGGATCCGTATTTATGTAAATCACTACTAAAATTTTCCCTCTAATTGGAATAAGATCTTTTTTATGATGTCACTGGAAAATTGTTACTCTGTCATCATCATCATTAGCTACATGAAGTCCACTGCTGAACACAAGCATCCCCGAAAGATTTCCAGATGGACCTGTTGGAAGCAGCCTGCATCCAGTATGATCTTGCGATCTTTATCAAGTCATCCGTCCACCTTGCAGGTAGACGTCCGACGCTGCGCTTGCTGTTACTCTGTAGTTGGATTTAAAGCTATGTGCTCTAAACAGTACAATCTAAATATAGTTTTGACTAAAAGTGTTCTAGGTTACCCGAAATAATATGTGAATTGCTTTACTGTTATTTATCATATCTCTTCTGTACAACGATCAATGAGTTCAGTCGACTATATTTTTTTTTTTTTTGCATTGAATGACGAGACGAGCATGCCGTTTGCCTGATGGTAAGTGATACGACCACCCATAAACAGTAGCAACACCATCCAGCACCTTGACTTACAAAGTACTGTGTGGCATTCCACTGCGCTCGTCATCCTGAGACATAAGATGTTAAGTCTCATTATGTCCAGTAGTTACAATATTGAGTACTTTCGCACCAATTATGTACCTATCCTTTCTCCAACGGCTCTCCTAATATTGTCAGAATATTTAGAAATGATGTACATCGCACCAACTAATAGTAGTAATAATAGCTGTGGTATTCGATTCTTTGGGCACAATGACTCTTTCACTATACATCGATCCCGATCCAATTCGAGACATAAATCAATTGTCAATTCATATTCATGAATAAATTTGAGATAGTTTCCAGATTTAGGGAAATGGTTAATGGAACTAGGACCTTGAACGCTAACATTAACAAGTCAAATATATTTTTGCTATTGGACCAGGTTAATGAGTCCTTCTTCCGTGTACTAGTTCATTAGTTGCACTTAAATTCATTATTGACTTCCTTGTCGGATTGTTTTGACCGAATCTTATCGCAACACACATATTTTATCATAACCAAGTGGTTGAGTGAAACGATTTACTTCAAAACACTTTTAAATATGTAAGAATTCAGGTGAGAAATTATTTGTAAAACTAAAATATGAATGGCAATGGAATCAAAATGAAATTTAAATACGTAAACCATGCTTGAGTGTGAGGCAAACTTATTGAGTACATGAATTTGTTAATTTTGGTACCTATTCACCATAAAAATGACCTTGCAGCGTACTCTTTATTCCTCTAACTACACTCATGCTATAAATTTTCTCAGTGCATGTGGTAACATCAAACTAAACTCAATACATTAATAATGCCAGTATACCGGTATAACGGAACAGCGTCGTGTTCAATGTCGATCTATTATCGAACTGCATTACCCGCCGCATTATGTCACGCAGGCCGATCTACTTATAGTGTGTTGTGCTAGTTACCCAATTGTTCCTTTTTACGTTTTTCTTTTGCACTAACGTTCACTTTCGAGAATGCATCTGCTTGGGTCATCATATAACGGTTGAATGTTTATCTAGTATGCTTCATATGTTTGAAGACGTAATCGTTTGATATATCGGTCTCATCAAGCAAGCTAGCAATAGTTTTGGTCGATATGACGATAGGCGGCGGAAATGATATAAGATGAAAATAATTCAGCTAGTGATAAATGCACTAGGTCTTCAAAGGATGCTTGCAAGAAGCTTACGTTAGTCACGTTGTTACTGATAGAAATACTTATAAAAACGTGTGCATAAACAACTGTAACATATTCTTGTAGGTAAACTGCAATTAGACTCGTCTGCGAGGAAACCACAATAACTACCTAACATACTTCCTACAAAAATAATAGGGCAAAAAGTATGACATTACGACCTTGCCGTAATACCACATAATTAAATTATTCGTGAAGTCAAATTGTATTTTCCCTTTTTTCGTAAAGTTCCTTCAATATGATTGTTGATGAAAAATTGTATGACCTGCAAAACATTCAGATTATTTTTGGTCCTAAGACCATTCAGTTATTAGCGCCAGATTAAATTCTGGATCCCGTTTCTTCAAATTCTGACGTAACTTATTGTTGATTGAGGTCATCACAACTAATGAAAGCAACTATTTAATAAGGCGTAATCCTAAAAAGCCTATATACGGCAAGCTACGGCCCGTAGCCTATGGGGATGAGTGCAGGTGTTTCCATGGACGGATGCATAAACGACTAGATGGATGGATGATTGGCTTTTCAATACAATTTACCACTGGTTTTATTAGCGGCTGCCTGCCTCTATAGCGTAGTTGTATTACGGTACGACTGCAAGGCTGAGGTCTCTGGTTCGATCCCCAGGTCGGACAAAGTAATATTGGGTTTTTCTATTCAGTATACAATCACATCATGGGACGGAATACGCACGGCAAAAAGTGGGTGCACTGGTTGCGCCTCTGCCTACCCCTTCGGTGATAAAAAAGGCGTGAGTGTGTGTTTTACTAGCGCATTAATTGCATGCACTATAGTGCTCATACAGACCTTTTTATTATATTTGTATCTCGTTGTCTGACATTGCTTATTAAAATTACAATAATCAAGGATAATTATTATTTGGAGTAAGCCATAATCAATAAGTTAAATCGTCAGAAACCTCGGCCGATGTTATCTCTCCGTCTTGATAGATGGGTTATATTGATGTCAATATCTAATTTATTTATTATTGTTATGATTACTAAATACTAATATGTATTTAACATTGTTACACACACACACAAACAGACACAAAGAAAAAGAGATACACACGCGCACGCACACACACACACACACACATATATATATATATATATATATATATACTTTATATGTACTTTATGGTTTAACCACGTATAAAACATAATGGATGCTGCTTGCCACGGTAACACCTCGTAATACCTTCAATCACATAGCAACTGTAGCAGTATCGGCACGCATTAATTACCCTCCCATGTATAGCGTGAGACATTTTAGCGGGTGACACCGATAGATTTCACTAGTATCGTGAGAGAGTACGTTTCTTGCTTTCACTCTCGTTTGGTCGACATAATGCGCCTGCGCAAGGTCATGTGGGCTTGTGTTGAAACTTAATCAGTGCGAACTGTTTGATCTACTGTAAAATCGTTAGAAAAATATTGAACTTTATTTTTATTGGTGTTGGGAGAAACTGACCTATGCAATTAAGGCCTTAGTAGAAATATATTTAATGAGTGATTGTCGTGTATACCATTAAAGTGCGAATAAAAAAAAAAAACAAAAAATATCCAGATATTGTCATTACAGCAACTCGCTCCATTCTGCTAAGAATCGTATGCAAAAATGACTTATGTGATCTTGTTACCGACAATGTACGTTTTATACAAAAAGCAAAAAAAAAATTACTCTCAACCGGAGTCACGAATTTATTATTATGTAAACGTTACATGACACCTCAGGACGCTGTCCTTTACGCAGCCAATGACCCTAATAATATACTTGTTAGGCAAAACGCACACGGGCGGTTTTATAGTGCGGCAAAACAGCCGAAAAAGAAGAATAAAAAGTTTTTCTACTTTTATTCCTTCAACAGAGATAGGGTTACAAAAGGGCAATTTTATATAAAATACAGCGACCATTTAAATGCAAGTATTTTGGAGTTTGGACTAGTAACTATCACGAATATCAATGAGTTACTCATAATCTTGCATAATAAACGGCTGTCTCGCCGCCAGACATTTTGTCGTCTGTGCGCGCTGTGCCTGGCGGGCAGTACTCTATAATTCCAAAAATATCAATTTTATTTGACAAGGGTCCCAGGTTTATTAAGTATCAGTATGAAGTAAGATATGGCGCGGATTTACATACATATACGATGCCCACGTTGCGGTATTGAGGTGAGGACACATTTTTTAGGAGCTTGCAAGTCATTTTATAAGGCGTGAGTGTGTGTGTGTGTACAAGTATTTTTTTAACCATGCCTAATATAGACCAAATTTTTTTTTTTTTATGGCGTTGAATGACGAGCCGAGCATGCCGTTCGCCTGGTGGTAAGCGATACGACCACCCATAAACAGTAGCAATACCATCCAGCACCTTGAGTTTCAAAGTACTCTGTGGCATTCCACTGCGCTCGTCATCCTGAGACATAAGATGTTAAGTCTCACTATGTCCTGTAGTTCCACTGGCTACAATGTCCTTCAAACCGAAACACAACAATGCATGCACACTGCGGCTTGGCGGTAGAAATAGACATTGCGGTGGTACCCACCCAGACGGTCTCCATATGATGGGGTCTCGCCTTATTTAAATGGATCTAATCTATCAAGCTCGAGGAGTTAAAATTATATTATTTGGAATGCCATAATTCAACATGTCTACTAAAGCAGCGCGGAGATGAGGCCTTTTA
Source organism: Sphinx pinastri (assembly GCA_947568825.1). Taxonomy (NCBI): domain Eukaryota; kingdom Metazoa; phylum Arthropoda; class Insecta; order Lepidoptera; family Sphingidae; genus Sphinx; species Sphinx pinastri. The sequence goes on from OX387623.1 coordinate 1,272,375, forward strand.
CATACTTCTTTTTATGTCCATTATTTCTAGCTTCAGTACTTTGAAAATATAAAACAGTACCTACATTAAAAGGATTCTCTAATACAAGAAAACCAATGAAACGGATACAAATGTAAATATTCGCATTAAAACCAAACCATTGCCAAACCCAACATCATCGATTGCGATAAGGAAATTTGCGAATCCACCATGGTTGTTAACTTGTTACACACCGTAATGAGCTGAACCAAGTTCTCGGTCTCGTCTCGTGAACTTCGAACTTGCGACATTGCACCGGCCTGCCATCTTGTGACGCAACCGCCATTTTCCCTTGTTTTCGCGCCAAATCAATGTCTTTACAAATCGATAATGTTGTAAACCGCGATAGAAACGCGATGTGGTCTACAAAACCTCAAGTTCACGGCTTTGTGTATCATTTAGGTTGTACGTGTTTTAGGTCTCCTTGGGTTTTAGAGAAATCTTATTTCCGAATGGTAATTTTCTGTACTACTCGGTTTACCATTTTGTAAGTACCAAACTTTTTGACACCGTGTATGCGTGTATTGTTATTATAGTTTAGGTTTACAGCGTAGCATCGTGGAACGCTATGATAATTGTTAAAATGTCTCATATAGACTTAGCCCGTGAATTTCGCTAATTGCTCTGCATCATTTGTGTGGCCAACCTTAGCAAGTATTTCCTTCTATTGATTTAATAAGAAAAGGCTAATCATTCGTTTGTATGTTAAATGGGGCGTGACGAATGAGCAAAACTGACTGATTTATTACCCAAATAAATAGTTTAAACCAGTAATGGACTTTTCTACGATATCAACAATGAAGGATTGGACAATAAGTTTCGCACGTCTGCGAATTTTTTGTCAATAAAAAAGCCTTAAGAATGGCCTTTTCAGCATCACTAGATATCAATACAAGCGCACAAACCTTTGAGTATTTACCACTCAGATGCACAAACTCTTCACTCATATAACACCATAATACTAAAATTTCTGCGATTCGTTCGTTGAAATCAATGAGTTTATATTTAACTTTCGAGCCTTATTTTGGGCCTAGCACAAAAATTGCCAAAGTCAAAGAAATAACACAATTTCCCCGGTCACATTATATTTAAATACCTATCTACTCTCGTGAAAACAAGCAAACGATTTCGACGCTCATACCATACTTTTAAAAAGCAAAGTATAATCACTTCGAAAATACATATATCCGCCATATTTAGTACTAATATGCTACTTAATAGTCAGCGTAATAGAAATAAAAACGTGCAGTGTCCGGAATCGAAGCGAGTATACGTGTTACAAGAGCGGAACTGTTACGCAACAGGCTCGAGTAATGCTCAATGGAAACGTTGTCTATGGAGGGAAAGTGGACTGCACGTGTGCACGCACCTTGATGTAGTACGAAGAGAAATGGCTTGTCAATGATACGGATTATACAATTGTAATGCCAACTTCCTTAGCCCTGAAGCAGTTTGGATGGAGTGGGATTATCCTTCCGCAATGCCCCCATTCCTCCGTAGTGACTAATGGTAGACCCAAGTGGCAATGTTTTTTATCCTGCGGCATGAATGGATCGGCTCGAATTATTCATATTTCTTAATAAGCCGGCGTAAAGACTAAAGTGAAAGATTCCCTATTGCACTATATACTTACGATCATTAAAAGGCCTAAGGAATAACGACTAGTTCCCGAACGCGTCCAATTTCTATATCTATGAAAATTTTAACAATTAAATTTTAATAATATTCATTATACTAGTAAATAATAAGCCGCAAAAATTATAATAAATGGTATAAGTATATTTATAAACTTTTAAATCACTTGTATCTATACTACGTTAGACATCTTACGACAAACTAAATAAACATATTTGTGCTGTGATATCCACATGAAAATTCGCAGCATTTACGTAAAGATGTTCAATATTCCAATCGCGTTTCGAAAAACAAAGCTTACCCTTTCTTATGTTTAATTTATTGTTTGTTTTTTACATTTATTAAAGAAAATATTTTCTTCCGACGACAAAAGCGCATTTGACAATTTGTTATTCAATGTTTTACAGCGAAATTGAATTTTATGTTCATTTGTATTCAAAGGCAGTCGTACAAAATGAAGTGCTTTATGAAATATATTTTATACGGCAGACCTCTGGTATGCGCGAGTGCGTCTGGGTAGGTCCCATCACTATCTATTCGTATTTCTATCGCCCACAACACTGTCGGCTTCACTAATCAGTATAATCAAAGGATATTATAACCAGTGCTACTGAACCTTGTCAGATTTAGCATCTTAAGCCATTTAAGGCTGACGGTCATAGTGCAGTACGAAATATTCTTTAATTCTAAGTTATAGATGGTGCTGCTACCGTTCATTGCGAGGTTTAGTGCTTACAATAAGGTAAGCCTCGGCTTGTCTCAGCATTTAAAGAAACGACATCTTAATGAAGCTGCCCTACTCTCCATCTTGTACAATAGAGGTCCTCATATAAACCTATGTATAATAGAAAAAAAACTGTTCCAACAATATTCGAACTCATATAAAAATAATCAATTTAAAAAGCTAAAAAAAACAGCAAGTAATTGTTTACTTAATAAAGCACCCGAGGCACGTTGTCCGTTCGTTCATAATCGTCAATTAAATCGCATACCCATGAATAAAACATGCATTTCGTGCATAATTCAACGTAACATCTCGACGCCAGTGAGAAATTATGGCAGCTAGCCGATTGTTGTGTGCTTTGTAATGAGATATTTGCATTGTGTAAACGATTAGGTTTTTCTATTTGCATCAAGCTTCCCTGTAGCGCTCTTAGGCTCGTGGCGCCCGCTCTAGGATCCGCCGCCTGGAAAAATCCGGCATTGGAAATAACAGTATTATTATTAGAGTCCGTATGAATAATAACGAGATTCCATTCAAAATTAAATACCACGATATCTAAATTATGGTATATTTCCACGATGAACCAAAACACGCAGTTCCATGTACTAGATTTAAATTACTCAATACAAATTCGACGCTAAATAATAGTAGGTAAAGATGAACATGAGGTAATCTGGAAGCAAAGCTGATTGAAATGTACGCACGAATTCAATTTATGTACTCCCTAGTTGAAGGCATTTAAACCTTAGCGCACACTGAAGTGGAACAATTAGGCTTATAATATAATAATAATGTAGCCCTGTATTAAATACTGCCCACTGCTGAGCACGAGCCTCCTCTACTACTGAGAGGGGTTAGGCCTTAGTCCACCACGCTGGCCTAGTGCGGGTTGGCAGACTTCACATACCCTCGAAATTCTTATGGAGAATTCTCAGGTATGTAGGTTTCCTAGCGATGTTTTCCTTCACATTTAAAGCGAACGATAATTGATAAACATTACACACGTAACTTCGAAAAGTCAGATGTGTATGCCTTGGATTTTGAACCCACGGACATTGTCTCGGCAGACCGGTCCATTCCCAACTAAGCTATCGTCCTCTTAGGCTTAGCGCTTGTAAAATATTAGGTATATCTTGTACCCCACGCAGTAGCGATGACCATTCACCGTTCCGGCTACTCACGGTCCGAGATCTACAAGTAACACAGTGCAGTATAATTCGGACGACAGCACTGTAATAGTACACAACACTGTAACAGTAGTGGCTCATGTAAGTATATCACGTTCTAAGATCAGCCAGTGTATATCCGGTTCAAACGAGCCGGCATGATTGTGTCGAATGTCCAGGGGTAATCTTTCGTCAGTCGACACTCTACCTGGACCACACCCCGCTTACCATCAGGCTCAGTGGGTTTACTGACGAGACCGCATAAAAAAGTGAATCAAGATCAAATTAATAAAAAAAAACAATAAATAATTTGTGCCAAAAATACTCTACATACTCAACAATCCACGATTTTCTGCGTTACGCTTTGCTTCTTTGCCTTCATGCCAGTATTTGCTGAACCTTAAGATCTATAAGTGATACAGTATTAGCATCGTGCTGTTGTACAGAGCGGAAGCAACATTGATCTTTCACGATTTATATCAAAGTACTGTAGTATGCGAAACTCCATCTACACGACCTCAAGCCAGGTACGGAACATTGGAATTCTTAAAAAAGAGTTTATTTTTGAGAATTAGTGATTCTACTTTCTATCTAGATTTTTTGTACTTAACTGAAGCTAAGAATGTGATACATAATCAAAATAGTTTCGCCAGAATCAAGATATTTGCTTACATAATGGTGTCTTCTAAATGTCATAACGCAATCGATATTTCTATGCATTTCATTACAGTAAGTGCACGGTGCTTGAGCCCTAGGTGGCCTAGGTGCGGCACTAGGCAAAAGCTCTCAAACATCGTCCTTGCATCGCGGATGCGCTGCGCGTGCGCATCTATCTTACAGTTCACGGCGCATGGAGTTGCCCAACTATATCACTTTCCTCCCATGTCTCACGCATATTATGCGCAATTATTTATGATATGTCAGTATATTTTATTACATGGCAGGATTATCTTAAGAATTGTTTTGTTTAGTAAGCTCTTGAGCTACCTAGTGCCATGTCCTGGTAAACCGAATATTTTAATCTATACCATACCATACCATACCAGCCCTGTATTATGTACTGCCCACTGCTGAGCACGGGCTTCCTCTACAACTGAGAGGGTTAAGGCCCTAATATTTCCTAATTAATCTATACTAATATTATAAAGCTGCAGAGTTTCTTTGTATGTTTGTTTGACCAATCAAACGCGTTTAACCAATTGAACGCGTTAATCTCAGGAACTGCTGAAGCGATTTAAAAAAATCTTTCACTAATAGGAAGCTACATTACTCCTGAGTGCTATAGGCTACTTTTTATCCCGGGAAAATATTTGCAGCCCGGATTTTTTTTTCACGCGGGCGGAGCCGCGAGCATCACCTAATGTAAAATAAATATACAGACATAAAATATTTTCAGTTCCGGCCCTAGATAATACACATATCATCGACGTAGAACTGCTGCTCACAAGGTTTATAAATTTTAGCTTTATTTTTGTCGTCCCAAAAACTACTATTTATTGTCTTGAACTCTGTCCAAGCATGTCATCATAGCCACTTTAGTCTATATTTATTCAAACTCATTATACATAAGCCAGGAATAGTTTACTAGTTTTTCTAATTTAACAAGAAGATGGCACAATAATAAAGAATAAACTGCATGCTTTGTGCTGACCATAATCGCAATAAGTAGAAAAACAGGTCGAGTCTGTATAAATTGAAGATCCATAAAACATCCTCTTCCTAGATATCGCGCGGGCATTTGTTTTAATTCCGCGCATAATTTACATCTACGCATCATTATTAATTTGTTATATCGTGGGAAAATAAAATAATTTCAATTGACTGCCTCGGTGGCGTAGTAGTATAACGTGCGGAATGATATTGGGTTTATCTACTCAGCCCGGAGTCTGGAATTTGTTCCTGATATGGCGATAGGCTTGCCGCCTATTACATCCTAAGATGGAATATACACACACACACACTCACGCCTTTTATCCCTGAAGGGGTAGGCAGAGGTGCAACTAATGCACCCACTTTTCACCGTGCGTATTCCGTCCCATGATGTGAAAGGGGGCCAGCCTATCGCCACATCGGGCACAAATTCCAGACTCCAGGCTGATACTCAATAGAAAAAACAAATATCACTGCCCCACCCGGGAATAGTACCCGAAACCTCAGCATTGCAGTCGTACCGTAATACAACTACGCCACCAAGGCAGTCATACATATAAGATGGAACATACATGGCGAAAAGTGGGTGCCCTGGTTGCACCTGGAACTACCCCATAATGGATACAGGCGTGATGAGTTTAAAATAATTAATTATACATTTTATGGAATTAATATTTTGTTCATAATCTAAGGACTCGTCGTTAAAGTACTTTGGATGACTAGAGATTTCCCAGTTCTCAACAAACATTTTTAATTAATGATTTACATTGATGTATTATTTTTTAATACATCAATGATGATTTATCTTCGATTTACAAATTATTTGACGGAAAGAAAGTAACAACAAAACAATGATTAGTTAAAATATATATAGATAAACTTAAGCGAAGATAAGAAGATAGATGCTTTAGAAATGTTGTGCTGGAGAAGAATACTTGGGGTGCCGTGAACCGAGTTTAGCACAAACGCCACGATACTTTAAGAACTCGGCATCAAGCAGCGCCTATCCGCCTTAGTTCAGTTCCGTATGCTCGCTCTCTCTGATATGTTTCTAGACGAAGTGGCTAGTCCACAGAACGTCTTGTCGTCCAGGGTAATAGGTTGAGGGCACTCGACGGCGGAGAAGGACACTCATATGCTGGACCGATCAGGTTAAATCTAGCATGGACCATCCCATACATGAGTAGTGAGTACACTAGAATAACCTCTAACAGATGTGGTGAGAGATCGTGAGACGCATTACATCTGCTCCGAAAAACACTACATGACGACCACAGCCACTCTGTCAAGAGTGGTACGACCAAGAAAAATCTTTTTATGTTTTTTTTATTACCTACCGGTACCCGCCGCCCATGGACTTATGCAATGCCAGGCGCACAGCCAAGCTGCGACCTACCGGAAAAACTTAAGCGAACATAGGCAATATGGATACTTTTCTTGTAAATACTGTCTTTACGAAAGCATCTTTTGAATACAAATCAAAACCCCGATAATTATTTCGGAGTATCGTCGATTATTTTGGAGCCTTACTTTTTATTTCATGACATACAAATCCATTTCGTTTTAATGCGGAGAGATAAAATACTGGATTTTACTTAGTGGCTTTTATTTGGGGTCCAAAAAAGGTATCAAGATTGCAGGGTCAGTGTCCGTTAACGACCTCATGCAGCGAAATGCAAGATGCTTAATAAAAGTGTTTCGGTGAATGCTTTATACCATAAAAAATTCGCCACGGACTATCTTTGGTATTTAGTGTACTTTTTTTCCACCACAACAACTTCGCACCTTCAAAACCTTTACCCAAATAACTCTTACAAACTTTTTTGTACTTATAAATGCTTTCCATTAACTTTTAAATTATGTTAATTTACATAATAATATTATGATATTCATGATCGCAGATTTTTATTTGATTTATCGAAGGCCCAAATACTCCCCTTTATTATTCCGGCGTTGATTGATTCTTTTGTTATATTGGGTGTTTATGGACTCTGAAGATCACATATCAACGTACTACTACGTATTAATAGTATTCATTATCAATGCTATGTCATACGGTATCCGACATTACAACTCGGCGTTGATACTTGAAATTACGGATAAGCGTGGCACTTACCATAAGATGACCAATCTGAATATCTCATTTAGCTGAATAAAACCAATATGATACAACGACCTACTCCACTCTTTATAAGTACCTATACCCGTTATAATGTCAGTATTTAATGTAGAAAATAACCATCCAAAGGCGACCGTAAAAAATATCGGCCAAGAACATAAAGCACGTAATAGCCTTAACAGTTAGTCCATTGTAAGGAAATGTCACGAGGTTCGATGACCGTCTCTCGGATTAATAACAATGGTTATCAAAATAGTAGTGATGCATCACTGATACAGTTATGTTTATTAATGTCCACCCACGCCGCTAGCCATTATTGGGACAATGTTTTTTTTACCATAATATCACATCTTTGTCCCCGAAAGGTAGGCTTGAGTCTCATTTCGACGGAGATATTTTCTCGCCTTGAACATGTGATTCTTGAGAGGATATTGAAAATTCTGCCCCGTCTAAATACAATTGCGAAGGAATTCATGCCCGCGTTGACAAAGACTTGCCTTGAAGAAGAAGAAGACGAAACTTGCCGCCAGAAACTCGCTCTATCTAATTGAGGCTTCAATCGTAAACAACTAGTGAAAAATACTTCGCCAAGCTTGTAGTATGCTGCCCCACGTCATGCGGTAGAAGGCAGTTCGTCTTAAAACTTGATTTCTAGTCAAATAGACGATATTTTTACTTCTTTTATGCTGCCGTGCAGTGCCATAACTGCCATCGGCCAGGAAGGCTACAACACGGGATCCTTTTACTATGATGGGTTTACCTTTTACATGAACAAAGTTAAGATCTCTCTCATTCTGTGTGTACGTTAGGTTCTCTAGCCCACGGACTCAGCAGGCTCTGCGAGATGACCGAAAAGTTGCTGTCTCAGCACCAGATTAAACTACTACCTAATTTACCTCATGGTAATGTTTTCAGAGCATTAAAAGGAAGGCTACCTAAAATAAACAACCGCACCTTACTACCGAAACTACCTTTTATAATTTTTGTGACGATTGTACCGAAACCATAATTAACTATACTGCTATCATACCCTGCGATTTAAAGGGTATTTATTATATAGGAGCACTCCATACACTTCACACGTGATCATTGCGAATGTTTTTATCTCATGACATTCGTTTGTAATTAACACAATAAAGGCACGGCCGCCAAAACTTCTGATAATATTTTTATTGCAGTATCAAACGAGGTCTTGTTTGCGACGAGAGAAATCGTTCAGTGAACATGGATGGTATGGATTAATACGGAGTTATGGAATCCATTGAATAAGGCTGGAAGATCGGGCAATTGATTGACATGTTTTGACTGTGTTGACCTAGAGGTGCAGTTTGTGTACTTTAACTTTGCTGGATAAAAATAAATTGTAATGTAAAAATCCGTTTTATAAGAATTTATATAATAATAATTAAAATTATACGAAAATGAATTAATAGATCTCATAACAACTTCTAAAAGAAAGAGCTTTAAAATATTCAAATGCAAAATATATCCAAATTGTCATGTTTACATCATATTGCTATCATCTAAACCACGCCGCAAGCAGCCATGCGGTGCAGCGTGAGGTCACTCCATCCTCATTCCAGTTTGAGCATCAGATACAAAAAGACCTTGGTAATTTATGTCATTCAAGAAATACAAATACCTACAACCGATATAACATGTTTGAAATGTTTTAAAATACTGCTTTCTTACTACTGAAATTAAATTAAATGAAATCATTTATTCGAATCCATAAAATGTTAAACATTACTTAGATTCAATCAATTTTTACTCTACCACCAGTTCGGAAAGCAGTTTCCACCAGAGAAGAACGAGCAAGAAACTCTAGGGTTGCTCTTTTGAAAATCAGTTCAAAGGTATAAATTAGGTACAGTGTCTAAAACAAAAAGAAATATGTACAGATTTTTGTTTTGTTTAGAGCAGTTCATATATTTACTTGCATAATAATAAATTCTCAATTCCCATCCGAGTGTACAAACCTCTCAGGAATCACGAAATAATTATATAATCTATACTTGTCCAATACAGGTATTATTAATTATTAGTTCTTAGATACTGAAAAAGATAAATAAAGACTCTAGTAAACAGAGAAATTTTGAGTCTTAAAATTACATATAAAAGTTGCTGTGTATGAATAGATTGGCGGGGCAATTCTAACCCGCGTTGACAGAGGAGACGTCATGCTTAAAGAAATTTGCCGCAAAAACTCGGTCTATCTAATTGAGACTAAACGGTACAACAGGCAGCGCACCTACAAGTTGTACCACAATTAAATAAAGCAATCCACTGCGCCGTATTTTAAAAGCTTGTCAAACAGTTTAGATATTAGGTTTCGTTATGCCCAATAGATATTATGATATACTGAGATCAGACAGTGTTAGGACAAGACTTATTGACTTCAAGGAATAGAAGAAATTAATACCTAATTGGTTATGCAGACAAATTCTCGTATGAGTTGTTGCCACCTAGTAAAAAGATACTACGAATAGAGTAAATAAGAACTCCAAATCACTTTCTAATTCACCAATATCGTACCATAATATAGTCTTGAATTATGAATTATCTACTTAAGATTAACTTTATGAATGTACGAATACAATTTATTATTTGCTAACAATAAAGTTATTATGAATCTACAAGAATTTACTAATTTTACTAGCTACTTACTCAATTGTGACGAAAGTTTGTTTTATTTTTTATTTTATTTGCACGTCGATTGTATAATCGTATTTAAATTTTGATTGTGAACGGTTCCCAATTAACAATGGGGCCGATGCAATCGCGTGAACAATGACTTTTCCAAATATTATTTATATATTGTTTCGGTAAACTTATGTTTATATTTTATGTAGGTCTACCCGCCATTCAGTTGGTATCTCACCAGTTATTGTGAAAATAACTTGTTTTCATTCGCTATTATAGATGTTTACTTTAGGACGTCTAACGCCAATGGGACAGAAAAGGACAACTATCCAAAAGATTCAAAAATTATTACGCATACACATACTCACGCCTTTTATCCCCGGAGGTGTAGGCAGAGTCGCAACTAATGCACCCACTTTTTGCCGTGCGTATTCCGTCCCATGATGTGATAGAGGGAGAGCCTATCGCCATATCGGGCACAAATTCCAGACTCCGAGCTGATACTGATTAGAAAAATCCAATATCTCTTTGCCCGACCCGGGGATCGAACCCGAGACCTCAACATTGCATTCGTATCGTAATACAAATACGCCACCGAGGCTGCTTTTTTAACAAAAAACATTATTTTTGTTAAAAACTTTAAAATAATAAAATAAGTTATTTAATCTATATAGTAACATTTTTTTTTTAAGTTACATATATGTATTCGTAATCGAGACAAACTATACAAAAAAACAAAAAAAGAACCCAATAATGCTGTCGCAAAAGTTATTTACACAAGGTATAAAACTTTCTGCAATAATCTTCTTAAAAATATTAAAATAAATTTCGAGAAAGCTAAGCTGCAGGCGTCGAGTGGTAATCCTAGGGTGATGTGGAAAACAATTAAAGAAATTGCGAACATTAAGTCCAAGGATTCTGCAGCAACTAAATTGCTAGATGTTCATGATCCTTTGACTTCTGTTAACCGTGTTAATCACTTCTTTGCAAATATCGGTAATAATCTTGCTCAAAAAATCTTAACATCTACCCCTCCGCGAAATCAAACCCTTAAAAAATATTTAGTTTCTCCTCAGGGCTCCCTAAAGAGTGACTCTATGGCTATATATCCTACTGACTCTGAAGAAGTGGGCCATATAATTAAGAGCCTTCGACCTAATTGCGCAGTTGGATGGGATGCCATTTCAACTAATTTTGTTAAAACCGCAAGTAATGTTCTCATCCCCCACTTAACCCACCTGTTTAATCTTTGTATCTCCACTGCCGTGTTTCCCCATGTATTCAAAAAAGCTTTAGTAAATCCTATACATAAACAAGGGCCTAAAGATTGCGTAAACAATTATAGACCCATTGCCATACTAACTACCTTTTCTAAAATATTTGAAAAAATTTTAAACAACAGATTAAATAAATTCCTCAATAGATTTGACATTATTGCACAAAATCAATATGGTTTCCGGTGTGGGAAATCTACCGAAGATACAGTCATCACCCTGACTGACGGAATTGCCTCTAATATTGACAGTCAAGTCAAGACATTGGCAGTCTTCTTAGATTTATCCAAGGCTTTCGACACTGTGTCCGTTTCCATCTTACTCAATAAGCTTGAGAATATTGGCATTAGAGGCATTGCGTTGGATCTCTTCAAAAGTTATCTCTGTGACCGCTCCCAGCAGGTTAAAATTGACAATTTTATAAGCAATGAGCAGACTGTCTCCTATGGTGTACCACAAGGTAGTGTCTTAGGACCTACATTATTCCTTATTTATGTTAACGACCTCTGTAATATATCTATTCCTCATTGTAAAATATTAGCATATGCTGACGACACTGCTCTTTTAATTGAAGGCACTACATGGAGTGAAGCTAAATTTAATGCCGAATGTGCTTTAATCACTATAATGAATTGGTTAAAAACCAATTTACTTACCCTGAACCTAGAAAAAACTAAATTTATTGCTTTTGGAGCTAGAAAGTCTTCCCTTCCTCCTTATTCATTTACTATAAAAGCACATAAATACCAACAACCCTGCGCATCTAGCCACTTATGCAGTTGTTCTGATATCACCCGAACGGATTATATTAAATATTTAGGAGTTATTATTGACAGTACGTTCACTTGGAGTTACCACATTGACCTCGTTGTTTCTCGACTTCGAAAATTGATTTTTGTTTTCAAGAAGCTTAGTAAAAGCGCGGACTACCCCACACTTAAAACTGTTTATTACGCCTTAGTCCAGTCAATTCTGTGTTATTGTATCGCTGTCTGGGGTAGTGCTGCTAAAACATCTCTCCTGCGTGCAGAGATAGCCCAAAGAGGCTTATTGAAGATTATCTCTAGCAAACCCATCCGTTTTTCTACATATGACTTGTACTCTTTGTGTGAAGTTCTTTCTGTCAGACAGCTCTTTATATATCATGTGATACTTCGCAAACATAAAACCTTATTATTTGATCCTAATCTCGATAAAACTAAGCGTAGAGCCTTTTCAGTATGTCCTACGAATCCAAGTAGATTTGTCATTACTTCACGCCAATTCCTCTTCATAAGTTCCATGTTATATAACAGAATAAATAAAAAATTGACTATTTACCCTCTTACAGTGTACGAATGCAAAGCTCGCATCTTTGGATGGCTTAGAACCCTCACCTATGATGACACTGAAAGACTTATACTCTACAATCAATATCCTTTCTTTACATAAATAAAGTAAATACATATAACACCATACACACACAAGAGCTATGAGGAAATATAAACTGTAACTGCACTTAATTAGTAATTATTATTTATTTATTTTTAATTTTTGTATTTTTTTTATTTATTTTTATTTTATACATATAATTATGTATTTTTATTTATTTGTGTTATTATTTTTTTAATATTATTTCAACTGAACTTTACAAGGATCATTTTTCTTTTTTATAATCAAGTCTTGTGGTGGGCCTAATAACTGCGACACAGTTTATACTAATGCAGTTATTATGGTTTCTATTGTTTAATATTGTAAATTTGTTAACTTGTTCTAAATAAATTATTTTCATTTTTTTTTTCATTTTTTTTCAATTATTACATTATATGCCAATAGACTTTGTTTTACTATTTTTGATGTAGTAGGTAAAGAAGCGACGATGGCCTAGTTGGATGTGGAACGGACTGTCGAGAAGAACAAACACAGGTTCAAAATCCAAGGGTTTTACTAAACTTAAGTGTGTATTCTTTGTGATTTATCTCTGATTTAACGGTAAAGGAAAACTTCGTGAGGAAACCTGCATACCAGAGAAGTTCTCTATAAGAATTTCGAGGGTATCTGAAGTCTGCCAATCCGCATTACGCCATCGTGGTGGACTAAGGCCTAAAACTCTCAGTAGAGGAGGCCCGTGCCCAGCAGTGGGACAATATAATACAGGGCTAGTATTATTAAGTAAAGATACATAAATAGGTACAATCTAAGATGATAAAGATGTTTCATTGCTATTTATTTCTATGGTTTAAATTGATTTAATTTTCCTGATTAACTTTTTCATCACTAAGTGGACAAGTTTAATTACAGCAATTATTATACCACTGTGCAATTATACACGATATTATATAAACAAACAACTAAATATAGATATAGTATACTGATGATCATTGATTAACTTTCGCGGCGCAATACGCAAGTATGGGCAGAAGATGCGGAGTACAGATTAAACTCCCGGATGGAAAAAAAATTGAGTTTCCACGGATGACTATAGAGAACGTGCACGTCGTAAGCTCTGCCATCTGGTGGCGCAATTTGAATCTTTCACTCTATCGATCCTTGGCATTGACGTTAAATAATCATATTACAAGGAGTGAAAAATAACATTTAATATGTTGATAATGTATTGCTGTATAGCTGGATGCTCCAAAACATAAAAATAAACAAATCAAATGGTGTAAAATTATATAATGTTCCCAAGAATAGTACCTAAGTACTTACATTCCATAGTTATGGGAAAATCGACAAAAATAATAAAAGCTGTATAAAACATACATAATTATGAGTTCCAAAAGCATTTAGAAATGTTTCGTTACGTAATTTTTAAAAATAAATATGTTTTGAAGGTAATATTCAATACAAAAAAATCTGTAATTAAGGGAACATAAGCTCTTAATTGTGCTTCCATCTAAAAAAAATCATATTCTGGACACGCTGGGTATCAATAACATTCGGCCGGAACACATATTTTATCATTTTTGTCATGTTAAAAGAATATAATTATAAACAAATTATTGTACTAGTTCTAGTTTCTTTTTTTCTCCACCTGTGGCTCTTGTGTCGATTTTGTGCTGCCCTCTATAGTTCGTGCACGCTCCCTATAAGTTTGTGTTACCTCTTCTTATGCTAAGATTGCTAAGTGGTTTTGATTTTTAGTCATGGTTTTGAATGGTCACAACAATTGGTCGTAATTACGTTATGTGGACGGTAACGACCTACCATATCTATACTAATATTATAAAGCTGAAGAGTTTGTTTGTTTGTTTTAACGCGCTAATCTCAGGAACTACTGGACCGATTTTGAAAATTGTTTCACTAATAGGAAGCTACATTCATTTCATTATAAAATATAAAAATATAAATATAAACAATAAAACCAACTTCTCGATGTAGAGATGTCTTGGTCGAGCCCTATACAATAACGGTGCATGGCAAAAATAGATTTATTGTACGGGCCTGCAAATGTTACAATAACAATTTCAAACTTATCGTTATGTTTCATGAGAATATAAATAAGTTTAGATCTTCAATTTTTGCAACACTAAAAGTTGTCGCTGTGGATAGGTAGATGCCTCGTATAGGTATTATCAATTATGTGTTTGTTTATATTTAGTGTCAACTAGTTGCTGTGTAATATTTAACTCTTTATAATTCATTTGTGTTGATAGTCTTGTGACAAAATAAGGCTACTTTTCTGACGACGAGACATATAACTGTTCTTTTTAGATGTTGGAAACTTTTTGGTATTATGTGTTGAGTTGCTTTATATTGATTTGTTTGTGTATATTCTACTGTTTGTTTCCTGTACTACAATACTAATAAAAAAAATAAAAAATATTTCATTCATTCATTGTTTATATTTTCCTTCCAGTAAACTTTCTGCATTTCGACCCAACTGATAAGTTTCTGCGTTATGTAGATATGTAGATTTTAAAATTTTGCATAATGATGTTTTGATACCATTTGTTCAATGAATAATGCTCGTCTATTTTAAATTAAAGGTACCTTTCTTTCAGCTTTTAGTTTAACAGTTTAGAGATAATTTATATACTTAGATAAATATGTTTCTAGTTTAAGATTAGTAATTTACTTACAATTATCAAACCCCACAGGAAAAAAATATTTTTTATGATTACCAGTTACCTATTCAATACAGTTAGGTAAATTATAATATTATCGAAGTGTTTTGTCATAAAAAGCTAAATCTCATAAATGGAAAACTGATCGTTGTCAACAGCCTAGCATTACGTGTGAGATGTGTTTCTCAAGGCTTTATTACTTGTTGTAAATTATGTGATGAAAAACGACAATTGATTTTCTTCTAAGCAGGTGCCTATGCATATTAATCAATGTCTTATTATCGGTGCATGATTTACCTCAATAAAAATCATTGAATTACATTGATCGCTTACAATGATTTTTCCATTGTGCTTTTTATTTCTTTCAGACGACATATAATTAATCAATGTTTCCAACTTGACTTACATTATACATATTTTTTTAGAATGAAATATCAATTTGGATAAATTGTTTACCTACCATAATTTGAATCCGAGTACAAAAAAGAGGGTAGCTTGAAAATCTTACCTTATATTTCATTTTGTATTAAATTTTCTTTTAACCACACAACACAAAGGATGAGTAAGTAATTTTTTAAAAACTTTTTTATACGACGTAAAGTTTTGGCGCGTAAACCGCATGGGCCGCGCATGCGTACGTCGTTGCTGCAGCGCGGTAATGGCTTCAGTTGAACCGGCGCGCCAGTTTTGCTTCCCCGCCATTGCGGTGCAACGACCCTCCATTGTTTGACAGAAAGCAAATGAACATCCCGCGAAATGAAGGTGAAGGTAAGGTAAAGGTGAAGATGCCGAAATATTCGATTTGTTTCAGTGCGTCGATGCGCTAGTTTCAGGATTGTTGCAAACTTGAATTGGGATAGAGTTTTTTTTGCCTTAATTTGTAATAAAGGTTTGCGTGAGAATTTATTTAAAAATTGCAAAATTAGTAGTAATTATTGGCTATTGCCTCCAATTCTTTGCACACCAAGACTTCCTGCATACTGAACTTAGATAAAACAGTGATGAATAAGAGAATTTACGAATTACGATAGGTATACGCATGGGTGTACGTCATGGTCACATGAGTAAATATACATACATATTGTGAGTAAATGTATTGTAATATGTACATGTAAATTTCTATCTATTAGGTAAGTAATGCTAGAACGAAGACATGAAGACTAAGACCGGGTTTTTTTATCTGTTGTTAAGGTAATCCTCGGTGTTATTAAGCTGGACGCGCTCCCAGCGCCTCACGGCTCACGCCTGGCGCACTCGCAACTCTGCGAGCGCGTCCAGCTTGAATAAGACCCGGAGAAAAGATAACTACAGTTGAAAAAATGGGGCCTCAGCGTTTATTACTCTGTCTATATTGAATTGATTCTAATTATTACAACTATAATTTCTTATTCGTAATCATAAGTAAAACTTAGTTTTGGAATAATCAAAGTGTAATTTTTGTATGAGCAAATATTTCACTATCATATTATGGTGAAATTGATGTTTAACTATGGTCATCATATGCTTAATTTATATGAAATAATAACAAAGCATATTATAGTATCTTTGAATAGTTTACTTGCAGACAGAAAACTATAAGTTTATTACAAAAAAAAGCTAAATACATAATTCATTAAATTAGTTCTTTGTAATGAACTTGTATTTTATAATGGATATTTCGAAAATATACCCGACTAATTACTCCCAATTACGTATTGGTCTGAAAATGCAAAATTTATGGAATTTTAGTCATGTGCCGACGCAGTCGCTATAAAACCATAGAAACCTGATAAAACCCAGAAAAAAATTCCCGCCTGCGCGACGCGACGCAACGTCTCATGGACTTTCAGTAGTATTATAATTCTCTTTGTCATGGACGTCTCAACTCGCCTCTCAAAATATGTTTTATTTTAATGAACTTTTGAAAACCGCGGGCAACGGGAATGAAAACGAACGGTTAAACTAGTGTTGCCAAGAGTATTTATTATAATTTTGATATTACTACACGAAACTTTAACTTGGTAGATAATATCTGCAAAAGTATTTTAATATAATATATCTTAATATTATAATTTTCCTGACTGCTTTCGACTAATAACAGAATCCTATAATATACATTATTCATATTATATTATATTATCTCTATATATATTGATATCGTAGATCGATATATGTTTTATAATCTGTGCCAGAGTTGCCAGATTAGGCGACTTTTCGCCATTTAGGCTACCTCGGAGGGTGTCGGGGCGACCAAAAATTGTGAATGGCGACTGGTCGCCGTTTAGGCTACGCGAATGGCACTCAGGCGCCAATTTAGGCTACTTTGGAAAGTTTGCGTTATAAACCTTGTTTTAGTCGGATTTGAGGATATTTTTAGCTTTGAGAGTACAAAACATGACAGAAATTGGAATTGGGGACTTTTTTTTTTTTGCTCCTTGGCCTCTCCATATACGGTGCGGCGACTTTAGGCGACTTCATAATGATTTTTCGGCGACTTCATCCGTCAAACATCTGGCAACACTGATCTGTGCCTACAAAATGGCGTTCCCGGTTCCGCAAGCAATGCGTTTGTTTTTTGTGATATAAAATCAGTTATAGCTAACATTGCATTTGCGTTGTAAAATTTTTGAACCGTGAAATAAGATGTCACGCGACCACAGGTCAGGGTTTTATAACAGAGACAGAGAGAGGGACCTGGATTGGAATCGCGGGGACTATCGCGATCGCCGGCCAGTAAGAAAGCGAAGTCGAAGTCGCAGTAGGAGTGACTTGGATAAGCGACGCAGCAGGACGCCCAGAAAGTCAGAGAAAGACATTATCGATGAGAATATTTTGAGTGAAATATCCAAGCTGCCAGAGCCTAGCGAACTGTGGGATAGTAATCAATTTCAAGACAGTAACTTCTCAGCGCCGCCACCGCCATCATTTCCTACAGAGGTACACAATGCGACTTTATTTGTAATGCTGTTTATCACAGCAAACAGTGTTTAATGTGTAAAGTAGTTGATCCAGTTTTCCATAATTGTTATCGATGCTGGCACTCCATAAAACGAATTAGACAAAATTTTCTGATTCGTTGAGACTAAATACTTGAAAAAAAAATGAAATGAAAAAAACATTTATTTGACATAAAAAATCTGTTTACATAAAGAAAATACAAAGTATGAAGTAACATTCTTTGGATCTTTACAAATGTATTGACAATGGTCCCCATACTAGGCAAGCCTGTATCGTGGGTCCCGTGTGATCACTCAGGGGTTCTTTCTACCAAACTTACACAATAGTTTCTTTAGTAACTTAAAATGAGATCTTATTTAGTATATCTTATACTTGATGTTTAACTTGTTTATTTTATATGTAGAACACCGTTAATTGATGTATATTTTTATTAGGCCTAAGCTTTGTGCTTGAGGTGTGCAGTGCACCAAATGCTTTGTGCCTTTGTGTTCTTACTGACTTCATACATCTTGTCATTAGCGTTCTCCATAGTACCTTATCCTTTTACTCTAATGCTATGTGTTGCAATTATGAATCTGATCAGGATCAGACACAGAATACCTTGTTGGACAATCAAAATTTGCACTTGATGCTAAGCACATATCTGTTTCTTTGTTTACACATATGAATAAGCCTGTGCTTACAATTTATGCCTGATATAGCAATGCACTTGCCATTTCTCACATAAAACAGAAATGTGGTATGCAAATGGCCTGCAAAAATGCTAATGCTAATGTATTCATGAACAAACACATTAAAAAGATGGAAATCTTAAGTTATTCAAAGTTAAAATGTATTTAATATCTGTACTAATATTATAAAGAGGAAAGATTTGATTGTTTGTTTGTTTGTTTGTTTGTTTTATTGAGATAAAGACATTAATCTTGGCAAGATTCATAAATGTATTAATATTTAACAGAATCAAACAATAAACTTCCTGCATGATAATTTAATGGTAATTAAGAACTAAGTTAAATTTGAACCATTGCCAACAATGTCTTTGTGACAATACAAAGAGTGGTGGACTAGGCGGTTGCATCATTCATTCAACTCAAATATACAACACATACACATAAAAACTGATCACATTGGCCTATTCTTTATCATGCTTGAATAACTACCCATGAAGTGCCTATGTTGCATTGATAATTTCATTGAGATCACAATTCTAACAAGGAAGATAATTGTAGTGGAATATGACTAACTAGTCCAACTGCAAGGTGGACCGACGACTTGATAAAGGTCGCAGGAACACGCTGGATGCGGGCCGCTTTTGACAGGTCCGTCTAGAAATCTTTGGGGGAGGCCTATGTTCAGCAGTGGACGTCATGTGGCTGATGATGATGATGACTGACAATGTCACATATTTTACAGGCTATTCACTTTTGCACTCATGAGTTTAAATGTTGCTGAATTTCATGAAACCTGACGATGATTTTGATTGATTGATTTGTTATAAGTTATTTAAAGAATAGGGTAGATGACTATTTTTTTTAATACATTTATCAAAAGTGTATGCCATCCAAAATCTAACGGAAAAATAATTTTCAAAATTGGGGCAATAATGAGTAAGTTATAAAGCTTTGAAATTTGGTGGAAGGGGTTGTTGTCAAATAAAAGTAAAATTACACTGTGACGTCACCGAGAGTCGTCAGGCACAACGCTGCCTGCGTGCGAAAGAGGTAGCGCGATATCCCCTCCACGTCCCCACTTTTGCTCACAGTAATATTTCAAATATGAATAACTGCTTTATTACCCGACTGCGAAAGAAGGAGGGTTATGTTTTTCGAGTGTATGTATGTATATTTCTTTGGCACGCCCTACAGCCTAAACGGCTTGTCGTATTTTTATGTGAGTGGTATCAATAGATTCGTCTTAGTCGTGAGAGTGACACTGGGTACATCAAAATAAAAAAATAAACAAAATTAAGGATTTTTGGCGGCAAAAAGTAATCTTGAAAAAAAAATGTATTCATTAAAAACAAAACCCTCCTTCTTTCGCAGTCGGGTAAATACATCGAGTGTGGTATAAAAATAAAGATTTTTTAACGGTGATTACGAATATCTATATAACTTATGTTTTATTGGAGTTTGAAAAAGGAAATGCCAATAAAGGTGCTTGAGAACTAAAAAGATGGAAATAAAAAAAATATTTAAGAAAAACAAAAAACCCGACTGCGTCAATATCTGCAATCTTTATTAAATTCATTGAAGAACTGAAAAGATAGAAACAAGACTTGAATTTGAATATTTTATTTTGGTTTTAATTAATCTTAGTTGACAGTGTTCACAAAGGCAATCGGAGGCATCTGCTCACTCCGAGACTTTGTTGTTCTATATCACCAACCAAATTATGAGAAGTGAGCGTGTTATTGTTGTGTGTGTATTCTTTGTGAATTATCGCTCGCTTTAACGGTGAAGGAAAACATCGTGAGGAAACCTGCATACCTGAGAAGTTCTCTGAGTTTCGAAGGTATGTGCAGTCCGCCAACCCCCACTAGGCCAGCGTGGTGGACTAAAGTCTAAAACCCTCTCAGTAGTAAAGGAGGCCCGTGCTCAGCAGTGGGCAGTATATAATACAGGGCTGGTATGGTATGGTATGGTGGAGCGTGTTATGCCTCCGACAGCGTTTGTGAACTACCTTATTGCATATTCTAATTTCAATTGCCATATTTGGGAAGCCCGTCAAAAGAGAAAACACAGGTGGCAAATGTAAGTGGGATAGACAATTAAGACTTGCCCAAAAACATGTGAAAGGCCCTTCAATAAAATTACAAATCCCAGGAATAGTGAAATTACCTGTAAATTATTTAAAGATGGTAATGGCCAAAAATAATTTTAAAATGTGGTCATGAACTTTGTAAATATGTACATACAAAAACATTCTAGGCCGTACCACAGCATGGCCCAAGCACAGCATACGGCCCTGGCTACCAGTCTCAATTTACCGGCATATACGATGAATTCAATAACGTGCCATCGGCGCCACCACCGCCCGACATGGCGGCCTGGAACCAGATGTCGCTCCCTCCGCCACCGCAGGCGCCTCCCGCGCCTGTTCTCAACAGTGAGGACCAGATAAAGAAAGAGGGTAAGTGTATGATATATTGTATAAACTTCAAATTACAGGTGTCAAGAAAATTATTCCGAGTGAAATTAAATGAAAATTGTATGAGGAGTTTGTTGTTGGTGTTAAAAAATTAAGTATACGTTTATTTCTATATTATAACATGCATGGTTTTAATTTAAATTATATTATATAATTTATTTATAAGGTACTATAATTTGTGTTGGTAAGTTTAAGAAATATTCTTTAATAAGATTCAATTTATTGATATTATATATATTCTTTTTTTAAATACATTCTTTGTACAGTAACAAACTGGATTTTGTTGACTTATTTAAAACAATGCCTGTAATGTGCTGTTCAAAATACCATTTATATTGTGTGGTGTCATAATATTTTGGAAGAAATACATAACTACAATATTGTTGTAATGTTTAATGATTGAGTCAATTGTTATGACAGTGAATAAAATTTGTGTTAACATCAAGTGTTTTTTAAATACAGTATTTTTTATATTTTAAGAAACATACAGTGTAGAGGTTATAGTTTTTAGCCCACTATATATTTTAGTTATGTGATAAGTAATAACTATTTTCTATTTCAGATTTTATATCTAAAACAGAAAATCTCATTCTTAAGGCTTTTGGAAAATCACCTACCAAACATACAAAATATCTTCTTTCAATGTGTATAATTATTTTGTGTGATAACTTATGCGCCTGATCTCCACATAACGGGTGTTATATTAAATAAGCTTCAGCTGTTCTGCTGTTGTAACAAAATTTGTGAAATGGTCACTTTGCAGCTAAGCTAAACAATATTGGTTTTATATTTTGCTAGCACCAATGTAATGTCACATAACAATCAGTTTTGAAATATGAGAACTCACATTAAAATAGAAACATATATATTGGTACTCTTGTTTCAAAGTTATGTTACATTACATTTATTACACGAAAGCATAATCATCCACAGTTTTTTTAATCTCTTCACAGCCGCGATAGAGTCGGAAATGCGTCAGCAAAAGGCCGCTCTATCGAAACAGAGGGAGGACTACATAAAGAAGGCGGGAATACTTAAAAAAGAACTAGACACGCTGAAGGATCAGCGCAACGAACTCCGGGGCGACGCCAAGCGGTCGCCGAGCCCTGACACCAAGAGGTTTTTGAAAGAGAACACCAAGCTGCAGGTTTGACGACATAACCACCTTGAGATACATGTAGCTCATAAATGTTTTACTTGTGTAGCATATTTGCTTATTAATTGTCTAAAGAGTGCTTTTAAATGTAATTTTGTCTTTATTCATTCTCATTTGAAATGTCATAGCTGAAAATGTAATGTTTCACATGATCTGTCAAACTTGACAGTTTTGACAGCTGTCAAATGAGGTTAGATAAAGTGTATTTGTATGGTTATTATGCGAGACAATAGGGTCTACTCTCCGTTGCATTTTGTGTTCAGTTGGAGATCCAGAACAAACTGAAGACCATCACCAATGTGGTGGACATGTTGAACGGTATTATCGGTGAAGAAGCGCAGCTGGAGATACCTGACTTGGATGACTCAGGGGAACGCACCTCCAAGAGGAAATCCAGGTTTGTTACATTTTGTGGCATACAATGTGAATCCAGATAGATATTATGCTTGGTGATACTGATGTTATATATTTTTTTACCTATATTCACAATTCATTTATTATTATTGTTAAATATATTATAATTAGCAGAGACTTGGAAGATAATCTTTTTATTAATACTAATACCGAATATTCACTCAGAACATATCGAGTTGATATCAATATAATGGCTGGATTTCCCTAAAATTTCTACCATAAGCTACATAAGTACTTTATTTTCGATATCAATATTAACATACTAATATAAGATATTTAGAATGGATAAATTGCGGACTGACTACTAAAACAGTAAATTTGGCATGTAGATTGCAGATTTTATTTGCAGTCCTGTTTATTAAAATTAAGCAATAGGCAAGAGTTGCATTGCTTAAAAAATCCCTTTTAATCTAAAAAGAAAAGTTTATAAAAAGTACTGGCTGAATATTGGGCTTTATCATAAATTGGAATTGGCTGTATCTATTGTATTAAATCTTGTAAATTATGTATTTTTGTATGTGGTTTGTAAGAAATCAAGACTTTTAGCAAAAAGCGCTTGCAGCATTGGAGAAGAAGAATATAAAACACTTCATATGCAGGAATAATTATTTTTACTGAAGATTGAAGAGCAGAAGAATACACTTTTCTAAAAACAATATTTCTACCATTTTTTTTCGAAAGTAAATTGTAAAATATTTTAAGCTTATCAAATAATTGCTATTGTGAATGCATTGACATGGCTAAAAATAATTGATTTATTGTAAGCATTTGGTTTTTTAAAATGTTTAATATAAAATTTAAAAATATTGTATAAGTGATGTTCTTTTTGTTTAATTGTGTTATGTTATGGTTTACATTAAAATGTGTTGTGTGGAGCTGTGTTTCTATTAGTTTGTTGGCGAATTTACCACTTAACGACATCATTTTAACAGTGACTAGAATATTTATGAAGACAAGTATTTGATGAAGACATACGTATGGTGTTTTTAAGTGCGCAACACTAGTGCGACAAACCACGCCAGGTCTTTTATAAAAAAAAATCTTCGAAGTGCGGCACGCAAAGCGTATGCTGCGCTTTGTGTGTTAAAATGAGCGCTATAGCAGCGCTTTAAAACACACTTTAAAGAAAGGGACAAAAAGCGTTAACCGCGTTTGATATAATATCCACTTTATTGACACGCATTCCGCAACAATAAGATATTTGACTCAATTTTGATCTTTACTTTTATTAAATATTTACGTCATACTAATTCTAACACAAAAAGAAAAATTCCAATCCAGACAAGAATCAAAAAGTTATAAGCATTTGAATTAAGAACGGTAGAAGGGGTAAGTATCGTGATCGTGACGTCATCGGGTATAACAATGCGTGCGAAAGAAAGAGATTAAGCGATAACCCAACTACACGCCCACTCCTGCACTCTGAAATATTTGAAATATGAATTACTGCCTCATTTCTTACCCAATTTTAATGCAGCTTTCACAGAAGGGCTACTTTTTCAGACTATTTGCTGTTACATATAAATTAGTGTACAAAATCGAACATAATAAAATACCCTATTTTGCACCACTAACTACCCAACGCTCAAAATCTAGATCAAAGTACAGACAGACTAAAAAACGACGCGGCGTAAGTATTAGGGCGCCGTTGGCACTTCTTAGGTACATTACCTAAAAAAACTATATTCGTGAAGTATAATTTATCTTGCGTATAAAAAATATTTTTACGCTATTTATTTCCTGTTTCTACGCAACTTTATATACGGTTCTAAAAATGTGTTCTAATTGTTATTTTATCCCCTGATTCAGAAGAATTTATCAACAAGGTGACATAACTTTGTCAGTTGAACTGTATTTGGTATTTATCGTGGCTCATTAATGTGATCTTATGTTACCCGTCGACTGACGCCAGGTCCCCAGCGGGTAACAAGTTCAACTACGTGTACTACGACCCGGAGATGCATTGGTGCCGCGTGTGCAACGAGTTCCCGCCCACTGCCAAAGACTATCTCAACCATCTGCACTCGCCGGCGCATCACAAGTAATTATTCACCTATTATTACTAATCTGATCCTTATTTGAACGTAACGGATAATTTATATCCCTGAATAGGTAACAACCAGTGGAGTATGTTTCGTGGAAGCTATGAATTATGACAGCGCTCTAGCATTGGCCGATGTAGACACTAGATAGGCCGTCATCATTTTGATATCGTCGAGGTACACGAACTGTGCCATTCAAGAAAATAAAATGTCCTTTTTTGTTATAAAATGCCTCAGTATGACACTGAGTGATTGTAAACTAATGTAACGTGTATTTTAAAACTCCTTCAACATTACAATACCTAAATAGATTGTAAAGATAAGAATGTTCTGTTGTATTCTCACATCTAAGCAGTAAGCTGTAGCGCTGTCTTATGTGTACTATACAAATGATAATATTTTATATAATTAAGGGATCGGTGCATTTTATTGAATTCAAAAAGAAAATTTTCCAGGATGGCTGCCGCCCACATGGAGGCCCCGTGGCACAGCCTGAGCGGCATGAACGAAGGCTTCCCCAACTATCCCTCGGCGCCCACCAAACGCACGCCCATTAGAGGTAAATATACTTATTATTAAACCGTCAGTTTACCATACAATGTAACTTTTTTCTTTCACGAAAACTCTTAATAACTCTTTGCTAACTATAAAAAAAAACTTTTTCTCCCCTCCCTCAAAAGTACCTACATTTGTTGCAAATTATGTTGTTCACCACCCAACCAGTGGGCAATAAATGTTTTATCTCTCTCTAAACAGAACACGTGGCTTGATCCAAATGCAAGCCTTAGCTGGTTTGCAGTTAAATAGTGTTTGTTCTAAGCAAACTTAGAGGCACTAAGGGCTTTAGAGAGCTAAAAAGTTTTAAGGCTATTTTGTCATCTTTGACTAATAAGTACAATATTAGTTGTCTAACTTCAACCTCCTAGAGAATAATATTTGTTTCTGCAGGTTTGCAATTCTTCGTGCCGTCCACGGCGTGGTACTGCAAGCTGTGCGACCAGTTCATAGGCGACCTGCACTGCGCCTCCGCACATCTCAAGTCCATATCACATTCAAAGAACTATAACGTGAGTACTAAACTACATTCCATAATAATTCTATTGTTAATTTTCTACTGTCACAATACTTACTGTAAATGTGGCTGTTATCACCCATATTTTTAGCAAAACTTACAAGTAATTGATGGTTTAACATTGTATAAAAGATTATTGAACTGAATTATTGTAAAAAAATCAATTCTGATTGTTTAATGTAAAAATCTGTTTTCCTATTCTAGAACTTCGTAGACCAGAACCCGCACTGGGAGACAGATTGGATGTCAGACAGGCAGAAAGCCGTAGAAAAAGCCAGAGCCACCAAGAAGAGTGATCGTTCGGAGGACAAGCAAGCATACACCTCTCACACGATCACATTCCATAAGGACGGGTTCCACACCAAGCACAAGGAGAGTCCCGCACGCACGCCAGAGGACAAGAAGAAAAGAAAAGAGAAGAAACGGAAGAATAAGCGAAAGAGGAGTACCAGTGGCAGTTCTACCAGCTCTAGTAGCTCGGACAGTGAGCCCAAGAAGAAGAAGAATAGAGGTTAGTTTTATCCACCACAGATGTGTTAATAAAAGCTGACGAGCTTTTATCTCGCGTTTTTGTGCTTTCATTGTTTTTAGCTGTTCAATGCTAACCATAGCTTTTATGGTTTTGTTTTATTTTTCTATTTCATATAAAGTATGAAACAGAAAATGATAAAAAGTAAGGATGTTGTAAAAATAGCACCAAAATTCTTTCGAAAATGAGTACCCATTAAAGCATCAAGTAGATTAGAAACAAGATCTATGGTATCAGGTATGGTTAGTTGGCTCAAAGTCAGGCTGAGCTCACACTAATATAAATGTGTTTTTAGGTAAAAAGAAGGACCACAAGGAACAGACGGCGGAGGAAAAGTCACTCAGCGAGTGGGTGTCGAACATACAGATGGACAGGCTGAATGACAACGATAGAAAACTCCTCGACAGCCTTAAGAACAGGTAATATGCTGGTTTATATGGTGGCGCATCAAGATCTAAGTATGCAAACATTATTTTATTTCGTTAGTAGTATGTGCGTTGAGGCTTAGCATCTAATGTTTCAAAATGTCGAGCACAATGAAGTAATATGAATTTGTAGGTTCTGCATGATTTTGCTACTGTTTATAGGCAGCTATTACACTTGCCATTAAGCAAACGATCTTCAAAACGATGTTGTGTAATAAATAACTTAAGAATAACATAACCACGTGTTCTTTTTTATTGCCTTCTAAGTAGATAAGTTGACGTTATGCTACATTTTTCAGAATAAAAAAAGACAAGGAGGAAGACAAGCGTCGGTCGCCGAGCCGCGCCAGTCGCGAGCGCGAGCGCTCCATAGCCGAACTGCAGCGGAGGTTGAGGTGATTAGACAACCGGTACATACACTTAAACTAATCACATACCATACTTGTTATCAAACGTCAAACTATTGGTTTACAAAGCTTGCCTACATTGTCAGTTGCTTATAATTTTAACATTATTAGAGGTATCTCAAATGTAATTGTGAGTGTTGTAATGGAATGAAATAAAACATTTCTTGCAAGTTTTATTTTATTTAAAATCACTATTTTAATGGTCCTTCGAGCCGGATTTCATGATTAAACTAATTACAAATTATAATTTAAACCACGAGTTTAAATGTGTGAATTATTTGTGATTATGCGAATGAAATTTTGAGATAAATTTAATTCCTACAAATAAAAGATCATAAATTGCAATATAATTACAGTTTCTGCGTTGCACGAAAATGCGTCGACATCAATACGCATGCGCCAATTCCTGGTACATCTACAAATAGCCATTGATTGCTAGAATTATGGACACAATATTATAAACAATCTGCTTGCGTGTCGATCATACAGCTGTGCATCTTTGTAGTAGCAGTTAATGGATAGACAATAATTTTGTCAGTTGGACAAAAAGTTGTTGAGGAAGGCCTTGAAGGATGGTAACGCGCGTTTGGCGGCGGTCTACAAAAAAGTAATGAAATAAGTTTATTCCAATAGCACATTAACATACAAAAAAGTTTGACGTTTTATAAAAAGTATGTATATTGATTAGTTGCGCACTAACCCATATAAATTGTGAGTTAAACTAACTTAAACTTCTTACTTGTAATATTTTTACAGTGTTTTCCGATTCATAGACAGGGTACAGGTCTATTAAATAAAGCTGGCACATTCACAGTACGCACACCAGTACAATTTTACAGTGAATGTTTCATATTATTATAATTGAAGGGACAGATGCAAACAAAGCATCATACTATATTATTTGACTTTGATGAAATGTAAGCATTTCTTTGTCTTAACGACTGAACATGTTTATACACAGACACTACACACACGGAAAGTGTGAATGTGTTTTATGCACTAGTTTGGATAATCGACCTGTACTGGGCATTTTGACATTTAAATAGACATAAAAAATGTAGTTGTTCCTCCGTATAGAGTGGTAAAATTTAAGTATTTGGTTTAATCCTTATAAATCTATGTTATTATAACTAGCCACATGCTCGTCTCGTTCATGAGTTAATAATAAAAAGACATATTAATCACATAATAAGTGTATTATTAATTAGATTTGGCTTGGTGGAGGATATATAAAGCAAAAAATATATATACTGCGCACAAGTGCGAGCGCACACACTACGCGTGTTAAATTTAGTCGTCGTGTATTGTGTAGCTGATACAAATCTTTAAAAATACACCTATTGTGTTGATCGCTTACACGTAGCACTAAATATTACACGCTTAGTGTTTACCGTCGCACTGGCGTTTGGGTTCGTGAGAAAGATAAAACTCGCCTGACACTGCGAGCCGCAAGCATGGATAAAACAATGTATTGCGTCGCAGTCAAAGTGTGTGTGAAATAGGGGGTTCTAGTAATTACGGCTTTGGTGTGCAAAAATGTGACATAGGGGTAAACTAGTAATTATCTTCTCGGTGGCGGGATTAATATCCAAAAATATCATCACGGATTTTATGTCATTAACCTCGGGTGCAGAGAAAGTGAGCGGCGTGACTCCCGTCCGCACGAGGAGAGACGCCGTGACGATCGTCGGGACGAAAGACGAGACGAGCGACGGGATGAGAGACGAGACGAGCGCAGGGACGATCGTCGCGAGGAGAGACGAGATGACAGGAGAGATGAGAGACCGCCGCCGGGCGCCAAGAAACCGGATATTAAGAAGATGCCGTTTATTGGTGAGAATATTATGAAATCACTACCGTGATGACGTAACCATATCTATCTATAATCAGTTATATATAATGTCATCCACAATGAAGTGTTCCAATAATTTTGCTAATCGCTTTAAGTCCATGTACAACCTAGTGCTGGAGTTTTAATTCTGTCAATATACACTTATTAGGTATAACTGATATTGAAACTACTGTACTACAATGAAACATCTTAGCCCGCAAAACTACCGCACAAAAATTAGTAGCTCGCGTTATCGTGGATGGCATTATCTATAAGTCGCCGCAGTGTCTACTCTGGCTACGCACTACGATCATTGCCTTTATATTATTAATTTTAACTTTAATAACGCTCAGTAATTATTGTTGAAAATCATGTATTATGTATCCGTCGTTCAGGCGCAGTTCCCTTAAAAAACGAACTTTTAGACATATTTCTTTTTTTATATACAACAGGAAAAATGCCAGTCTTTAAGAACTTAGCAAGGACTCCAAAAACTGACGAACAGAAAAAAGAAGAGCAGAAAAAGAAAGAAGACCAAGAAGTCACTAAGAAGAGACAAGAGGAGATGGATGCGGAAATACAAAAGAAGGTAAATTTATTGTGGCTTATTTATAAGTGCATTAGTGGGAATTTTGTTATAGAATAATAATTAAAAAGATCCTAAAATTTCCAATGAAATAAAATATAATAAAACGTCAGAATGTGCCAGATAACATAAACGTCCATGTCGTTTAATTGTGATTGATCTAGAGACCAGTGCATGCGGCGTGAGTTACGTGACGTGTGTTATGTAACCACATTGCTGGAGATGTTCAGTTGTACATATTGTATAAGCACCGCGCATGTAATGTGAGACGACCGTGACACCCAGGTGGCGGAGTTCAAGCAGAAGATCGCGAAGGCGCAGCTGGAGAGGCAGCAGCAGCTGGAGCTGCAGGCGCTGGTGCTGCCGGCGCCGCAGTTCCTGCCGCCGCTGTCGGCGCCGCTCAGCGCCACGCTCGCGCCGCCGCTCACCACGCTCACCACCCTCTCCACCCTCTCTGCACCCGCCGCCACGCTCACGTTAGATATGCACTAAACTCATTACTCGTACACTCGTCAATGTAGTAGGACGGAACTTGTAATTCCGCTTCACACACTAACTATACTGATAAATAAACCAAACATAATCATAGCTGCCAAACTATACCACATTGAATTAAAATTATCAAATTCTTTACTTTTTTATATTCGTAAATAATTAACAATATACATGACTAGAATTTGCAACACTCTACCAATAAACACGTAACTCTTCCAGGACCGCAGCTCCCCAGCAACCACAACCGAACTTGTCGAAGGACTTCCAAGACGCGCTCGACATAATCTTCCCCACTGGTGAAGTGAAGAACCCAGAACTGGCCGGACAGGATATGTTCGCGATGCCTCCCGGATTCCCTCTCATGCCACCATTCCAACCGCTAGGACTGATGCCGCCACAGATGTTCGGATTCGATATGAATGGGCAGTTGTTCCCCCCGAGACCTCAGTTATATGACGCGCATGTTCCCCTTGTATCGAGTCCCAAGCCAAGACCACAAAACAAGAATAATAAACAAAATCAAAATGTAAAGAAAGTCCGGAATCAAAATCCACAGTCGGGACCTGCTGCAAACGCGCCCAAGGAGAATACTAAGAATAAAGAAGAGTTAGATGACTTGGCAATGCTCGGTATCGACGCTTCAGATGTCGGCGCTGGCATTTAAGACGAACAACCTACTGACGGGAAGGACGCGTGCAAATAAAAACGGTTGTAAATATACACCATACAACCTCACACAGTCTATATAAATATTGTTTTGTGTATCAGAAAATTTTGCAAGATTGCTATTCAGGAAATTCAAAACTTGCTTACAATTAGTTACTTCAGACAGGCACGAGACGCATTTATTTTTAATCATCGTAGAGTGAGATACATTCCATATTTTCTGTCTCATTTGTAAAAAGGTGACCAAAACATTCCCTTGATGTTGAGTCATCTTCAATGCCATTTGTTGGCCATAAAGACAAAATATACATTATAGTAGGGACAAACTAATATGGCTGGTATGACATGACACGGTTTTGAATTTTTTGGGTAGACATTCTCACAGAGTTATCGCGTCGGGAAAAAAAATAATTGTCATACCGGCCAGCTTAGTTTGTCCGAACTATAGTCAATGGTTTATTTTCAGATTCTCTTTGCTTCATATTTTGGCAGCACTTGAAAGTAAATAAATAAAAAGGGAGCAGCCAGTTATAGCAGCTATAGTTAGAACCAAATTTTCCTCTTTATTAGCTGTACAGTGCACATGTATTACTAGACAATATAAATAATAGAATAGTGTGGGGAAATATCTGGTGAATATTTACGTCAGTAATTTGCACGTATAATCACGTCAGTAGGTTTATTGCATTATTTGTTCTGTTTTTAGCCCTAGGAGCAGTTGGTGTTAAAGTGTAATATCCATAGTCTTGGAAAACACTCGTGCAGTGACGGTACGTTTTTTTATGTACGATTAAAGTATATAATCAATTTAAAGAAGGGTGTAGCTTTTTGTTTATTAATTCTAGAAATAACCACTTACAAACTTGGAATAGTCTTTGTAACATTCCGGTAGAAATGCATCTGAACGTGATCACACGTCCGTCACTGGAGCTCGGGCGATGTAACTGAATCCAAATCGCGTCCGTACAAATTAACTCTGAACCTTCACACCGCTCGGACACTGCACGGCTGCGTTTAAAGCATTGTACGAATTGTAAAATCTGTGAATCATTTTGAGCGGCCTGAAGTTAGTTACGTTTCCCGCCTCTTACGTTACCTATCAACTACTGTATACAACAATGCCAACGCCGCTCGTGACTGACTTCAGGCTGGTTATAAGGATCGACGATAGCTAGAACAGTATATTACTTATCTAATTTTCCCTAATATACCCCCTAACATTGGAAACTTAAAAATCGTTCCGACGGCGCAAGTTTAAGTAAGGTGTCGCACCGATTTGTTGTAAGGTGGTCATTAGAGGATAGTGGGTTAAAATGGGCATTGTTTTTTTTGTTGTACGTAAAACCAGACTTAGCAATGATTATGGTTGAAAAATGTAATGGTTATCGTAAAGTAAATATCGGAATCGTATTCATGGAAGGAGATAACTTGTAATTATCTGCTATTCAACTACATTGTATGTAGTGGTTAACAGGTCTTAACAAAAATCATATTTGAAAAGAAGGTTTTACTCTTCAAATACTTTCCCCTCTAAATGTGGTGTACATTGTATTAAACAACAATAAAATGTAAACTTTCCATGTTAATTTCGATCACATGCTATGGTATAAACTATAATGGCTAAGAATGCTTTACGAGGTGTTGTTGTGTTGTTTCATTACTTTCCGTTGTTGCTAGCTCCTAGGTAATGTTGCGCTTTGTACAAAATGTTTGCCAAAAATAATATTAAATCTCTGATCTAGTATGTCCGCTAGGAACCTTAGAATTCTAAGTTTGATTCGCAGGTCCATTTATCAAGTGGAGTAGGTACTTATAAATTGTGTAAAAAGTCGGAAGACTATTTTTCCCGGTTTGGGTTGGCAGTATTAGGACAGTCCCGCCTATCGAATCGAGGAATGGTAATGGTTGCCAGCTCACCCCTGCCTACCACGGTACATTATGATCACATAATGTACCGTGGTAGGCAGGGGTGACTAACATGATAATGTATCAACATTATCATGTTATTTCCCGCTTGGGACTGATGTGTTAATTGACTATTTTATTGGACGATAATAAAAACTTATCAATAAATGATTGTTTTATTGACCTTTATCTTCATTAGTAGTATAGGTTCGGAATGGTCCCATTTTAATTACTTTGGTATATGACCATTGCTACTAAGCTAAATAAGGACTCAAAATTTAAATCGAGCACTTATTACAAAAAGTATTTTGTGTGCATATTATAAACACTGCCTTGGTGGCGAACTTGTATTACGGTACGATTGCAAAGCTGAGGTCTCGGGTTCGATCCCCGGGTCGGGTAAAGTGATATTGGGTTTTGCTATTCAGTATCAGCCCGGAGTCTGGAATTTGTGCCCGATATAGCGATAGGCTCGCCCTTTCAGTAGTATTATAATTCTTTTTGGCTCACCCCCTATCACATCATGGGACGGAATATGCACGGCGAAAAGTGGGTGCACTAGTCGCGCCTCTGCCTACCCCTTCGGGGGTAAAGCGCGTGAATGTGTGTGTGTATATGTTATGAACAAAACCACAAATTCGAAAGATTACATTGCTTGTTTCTTAGCCCGTAGGTATATAAAGTTCAATTATTTTTTGGATTGTGGTTTCTGGAGTCGGTTTTTTAACCATACACACATGATAATTATGAATTTGTGGAAATAAGCAAACCCTTGTTATTCTATAATTAATCAAAGGATTTCGGTTATCCAAAGACATAGGACTCTCATAACTTGCGTTAGTAGTATTAAAGAAACAGAAAGATGCGTAATGTATATTGTACACCTTTTTTTTGTTCTGAAATACAACATAATTACGTTCTACAATTCTTACACAGACGAAGTCTAAATAAATTAATTTGTGGTGGGGATCCCTTCGAGTAGATTTGATAGGAATGTTTTTATATCTAGCCGCTAGATGGCGTAGAAATAAAATTAATTTTAAGGACTTTTGTACCTCTCAGCTAAATAATAAATAAAAATAGAAATACATAGAATCTTAGAAAGCTATAATTCGATCATTTATCCATAGAATCATCGAATATTTTATAACATTTAAAATATATTTCTAAACAAGACTATGGGCAACGGCACAGCAAAGAGAATTATAATAGGTACTACTGAAACGGCACAGTCTACAACTATACCTAAATACAACCGCACTGTGCCCGTGCGAAACATAATTTATGTACTTAAGTATTTAAACCTTTTTGAGACTTTAGCATTCCATAGAAACAAGAGCTGTCCTCAGTGGCGAAGCGTGGGTTAGGTCGGCAAAAATAAGTTGATTTCAACAAATAAGAATCATGTGTGCACCCAATCCCACCTCCCCCTTCCGTCACCAAAAATTTAATTTGTTAAAAGATTTATTTTATGCATTATAAGCCATAAATTAAAGGCGCTTAAGTCATATCAAGACAGTTTGGCTTATTTTAATGTTATGTCACTCACAGACAGACGGAAATTATTAGACCTATTGTTCTCATAAGATTTGCAACGGAGAAATAGACTGTCACGAACTAGTCCAGAAAATATTGACCATTAACGCCCCATCAAGACTACCGAGACCTCGTGCATACAAATTATTTTTTTGTAAATACTGGAATATTAATTTGGGACGCAACTCTCCGGTAATCAGGTTTAAGTTGTTGTATAACTTTCTTCCAAAAGATTTTACCATCATGAATTCTCGCAAATGTTTACCTAAGGGACAAATCATACAACACTTAAGTAGCTCCATGGTGGAAAAATAATGATTTGAAAAACAAATAACCTCCCACAAAACATCATAATCTGCCTTTTGCTCGATTTACCCCTTTGGTTGATGTCATTTTGTCTACATGACTCTGTACCACTGACCTCTATTATACTAGTACGCTGGACAGGATTTACCATACAAAATGACAGCTAAATTTTGTGCCGATTTGAAACGCCCCTCTCGAGCGTCTACGGAACTAAATTTGACATATAATGCATATGGCCGTCGTATTGTTTTGAATGTCTCTGTTTTGTCAGTGCATTTTAACGAAATATTACAGTGAAACGTGTTTTTAAAGTGTTATTTGTGTGTGGTTTTTAGTAATCCACCATGAGAGTTTGTGTCTATTGTAAAACCCGTTACCAAACAGGTAGTGGAGTAAAATTTCACAAGTAAGTACATTTACATCATCTTTTAGCTATTTATATTAAATTTAGTTACTGTAAAGATCAAATTATCATTTAAAAGTAAATAATAACTCAAATTAAACGTATTTATACGATTATTTGTTCTCAAATAGCTAATTTATAAAGCACGTATATCTTGATAGGGTTGTCCAAGTTTCATATCGACAATGCATATCGATAATTTTTTAGAGTTGACTTTGGCTCTATTAGCATTTATACTTTTATACTGTGCCTTTATAAAATCATTAATTAGGATTGATAATAAAATAAGGTTAGGAATGTATTGTTCCATAAAGAATGTAGTCTGTCTACTCCAGGAGAGGCAAGATCAATTTAAAACCAAAAAGTCATTATAAATGTTGTACTTATTGTTACAGATTTCCGACTGACTCAACTACACAAAAACTATGGCTTAGAAACATGAAATTTGGAAATTGATTTCCGAATATCAATAGTCATCTATGTTTTAAACATTTTACGGAAGATTGTTTTATAAGACATGTTTCATGAACCCAGTAAAAAAAGGACAGTGTGCCCACAATATTTTCTGGTGGGTATAATAATTTATATTATTGTATTGCGCATTTTGTACATATAGTATATTGTAACATGTTTTGCAAAGGTGATGTTTTTATTGCAGATTTAGGTATTATGCCATATGGAAAATAGAGAGGGAGAAGCTGATTTAATGAATTATGGATGCGTAGAAAACAGAGTTGACGGCATGAATTTAGAAACAATGTAAGGTAAAGTGACAAATATATTTGTGAAAAAAGGCAGTTGAAATTATAAATAAATAAGACTTATAGGTTTTCAGATTATTTTAAAGGTAGTTTAAGGTGTTTCATTTATACATAAAGTAAATGCACCTATTTACAAAAATAAAATTACCGTTTTTTACATTTTTCACTCTATTCTATTTATAAGGTTCATTATTATTTTGTAACTGACATGTTATTGATTAATCTGGTTTATAATTGTTCCACATTATATTTTATTTACACCTTTAGCAAGTAAAGTTTATTTGGTAACCGTTTTGAGGCATCAACATCTTCAATTTATTTATTTTTCATGTAATTTCTTTTTATGTTTTTTTTTTATTATTACTGTCTCAACTAGATTTTTTTTCTTCTGTCTTACAGTTGACTGTTGCTTCATTTAATGTGAAACTGTGGACCTACATTTTGTTTCTTATCGAAATCAAATTGAATATTTTCTTATATTCTTCACAGAACCCAACACAAGTTACAACAAGAAACTAAATGAAACCCTGAAAAGGAAGAGGTCTTACACCGAAATCTGTGAAAATATCAATCATGATCACCGATACGACCCACTCCTAGGTCATCTAAAATGGTTATGCAAAGAATACAAAAAGCTTTAAGAAGTTCTCAGACTCGTGTCAAAACTTTAACTCAACATGTGAAAAGATTGAAGATTAGTGTTTCATAATGATTCCTTACGTTTACGCGAATGTTAGACATTGGAATTAAACTATTATAACGATTTTTATCGCAGTTTTTAATTTTATTTTCTCCATACATCAATAGTCACCTGCATATATAATTAAAACAAATTATCACGAAATATATAGACATTCGTCTATATGCAGCAACAAAAAATAACTCCCTTAATATTACAGGTGTAATATACGAAATTATTTGTCGCGGAATATAATTTGGGCACGTCAGTGACGTAATAAAATGTAACTTGGTCAACCGTCAAACTGTCTTTTTTTTCTTATCCCTTCCATTAATACAATGTGTTCGTACGTATATTTGTTTTTACCGCTTCCCGTTCTAATTGCTGAACGAATTTGAATTTGGTGTGGTGGTAACTTACAAACTGAAATAAGACACTCCTTTTTTCATATTATAGCTTATAACTTTGAATAAGACATGACTACTTTTATTCCGTGGTAACGTGGGTTAAACCGCTATTATTCCTACAATAAATAAGTAACGACAGATTTGTCTGTCGTACATCCAATTGCCGTTATAATCATTGTTCCGATAAAATGCTGGAATTGTATTTTCAATTATTAATATTAACGAATTTCTAGTTATTTTTAAAATTTATAAACCATCGACTGTTTCGTATCATTATCGATATATCAGCTGTTCCATGTCCCAACTCTATCGTTAGTTCCATGGACGCTCGCTACTGCTATCACCGCCAATATGGCGAAAATCAAATAGGCACACTTTGACGATTCAAATGTCCAGTCCAGCGTACTAGTATAATAGAGGTCAGTGCTCTGTACCTATTGTTATTGCCACAATTGTCATTTGTAACATTAAGTTTAGGTATTTTTAATATTTTTCGTCTTTGTCTGCGTCCTTAGTTATATAATCGCAACTTTAGAACGAAAACGACACAATTCAAAAAAATCGAAAATTGAGTTATCGTCATAAAATGACTTAAAACGAAGTTCTCATTACAACAATAGTTCAAACACAGCCATATTCAAGCAGGAGCAGAACAAAACTATTATATCAGTCCGTTTTTAATTATATTTTTATAAAAAAGGATCAGTTTTAAGTCATTTTATAAAGATAACTTAATTTTCGATTTTTTTAAATTGTGTCGTTTTCTTCCTAAAGGTGCGTAATGTAGATGGGTCCGCCTATAATTACGTGAACAATATCATAAGATTTGGTAGTACGTTATAATTATGTGTAAGCTAACTATTGTATAATCTGTTGGTGGATCAAATAATATGATAAATAAATAAATAAAATAAATAAATTATACCGGCCCCCTAAAAGTGTCGTCCGGGGTGGACCGTCTCTACCACGCTACTTTACTGGCTGTGCTTTATACCCCGTAGCGCGTAGTAATAGGGAATAGGATACCAAAATAGAAACATTGATCGAGAAACTAGTTTAAAATATGTAGCAATCTCGGGATTATTTCTTTAAATTAGACGCTTTATTTACTATTCAACATGCATACATATAACATGTAATAATACCATGCCATATAATAAGCGGCAATAGATTAGTTGGAAGTGGAACGGACTGCCGAGACAAATGTCCGCAGGTTCAAAACCCAAGGGCACACACCTCTGACTTCTCTGAATTTCTCGAAGGTATGTGAAGTCTGCCAACCCGCACTAGGCTAGCGTGGTGGTCTAAGGCCTAAAGCCTCTCAGTTGTAGAGGAGGCCCGTGCTCAGCAGTGGGCAGTGTGTAATACAGGGCTGGTATGGTGGTGATGGATGCCATATAACTATACTTAGTGCCTAATTAACGCAGATCTTTAGTCAAAGCAAGCATGCGGCCGTAATGACTTATTCCTCGAATTACAAACAGGCACACGGGAGTCGAGTCTACGTACTTATTTATTGAAACAGGTTTACTACTCCGGCAACCAGGATAAATATAGGGGTAAATCACAGCATTGCAGCAAAAACGTAATTACCTTGCCTTCAACGCCATCCGAATTTCTACCAGGGGTACAAAAATACAAGCAATGCTGCGACGTGTGAATTAAGCTAAAATTTGCAAAGTTACGCAACTGATCGTTTTTCTTAGTAGTCGCTGAACGTGACCCAGTGTTTTTAACGCGATAACAGATATCATCCCGCAACATTTGCAATTATATCAATATTGCGGTCCATAACATACTACTCAACAGTGCCTAATACCTACTCTTGTGTTCAGTTAGCCGCTGGTTAGCTTCGGTGTGTGACATACCTAGTAAATTTCATGGTCTGAAAAAATATTTAATTTAAGTACCTACGATATTGTCCTATATTTTGTAGCATTCACTTTCTTGGCACTCTATAAGAACACAGTGTATATTGTAACATAACACCTACAATGAAGGAAGAAAGCACAGAAGTAAGTAACTTGTCTATTTCGAAAAAAAACTGGATAGAAAATAAGTAGGTACTTATACAAATTCCAATCTATTGCTATATTAATAAGTTCCAGATGAATCAATCATCTCGCAGCCTGCCTAAAATATGACATCACACAGCCTTTCGATGTAAAATATATCTTATTGTAAGAACTAAAAGTTGAAATTCACACGATTTCTCAATCTCGCTAGCGTCAAGCCGGTCAGTTAGTAAATTCCTTTAGATTTCCTAGGAATTAATTATGACAAAACTGTTGTGATAACAACAATGTTTCAAAGTAATGAAATGGTATCGTTAATTGTCGTAAATTTAATTATTTCGAATGACGGCGCAGTCTGACGCGGTGGTCGACTGGCGAGTCACAAAAGTTCAGTTACATGTGTGTAGTGCGCCTATACGGTATTGCATCATTTTGTCGTAAGTCGGAAATTTTCATTTTGATATCTTTTAAATAGATCTTCTAGATTTCTTTACTGCCTACAGTCTAATTTTATTAGTGCTTCGAATAGTGTCTAATGTGAAATGATCTAAAATGAAGGTCTATTTTAAATAGCGTACGCTATATCACTATAGTGATTGTGACTGGGAGTTCCAAGGTTTGATTCCGGGTCATTAATAGTTTGTGTTACCTTTTTATGATATGCTCGGGAATTGTCAAAAAATGCTTTTTCATCAGACTGATTGTAGTAAAAAAATTATAGTGAAATCATTGTCGAGTTTGATAACTTTCTTGGGCTTAATAGGAAAATAACGATGTGTTATTTCCTTAGTTTATGAGTATAGAGTTAATGAGGTAAACATCCCAAATGGCCATAAATAGTACTGCTATCCGAACTTTGACTTACAAAGTACTTAATACGGGACACTGCACTCGTCAGTCGTCACCCTGGGTGTAATGTAATGAAGGTACATTTGAAGTCTCATAATGCTCACCTAGTGAGCTCAGTATTTTCATTACTGAAACTTTAAGTAACTTTGCTATGATATTGTAGAAACCAATGTCAGCGGATCAAGTATTCCACTCCCGGTCGGAGGGTATCCCCTCAGAGGGAGTGAAGGATCAGTACGCAGATGGAAAGGCAGCTCGTGCATGGAACAAGTTTATTGGAGACAGTAACCAGAGGACGCAAAACTACAAAGATTTCCTCATCGGGCTGTTGAAGAAGCATGGCTGTGAGAGTGTTTTGGACGCGGCTTGCGGGACTGGGTAAGACGATCTATAATATGCAAGTAAATTGTAGTGTTATTGTAATGGCAAGTTTATCGTTCGCCTGAGAAGAGACTATCTAGCGCATTAGTAGTCAACTAGACTTTTGAGAAATAAAGTGCTTGTTATTGCACTGCGCATAAATTTTGTGTCAAAATTTTTGAAAGTAAATGTTCTCTAAAACGCTTACCTAATCGCTGCAACAGATCAGCGCATGGTTTACGATTGCCTTGGCGAACCTTCCTCGATGGAAAAAAAAGTTGATATGAAAAGCCTACCTTTAATAAAACTAATTATATATATCGAACATTGGCTTAACAACAGATATAGCACCAAAAAATAGTTTTTAGATAGGTACTGGTGGTAGGTCTCTCACATGTGAGAGTCCGTCTGGGTGGGTACCACCGCAATATCTATTTCTACCGCCAAGCAGCAGTGTGCATGCACTGTTGTGTTTCGGTTTGAAGGACATTGTAGCCAGTGTAACTACAGGACATAGTGAGACTTAACACCTTATGTCTCAGGATGACGAGCGCAGTGGAATGCCCACAGTACTTTGTAACTAAAGGTGCTGGATGGTGTTGCTACTGTTTATGGGTGGTCGTATCGCTACCATCAGGACTTCTGCCGATATAGTATATAGATTTTGCGTGCATTAGAATGCCGAAGACGGCACACGAGCAAAATTTAGACCAAAGCTTAGACTAGACCCAGTTATAAAACTAAGAGGAACCCCAAATCTATGTAATACCGTGTCTGTTCCAGCAAATGAGTACATACTACTACTACTCCTTACTTACTTTAATTAATTAATATTGCTTACAAACTGTTTTTTTAATCAATGATGTTTCAAAAATATTTGTAATACTTACTGTGTTTTTTTTTTATAAAAATAACAAAATGTTATATTTCAGATTTGTAAGTTAAATACTGGTTCATATAATTTTATAACCTCTGGAGATCAATGTTAAGATATAATTTTGATAAGAAATACCGCAGTTATTCATACAGTTTTGCACGAGGCTGGAGACACACCTTCCATTTAGTATCTATGATTAATATGTTATGGCCTATGACCTTTCCATAAGAACTCCCAGCAAAGATATTGAATTACGATCTATAGAATTGATCGAATGTCACTAAAGTACAGACTATTTACAACATTCCAATAAAAAAATCAATGGTTAGAGGCAAATATTAGATTGATGAAAATCTTTGCACGCTTAATATTACCAACTGATGAGTTATTTTAGGAACGGGAGACCTACCCATGGGCTATCATTTTTCTTTTTGACTAAATATCACGTACAATTTTTATTGCATAATCATTAATCACCTCTTAACCATTTTCAAACAAGAAATCTATTTTCTCTATACCGTAATCATCGTAATATTATGTGTGATTCGTAATAATATGATTACCAGCAAGAGTTCCTATACTTGAGGCACGTTGCTTACCAAACAATAATGACGATAGTCTCGGTCACGAGATAACGCTGACCTATAAGCTGCGACTGATGTAATATTTTTATCTATTTATTAAAATTACTTAAACACAATTTTATATGTAAATTATATTGATAATGTGTTGCCAATCCGATTGCATTTTATAGATTTGATAATATTATTTATTAGTCTTAATTATAAAAGTATAAAAACTATTCAACAGGAAATATTTAATTATGATTTTCCTTTTGTCTATCTGAATATCTTTGCTGACATTTTCATGGCTAAATGCGTTGTAATATTTTCTATTATAACATGAATTCCAAATAATCATCCAGCAATAACATCTTACGAAAATCGTACTGACAATAAAATATTTCAGGATAGACTCCATGATGCTGGTGGATGAGGGATTCAAGCTAGTGTCAGTAGACGCTTCAGATAAGATGTTGAAGCACGCACTAAAGGCGCGGTGGGAGAAGAGAAATAATCCTAAATACGATGAGTGGGGTGAGTAATGGATACCAGGGACGTTTGTATCATACGGCAACTTCCCAAATGGATTTCATTTTCTTTTAAAGGTTGGAAATTTTGCATAGGTATTTAAATTCTGCCCTATGATCAACATATTATAATGTTGTATAAAATATTTTTAGACTGCTTCGGTGGCGTAGTTGTATTACGGTACGACTGCAATGCCGAGGTCTCGGGTTTGATCCCCGGGTCGGGCAAAATGGTATTGGATTTTTCTATTCAGTATCAGCCCAGAGTCTGGAATTTGTGCCCGATATGGCGATAGGCTCGCCCTCTATCACATCATGGGACGGAATACGCACGGCGAAAGTGGGTGCACTGGTTGCGCCACTGCCTACCCCTTCGGGGATAAAAGCCGTGACTGTGTGTGTGTGTAAAATATTTTTTCATAAACTTACAAAGAACGCTTGTAAATTCAAGACTATCTAGAAATAAATCTATATCTATAGATCATAATATAGCGATGAGTCACCTTCAAAACGAGAAGCTGAAAGTTAGACCCTTTAGTTCGTGTAGAGTAGGTCGATAGACCTTGCCATTCTTTATTACACGAGACCTCTTAGAATAAAATAGTGTATGACCAGTGGGTGTATTGATTCCAGTGATCGAAGAAGCCAACTGGGAAACTCTGCCGCGGGACGTGAATTCCTTCCTGCCAGGAAAGCTCTTTGACGCCGTCATCTGCTTAGGAAACTCATTCGCCCACTTGCTGGACGAGCACGAAGACCAGCGGGTCCAGAAAATGTGCCTTAAGAACTTCGCTAAGTGTCTGAAACCTGGTGGCCTGTTGTTTATCGACCACAGGAATTACGACGCCATGATCGACAGCGGTGCCACGCCCGGCCATTCTATTTATTATAATGTAAGTATTTTAAGTATTAAAACTTGTATCGTTAAATAAGCTCGCTTGCCACGGGCGTAGCTATAGCTTTCACATGGGAGGGGTCCTACGATATAAAAAAAAACCATGTCGCTTGCTAATATAATATGGGGACGAAAATTAGCAAAGTGAAAGTTGGCTTCACTAATTACGTCTCTGCGTATCTACCTTTTGCGAGGTAAACACCATGAATGTGTATGTAGGTAAATTCTGTTTTAGTTTATCAGCCGACGATAAGCTCGTTTTTCACGAACTTGATGCAACAGGAATAGCAAAAATTAAAATAAAACACTTAGGTACTGTAAAACAAGCAATTTAATCAAGCAGTTTTAGTTGGTTGGGATAGTTTTGATTTTAGAAGTATCCGGATAATCAAAACACCAATTTCTTAAGATAACGTGATCAGTCCCGTCACCCGTACGAGCGCAATCCTGACTGATCCAGTTCCATACCTTTGTATACAAACATACAGCGATCTTTAAACTTTGTGTTTATCGTATTTAATTCAAGCGACGATAACTTACCTAAATAGCTGTCGATATGTTATTTTATAATGTTATGTTAAAGATAACGATGTTTTGCTAGATATTAAGAGCTTACATTTTGTATTAATAAATAGATTAAATCTGATGAAATTGTTTTGAATATTGTACCTAAATGTTAAGATGCTCGAATGTTAGGTCTTAGATTCTATGTATTGACATATTATAGGCTATTTTTAGCGGAACGTTTACCCCAGAAAACGATTTTCACACTGGTGAACACGCGAGAAAAATTACAGAAAAATAAATTTTATGTTTTTATTTGCTTTATAATGATGTAAGGTTCAAATCTTAAGTTTTGCAATATCCAACCTAC
Source organism: Sphinx pinastri (assembly GCA_947568825.1). Classification (NCBI taxonomy): domain Eukaryota; kingdom Metazoa; phylum Arthropoda; class Insecta; order Lepidoptera; family Sphingidae; genus Sphinx; species Sphinx pinastri. Next base: position 1,316,317 of record OX387623.1, read on the forward strand.
TTTAAATGTATCTTTCCAAAGAACTTTCTTATTCATTTCTTGATGGTTTAGCTACTGTCCTTTTTGGACGCTATTCATTACCAAATGGAGACGGCCGCGTTCAGTCCTAACCGATCCAGAGGACGATATCACTCTGGCCATTCGCAGTAAGAACGAGCTCCTAAAACTCCTACACTCCACACGACCGCAGTTCCGTCCTCGCCGCGTTCCCCGTCGCCCCCCCCGACCCTCCTAACAGTTCTGGCCCGCGTGTCGACGAAATAAATGGATAGGATTAGGTTAAACACCAACCTTCCCCACTAATCGTTGATGTCTCATCCTCTCCCAGTGACCGTCCTGAGCCGAGGTTCGTAACCCGTTAGTGGGTTGCCCTCAGCATGGTTACTTAAATCAAGGGTTGCGAGCGCCTAAAGTGTTCACCCGAAAGTCCGGTGTGACCAGAAAAGCCGACTCGCGTCAGGCTACTGGTCAGTAGGACCATTAAAAAAAAAAAAGCTATTCATTAGGAATTTTTAGACGCTGACCTCTAAATGCAGTGGTCATTACTTACTCCCATACGTCAAGTCTAACTTCCCAACTAAGCAAATAAACTGTATTTTAGCCTTCGTATTTAACCCATAGATGATTTTAATTAGATAAACTTAAAAAAGCAGTTTATAGGGAACGTGCACGTCGTAAGCACTGCCATCTAGTGGCGCAATCGATACTTGGCACTGGCACTTGACGGCTCATTTTCAGCCCATCGATACTTGGCATTGACGTACAATATTCATTAAAAGGATGAAAAATAACATTTAATTTGTTGATATGTATGGCTGTGTATCTCGATGCTCCAAAACATAAAAATAAACAAATCAAATGGTGTGAAATTATATAATACTAGTAATAAGAATAGTACCTACATGGAATGTAGGTACTATTCTTGGAAAGTAGCAAGTACTTACATTCCATGGTTATGTGAAAATCGACAAAAATAATAAAAGCTGTTTAAAACATACATAATTATGAGTTCCAAAAGCATTTAGAAATGTTTCGTTACGTAATTTATAAAAATAAATATGTTTTGAAGGTAATATTCAATACAAAAAAAATCTGTAATTTAAGGGAACATAACCTCCTAATTTTGCGTAAATAACTAGCTCCCATCTAAAAAAAAGCATATTCTGGACACGCTGGGTGTAAATAACATTCGGCCGAAACACATATTTTATAATTTTTGTCATATTAAAAGAATATATAAACAAATCTTGTGCTAGTTCTAGTTTCTTTTTTATCCACGTGTGGCTCTTGTGTCGATTTTGTGCTGCCCCCTATAGTTCGTGCACGCTCCCTATTGACATAGAAGGTTGGGAAAAATACATGACGAAATACTCTTCAGTGATATAGTATTTTCTGTTTAATGAAATTACACACCTACTGTCATCAAATAGAAAATCTATAATACATTTTATTTTATCCTTTCATTTCAGTGCAAATATCCAGTGGATATAAAAACTTCGGTATTAGTAGTTCGCGGTAAACCGAAACTCATTGCTTTGGACTATTGTATAGATGTAACGGAAGATGGAGGAATCAGCGAAAGGAGGTAAAACTTGAATTAATGTTTATTAAATAAGTATGACATTTGTATGTAGTAGTAGTTATAAACTAAACAATGCACAGAAGTTTACAATAATTCTTAATAACGCCATCTTTGAGTGAAGTGATGAAGTTAAAAAAAAGTCTTGATACACACAAAATCGAGTTTGATCACTTTTATTTTTTAGAGTATAATAGGATTTAAATAATCTTAATCCTACCATAATAATAATTATGACAGAAAATTTGTAGTTTTTTATGACGAAACCTTTGCTATTTTATACTAACATGCATGTTACAGCGAATTCCGGTTGTGCTACTACCCACACAAGTTGGCCAAATTCACGGCGATGTTGGACGAGGCGTTTGATCACCGCGCCAAACACCACATATACGCTGACTTCAAGTCGCAAGATAAGGTTCCCGTGCCCGCATTCTACATTCATGTTATGGAGAAGGCTAGGGTTTAATTTATTCATAAACCAACTACATACCTAAGATATTTAGATAAGAATAGTAAATATGCAATCTCTGCAATATCTAATGCGCTTTTACCAACGTGACGTCCCTTAGAATAATAACACATAGAAACCGTGAACATACACGCTTAGTGAGGCAAGTAAAACTAGGCTATTTAGCCTAGTAACCAAACATCCCGCGTCAATGCTCAAGGCCGAATCGTAGCGCTAGCAGCTCTCGATATTTTATTTTAAAATGATGGTTTGTGCAATAAACTGATGTCACAGTATCTCGGATAATTTTAAGAAACATTGTAACATAACATTTCACATGCAATTATTACGATTAATCTAATATTTTGACAAAAAATAATAGCTAAAGCAAAAACAATAATTCAAAAATTTTATAGACGCCATTATATCAAAATGTTGCCAAAAAAAAAGAAAATTGATACCCCAAATGTTGATGTTCATATTCTAAAATTAATATATTTCTAAAATTAACTTATTTAATTGGTACCTTTGCATGCTTTGGAATTGTGTTGCCAATATTATGAAAATAATATTTTTCTGTTGAGTTGATTTTAATTGACATTTCAAATTTTAACAAGCTTATATTATTATTTTAAATGAAAATAGTTCTAAAATTAGGACACCTGTATCTTTTCTTTTTTAGAAATTATGAAGTTATCATTTATAATTTTAACTTTTAATTTCGTCTTTTTTTCAGCAGACGTAAGCACTAAGCTTCAAATGACGTCAATTATACGGTTGAATGGTGAATGGTGATGCTGCCTTTTTTACTGTGATTCGCAAAAGAACCGTAATAAAATAGAACCAGATACATTTGACATTATTGACATAAATAAAGGCATTCATTCATATCATCATCATAAAACTAGAATGGAGGCAAAGGTAAATACCGCATTCAACCGTTTAATTCACGTCATCAACGTAATTTGTTTTTAATTTGGTACTGTTTTGGTCATTCTAAGGGATTTATTTTATTATTTTTTATTTCAGATTTTTATCATTATAATTAAGGATAAAGTAATCCTTTACTGTGAACAATAATAATAATTCCATAATTAAATAATCCTAATTAAATAATGACTTAAGGTTTTGGGGAAAATCCGATACCACTAGCAACATTATTTGCACCCTGTGTGCGTGTGGCAGAACGTCAATACGTGTGGCCTACGCCTACATCAATGAGTTTTATGCTTCACACTTGACAGTTTTTTGATATGAAACTATCATTCTTGGCGTTATTATTCTATGTGACGTCCTTTTTAAGACTTCAAAAAAAGAGAAAGTTCTAATATATTTTTTTTATAGTAAATTGATATTAACTTCGCATACATTCTTTGAGCGATTGTCTGCAATAGTAAGGAAATATCAAAAGGTAGGTATGCTATTAAATTAATACATATCATTTTTTTAGAAGGAGAAGTTGATAATACAATATTATGTTTCGAACGAGGGTAGAATCGAAATCGTCACATTACCTACGCTAGGTGCCACAATATGTCTGCCTGGTGTTACGACTTAAGACTATTGAATTTTTTTTCTTGCTGAATATTGATCTTTGCTGTATGGAGTTGTGAAGTTCTGTCTGTGTATTAGGGCAGTAGTCATAAAGCATCATATAGATGCATGTAGGCAGTAAAGATGTTTCTTACTTCTGACAGTGAATGTTGCATGCATGAAGTTGTTGGTAAGATCATATTTTTGTGTGTGTAAGATTCAATTAGAGCAAAAAAAATATTGTCTGTGGTAGCAGTGCTCGTTTATGGTCTTTTTGGAAACCAATTATATAATTCTTCCTGTTATGAAAATATATTAAGTTTTTTATTCAATGCAATTAACATTATGATTTAATAAAATATTGTTCCTATTATAATATTTATTTCGTAACCTGTTTAGTTTTAAGTTGATTATATTATCATTATTTTGAAATTTGATTTTATTAAAGGGCGGTGGGGAGACTGGTTTTTGTATGTCATCCAAAATCAAGCAGAAAAAGAAAATTGAATATCCACGCAATAATAATTTATAAAGCTTTTAAAATGGATGGAATTGGGGTAGCTGACAAATACCAGTAATAGCAAACTTTGACGTCACTGGGTGAGACCAGCCATAAGGCTGCATGAGTGGGAAATAGATAGCTTTCTACTTTTGCTCACAACAATATTTCAAATGTGAATTAATGATTTATTTTTCAACTAATTTTGATGCTGATTTAACAGAAGAATTTCTGTTTCATTATTTTCTGTTATGTATATAATAATGTACAAAATGCCACTTACGAAAGCGCCCTGTTATTTGTGATTGGTAATATTTGAAAAGAGCCTGGGAGGCAATTCTCACCAAATCGATATTTAAATTTTGTCTGAGTTATGTATAGAGCCTAGCTTTGTATCCGAATACAAATGATATTATTCTATTGCACATGATAAAGCAGTATCAGATTTTTCAGGGTGTTCACCAGGGCGCCAGATTAACTAGAACATCATAATCAACATTATGGTATAAATAAATCACTCGAGTTTGTACCTAAGCTGACCTTACAGTACAGTAAAATGCAATTTAAAATATTTTAAATAAAAGAAAATGTATAAAAGAACTGAATAATTTATTATTTAATGGATTTATAATAAATGTATGTACGGAGATATGAGAACATTAACTTAGACACATCTGGGCCTTACAGGTACGTATTAATCTACACTAATCCTAGAGCATTACGAGCCAACGATAATGTTGTTGATGGGGATGTGTATCAGCTTCACAAAGAAACCGATGAAGCCCATGATGCAGAAACCGATAGCTGTGGCGATGGCGATCTTTTGGAACTCTGAAAAAAAAGAAAAATGATAACAATTATTTCAATTTATTAATTTTGTAATTTATACATTGGGTAATAATGCCTTATCCACTGAATAAATTGCAAATTTTATTTATTCATTCAAATTAATAGCATTACTGTTAATGGTGATGATAATGATGGGATTCTGCTCAGTACCCCGGGCACGAATTTACGCACTATCATATAATTAATGTAATGGTTTTGTTTAAGATACTTTATGTATGGAAATTTAAACAGCGCCCCATTGAGCATATTTGGAACTAAAATACGGCAGCATCAGCATTGCGTGCGTGTAAGCTTCGAATAATTAATGTGTAACCATGGTAACAGTAAACTTAACCCCTCGGCGCCCACAAGGCCCACTCTATCAAATTACTCACTGATAATGTAGCTTCATATTGGTGAAAGAATTTTTGAAATTAGTCCAGTAGTTTCGGAGCTTATTCAATGCAAACAAACAAATAAACAATCACATCTTTCCTGTTTATAATATTAGTATAAACTACATGACATTGTTGTTTTATATTTTAGGCAAAGTCAGATTATCGAATAATCAGAGAAATAAAATTCAAATTTTACAGCATTGGCATTAGTATGGCACTTGGCATTCTGTTTGAAATCTATCATAAGTTTTTGCATGTTGTTATTGAAACTGAAAAATGACTCCCTCCATAAACTCACTAAAATGTCAAATAAATTGTTTCATCATTGTTTGTTGATTAAGTTTACCTTGGATCTAGTTTTTTTTTATTCCACCATAACTATTAACTATGTATTATAACATCTATCTACTGGAAAGGACATGTCCAAAAATGGGCTTAAAATTCTAACCAAGATAATTTTTATATATTTGAATAGTACTCCCAAAAACTAGACCTTTGTAATAAATAATATCATTTTAAAGTCCTCCGATTTTCAGATTTATGTATTTTATTTTGCTTAAAAACTACACTTAAAATGAATGTTTTTAAAAAAATAGTTATAAATGGAGGGGTCGAAAAATATTTTTTACACACACACACTCACACACACCTTTTATCCCCGAAGGGGTAGGCAGAGGCGCAACTAGTGCACCCACTTTTTGCCGTGCGTATTCCGTCCCATGATATGATAGGGGGCGAGCCTATCGCCATATCAGGCATAAATTCCAGACTCCGGGCTGATACTGAATTTAAAAAACCCAATATCACTTAGCCCGACCCGGGAATCGAACCCGAGACCTCATCATTGCAGTCATACCGTAATACAACTACGCCACCGAGGCAGTCTAAGGCAAGAAACTATGAAGCCATTTTAAAAAAAGAAGAATAGGCAGATAACTCATATTAGATGGTAAGTTCTATTATCACATGGAACTAGATGATTTCCCAGGATAAAAAGTAGCCTATGTGTTAATCCAGGACATGATTTACCCGTGTGCCAAATTTCATCGAAATCCATCCAGTAGTGTTTGGGTGAAAGAGTAACAAACATTCTTACAAACTTTCATGTTTATAATATAAGTAGGACTACAAAGTACCAAATAGCGTAGCAAGTTGCATTACTACCCTGGCTACAATGCCAAACACCATCACTGTACTTTTGACTAAACTGGCAAAATCTCTAGGAATTACAAAGTAGTCATGATAATATATAAAGTAAAAAGAAATGCATAGGCTATGAATTAAGTGTCCTCCGTTTTAAAGTTGGTTAAACATATCATAATTGAACAGTAATGAATGGAAACATAACTGACCTTTTGGCATAATAATTACAAAAATAAAATAGTTTGTTCATCACATAGGCGAACATAGTTGCACTTATGATAAGTCAAGATACATTAAATTAATAATAATTATTATTAAAAAAAACTCACTTATATAACTACAGACATTTTTATAGGGAGTAAAATCAATGAAAAATAAATTAAGTAGCCAAGCTCGGGCTGACAGGAAAGAGAAGATAAAAAAAAGATGAATAATTTTTATAATAAATAAAATAATGGGAAGAACGCGTCGCGATCCTCACCGGTGAGGACACTACAGGCCCTAACCTAGCTAACCTACCAGCTAACCAACCTAACTATAATCAATTTAATGTATCTTGTATTATCATAAGTGCAACTATGTTCGCCTACGTCATGAATAAAGTAGTTTATTTTTTATTTTTACTACTATACACTTACAAATATAACAATTAATAGAACACATAATATTATGTTTTGGAAATAAAATGAAATGTTTTAATTTGAGTTATCAGAATTTGATAGTCTCTAAGCCTGCGAATAGAACGAGATTAGAGTGGATACAATGAATGGATTTTGAGATGGATGGTCACAAAAACCAAATAATTTGAAATATCAAAAAATATGGAGAGTAAGTGGAAAATAACATACACGCAGTATTTAAAGTATTTGACATATTTTTTATTTGCAATCGGGGTTAAGTCAAAGCCTATATGGGTGGACAGCTGCCAACGTCGATAAGTTTCTAGACTAATCTAATAAGAAAAAGAAGCGAAACATACCTTTTCTGTCTGGTTTGGTACACCTCCTCACTAATCTAAGGGAGTCCTTGGCGAACTGCTTGCCAGGTTCGACGAACTTCGCGATTTGATCCATTTTCTGCAATTAAGACATGATTGTTTTAGAAATGAGTGCACCGTATTTGAAGCACATGATATTATACATGAACATTTTAACTTACATTTTTCTGATTAAATTACTATAATGCTTGTCAGAAATAGAACGAAATTCGTCCTGGCTTTAGCTTTCGACTACAATTTCGTTACTTCGCGATACTACGAGGCAGTACGAGGGAACGTAAATTTATGACAAAACAATGTAAACGACAGCCACGTCTCGGAGTGACCGTCACGTCACCACAATTTTACGTTTGGATACATATCCGAATTTACATATGTTATATACTTGGTTACATAGGTCGTTAATAATTTTGGTAAAAAATAGAGACCATTTTTATTGTTGTATTGTATTCTATTTTGTTTAGTTTTGATTTATTATATCTTTGATTTATTATTTTGATGCGGAGTTTAAGCTATAGCCACAATATTGAACAAATTAAATATATAAATATTTAGTCTACTTGCTGGCTCATAATATCCAAATGTATCAACGTTCCATAACATGTAAATAAAATTAAGTTATGTATTATTAGAATATAGGTTTTAATTATTTTCAATTTTGTGATTCCTGGGAACCTTAGATTGATAATTCTTTCTATTAAATCGACATAAATTGTATTCTTAAGCTAAGTGTAAACTTAGCTTAAGAATACAAGTTCTCTCAGCGCAAAAACTTGCAGATGTGTTTAAACAAGTGGCAATATTTCTTTAGCAATATGCTTTTGCAAGTGACTACCAAGTTAACTTGAAAATACTTATGAAAAAATTGAAATACTTATGAAAAAAATTGTATATAACGGAATTCGCGGGGATTTGCTCAGGTGGTTCCTCAGACCAATAACTAAAGCAAAAGACGTAGGGCTAAAATAACAGTTGCGAAACATCAATCTTATTCATCTTTGATAATACAGCTTTTACACGAGAGTGAGTGAACCAGTGAATACTCCATGGTTTTTATTTATTTCTAAAAAGTCAGAAAAGAAATGTCAATTTCGATACATTGGTTAAAAGTATGCGTCTAAATAAAAAATATGCGTTCTTTATATGTCATAATTCGAAATATCATGTCACATAAATTTAGTTGAATTGCTAATGTGTCTCATGCATTGTGGACGGTAAGCGTAAAATTGATTTAAATATTTATTTACATTAATAATTTAACGAAAATATTATATAGTTTATGTGTCGATACTATGTCGAAATTAGTTTTAAGCATGGCGTGTGTGGTAGTTGGTTGTAAATCACATACAGGGCGAAAAGAAAATACGAAGGAGCTGGTGACTTTTCATAGGTGAGTTTTCTTGCAGAATTTGTATTTTTTCTTAAATATGAAATAAGTATTTGTTCAGAATATGCTTTTAAATTGTATCAACTACAGTTTCCGCGTAAAATTCGGTTTCTTTTATTGTATTTTTAAAAATATTTACAAACAAGTATAATTATCATAGAGATTTTTTTTTTTAATTTTTTTTATGGAATTGAATGACGAGACGAGTATGTCGTTCGCCTGATGGTAAGCGATACGACCACCCATAAACAGTAGCAACACCATCCAGCACCTTCAGTTACAAAGTACTGTGGGGCATTCCACTGCGCTCGTCATCCTGAGACATAAGATGTTAAGTCTCACTATGTCCTGTAGTTACACTGGCTACAATGTCCTTCAAACCGAAACACAACAGTGCATGCACACTGCTGCTTGGCGGTAGAAATAGACATTGCGGTGGTACCCACCCAGACGGTCCCTTACATATGAGAGACCTACCACCAGTAAGATGTGACAAATGGGAGTTATCGATAATGTTGAGAACATTATACGTTTTATTTTAGATTCCCGATGGATGAAGTTACAAAAAATATATGGACACACCGCATCGCAAGGTGCAATTGGACAACAAAACGTACAGTCTTATCTGCTCTTAGCATTTCACCAAAGACTCATTTGTTCTCCATGATACCATAAAATACGGACGATTGAAATTAAATACCACTGAAGTAACAGTACACCAAACTTTCAAAATAATCGGCCCTGTGAAAGTAGGAAATGAGCTGATTATCCTTAAACGCCTGAATAGATCTTTCCAAATTATAGTTAAGAACTAGTGGTGTAACGATATGTCTATTTTTGCCACCCAGCAGTAGTATACATGCACTATTGTCTTCCTGTTTGAAGGACATTGTAGCCAACGTAGTTACTGGGCATAATAAGACTTAACATATTATGACTCAGGATGATAAGTACAGTGGAATGTCACGTAGTGCTTTATGATTCATAATTCTGTTTCATGTTGGTACTTTAAAGACGATTATTTTATTTACAATCATCATCCAGACAACATTATATTAGATTCATACAATTTTGGCGAAAGGATTGCGTGCCTTATCATTCAATTTTGTGGAAAAAAACATGGCAAGCAATAAATATTCCTCGAGTAATGTAAACAGCTTTGCAAGAACTTGCGCAAGTTAACTTGATGGATGACTTGAAAAAGCGTGTTGCTAAAGAAACATTGCCGCTAGTGTAAACGCTTCTGAAAATTATTGCGCAACATATTGCTGAGAGAAGTTGCTAGTCTAAATTCAGCATTATGTGCACCCAGAATAAACTGCAAGTTCTCGCGCAAGTTCTATAAATGGTGTTTACATATGCGATTTGCTAGATGCAAGCTTCAAGATCTTGCAGAAGTCAGCTTGCCGTGACTGTTTACACGGTAAAAATAGCTTGCACAACATAACTTCTGCGAGTTTTCTTGCTAATATAAACCCCGCTTAAGCCCAGCTTAAAATAAAAATCTGTGTAAATTCATCCTCAGCGACAAATGACACTTGACATATTTTGACAAAAAACAGCAAGAAAAACAGTGACAATTGTGAACTCAGAATTATAACTGACAGTAATTGTCAAATTGACTGAATTGTGACCACAGAACACTGTTACTTGTGACACTCATAAAAAATTAAAATGTTTTTCATTTTTATGTAAATAAAATCATACTGATCACTTGCTTATACCCGTGAATTGATTAATTAAGTTTATTTTAAAAGCAGTGTGAGGATATCTCCGCCAAAATGTACGCCGTGGAGAAGAAATTCGAAATAGAAATGAAGCTTCGAAAGGTTTAATTTATTGTTATCTGCCTAATTTTATTAAATTTCAAGATTCATAGCAATTTTTTAAACATATTAACGACCTCTATCTGCATACATACTATTCAACAATGGCTTAGTGGTCCGGTAGTTACAATTTTCATAATGAAGCCGCCCATCTTTTCCAGGAGATGACGAACATACAAGAGTTGAAAGCGGCGGCGAACCGCAGCTCGTCGCTGGCCAACGACGTGTGTAACGTGCTGGGCGCGTGCGAACAGAGGCTGCAGCAGCTGGAGGCAGCAGTTCTGCCATTGTATGGGGATACAGCCAAGTTACAGCACATACATCAGAGTAAGAGTTGTCTTCAATATATTTATTGCAGTTGAATGACGAGAAGAGCATGCAGTTCACCTGTGGGTATGCAATACAACCACCCATAAATAGTAGCAATACCATGCTTATCTTTGAATTACAAAGTACAGCATGGCATTCCACTGTGCTAGTTACCTGATGTTAACATAAATTGTATAGATAGCTATAATGTATCCTAGCTATTTTTATAAAAATGTACCTATCAAGTAAGTAGTAAACCTTGCTATCTTATCTCTTTTGAATATTAACTAGCAGAATGTAAATGATTTGTTAATTGTTACCCAGACATGGAACGCACAGTGAAGGCCTTAGACCATGTGATCAACTACTACATGGTGACCAGGGAGCTGGCTGACCTCATCCAGGCTGGACCACACACTGCTACTGTGGACTCACTGAATATTTATCTAGAGGTTAGTATCCTAATTCATTGTCTATGAAAAACCAGATTAACATCCTTACATATTATAAAATATAGTCCCCCACCGATCTGTTTGTGTGAATGAAGTAAACTCAAAAATTACCAAATAGATTTTGATGAAATTTAGTATGGCGGTAGTTTGAGAACCAGGGAAGACTACTTTTTATCCCAGAAAAATACAAAGTAACTTTTATCCTGGAAAATCGTTTCACATGTGCGGAGCCGTCACGGCCAAACAACTGAACCGATTTTAATGAAAATTGGTATGGAGATAGTTTGAAATCCTGGGAAGGATACTTTTTATCCCGAAAAAATATAAACCGTGACTTTAATCCCGGAAAAACTATTTCTCTGTTGATATCGTGAGGATTTTATTATGGATGTAGCTTTTTCCCGTAAAATCATTTTTCGCTAGTGGAACTTTGAGAGAATAAGTATGGAGATAGGCTGAGACCCAGGGACGGACATAGACTACTTTTTATCCGTAAAAAATATAAACTGGGACTTTTATCGCGAAAAATCGTTTCCTGCGATTGAAACCGAGAGGAAATAAGTTTGGAGATAGTTTGAGACCCAGGGAAGCCATAGGCTGCTATTTATCCCCAGAAAGTTTATAGTGGGACTTTTATCCTGGGAAAATATATAGCGGGGCTTTTATCCCAGAAAATTAAGTGCACTAAAATGGGTACTATGGCAGACAAAAAATGAAAGCATATTATGTTCTGCTACTGAAGCAAAGTTGGGACGGGTCCCTAGTAGACTTATATTACTTAGACTGGTGGTAGGTCTTTCATATGTAAGAGTCCGTCTGGGTGGGTACCACCGCAATGTCTGTTTCTACCGCCAAGCCGCAGTGTGCATGCACTGTTGCGTTTCGGTTTGAAGGACATTGTAGCCAGTGTAACTACTGGACATAATGAGGCTCTTATGTCTCAGGATGATGATCGCAGTGGAATGCCACACAGTACTTTGTAACACAAGGTGCTGTATGGTGTTACTACTGTTTATGGGCGGTCGTATCGCTTACCATCAGGCATGCATCAGGCAACGGCATGCTCGTCTCGGCATTCAATGCCATAAAAAAAATATTACTCAAATAAAAAATTGGCATGAGTGTAGGATTATTCATTCTCAAACAAGATGTTATGGATTACTTCTTTATATCAATGGTGTTTGTATGTTTTGTTTCAGGCTTTAGACAAATTAGCTGATGCACAGACATACTTCAACAAGAACAATCCTCAAAGTGTTGAATTGGAGAATGTAGTAAGCATGCCATTAAGCATGTTTGATAAATCAGTTGCCTAATTATTTCATTTTAACAATTTTGTTAATGTTGGTTTTATATTTATTTTTATTGAACAGAATCAGCTCTATAACACTGGAGTGCTAAAGCTGGAGACAGCTTTTGAGGAGCTCCTGACTCGTAACACGAGGCCTCTGTCACCCACAGCACTTATGGACATGATTGCTTTGGAAGAGGGTAAACTATACAACAAATATCTTTACATCTACATCATTTATTTTTCAATCGACAAATGTGTTTGAATGTTTCTGATGGTATAGAATAACAAAATATATGCATCACTTATTGAAGCATTTTATTTCAAATTATCTATGTAAATTAATATAATAAAGACTATGTCATTATTGTAGGGTTTCGAAAATATTAATTAAAAGTATGGTATGTTTATAAAAATATTATTGTTTGACAGAACTACTTGTTGGAGAGGGAAATCTTGTATTTAAATGAATGTACGTCTGCCAAACGGGCAGTCTTGTTGTTTGCTCTGTAACGTAATAATGCTGGTTGATATTGTGATAAGTGCTTAAATTGATAAATAAATTGTGATAATGAAAGTGTGGTGTTTTCATCTATCTGGTAATTAGTGTAGAAAAGTGAGTGAGTGACCATTCGTAGCGTCTTACTACATTATTATCTTATTACGGAAATATTTAGTGGAATACCAATTGTGATGTTTGACAGATTCTAGTGCAGAGAGCGTGAGCGTGAGTGGGAGTGGCGTGGAGGCCCACAGCGCAGCGGGTGGGGGCGAGGCCCTGCGCGCGGCGGCGGCGTGGCTGAGCGCGGCGGGGCGGCCCCCCACGGCGCCGCTGCGGGCCGCCCGCGCCGCCGCCGCCGTCGCCTCCTTGGCCGCCTTCAGGGACCATCTGAGGGCACGCTCGCTTGCTGCTTCACCTCTTATGGTAACAATTCACAGGAAACATTCAAAAAACTATGGCAATTAAATTAGTAAACGATTCAAAATTAACTGCCTAGGTGGCGTAGTTATATTGCGGTACGACTGCAATGCTGAGGTCTCGGGTTCGATCCTCGGGTCGGGCAAAGTGATATTGGGTCTTTCTATTCAGTATCAGTCCGGAGTCTGGAATTTGTGCCCGATATGGCGATAGGCTCGCCCCCTATCACATCATGGGACGGAATAAAAATGGCGAAAAGTGGGTGCATTAGTTGCGCCTCTGCCTACCCTTTCGGGGATAAAAGGCGTGAGTATGCGTATTCGTAAAAATTAATAGGGTGCTAACTGCTAATATTGAATTACTTTTTACACAGAGAGCAAAGAACATATTGCATCGTTCAGACAGCAGCAACCAAAGAAGGACAAGCAAAATACAAAAAGTGTAAGTGACTACCATTTCACTATGACATAAAATTTTTCATGAGTCAAATTAACATATTTGTTTTAGATTGGAGAGACGCGCGAACAAGATAATGTTGAAGGCGTCGCAAACGCTGGAGCAGTCTACTGGACTTGCTATTGGACCTCGCAAATCGATTGTAGAAAGTGAGTATTGTAAAAAAGAAGTATAGGTGTTAGGGTTGCACTTACAGATATTAATGGAACTTTATTTAGTATGTCCTGATTTATTTGCTTCTTTATTCCATCCTGTTTATTAAGAATTCAATACATCAAATTACAATTTATATACTGGTAGTAATTTGCGATCGAAGGTCCATTTATTTCCAAAACCGATTAATCGGCTATCGACATTAGCCGGTGTCTATAACAAGTATTGTTTGTGTTGTGTGTGGCGTGTGTGGCGGGAGAGCAGCAGGCGAGGAGTGCAGCAGCGAGGCGCTGGACGAGTGGGAGGCGGAGGTGGCGGGGTCGGTGGCGGCGGCGCTGTGCCGGCTGGCGCGGCGCGAGCAGCGAGCCCTGCTGGGGCTGGTGCCGCTGGCCGCGCTGGCGCCGCTGCTCGCCGCCGTGCTCGCCGACTGTGTCACGCTGCTCGCCGCCGACGTCGACCGCGTCACCGCCAGGAGTCGACGCGCCGCGCAACGGTAACACCATCCTTGGTTACATAACATACACGGCCACAACATCATCGGCCATCTCATGTGAAGTCAAAATCCATTATAGAAAAATGGTGTGTTGGTTTAGTTGCGGTGCGTCTGCGCATGCATGCTGGGGAGCACTGGCCCGCCTGCAGCGCTTGCAGCCCGAGTTGGAGCGAGCGCTGGCCCCCGCCTCCCCCGCGCCATACGTACATCTGCTCAACACCTGCCACCACGCGGTGAGGAACTTCACCTTCATTTATAACATATTTACCTTTATTAAGACATAAATAGACCGCACAGTTGCATATTCCAATACTCCAATATCTGGTGTCCAGTGTGTGAAGTCGCTGGAGGAGTGGGTGGAGGGGCTCCGCAGCGACACGGCGGCAGGCCCGGTGGACGGCACGGTGCACCAGCTCGCGCTCGCGGCGCTGGCGCACTGCCAGGCGCTCGCCTCACACCTGCACACCGTCGGTAAGCGACGAGCCTCACAAACAACACCCTCGTCCTTGTTATTGCCATGATTTACGTTGTCATAATCATTATCAAACGTGTCATAATCATTTTCAAAAATGTCGTCACAATCAGTATCAACAAAGTTGTTTTAATAATTATAAAATTACTAGCAGCCCCGACAGACGTTGTCCTGCCCTAAAAAGGAAATAAAATCCTAGAACCCGAGTACGACCCCACCTATCGGATCCAATTGTTAATCTAAACCATTCTCGAATCCCTTCAGGTGGATTACACATACAAAAAAAATATTAAAATCGGTCCAGCCGTTTAGGAGGAATTTAGTGACATACACACGCACAGAAGAATTATATATATAAAAATTGTTATAATCAACATCACCATAATCATGGTCAAACATATACAATCATCATCATAATTGTCATTAAAATGACTGTTATAATTATAACCATTTTTGTCATAATTATGTCAATGGTACCAAATGCAGATGAAATTTTATCAATCATCATTATATAATATTATATTTACATAACATAATATTAAGTTTGATGAGTGATTACATGTATATTATGGTGTGTAGGGCCCGCACTGGCCACAGAACCTTCGTACCAGCGCGCCGTGAGCCAGCTGCCGGCCACACACGACAGGAACGCCTCCATGCTCGCTGTTTATATGCGTAAGTGTAGCTCTATCGTTATATAGGTATTGTTTGCCTTTTGTTTTCTTGACTATTGTTTCTCGGGTATTGTGGGTATTTATGGGTTGCGGTATATATTAACTATAGGGCTCGCTGCTCGTTACATTGCTATCTCTAAAATAAAGTACGCATTTGATCGAGCTTACTCTAATTCACCTATTGATAAGTAATAAAACAATTTATTTGTGAGTTCAATATTATTTTATCCTATTGAAAATTGAATTTGACGTTTAATAGATATTGGATCGATTGTGAAACATGGCTATTCGATTTCAGTCTCGAGATGAATGTTTACGTTATCCGTAATTTGTTTGTAGGTAAAGTCCTGGCCCAGCTGAACTTCGCACTTCGCAACAAGAGCGAGCAGTATCCGGACGCTTTGAAGGCGATCTTTCTGTTGAATAACACGCTTTATTTGTTGCAAGTGAGTTTATACTTTAATACACCATAGTCGAAACATTTCTATGTAGTATAAAATCGATAACATTTTAACAAGTCAAAAATTATCGATTTTTTTAGGAAGTTGGTAGTAGTTGGGATGTATTAATTAATGTTGATAATAATGACGTGATTGGTTTTCTTTTTGGTCAAATGTAAGTGACACTTTACTTGGTGCTAAACCTTTAGTATGCCAAAATGCGTCTCCATAGGTACGTGATTTTTTTTTCTTTTTTTACAATATTTTTTTTGTGTGCAAGGTTTTTGTTATACTTCTTTAGACTAACGCTCGTTAATTGTAATTGTTGTGTAGGGCCTGCAGCGTACGGGCCTGCTCGACGTGCTGATGTTAGCGGAGCCCGACTGCGAGACCAACTACAGGGACATGATACAAGAGTACAAGAGCGCCTATCTGCAAAGGTAAAGCATCTTTTACAGAATCGATATGTGTATTCATTGATATCGACTGTATGACAATCGATGTTTCAATATCGAATATTTTCAAATCTATGTTTTAGGAGATTTATTTTCGAATCGATTACTTTGTTATTTTTTTATATCGATTATCATGTTTGTTTAAATTGTAAGCACGATTTTACAAACACTCTATTCAATACGAAAGGATTATGTTATCTCATCTATACTTAATATATAAAGCTGAAGAGTTTGTTTGTTTGAACGCGCTAAGCTCAGGAACTACTGGACCGATTTTGAAAATTCTTTCACTAATAGGAAGCTACATTACTCCTGAGTGCTATAGGCTACTTTTTTTTATCCCGGGAAAACCTTTCCACGCGGGCGGAGCCGCGCGCAATGCTAGTTAATAATGTTATTATTCTATATACTGAATCGTTTTTCAGTTGGAATAAACTGTTGTCATATTTGACGTTGGACGAGCCTCTTCCCGCCAAGCTTCGCGACAGGGACAGGCAGATGCTCAAGGATAAATTTGCTGTAAGTACTACTTGCATCTTTCAAATTGAATGTATAATAATAAAAAAATTGGAATATATATTAGGAGTAATGGCAAATACAATTATAGTGCTATTGTATATAGATTTCTGTTGAAACAGTAACAAAATAAGTATGTGTATTAACGCCATCTATCTGTATTCATTGTAATTGGTGTGTGTGTCTGTGGTTAAAAATAATAAAAATTTACTCTCTGGTTCAGTTCGTTGTCGCAACTCAGCGTTTCAATTTAACAATTTCCATTTTATATCGATTTTTGGTGTCCGTATATTTTAGTGTTTAGTTATTTATTGTCCGTGTGTGCATACGGAGTGAGGTCCAGATAGTGTCGACTGACGAGAGATATGCCTTACCAGTCGACATAACAATACTAGAACGCGAAATCTTTATGTGGGTTACTATGGCGGTTTTACATCTTGTGTACGGTGGTTATAAGCGGTGATACCCTAGTTGGGAGTGGAACGGACTGCTGAGACGAATGTCCGCAGGATCAAAACCCAATGGCACGAACCTCTGACTTTTCTAAAAAGTTGTGTGTGTATTCTTTGTGAATTATCGCTCGCTTTAGCGGTGAAGGAAAACATCGTGAAAAGAAACCTGCATACCTGAAAAGTTGTCTATAGAAATATCGAAGGTATGTGAAGTCTGCCAACCCGCTTTAGGCAAGCGTGGTGGACTAAGGTCTAAACCCTCTCAGTAGTAGAGGAGGTCCGTGCTCAGCAGTGGGCAGTATATAATACAGGGCTGGTATGGTACGGTGGTTGCTATAGAGGCGGATACAAGTATACCGTCGTTGTCAAACTAATACCTGCTATAAGCAAAAACACTAAAATATGGAGTAAAAACATTCTCATATAAAATTTTGAGACATTTGCACATAGCATATTTTGTTCTAGCGCTCATAGTTCGCCGTGTAACATTAGAATCACATAGCGGCTTTTATATATCAAAGTTTGGGTGGCAAACTAGACATAATAGTCAAAATGTTGAACTCCCAAAAAAGTTCACATAGCAGATATTGATTTGACACCGACTAAACTTTATTTGAACGGGTTAGGTGTGTTTTAGTTTATTTTTTTATTGCGTTGAATGACTAGATGAGCTTACCGTTCGCCTGATGGTAAGCGATACGACCACCCATAAACAGTAGCAACACCATTCAGCACCATGACTTACTAAGTACTGTGTGGCATTCCACTGCGCTCGTCATCCTGAGACATAAGATGTTAAGTCTTATTATGTCCAGTAGTTAGACTGGCTACAATGCCCTTCAAACCGAAACACAACAGTGCATGCATACTGCTGCTTGGCGATAGAAATAGACACAGCGGTGGTACGCACCCAGTCGGACTCTTAGATATGAGAGACCTCCCGTGGTGGTAGGTAGTGTGTAAAAGGGAGTCGACAATATAAATGTGTGTGTGTGTGTTGTGTAGTCGTTCAACCGCGAGTGGGAGGAGTGCCGCCGCTCGCAGCGCGGGTACAGCGTGCCCGACGCGGAGCTGCGCGAAGCACTCAAGCGCGACAACAAGGCGGCGCTGCTGCCCCCCTACACCGCCTTCCACCATGCGCACGCGCACCTGCCCTTCTCCAAGAACCCCGACAAGTACGTCAAGTACACGCCGCTGCAGGTATGCATACTCTTCTGCAACTGGACCTACTTACGCATACGGGAACCGACCAACAAGCCCATTAAATTTGATAAAAAAATTGACAGTTAATAGCAGATTTATTATTTTCATATAGAATTAATTGGCCAAGTACCACAGTTGTTAATTTATAACCAAACATTTTATATCAACCAACTAGTTGTAAAACAAAACTATTTTTGTTTAAACATAGTAGAAAATATTTTAGTGTGGGTTGGTTCCCGTTTGCGTAAGTAGGTACAATTATTCGTAATTACGTTTGTGTGGCTGTAGGTTATCTTAGTATGAATTTAGTATTTTTCTGTCCATATGGTTACTTCTAAAGAACTAAAGTGGATACATGCATTGTTGCATGATAGTAAATAATACAAAATGTTAAAACTTACTAAGATGATTTCTAATACAAGAATTTTAGTTTTTTTTGAAAATGCAATGGTTGAGAATTCTCCTTAAGAATCTCGACGACATGTGAAGACTGTCCCCGCAGTAGGCCAGCATGGTGGACTGAGGCCTAACCCCTCTCAGTAGTAGAGGAGGCCCGTGCTCAGCAGTGGGCAGTATATAATACAGGGCTGATTGCATTGCAATGCAATGGTTGTATTTAATCTTTATTGTTCACAGATTGCCACTCAGCTGGACGGTTATTTCGACGAAGCTGCATAATGGCACACAAGAAAAATGCATACTCTATATTAGAAGCAAATTATGATCATAGTCTAAGGGATGATCCGATAGGTGCGTGTCGGAACGCGGCGTAGCGCACATTACAATGTGATAAAGGAAATTGAATTATCTGTCCCGTACTTAAAGTTCATATTACTATTTGGTATGTAATACGTATAGCGTTAGCTTTGAACCAGAGAAGATTTTAGTCTCGGGAGATTTTTCTGCGGCTTTTAATAATCTCCGTAGATCGTCGATGGTATGTATTGGAATATCTTCACTAGATATTGTGTAGGGCGAAGCGCAATGAAACTCACGTAGAACGAGACTGCCTTTTATTAGGACGGTAGATCGAGAACGGATATCGTCATACTACCCTCGACTACTTTACAAATATTTCTACTTATGCTAATCTTAAACTAATAGGTACGTACATACCAGTCGATAAAGTACCAATGTAGTGAAACCTATATTATTGAGGACTTAAAAAGGTCGCCAGAAAAGGGATGTCAAATCATTTGAGCCCAAGTACCTAAGGCCGGCCTTAGCCGTATTTAACTACCGGATATTTAGAAATAAAACAGTTCACCGCAAAGTCTATGATGGTTTCTTGCCTCCAGAATGCCCTACTTTTCATCGGGAATCACAGATTGTTCAAAAAACATGCAAAAACGCTAGCACGGCCACGCCTCGAATCCGGCCGGATGCGTTCGCACACGCTCCATTACGTTCCGATGCATGCCGGGCGGTACTCGGTGTACATCAACCCTTAAACTTTCAATAGCATTGTTTAATTACAAACGACACAACTCAAAAGTTACTCATCCGACTAAGCGTCTTTGATAGCCAAACCACAAAGAACTTTAAACTATACACCGCAATACTTTTGACACTGTGAGACATTACATTTAAAGGGTACTATTTCATTGGTTTCAAGTAACCTTTATTTGACGGTCATCGTATTAAACAGCTAATTTTATTTGGAAGCATAGATTAGATTGCGACTATTGTATTTGGTCGGCTTATACATTTATGTGACGAGTAGCATTTATCAACAAGCGGTGAAATCGGCCCAGTCTTATTATACCCTGTAATACCACCGAGTATGTCCTTAAAGCTAGAATACACCAGTATTTGCACACTACAGTTTAGCGGCAAAAATATAAAGTAATGATTCAACAGACTCATGCAAAGATGAAGTCTTACTTGGTTTTAAAATTTTTGTCACATTCATCCACGCAATACTTTATTATTATATCGTATGCAGGGAAAGAAAACAAATACCTTTTAAAAATAAATCATTTATTCAGATCTTTTGATGGTACTGGATGCATTTTAATGTTAAATAAAGTGGGTAGATTTTATTGCTTTTCCCCGTGGCAGTGTGACAGAGACAAAACATAACGGTGCTATTGAATGTTTAAGTTATTTGAAGAAGTTATTATTTATGCATGTAGGTACGCAGGTATATCAGTTGTATTAAATAAAATAATTTATTAAAATAAATTGTTTATTGCACAACTAATCGTTTGGCCTTCTTGCGTTTCCTCTTCGGCCACTGAAACAAAATATATTTATGTAACATCTCGATTCTAGATAATTTATCGATTGCACATTGAAAATGGAAAGAATGGAGGAAATTAAAATTACTTTATGTTGGTTAAATGTCCACTCAGTCACCAGACATTAATTCACAACCAAATGCAATCATTCAGAAGTAAAAATATTATTATGTATGATTTTACGTGTTTACAGGATTATTTAAGATATCATGTTGACAAATATACTCCATTAATTTTTAATTACCATAATAAAATTGTATTCAGAATTCTAGATTTAGCGGACCCATATAATTTCATAATAGGCTAGTTGACTACTTTTTTAAATACATTTATCAAAAATCTCTATCGTTGTTCCAAAAACTCGAGTTTTTAGTAATGGCGCATTAGATTAATTTCGTGAATAGGTGATGTACCATAATGAGATGTCCTTATCGATTTTTAAACAATCTAGTTCAACGAGTATGTTTGTGCATCGATTATGAAGGTGGATATTTAGAAAACATTTAAGAATCTTTGTAGATAACTGGTTTTAATTTTTCAAATACTCCAATATATTTTTAGTTAATCCATAAAATTATTAGTAAGTAATTCAAAGTGATATCTTTTTTGGAGAACTAAAACAAATAAAATTGAGTATTAGCTACTATAAAAAATACTTGCGCACTCATCACTCTTCCTATTTGGTGCGCACAAGAATAATCGTTTTTTTTTTTCAAAAGACCCCGTCTACTTTAATGATAGTATTTTTCTATTGAATTCATGTAAATGATGTGTTTTTTTCACGGAACATGAACTTCAATAACTTTTTAAACATTATATATAAAAATATCATATTTTTTTATTTGCCACAATTTTAAGGTAATTCAAAAGTAACGGAGTACATTATGATACACTACGAAATGTTTTTGGGAAAGTTAAATAATGAAGTTGATTTTTACCATAAAATATAACAAATATAAACATGAGAATATAATCTACTATACCATAACCACCATAAAAATAAAATGTATATAAAAATACTTACCTTTTCAGATAAATCTTTTGTTCAACATCATGTTGAACATGAGATATAATTGAAAAGAGGGTAGATATATAACTATAATAATTTTCTCGTTCCGTGGATAAGGTATAGTACAATAAATTCACGTTATCTATAAATATAACCTGACCAGATTTTTTTTTCATATTGTGGTAAAATATGGAACTAATTTTTTATACTGACAACGTTAACTATAAAACGAAAACGCGACGGTGGCGCCCCCGAAGCACGTCTTTTTCCTGGTCAGGTTATAAATCGTAATTTTACCACACAACAGTGTTCCTCGGCGCTCATATGTGAATATGTCGAAATATTCCGGCTACGAAATTACCAAATGGCGTTTGTTTCATTTCGTTTTTTTATGGAAACTTTGCTTTAAATCTTTTGTAATTGCAATCAAAGAGCGTTGAAAACTTTACCAATTTTTGTAGACTAAAATCGTGTGTGCATGACAGACACTTGAATCATCAAAATTGCCATTTTGATTTCAGTTGTTACAACCTAGCCTAACGATTTATTTATGCGCCAACACATTACATGTGCTGCTACTGTATAACACGTCTGATACGTCTGTCTGTCACGGATGTCGGTTCCCCAGTATTGCCAAAAGATTTGAAGCATTTTCCCATATTTTATATTTTAGTACAACCAACAAACATTAAGGTTACAATATTTTTATCACTTTTTTTTTTATTAGTTTTTCTCTATAATGGAGTGAAGTTACACTACTTTTACTAGTTTTTTGTCTACTCTATTATTTAGTTCAATCCTATTTGTGCAAAGAAAAGATTTTGAACATTAGAAAACAGCAATTATAATCTTTGTTGGTTGCACCATCATTTAGAAGTAGGAAGATAGCTTGTTACTTGCTCGCCGGGTCATCGCGCCGGCCTCCCAGCGAACCGACAAACAAACAAACACGATACTTTACTGTAACGACCGGGGCCCTACGGCGTATCACGTAAACCAGATGTACCTTCCGATCGCCGCTCTGCGCTCCCGCTTCCAACTAACAAAAAGAACACCAATATCAAACAGTTAGTCCAACGACTTTCACCTTCGTTTGTAGAATGCCCTGTTCAGATATTGGTTATACAGGGTGATGTGGTATTAAAAGCAAAAAAATGTGAATTGAAAAAAATACTTCTCTTTTTACAGCAACATGTATAACGATATGTTCTTTAACAATATGTTTTATTTTGTATAAGGTAACACTTCAAGCACGTCGATGTGCCGTGTAACAAGGGAACTTGTAAACTATCATCATAATAATAAAAAAATAACACACACACTCACGCCCGTTATCCCCGAAGGGGTAGGCAGAGGCGCAACTAGTACACCCACTTTTCGCCGTGCCTATTCTGTCCCATAATGTGATAGGGGGCGAAGCCTATCGCCATATCGGGCGCAAATTCCAGACTTCGGGCTGATACCGAGTAGAAAAACCCAATATCACTGCCCGACCTGGGGATCGAACCCGAGACCTCAGCATTGCAGTCGTACCGTAATACAACTACGCCACCGAAGCAGTCTATAAAAATAACGTAGTAACAAAAATCCAGATCAAAGATGCTGTGACAGTGAGTCACCATATCAATGGGATGTGCATCGTGTTTAGTTCCCTCGCAGTTTCTTTGCTTTCAATATCTAAAAAAGAACCCTGTATAACAAATATCTTACCAATTCTTAGCCCACAATCCGTTTCACTCACAAACACTTAAGTCACTGTAGACGTTCCTACATGTTAACGTACAACAAAATGGAGATAAATAGTACAATCGACTAGTGATGGGACATACCCTGATGGCTTGCGGCGGAGTCTTCTGCCGCGTCACTGGCTTCTTCGGCTCCTTGGCTACTTGATTCTCGTATGGGGTGAAAGCACACGGCAGGATTCTACGGTACCTGCAGGGTAAACGGCAACAAAACAAGACTTAAATACTATTTAGAATAATTAAGCCATAAAATGATGTGTTGAAAACAAGTATATTGTGTTGCATTCGTTCTGTAGGATAGTAATTATTAATTTTAAAATAATTAAAAAAAATCAAATATGTTTTATTTTCGTTATTCCATAGAATCTGTGTGTATTTATTTTTCATTTAAAATTTTGATGGTATTTGCCATTTTATAGATCCCTGTTAAATAACTCATCCTGTATAACGTCAGCGTTGAGATTCTTGTTTCAAACACAATTATTTAATATGCACCATTTCCAATCAGAACAGTACAAATATATAATTCAAAACCAGAATCAAAAGAAGTGACTGCAGTTTAGTAAGTAGTAGTGAGTACTGACTTGTGGTAGGGCAGCAGGGTGGGCTGCAGCACGGGCGCCGCGCGGACCCCCCGCGCCTCGTCGTTGGTAAGTAGTAAGTAGTACTGACTTGTGGTAGGGCAGCAGGGTGGGCTGCAGCACGGGCGCCGCGCGGACCCCCCGCGCCTCGTCGTTGGTAAGTAGTAAGTAGTACTGACTTGTGGTAGGGCAGCAGGGTGGGCTGCAGCACGGGCGCCGCGCGGACCCCCCGCGCCTCGTCGTTGGTAAGTAGTAAGTAGTACTGACTTGTGGTAGGGCAGCAGGGTGGGCTGCAGCACGGGCGCCGCGCGGACCCCCCGCGCCTCGTCGTCAGCGGCGTCGGCCAGCGCCGCGAGCGGTGACCCGCCCAGCGCACACTCGCGGGGGCTCAGCAGCAACGCGTTCGCGCCGTGACGGGACTGAAGATATATGCATGGAACCACAGATGCTCACTCGTGTTGGCGGGTAGGCAGGGGTTAAAATACTGTGCCTAGCCTACTGTTTACTGTCGATATTTTCGGTTTCATATACAAATCAAGTAAAATAGGAATCTTTAGCCATACTGGATAAATAACAAGCGTTTTAAAACAAAAAGTCATAACTTTCAACTGCCAAATGATCAAACATGATTTATGATATAGATATTATGACTTATGAAAATAAAATCAAGATTTAAATAATTTATTAGGAAACAGTTATGTAGTATGTATTAAAATTGGCCACAATTATGTCTTAAATTTATGAGCCAAAGGTATATTTTCCGTCTGTATTTAGTGGTTTCATAATAAAAACGTCGTGAGTTACCTCGTGTAATAGCACATAATGTCCGGGCAGCAAGCCGCTGAGCTGCGCGAGAGACGCGTACACTATGTGGGCTATGTCCCCCTCCACCCCAGGGGGGATGGACGGCTGCTCCACGCTTATCACATCACCTGAGTCGCTGTCCACGCGGACTACACAAATCCAAGAAATAGGTAAGATTGTCAAGCTTTGGACACAGTGGAGTGAACGGAATACATCCGTACTTGAAATATGCATATCTAATCATAAAGCCTTGTTTAGACTAACAAGTTCTTACAATTCTTGCAATTCACTGAGAAATAACTTCTAGATGCATTTACACTAGCGAAGACTTGCCGAAAGTCCTGCAAGCTTCAAAATTCGTAGAATTCAGCTTGCCGTGGCTGTTTACACAGTGAAAATCGCTTGCGGAAGAGGATTTCTGCGAGTTTTCTTGTTAATCAAATCGCTGCTTAAGAAAAATAACAATATAGGGTCATTCGGGGCAACAGCACGCAGTGGGTAAACGTTCGCATGGTCAATATCTCGGAACCTATTGAGGGGGCTCAGACACTTTTTCGGCTAGATCAGGGGCGCGTCGGGGACGATGTCAGAGACACAAGCTATTTTACCAAGCCTCACTTGTTTAGCGAAAAACGGTGATCAACGTCATTTTGTTGATTAGTTACCAATATTTTGTGCTGGGAAAAAAGTATATGGCTAGACGGTGCATCAGTTTACAAAAGTCCGTTAATTATGTTAAGTTTACATGATCATTATAGTATTTATTTTAGTTATTATTCTGTCCTAGAAAATAAATGCGTCTCAACTACCGTGTGATTGTTTAAAATATTCCCTGTTTAGGTAAGAGTACGAGGTTAATAGTACGCACCCTGTTATAACTTCATTACAATGACCGCACGGTTTTTTCTTTTTTAAGCTGCAATTAAGTCGAATATTACTTGTAAAGATTTTTAGACCTTATACAGAAAAATAATATTCTCATTAAACACTCTGCGTAGTTTTACCCACATAACGGGTCAATAGTACGAATTTCTCCCGATGCACTTAAACATGTATTGCAAAAAAAACAATGATGCAATGTACAAAAACTCATTAAATAATGAAAGTAGAATAAATTTACTTTACATAGAGTGTTAAAACGTTTTTCAAGACACTATATTTTAGACTGTGTAGACGATAGAAAAAAAAGTGCGTACTTTTAGGCCGAATGACCCTAACTAGTAATAATTGTGAGATTTTAATTTTTCGTCTTAAGTTTAGCGCAATATTGAGCGCATTCAGTTTTAAGTAAATTATAAAGGTATCTGGAAAAAGCTAGAACTGTCCATAAAATTGTGCCGTATTAGTAAGTATATTATCAACTCATTTAATTTAAAACCATACCGTTAAGTAGCGTAGCGTTTTCCCTCAGCATCAGAGCGAGGGCCATGGCCCTGATCCTGCTCTGCGAAAGCTGACTCGCGCCCAAATCTGTCTGGTACTCGATCGTGGGCTCCAACACTACTTCCTGAGTACGGTCCTGTAACAACATACAGCTAATTATAATATTACCGCTTAAGTGGCGTAGTTATATGCGTGCGCAGTACGACCACGGCTTTGAAATCTTGGGTTCGAATCCCGGGTCGGGCAGCTTAGCTTTTGCCGTGGCTCCGCCCGCGTTAAAACGTTTTCCCGGGATAAAAGTAGACTACGGCACTCAGGAGTAATGTATCTCCCTATTAGTGAAAGAATTTTCAAAATTGGTTAAGTAGTTCTAAAGATTAGCCCCTACAAACCTGCAAACACACAAACTTTTCGTCTTTATAAAATTAGTAAAGTCATTTTATAATATTGACTGCCTCGGTGGCGTGGTTGTATTACGGTGCGATTGCAATGCTGAGGCGTCGGGTTCGATCCCTGGGTCGGGCAAAGTGATATTGGATTTTTCTATTCAGTATCAGCCCGGAGTCTCGAGTTTGTGCCCGATATAGCGATAGGCTCGTTGCCTATCACATCATGGGACGGAATTCGCACGGCGAAAAGTGGGTGCATTAGTTGCTCCTCTGCCTACCACTTCGGGGATAAAAAGTGTGTGTGTGTAATATTAGTATAGATAAGCTGACTACACTTAGCATCTAACCCAAGCCCATGTTGTCAGCTATGGAACTCTCCCCCTCACCTTAGTCTTATGCGAGCAGTGCACGACGAGGTCGTATGTCTCGTGGCTGTTCTTGCACTTCAACAACCATTTCCTTAAGGATCTTGGAGGCGGTTTCTCAAATATAGAATCTAAAAAAAAAACAAATAATATCTTAATTATGTTGAAAGGCTAGAAGACCCTGTTCTGTTATGAGTTATGATTATTATACATAAATATGGATGTCCACGATGTATACTCACTCAACGCGACAAACGTTTTCAAACAAATTGCATAAATAATTTAGTTTTGGGAATGGCCGACTGCCGGATGTCCACCTATCGAAGATCCTATACCGTCCAAATAGTACTAAAAACACATAATATCAAGGATATTCTGATGATCTTCGATCCGATCCAAAAAACCATCAAAAGTAATTTGCACTCAGTTCAAAAAACTTTATTCTAATTGGCCAATTTTCACGATGGATCTAAAAAGAGCGATTGGGATCATTTATTGAAATCGGTGGTTAGATGTTTATCTACATACTAGCGGCCACGACAGATGTTGTCCTGTCCTAAAAAGAAAAGAAAATCCTAGAACCCAAGTACAGCGCCATCTACCGGATCCAATTGTTAATCTAAACCATTCTCGAATCCTCTTGAAGACACACAAAAAATTTCATTAAAAGCGGTCCAGCCGTTTAGGAGGAGCTCAGTGACATACACACGCACAGAAGAAATATATATATAGCACAGTAGAAATATGTATTGGAAATAATATTCAATTAGTCTGTTGAATTTCGACTAGTACCAATAGTTACTTATAAATTACCTTTACAAGAACACGCGTAGTTCCCAATGTCCGGTATGTCGCTTGACCTTGTGTGCATCTTTTCTTTCTCAGTGGGGGTGCTCTCTTCCTTACTGCGTCTTGGACTGGTTTTGGTATAAACCGATGTTATCACGCTGTCTTGGTCGCACGTGTCTTCGTCCATCGGTACCACGTAATCTGTAGATATACGGGCGAGATACGTATCAAATAGTGGCACTTCGCCCCTCTCTTATACGCAGTTGTGACAACACTGGACTCGAAATTGTGAATAAATATTTATTTATTTATACACAGGAAACAAACAGATCAATAAATATACTTACTTTTGTAAAATGTTAAAATAGTAACTAAAGATACAGTAGAATCCTTATAGCCTAAGATCTATATACAGGCTGTTCCAAAACATCGGGTTTTGTTCCATTCATCATTTACCTGGCTCTAATTGTTCAGCCACGGGCGTAGCCATAGCTTTCACATAGGGGGGGTCCGAGGATACCAAAATGTCAGTGGCGTAGCGTGGTTTCCTGTCGCCCCATGACACCAAAAAAACCTCCTTTCAACAAAGTTTTATTTTACGACTGTTCTATTTCATCTCAATCTAAATGCGAAACTTTGTGCAAATGTTTCTTAGAAGTGCATATACGCATTATAATGTGTACATGTTTAGTAGAGTGGATTATTTTTTTAGCTAAGGGTTATATACGCCCATGAGTTCAGCCCTATATTCACCTGGGTCTATGACGAGGCTGTCGCCCTCCTCGTCACTGCTCACAGTTTCGTTATCGAACATGGTGGACAGGTTCACATCTATCTCCCGACTGTCGTTCTGAGATTTGTTGTTCCTCTCTATTATTTTCGCTTTTTCCGACGCCCTGTGGGGTAAACGTAGAGCTGATTATATACTATCGGATTCAGGGAAGGAGACAGTGTCGACTATAGAGAGATGATTAGTGATTACCCCTAGCCAGTCGAAGACATTAATTCCGGCCTGTTAGAACTTAATATTTATGTATGTATGTATGTGACGTGTACTCACGGCACGAGCGCGTACTCCAGCAGATGCCTGGCCGCTCTGTACGTACGCATCTTGGACTGCTCTTTGTGTATCATAAACTCGCTTCCCAACACGATGATGTTGTTTTTATCGCCGTCTGGCCGCTCTGTACGTACGCATCTTGGACTGCTCTTTGTGTATCATAAACTCGCTTCCCAACACGATGATGTTGTTTTTATCGCCGTCTGTGAGCAATAAAGAACAAAAATGACATACTCGTACACACACACTCACGCCTTTTTAGCCTAGAAGGGGAAGGTAGAGGCGCAACGAGAGCACCCACTTTACCCCGTATGTATTACCCCGCATGACTTTATAACATTAAAAAAAAAACAAAAAAAAAATACACCATGCTTTCAATCACCTTATCATTGACAGCCTCTTATAAAAGTAGTATACTAGTTTTTGCTGGCGGCTTCGCCTGCTTGAAGAAGATTTTCTGGGATATAAGTCCCGCTCTATATTTTACCGGGATAATAAGCTCATCCTTCCCAGGGTCTCAATCTATGTCTACACCAAATTTCATTGAAAATCTGTTTGGTAGTTTTTGAGTTTATCGCGTTCCGACAGACAGACGCGGCGGAGTGCTTAGTTGTATAATATGTAAGGACTTTATGCAATAAAGAAACACATCCCTTTTATTTATTTTTCCCGAGGAACCACCACTGGCGGGGTTAATGGAGCGGTTGTGTTGGTTTCACCGGTCTTACGGCCCAATGTCGATACTTGGGAGTATAGCATCATCCGAGCGAGCATTGGACCGAGTCCCTAACCCTATATGCACCCTACACTGGCCTGAACTATACCAAACTCCACACCAATATGGCTCAAGGCACTACATAGACCTTTCAACCCTCCACCAGGGCCGTAGCTAGACTTGAACTTAAGGTAGGGCAGCTGTGGTTACAGGTAGGGCGGAGGTAAAAATGTTACTTGATTATTTCTGGTCATGTTCTGGTCAATCGATTTTTGGCTTTTTTGATTTGTGTGTGTGTGTTTGTTTTATATAATTGTTTGGATTATATACAGGATGGATCAAAATTCCCTTAAATCCGTGAAACCATATTTATTTTCAGTCATAATCTGCTTTATACGTGGCAAATGGCAAATATAACCTCTATTTTATTTGACAGCTGTAACCACAGACTAGCTGAACCAAAGAGTATGTAATCACTACGTTAGCTGAACATTGAATCGTGGCATATGCATATTACATATTATCTAATTATTATTATTTTTCTTTTTTATGTCCTTTATTTTATGTGCTATCCGTTTGAATGTTATTTTTATTTATTTATTTATTTTTTACTTTTTTTAATGTTGGCACACGCACACACATATATATATACACATAAAATTGTACTGTTTTTTCTTTTTGGGTGACGTTCCTCTGGGCCAGGTTCTAGATGAAAATCAGCGCCAAACAATTCATTGTTTGGCATTATGCTGATCTAGAACCTTTTGGCACTGTTGTGGTGGGACATATATCATCCACATTTGTTGTTGTTTTTATTTGTTTTTTTTTATTTTGTTCTCTTGTATATTGTTTTTTTTTTATAATTTTATCATATTGTTACTGTCACCACCCAATTTTGTTGCCAATAAATGTTTTTCTTTCTTTCTTTCTTTACAGTCCTTTCCTTATTATTAGATGATTCATAAGGTAGGGCATTGCCCCACAATGCCCCCCCTTAGCTACGGCCCTGCCCTCCACAAACATGTTGTGATGCTCACCAGCCCCGATGGTCTCGCAGACGGAGACGGGCAGGGTCCAGACGCGGTCGGTGTCGAGGAGACAGCGCAGTGCGTTCTCGCTGGCGATGTACTGCGCGCCGTAGTCCGACGCGTGCTGCGCCAGCATGCGGTGCGTCTCCGTTAACGGCAGGATCGTTACCAACTTCTCGGCTATGAATAAACAAAATACATTGCTTCAGTGTCGTAGTTATATTATGCTGAAGTGCTGAGGTCTCGATTCGTTCCCGGGTGAAGCGATATTGCGATTTTCTGCTCAAGTTAAGTTAGCCCGGAAACTGGAATTTGTGCCCAATATGACGGTAGGCTCACCCCCTATCAATTAATAAAATGGAGTACACACGGCGAAAAGTGACTGCATTAATAATCGTCTACCACTTTCGGGATAAGGCGTGATATGAATTGTACTAGCTGTAAGTTTCCCAAAAATAATTAAAATAAAATATTTGCATCCGCCCGGATAGGAACCACCACGCCGTATACAAGGGGTTCACGTAAATGTCTTTCGGGATCAGCCTGTGTATATCCAGTCACAAACAAGCCGGCATAATGTATTATCTCTCATCAATCGATACTATATCTGAATGTCACTGCACCTACCATCAGTATCTTTGCAGAATCGGCCTCATATGTAAATAATAGTTAAAAAAATACTAAAAAACACATTTTATAGAAAATTCAACTAAAAAATAGACAATAAAGTTTAATAAATTTGAATTAAGAACAGGCTCGCCCCCTATCACATCATGGGACGGAATACGCACTGCGAAAAGTGGGTGCACTAGTTGTGACTCTGCCTACCCCTTCGGGGACAAAGGGCGTGAGTGTGTGTGTGTAAGAATAGTGTACATAAGAATGAAATGTATTTTATTGTAAAAAAAGCGTGGGGTGCATGGTTAATAGTTATAAATATTTTAATGACAGAAATGAGTAGGATTATCATTTTGATAAAATCTTAAAAAGCACCCCACGCTTTATTTACAATAAAATATTTCTTTTTCTTGTTTAAACTATTCTTTATTAAAAAAATGATTTTAGTCAGATTTTCTATAAAAGCGTGATATTAGTTCTTTTAAACTATGATTTATTTTTAATTTTTTAGTTTAAAATATTGAATTGTCATCAGTCCTTGATAAGTATGCCAAATTTCAATTTAATCCGACGTTTCGAAGGGGGTTAAAATGATGTTCAAAGTTTCCGTTGCATACTAACATACATGTGAAGCTAATAAAAACGTGTTACAAAATATTGCTGCTGCGCCTGCGTGAAATTCCTTTCTCAGAAATATCTGCTGAATGCAGATCCTCGTTTTTTAAGTAGGTTAAAATATGACTAATGCTAAGTTTATATTCCAATACTCACATGGCAGTATTATTCTGCAGGGATGCTTGGTGCACGGCTCCGGTAGAGACGGCGGTCTCATTATAGACAACTTCTCTCTTATTACCTCGGGGCACTGGATTTGTGGCAGTTCTGATAGATTTAACTGTAATATTATTCTGTATTAGAGACTGCATTTGGTGTTATTTTGGCACCTTGTCATAAAGTTGCTTTGACGAATTATAAATACTTCTACCGACAGTATTGTAACGATAAAGCGTTAAATTTAAAATCTCAAAAAATGTGTAGTGTGTGTAGCCCTGTATTATAGGGAACGTGCACGTCGTAAGCACTGCCATCTAGTGGCGCAATCGATACTTGGCACTGGCACTTGACGGCTCATTTTCAGCCCATCGATACTTGGCATTGACGTACGATATTCATTAAAAGAATGAAAAATAACATTTAATTTAATGATAATGTATCGCTGTGTATCTCGATGCTCCAAAACATAAAAATAAACAAATCAAATGGTGTGAATTTATATAATGTTCCCAAGAATACTACCTAAGTACTTACATTCCATGGTTATGTGAAAATCGACAAAAATAATAAAAGCTGTATAAAACATACATAGTTATGTGTTCCAAAAGCATTTAGAAATGTTTCGTTACGTAATTTATAAAAATAAATATGTTTTGAAGGTAATATTCAATCCAAAAAAATCTGTAATTAAGGGAAGATAACCTCCTAAATTTTCTTAAATAACTAGCTCCCATCTAAAAAACATATTCTGGACACGCTGGGTGTAAATAACATTCAGCCGGAACACATATTTTATCATTTTTGTCATATTAAAAGAATAATAAACAAATTATTGTGCTAGTTCTAGTTTCTTTTTTTATCCACCTGTGGCTCTTGTGCTGCCCCCTATAGTTCGTGCACGCTCCCTATACAGGGTCATTTTGACATTGCGTTACTAAATGAAACCATATACTTATCTCCTTGAAAATAACTTTCCAATAAGTTATTTTAACAATACATGTAAAATAAACTACTAAAAACGTAAACGTAATAAACCACTTATTACTTTAATTTCACAAAAAGCAAAAATAAATAAAAAAATGTTTGTATAGCTAATATTAATACTGGTGTTACTTTTTTTCTTCAATGCATGCTGTGGCATTTTAAAATGTTGTGCATTTATGTATATTATTATTTTTCTTTTCTTAGACTTAAGTTATAATGTAGCAACTACTGGATGTCCTAATAATAAATAAATAAATAAATAAAAAAGTGTAAGTTTCAAACAAAATAAATATCAATAAACGATATACGTCATACAATTCCATAAAAAAAAAAGTTGGACTAGCCTAGTTATTACTTACTTTTATCAAATCCTCTCTCAACACCATCTCAAATACACCACTCCTCATCTCCAGCGGTATGTGTGCTGCAACATGCCAGGTCTTGGGGAATGACCGCACCTCATGAGACCTCATCTTGTACTCTGCATCATACACCATCTCTATGACTGGCTTGGGACGTAACGCTCGTATACAATGGCTGTTGTTCCACAAAGCTCTGGCCCATTCCATGTATTCTTTTTGTTCTTTCACATAAACTTCTCTAATTTGCTGAAATTGAAAAGTTACCTATAATTGACTTCAGTATGAGCCAGACTAAATTAAGCCTCTTTTTTTGTTTTGGTATCATATTTTTTATGCCACTAAAAGAAAAATATGCTATGTTTTGTATTGAAATTTATATATGAAACAATATTGAAATCTGTGTTTGTCTAAATAATGTAACACTAACCTCCATTATTCTATGATCAGCCTTAGTTGGTCTTGGAATAAAATAATCAGGTAGTATGTTAGGATTCTCCTGACACAACACCTTCAAACACTGGTAGTGCTGCTGGTCGGTGAGAGCAGACTTCTTAGGATATGGTGGCACTGCATGGAGCCCCGGTACAAATATTCTTTGATTCTTCTCAGACTAGAACATTAATGAGGAAATTTATTTATTTATTTATGGTACACCAGCAGCTTACACACGAAACATGCACGAAATTAGGAGATAATAATACAATGATTCAGATATGCAAGCCAATTACAGATATACACAGCATTGAAACAATAAAAAGACACTGTAAACTACTGCGCTAGTTAACTAACACATTATTTAATTAAGGGGAAAGTAATATTAATTGTTAGAAAATTTAAATAAAACAATGTCTTGCCATAAAAATAAAAGAAGAGAATTCAAATATAAACACTGAGTACAGACTCATCACAATACAACACTTTAGCTCTAGTTTCATTTATGGTAAGTATATGTCACAATTTTTTTCCGAAAGGATTGAATTGTATCGTGGTAAATGTCTAGCCCGAGTTTAGTTTGCAAGGTGTTGTAGGAAATAATAAAGCTATAGGAAATAAAAAATATTATCATGTAATTACGGTATATAACAATTAGTAAGTAGTATTATAAATATAAAAAACAATGAGAGGTGTCAAGGGACACCCGGATGGAACGAAGTTCCTTTCAATTAATTAGTGAAGGAATTGTAATAAAATTTTATTTATATAACAGAGTGTGTATATATATAGATATATAAATATATAAATATTTTCCTATTTCCGTTCCAATACATAAGTTTCTAGAGAAAAAAACAAATAAATACGTGTGGCACTCGGAGATTGCCGCGGTAAAGCTATTGCATAGCATTTTTATCACAAATTTTAATTGACTAAACACAAATTCGATCTTACGCTTACCACATAAAGTAGATTTTTAAACGCGAGCAAAGCACGTTTAGTCTTGT
Source organism: Sphinx pinastri (assembly GCA_947568825.1). Classification (NCBI taxonomy): domain Eukaryota; kingdom Metazoa; phylum Arthropoda; class Insecta; order Lepidoptera; family Sphingidae; genus Sphinx; species Sphinx pinastri. Next base: position 1,351,528 of record OX387623.1, read on the forward strand.
TATTGATAAATGTCAGTAACCAAAGTAGAATAAATCAACAAAATTTTAAAAAAGAATGTTACGTTTGATTCTTTTGTACTCATGCCATGCCAATGCTGGGGAAATAGCTTCTACGTAATGTATTTAAGGTTCATATTAGATTAGTAAGAAATGGTTTTAATGACTTTAATAAATAAAATTAATAAAAATATATTCGTTTCAAGAATTATAGCTTCTACGCATTGTATTTAAGGTTCATATTAGTAAGATAATAGCAAAAAGTGTCGTGACAACTTTCCGTCCAGCCCCCTTTCACAATGCGCAATAAGGAACTTCGTTCCAATAATTAACATTAAAGCTGTTACTAGGAATAAGAATAGATATTTATTGTGAAAATATCACTTTGAAATACAGTTTGCTTAGTTGACCCGCGGTAATCTGACAAACATTTTGCAAGAGGGTGTCTGATTGTAGAGTTTGTCCGAATACACGGTATTGCCACGGACCCCCTGTAGACTGGAACTTTTTACAAAAAGAGTACCTTGTAATTCAACAAATGACAAAAAAACGTTTGATTGTACTTATGTTTAGTATATAACTGTGCATTGAAGATGTCTGATAGGCTTGTTGGATTACAATTACGGCAGGTCTAATGTATATGATAACCAAAGCATGCAGCAAATGTATTGTGTTATGTACAATTTTGAGAAAAAAACTCTCTTACATCATTCTTTTTAGCAAATATACTCTCCCAATCAATTTTACACCCGCCACCTTCATCCTCAGAACTGGAAGATTGTAGTGGATCATAGAATTTATTCCTAAGGATCCTCTCAGTCACACAGTTGTCGAGATCATCCACTGTCACAAATTGCCGGTCAGGATCTGTTGAACACCTGGAGGTAAACAAAACAGGTTATGGCACTTTTAATATGGAATTTTTTGGTATGTTGATTAAATTTGTTAATATAGTAGTACAGTCAGCCACATACCTAAGTAACGGAACAAATTTAAATCTTCAAATACTTTTGTGTAAAAAACTTATTTATCTTTACAAAAATAAAATTAGGGATTTACTTTACTTCACAGAAAGAACAAAAAAAATCATCAATTAAACGCGCAAAGACTATTTGAAATTTTCAATATGCTCAGCTGCTTATGTAGCTGACTGTACATATATTATAGCTCAGATGTATCGTCACCTTAGCGTATCAGGTTAAAAAACAGTTCTTTTATGCACAGGCTGTGTTTTATTTATATGTTTAGTAAAAAAAACTTTAGCATACTGACCTCCTCAGAAAAGCAACATTGCGTGAAATATAAAGCCGTAGGTAAGCCCAGAACTAACATCATCCTTGAAACGAATCGGTAGAATCCACAGCAATAGCCAACTTAACGTATCACGTTTGATCAATTTGGGTTGCATTTTAATACATAGCATCAGAATAAAAATAGTAAATAGTACCAAACACTTACCAATCAAACAGTCTAATATGTTCCATTTTGTATGATTATTATAACTTATTTGTATGTGTATATTACAGTTTAATAAACATGCATGTGCATGTTATTATTTTATTCATTAATCACTATTAAACATTAATATTTAATATAAAAAAAATCCATACGCCTTAAATTTACTCACTGACGTCTGACTGCGGCAGTGCTTCCACTTATGTTTAGATTTTACCTTAGATTTTAGAATAAAAATCCCTAAAATTCCCTATTTGAGGGAATGTTTTTATAAAAGTAGCGTTTTACGTATTTAATAACGAAAAATATGTACCTAAGTAAAAATAGACCTGGTTCTATAAGGGCTCTTAACCTGGTTCAATGTTTATATCGTCTAAAAAAGATCCTTGCGATCGGCAATAGAGTAATTAACATGATTGAATAGATAACATTTACTACAAATCGATTGAACATCCTTTAAAACATATAAATTAAGTGGCGTTTACTGGTAATTTTTTTGTTAAAACCTTTGATTTCACCCGCAATTTCCCTAAATCCCTGTCTATGGCAATAAAAACAATTGACCTATACAAAATTAGGCCATTTCCACCCAAAAAAGGGGTAAATCCCTCAAAGTGGAAACACTGCCGACAGGTTATGGTGATGACATTGACATTAAAATACGTTCTGAAACACGTCGTATTTTTGTTCTTCTTTTGCGTAAAGATTGGTTAAAAAATACTTTTCTTGTAGCATAACCTCAGAACAATAACTAAAGCAACTTAGTTATTGTTCTGAGAGCATAACATTATACCATCATGCCTTTTGCCTTTTCAGGATTAGGCAGAGGTATCACACCAATCTTGGTTGTAAGCTGTAGTCTGTAGCAATAAACGGAAAAGTTTCTTGAAGTCGCAATTTACATTGCGCAAGCACATTTCTGTGTTCCGCTTTGAAGTACTTTATAGCTTTTGTATTTATAGGTATTGTATTACTGAGGAAATTAATTACTAGCTATATATTATTAATGTCTAAGGAGTAAGGACTTAGGTGAATAGCACAGGGCATTACTGTACCACGCATTGTAGATGATGTTGTTATTGGTTAAGTATAGGCAGTCGTCTAACGTTACATCTTAGAATATCAGGTGATGGGAGGTTTCGTCTCGTTATTATAACTTTGGCTTAAAAATAGAACGTCCTTTTTGTAATACATATTGGTCTTTCGGTCAATCGCATGCGTTTTTTTCATAAAAGTTAATTATTTAGTATATTGACTACCGAAAGACCGATCACTGCAGACATTTCATCTAATTTCATAAGTAGTGGGAATTGTAGTATTAATTGTATTCTCTATTTATTTACACTAAAAAATCGGCTAACTAAACTAACACTACCTATAGGTACTTACTATAATATTTAACAAAAGGCTGAATAGTAATGCGAAAAACACAGTACAGAGGCTGAAAAGTGCAAAGTAGGGGATGTTCGTGGTGACCGTGGTCAATGTCATGGAATTTCGTTTAGTTTGGCCGTAGATACTTGTTTACCTTTGACGAAGCGTTCGATCTTAAAAAACAAAAAAATGAGAGGTGTCAAGGAACACCCGGATGGAACGAAGTTCCTTTCGATTAATTAGTGAAGGAATTGTAATAAAATTTTATTTATATAACAGAGTGTGCGGCGTGAGGCGCCGCAGATAGATAGTTAGGAGATAGAAGAGAAACTCAGGGTTTTAGGTTCGTGGTACGAGCTTTATTTTGCACCTCCGCGTTACACTCGGTACGGTTTGCTGGTGGTATGCAAACGAGTCACTGGCCTGCGGAGACTCCGATTCAGGCGAACGGCACGACGCTGATGCACGTGGCTAGCTCCGGCGACAGCTCGCCGGGCAGATGGTAGCACGTGGTCTGCGCAGCGGTGGTGAGGTGGTCGGGGTTAGCACACCCGACTGCGATGGTAGTGGTGAGCACGTGGTCGGGGCCAGCACCCGCGACGACGATGGTGGTGTGCACGTGGCGGAGTCAGCACTCCGCACCGTGGAGAAGGCGGTCAGCACGTGGCTGGGATCGGGGTCAGCACTCCCGACGACGGCGGAGCATGGAGTCAGCACTCCACGCCGTAGAAAAGGTCGGCGGTCAACGCCGCACCGTAGAAAAAAACCTGGAATCAGAATCCCAGCGGGTCGGAATGCAAGCTAGGCTTACATTCCGCGCCAGCGACTCGTGATAGCTCACGAGCCCAGATGCACAGAATACCTGGAAGCGGTTAGTAGTCGTTGGCACACTCACCCCAGCGGGAACAACGGTATGCGTGGCAACACGCAGTTAGTAGTAGTGTTGCTACGACGGAGAAGATTATAAGAAAAAGGGCGCGCGTGACATTGCACGCTTATTTATACGAGCGCCGTTCAGACGTACGTCAAAACTAGTGACAGTTTAACCAGCCAATACGAAACATTAACGGTTTCGATTGGTAGTTAAACTGACGTAAACGATAACGTTTACGAAGAGAGTTAACGTTCCTAGCAACGTTACAAGTGTGTATATATATAAATATATAAATATTTTCCTATTTCCGTTCCAATACATAAGTTTCTAGAGAAAAAAACAAATAAATACGTGTGGCACTCGGAGACTGCCGCGGTAAAGCTATTGCATAGCATTTTTATCACAAATTTTGATTGACTAAACACAAATTCGATCTTACGCTTACCACATAAAGTAGATTTTTAAACGCGAGCAAAGCACGTTTAGTCTTGTTATTGATAAATGTCAGTAACCAAAGTAGAATAAGTCAACAAATTTTGAAAAAAGAATGTTACGTTCGATTCTTTTGTACTCGTGCCGTGCCAACGCTGGGGAAATAGCTTCTACGCAATGTATTTAAGGTTCATATTAGTAAGATAATAGCAAAAAGTGTCGTGACAACTTTTCGTGAGAATTTTTTCCGTCTAGCCCCCTTTCACAACGCACGATAAGGGAACTTCGTTCCAAAAAAAAAAACTGGGTCGCCAATGTTTTTTTAATATTTTTTTTTTATTTCATCGTTTCTTCCAATATAGGGAATATTATTATTATTTTATTCATATTTTTTAAGTACTTATCTAAGTAATTTTGTCTTTGCGGGTCCTCTCCTGTGTTTTTTTTCTGAAGAAAAGTCCCTCTGTATTTTTCCGCCATAATTATAAAGTAAGTACCTACTAATTAAGTACTTAACCTTTGTTATATTGTAGGAGTCGATCTACTTGTGTAGGCACTTGTATTAAAATTCATTCCAAAGTTTCGAGTCTAGTTCTAACAACCATTTAAACAAACATTTTAAACTTTCTCATGTACCTACCTACTTAAGATAGTAAGACGTAGGATATATCAGAGGTCAATTTAAACTGGCCACATCACAGAATTCCAGAAAATTCGGATACAATACACGTGAACGGATATCAACGTCCATTGATTTATGTATCACGTCACTTGCGGAAGATTATGTGTCGTGTTCCACTGCCACCTGTCCTTTCGCATACTTTGGGTCTGACAGCTTTTTTATTGGATCCCTGATTTCCTATTCAATAAGTTTTGGGGCTGCATTACGCAGTTAACTGAGTCGTGAAATGTTTTGCCCGACTATAATAGCGTGTGTGGGCAAGTGACAGACCCAATTACAATCAAGTTTATTTTGAGAATTATTTACGCCATATTTTCTATGAACTTTTATGACTACAACATGCGTTAAAATAGTTGAAATGAAATGAAATGCAATTTTATTACAAGTTAAAATTTAACAAATAAATACTCTTACAGATACACTACAAGAAATCAACTACTACACAATATATATTTTTATTTAGAGTATGCCATTGACGGCTGTACTAGTATTAACTGCGTCACAGGCCACAGCTATTAGCCGCATAATATACATTTTAGTTATAATGGACAAATTAACTAAGTTGTATAAATATTTTATTTTTTTATAGTTAGTTAGTACCTAGGTAAGTTACCACCTAGCCTTAAACAGTAGCTCTACAGATAAAGTACTTGACCCAGGCATTGAATTGTATTGCGAAGTTCTGCATAACACCACACTCTACTTTTAAAACTGAGACATCCGATTTCATATTGCACTGTGATTAGTTCTGACTACGTCTTTCAAATCGGAACAGTAACAAGTCGTAAATGCTTAACTAGGCGGACTCTTGAAAACGAGTGATAGATACTTACTAAATTGCAAAAAAAAATATCTATTAAAATGCGGACAAATGATGATTGTTGGCGTGAAAGGGAAGTTAAGGTTACTACAAGTGTGTATAATTTCCAATTAGTAGGACCGGAGAGGTAACCTGTTTTACCTGACTATATCTACAATACCCCACTCGTTATCATGAAATGTATTACAGGTGTGTAATGAGGGATGGAAGTTTTAGACATGTGCAAGTAGTGTCCCCTAAGTGCCGATCTACCTTGTTTTAAATAATGTAGCGTCTTCCTCTTGCCTCTTCTTCATAGCCGGCTTATTATCACTCCGCCAACATGGACGTTATTATCGACGGTCATATTATACTAAATATCGTCTGTAGCAAACAGGTATACCTACTAACAAAAGTTAAATAGCAAATTTTTCTATCTTAATTGATTACCTTGATACGTAACCTACGTATCACGATGATGAATTATAATAAATTGTAGAATTTACTCGTGTTTTTTTAATTTCCTTTTGTAATTTACAATCCATACAATTTTAAACACTATTTAGATTCAGTCAATATTTACTCAGATGTACCCCCTGATTTGTGTCCGGTTGCGGGCCTGCCCGTGTGCGCTGAAGTGGCCTTTGTGCCAATGGCCGTCTGTCCCGGACACATCCCGATAATTAATTAATAATTAGGACCTCACTCTATTACCTCTTCCATTTTCCAATTATTTAATGTTTTATGAAAATGACGCATATTTTATTTTAAAGGTTTGTTGTGAATGTAGGCTGTCATGATGCTGAATTATTTTAACCTTGTTTTAAATGAATACGTAAATCAGTTGGCTATTCATACCGTATGTTAACGTGCAGTAATTTTAATTATTGTGGATTTATTGTGGTGGGTTTAATGCTAGTATAACAATAATTTTATACCTTCGATTCTGTTTTACCGTAACGTATACCTTTCCCAATATTTTTGACGCTGTCCCTTATAAGACCTACTAACATTGATAGAGATTACGGATCTTTCATTCGGTCGGTTGAAGTTATAATATAGTAGTACATAGTACATGCACAGGCAAAAACAATAATGATATAATGTTATTGACAAGAGCATGAGCTAATTATTTAGAAACAGTATATTTACCATCATTGTGTTCGACTCTACATATTAGATATGAATACAGAAAACTAAATTAAAAAATTCTCGTATTACTCGATTTACTGGTGGTAGATCTATCGTATGCAAGAGGCCGTCTGGGTAGGTACCACCACTATGTCTATTTCTATCGTCAAGCAGCAGTGTGCATGCACTGTCGTGTTCCGGTTTGAAGGACATCGTAGCCTGCGTAATGAATTGATATTATGAGACTCCACATCTAATGTCTCAGGTAACGAGCGCAGTGGAGTGCCACGCAGTACTTTGTAATTAAAAGTTCTGTATGGTGTTACAACCAATGTATATAATACCACTTGGTTACTACTGTTTACGTGCGGTCGTATCGCTTACGAACAGGCGACCGGCATGCTCATCTCGTCACTCAGAAGCAATAAAAAAATAAAATCACGATTTAGTAGATCTCAACCTACATTAGCATTAAGATCCACATGTACGAAGAAACAGACCAAGCCAATAAACAAGTCAGCAAATTATGAACATCGAAAAAGAAAATGGATATAAATTTGCCTACAAAAGTTATCTATATAACCCTAAAACCGGGTTAAATCGAGTCAGTCGAAACGCATATAAAGAAATAAATTTACGGCGCAGAATGCCTCGCAAACACAATTCCCATTGAAAGATTTCAAAGGCTGACATGATGACGGGTAACTTGTGATGTCAGTTTTCTTGCCTTTGTTCTGCAGAAACCCAATCAGGCGTCTGTCGAAATGTTCGCGCTAACGGACGGCGGACGCTGTGCTGCGTACGTTTCTTTTCAGTTACGACCTGTGTGGTTACGACAGACCACGGCTTGATGTTCGAATTTTGAATACGAATGAAGCTAGGGTGGTCGTGACTTGTGCGTTAGGTTTTTATTAGACCGGTGTTAAATTAAAAAGTATTATTAGTACTTGTGGTAGGTCACAAAATACTCTTATAGAGAGAGTAGAGACTCTTAGGCATTATAACAATTAATATTTTTGCAATAATATGCTGTAGTTAGCACCCAACTAAGTACCTACCAAATAAGGCGACCAGAAAGGTGATCCTACATTGACTGTAAATTGAAAAGTTAAAAATGAAATAAATGATTCATAAGTATAGAAGTTTTCTACAAAAATCTTATCGAAGCGCAAACTATAAGTCAGACGATGAAAGTATATACAGGGTCATTTTTACATTGCATTACTAAATGAAACCACACATTCGTCTTTACCTCTTCCAACATCTTGCCAAAAATCATCCATGAATAACGAATATTATTGCCAAAAATCCCGGTTGTAGATTTAAAATTTTTTGATCATTTCGTAGTTTAGTGCGAATATGGTGTGTGCGAAAGTCTATTTCTGAATGAAAGTATAATGTTGCCCCTGCGACGAATTATCTTAGAGCAGTAGTAGTGGCATTAGGGCGTGTAAACTTAAAGTTACTTTTTATTGATATTTATTTTGTTCGAAACTTACACTTTTTTATTTTACGTCTATGGTTAAAATAACTTAATGGAAAGCGTTATTTTCGACGAGATAAGAATGTGATTTCATTTATTAACGCAATGTAAAAATGACCCTGTATATCTAGTTATGTATTTTTTATATAATGATGATTGATTCACACGTCAATAGAATTCAAAGTTATATGCGAATATCGCAGTTGTCCCCGGGAGACGGGGCGTCGGCACTTTGACATCTCCAACACTTTTATTGCATGTTCAAGTTTCCCATCCCGCGGGAACATACGTAACGATATGTGGCATACAGCCGATTTATAAACGCTTATCGACCATAAATTTCCTCGAATAATGATGAAAACTGATTACTCCATGGTGGTGAGTACAATATTGTACAAACAAAAAGTGAGTGAAAAAAGTTTATCCGGGATAAAAGTTCTGATATACTTTTTCTCGGGATAAAAAGTAGCCAGTACGTACTATTACAGACTATAATCTCTATGCCAAATTGCATCCAGATCCGATCAGCCGTTCTGGCGTGATTGTGTAACAAACATCCGTCCAAACTTTCGCATTTATAATACGGTATTTGGCAACTTTTTTTAAAACATTTATCTAAAAGGTATGCCATCCAAAATCTAACGGAAAGATATTTTTCTAAATTGGGGCAATAATTAGTTGTCAAATAACAGTAATATTACACTGTGACGTCACCGAGAGTCATCGGCCAGTACTCTGCGTGCGTGCGAAAGAGATAGCGCGGCATCCCCTCCACGTCCCCACTTTTGATCAGACAATATTTCAAATATGAATAACTGCTTTATTTTTCAACCAATTTTAATGCTGATTTCACAGAAGAATTTCTTTTTCGAACTATTTTCAGTTACATATAAAATAATTTACAAAATCAAACATAGGAAACTACTCTATATTCGTATTGATTAAGTACCTACCTATTACAATTGTTTTGATCATGTTTTAATTCCCGAAGGGTTAGGCAGTTGCAACTACTGCCCCCACAAGTCACCATGCATAAACCGGTCCCATGATGTAATAGAGACTGAGGCTCTTAAACGGACACAAATTCCGATCCCAAGCGATTCGGGTGATGAAATCGAAAATCTGCCAAAAGTTTCAAAAAGGCCCACATCATTTTGTCGACTGCCTAGAGAAAATTATTTCTCATCAGTCGACACTGTAGACCTCACACCGCCTATTCACGCGCAGTTGAATAATGCTTTGTATTTATTTTGGGGGCTATTCCTACGATTTAAAAAAAGCCGTAGAGCTTATTATCAAACGAGCGAAATATTCGTAAAAACAATTGTTAAGAGTACCGGAAATTTAATCTGATTCCCGGTACAGAGCTAATACGATTCCACTAGACCTACGGTAATCAATTTCATATTTCACGTAACAGATTGTTCGACAGGTAAGGTTTAATATCATCAAAATCGGTTGAAATTTCATTCCTCTATGATATCCCTTTGATTTACCATCGGTCCGCGCCGAGCGCGAATTAATATCACACGCAGGCACGCATTTGGAATTTCATTTGAAGCGTCGACCTGAAGCCCCCTTTATGTCGACGCTCCCAGTGGCCATGATACGTTATGGAATATAAATTGAAATATTTTTAGTCTTTGTATATTGTTAATAACAATACATAGACATATGTGGTTTTTTATTTTAGGTACAACGAAAGACGAGAAAAGTTACTAGCACGTTGTTTGCCTAAAGGTAAGCCCCCAAGATTTAATAAGCAATAGCAGTACCATCCAGAAGCTTGTCTTATAAAACTTTGTTGTCATTTTGTGAAAGGCATAACATTTTAATTGTTTTTACCTAAAGAAATTGCTTCGCCTTCTTGTTCTGTATAAATATTCTTACTTGTATTCATGCGTAGTTTGTCCACGCAAAATAGGGGTCCGGTGCCTCCTATAGACCTCTAAGTACATGATTCACATTCAGCTATAAAATTTCGCGCACAGTTATCGGGAAGCCGTTATAAAATTGAAAATAACCCGTCGGAACCCATAAAAACGGCAAGTTATGCCACGCTACACCAGCCTCTGTTTCCCGCACCGAGTCTTTAATTTTAAACTATGGAGCTCGTGTATTTTGCACTTTATGTCTGTTAATGTATAGAATTTAAAGTGCAATGCAAAAGATGCTCTTAAACGCGTAAACGAAAAAGAAATGTCGATAGACTCGTCTTTTTCATTAGTAGAGGAATCAATACAAGGTGGATTCTATTGATAAGTACGCCGAATTTATAAGTGCTAGGGTAGAATATAACGACATTTTTCATTGTTAACAATTAATATTAGTTATATTATTTAGGACTTCTTTGCAATATTCAGTAACTTTAACTGTGTTTAATATTGGTTTTTATTCCATCTCTACCTACTTAAGATGTAAACAGCCGTAGTTTATTTGTATCATAGTAAGAAATAATAATAGTTAAATAGATTCAGAATTTATCTGTCAGTGGCGTAGCGTGGTTGGGGCGAAGCGAGCGGATATTTTAGAGGGGCGAGAAAATGCCTAAAAAGCCCTTTAATTGTTTTTACTTGTATTTGTTGATAATATCAACAAATAAGTTATGAGCTTATTATTGGTGCCTTGGGGCGGCAAGAACCCACGCTACGCCAGTGGTATCTGTTTCTCTGAAAAATGAGTGTGTGCGCTTATAATTATAAGCATAGAATAAATAATAATAGACATTAAAGCAATTCAAATATATTGAAAAAGAGGTTCAGAAAACGGAACATCAGTCAATCTTATTTTTATAGTGATTTCTATTTAAGTACATGACAAACACTTGTTCGGATATTTGAGAAACTCATACTCGGATAAGTGAAAAGGCGGGTTAATCCGACGTATCAAGTTTCGGATATCTATTGACAAATACGAGACGGGAAAGTAAGGGTTATAAAGCGTCTATTCTAGACGTTGTGTAGAAATGCTGAATTATTGTCAGATGCGCTGAGGATATGCTTTTTTATATTTTTCGTAGTTTAGCGGTGAACGTCTCCGAAAAACAAAGGCTTGGATACATTGAAGACACAGTATTTGAAAGATATTTTATTTGATAGATTATGAGAAACGTATAAATATCTTTATACAACTTAAATAATAGAAAAGCTCAAGTATGGTGCACGCTTCTTTAGAATTTAGATTACAAAGCATTTAAATATTAACCTTAGTACATTTATAACTTAAACGACTGGTTTAATAATATGAACGTTATTGTTAGTTATGCTGAATAATACGTGTTATTTATTTTATTATACGCTTTTTGTTGCCATCAAGGCATAAAAGAATAATATTTATACAATAGCGACAAGTACAAATGGCGGTCTTATCGCAATCGGCGATTTCTTCCAGACGACCCTTAGATAGTATACACTATACTGTAAGGTATAGTTGGAGCAAAAAATATTTTTCACTTTGTTTTTAGTTATCAAAATTTACAACCTAGTCCCTATACTGGTATATCATCATCATTAGCATCATTAACTGTGAAGGAAAACACCGTGAGGAACTACATACCTGAGAAGTTCTCTTTAAGAATTTTGAAAGTATGTGAAGTCTGCCAAGCCTCACTAGGCCAGTGTGGTGGACTAAGACCCTCTCAGCAGTAGAGTATCCAGTAGTTAGACAATTTTCGTACCAAGACATAAAGTAACTTCCATACTCGTCGCCCGATGAACGCCAACGCAAGACCTTCACTAAATTCCATCCTATGAAATAATACATTCCGCACAACAACCTATTCCCCATTCTGCCTACAACAAGTTCTAGAATATAACACGGCTCTAACGCGTCGTGTTACTTGTTAGCAACGACACGAGTCGAGAGTCATTGGGAAACGTAAAAATGTTCTACCCACACGATTTACTGTCTTCGCCGCTGCAGTTAGCTTCGTTTTACACGTTCAGTTCGCACCACTTCGGAAATATGTAAAGATATTTAACAATAAGTGTAAGGTTTTGATCGTTAAGGTGCTAAATATAAAAAAAAATATTTTTCCGTTCTCTTATGACATGCGATTTCGTTCCAAATTCTTACAATTAAAAGCTGGTATGTTTAGATGCTTTCCATAAAGATAAGGATTAGGGATGACTCTGATGTGAATCAAGCTAACCTTTCCTTAGCTGCTCCAATACTTATAAGAGATTTCATTAAATATTTTTTTATAGTCGAACCAAAATTTAGGTATATCAAGGCATGCTCTTAGTTTGTCGTAACGACTGCGTTTCTAACTCTGTTATACCTGATTTCACGCAACACGTGCATACTCTTTTAGGTATAAACCATTAACAAACTAATATCCAAACAGTTAAGAAAAAATACGAAAGAGTTGCTTCTTGAAAACTAAATTATATCCAAGTATCTAACTTCAAGCTGTTCACTTTGTTCAAGTTGCTAACCACTAAAAATCTATAAATTTGAAATTGGAACAAAGGAAAAAGTTGCTTGGAGTTACGCAACACTGCCGAGCATAAGATACACAGCGTTATTTAGGCGTGTGCGGCGAACGTATCCGCTCCGGCGGCGCTGATTGCCGGGCCGTGCCGGGCGAACTAAAAAATTAAAACTTGCAACTTTGCTCGCAACACAAGGCTCCCAAGAAAAGATGCATTAAAATTCACTTTACAGTTAGTTCGCTAATGAATCGTTCTTTTTTAGATTAATGGAATTACAGTTTTTGCGAACGGACAATGTGGCTAAAAAGCTGTTTGGCGCCACGCTGGCTAAGTTGCCTTATTTATTGCTAGCGTTCGCCCCCGACGCCGGTCGGCACTAATGCTGGATCAATTTACTAGAGAGGTTTTGCATGCGTTTTGTTTTAGCAGTTGACAGTTTTCTCTAGGTTCTGTTTTTCTTTATTTTTTTAATGTTGGCTTCGAACTCCTGTGCATTTAAGTAATGACAATAAAAATAGAAAGCAGTAAATGGTTGTTAGAGACCAGGGTGAGTGGACACTATGATAATATCGTTCCATTATTTGATTAGAGTTCATTTTAGATTCCGCATTTTATTGTGCGCCGGTTTTTCGCCTGCGTATTTTTAATTCCTCGCGGCTCCGCCCGCGTGAATTTTTTAGCGGGATAAAATATTTTTCCTCAGATAAAAAGTAGCCAATAGCACTCAGGAGTAATGTAGCTTCCTATTAGTGAAATAATTTTCAAAATCGGTCTAGTAGTTTCTGAGATTAGCGCGTTAAACCAAACAATAAACAAACAAACTCTTCAGCTTTATAATATTAGATTTGATTGTTAATTGTAATCAACCGTAACTTTTCCGCTTTAATGAATATCGAATAATTTTAGCCAGTAAAGGAAGAAATTTCCTTCTAAATAAAGTCTTATCAACGTCGTATTTTCACTATTCATAACCAGATATTGCAGGCGACTCACCTCATGATATCTCTACTTCTATACTATTATATATTTTATTATATAAAGCTAAAGAGTTTGTTTGTTTGTTTGTTTGAACGCGCTAATCTCAGGAACTACTAGACCGATTTTGAAAATTCTTTCACTAATAGGAAGCTACATTACTCTTGAGTGCTATAGGGTACTTTTTATCCCGGAAAATCTTTTTGCGCACTGCTAGTGTATGATAAAATCCAATCAAAATATCCACCATCGACAGGCTGTTTATCCCTCGATGATCGTCGCAATTATGCCGGCTTAATTCTTCCTCAGTCTGCTCCACTAACAGGAAAGCATCACAAAGTAGAGTCTACGTCACGTCGAAAGATTACCCATGATAACGGCTCAATATAAAATTACAACCGTTTTATAAATAAACAGCGCTAAACACAACAAAGACAGTAGTGCTCTCGAGTATCGATACCGGGTAATCAATTAGCCACGGTATCGATAGGCGCAACACTAGTAGGTAAATTAAGTATGCTTATTTTGGACAAATTTTATACGTTATCGTGAAAAGGAGCAACAAAACTCTTTGATCGCTGCTCTTTGAATTACAAAGTACTAAATGAATTGCACTACATTCATAGCTTTGAGATCTTAATTTATACTAACATTATAACATTCCAGTGACATAAATGAGTATTATTACTCATTTATGCCACTGGAATGTTCTTACACTCGGATTCAAATTACTGGCACGCAGTTACTAACGTATTTTCCTATATCTACTCAAAATATCCCACCCAAAAAAACTATTACTCACTTCGTAAACCCGTTTACACATTTTTGGTATAAAAGCAATCTCTTTCATACAATCGTGTGAAAGAGAGTGCTGTACATATTATGAATATTTTATATTTTAGTTTATATGCAGATGACCAAAGATATATAAAATGGTAAGAACCCTGGACGATTGCTTACTGTTACAGGAAGATTTGAATAGGTTATCTGTTTATTGTGAAGCTAATCAGTTATACCTCAATGCGGATAAATGTAACATCATTACTTATTCCCGTAAAAAAAAAACAACATACACTATGACTATAGTATCAATGATAAAGTTTTAAAGAGGGTTACTATTATAAGAGATTTAGGTATTTACTTGGATTCTAGACTTATGTTTGACTCTCACATTACTGAAATTGTTAATAAAGCTTACAAAATGTTGGGATTTATTTTTAGAGTAAGTCAAGACTTTAAAAAGATATCTACTGTTCAACTCCTGTATAGTTGTTTTGTGCGTTCTCATTTGGAATATGCTTCGGTAGTTTGGAATCCGCATTACAAAATCTACATTGACCGATTGGAACGGATTCAGGACAAATTCCTTAAAAATCTTGAATACCGGTTCAATTACTCACATTTACCACAACTCCCTAGGATAATATCTCTAACTAATCGTAGAAGGATAAGGGACCAAGTTTTCCTGTTTAAAATTATCAACAACTACATTGATTCTTCTTACCTTCTAAGTAGATTATCGTTCAGATGTCCACGTGTTAATTCTCGTGGAAAAAAAAGTTTTCCAAGCTTCGACATCTACAACAAATTATGGTTCAAATACATTCATACGACGAGCTAATAATACCCATAACATGCAGTTCTCCGACATCGATATGTTCTTTATGTCTACTACTAATTTTAAACGATCTATTATGAAATCTTTAAGTGGAAATTAATTTGTTAGTTCTCCGACTCAATTTTTTGGCATAATTATACTTAATAATTTGTTTTCTTTAGAATGTAATTTTAGTTTATTTTTGTTAGCTTTATTTTATTTCATTGTAATTTAAATAATGTTATTGTTCACTCTTTTTATACCTGCGTTATTTATTAGTGGAAACTTCACTGGATTTTGTAACACATTCTTTTGTTATTTATATGTAATATTTTCTGTTTGTTTCCCAAATATTAAATAAATAAATAAATAAATATTGTGATTGTAAAATGTATTAATTGAATGCAAAATATACCCTATTGAGTTAAGTATCAAATATCGCTAAGTTATCGATGCTACGTATCGATATAATCTATTAAAACCTATTCAGTAGGCCAACACACAGGAAGAGAGCGTTGTCAACGTCCGTCCTTTCCGGTGTCAACGTAAACTTGGAATTTATAATCTTTTAAGGTTGCATCCGGGATCCCGGACTCCGGCTCGTTACCGGTGCATCCGGAGCTCTTCGGAGTTGGGCGAAGTTTGTAACAACGCTCCGTTATGTGAGTTAACATGGAACCATTTAAGTTTTTAAGCCTTTGTAGATGAGTTGCGGTGAAAATACACTAACTATAAATGGTATTACAGTATAGTAATATTTTGAAGTGGTTTTGGAGGATTCTGGAGTGTTTCTTAGAATAGAATAGCTACCATCTAATTTTACAAAATATACGTATGCACGCACTATTCGTATGTATTCTTGAGTTTAAAAAAATGTTTTTGTAATACATTTGTTGTATGTATTTCATATTTACCGTTGAATTTACTTATGGCCAAATAATTGCGGAAAACCTGCCAAAACTACAAAGTTATTACTTATCTCTTATTATAAATATAGCATGCCTCGGTGGCGTAGTCGTATTGCGTACGCATTACAAGTACGATTTGCGCACTGAGGTCCTGGGTTCGAATCCCAAGTCGAGCCAAAAACATTATGACTGGGTTTTTCCATCTTAAAAATTACTCAGTTGCAGCTCGGAGTCAGGAAGTTGGCGGTGTGATACCCCCGTGCCTCGGAAAGCACGTAAAGCCGTTAGTCCTGCGCCTGATCTGTCTCCGGTCATGTCGGATTGCCGTCTTACCGGACTATAAGAGTGAAGGAATAGCGAGTGCACCTGTGTATTGCGCACGCACTTTTGCACTATAATATAGAAAGAAGAAGAAAGAAAGAAAAGTATTTAGTAAGTAATATCTCCTGCGTACCTGGCTGATCTCCGTTGAGATTGGCCGCCGTGGTCAAAATCGGCTAGGAGGGGACACACATAGCATTTATTCGCAGTTGAAATATCAGCGGAAGTCATATAGATATTTAATAGTAAACTGCATATTGACGACTTGATAAAGGTCGCAGGAACACGCTGGATGCAGGCCGCTTTGAACAGGTCTGTCTGGAAATCTTCAGGGAAGGCCTATGTTCAGCAGTGGACTTCATGAGACTGATCATTATGAAGCAGCATATTAAATTAACTAGGATTCCTGTAGGTGACTTAATTTACTGTGAATGTAATAGGTATACATTTTCGGAGCGCAAATAATTAGCATTAAACGTTCTAATCAATTGGTTACAAGTAGGAAAGAATTAATGTAGTAATTGCATGAAAATAACAATACACAATAGCAGTCATTGACCATAGATAATAGCAGCAGTTTCAACGCAAACTCCATAGAGTTTCGATAGTTAGTCGCTCGCTCGTTCCGAGAAAATTTAGGTTTTGTAAATATTATAGTTTTCTTCATTGATGTATTGTTTTCTTTTAACTTTTTGTGATTTGAGGTAAAATTGAGATATGGACCTTTTTCTTAAAGTTTTTTTTACATATCTAAAAAAACATACCTACCGCTATTTCGCTATATTGTTAATTGGAAGTGCATTTTTTAAGCTATCTGATGCCATAAAAATTAAGTTTACGATATTTTTTGAGATACGTCTTTTGAGCTTAGCACGGCAATATTTTAGATTTAACATAAAAATAATACCAATATCACAATCACGTGATGATTTTGAAAAACAATAAAAAAATTGTCTCTCACTTTCATTATTAATTTAAATGAATTTCAATAAGTGTAGCAAACCATAATATTTAAACTATTTACGCTTGTCGACAATAGATGGCTCTGTACAGTTCGACCTAATTACTACATCGCGATGTCAAGATTCTCTCCGAAATAATGTCCCTAGAAGACCTAGAAGACCCTAGACCCTAGAAGTGACTGAAAATGTGACGATTTTTGTGTGAAGATATTTTTAACATAGATTGCTCGTGTACGTCGATAAAGAAATTTCACTTCAAAAATCCTATAAATCAAATAATTTCCTTTACTATAAACAAAAAAAAACAATTCGGTTGAACGTATAGGTGAATTAAAGTAGTAATCTACTTATTTGGCTCAATGTACATATAGTATCTTCAAGTGCGCTACTGTTTTTATTATCCCTGTCTAAGCACCCAACGGCCTCATAAATAAGGCGTTCGGTCAGCAAGGTGCGAAGAAAAATAGATGCGTCTCCCACCGGAGCCATTAACGAATTGGACCTACAGCTTCAGATATATTGCGGGGATCAACCATAATTACAGCTGAGAAATGGCATTGTTTTTATATGGTAATGTTTGGATGTTTATTGGCACCCATTCACCGTGTAACATTAAACAAATTTTATAGTTCCTGAGATTTTATGGTGGGGCTAACCGCGTCGATGTTTTTGCAAAAGTAATTCTTTAAGATTATGCTGTAAAACGGAGTTGGTAAGATTTTTATGTCGGACTTTAATTCATTAGCGATTTTTTTTAAATCAGTTAATTTTATTTCAATGTGTATTTGCATATCACCAGATAATGGTACGGAAAAAACACCTCTGCTTATATTTGGGATTCATAGCGTTAGAAATGCGTGCGTAATAATCATTTTCCATACCGACAGCCGATAAAAAAGCGAAGGTATAGGTAAAAATATTGTATAAATCGTATACGAATATATAGATACAATAAAAAATAAAACACAAACCCCGAAGGTGAAGTGGCACGATACAGTGTGAATTGTTATTTTATTTTACCTATTTTCAAACAGGATTGTCGGCCGTATGCGGCATTACGGCCGTTTCCCTTGCCTGATATTAAGTTTTTTACGTCCATACAGCCGGAGCCTTTGATTTCGGGCAGATCGCGACTGTTATCGGTTTTCATATTTACATATTTTCTTCACAGTATTCGACCCGCAAAGTTTTTGTCCCAAATTCGATTATTCCAAATGATATCAGCTTCCTACGATATTGTCCTCCCGATATTTGTTTTTTTTCTACGCAATATTTTATACTATTTATGTTATATTCAATATATTTTGTGTATGCCAGATGGTATACGGTTTTGGTATTGGAGTTTTTTTTCTTTAGTTGTAGTAATATGTGATGACTTGATATCAACTAAGCAAAAGTCTTTGTAGAAAGGTAGGCAGGTGTTGACGCTTTGTCTGTTCCTGCCACTAAATAGCAACGTGGAAGCATTTTTTTATTTTGGTGTCAAGGATATAAAGTTAGTATTATGAATGTATATTGGATTATTAATTTAAAGATCTTGATTGTGTTGCTACTGGTTATAGGTAATTCTTATCACTTACCATCATGCCAAAGTGTTACCTACCACCTAGCCCGCGTTAAAGGTTTATTTACTTACAGCCATAGTACTTTCCCTAAAAAATATTTTCTTGATCGTATTATAGAATGCAAACTTTGATATTGTTTGTAAACGCTTGATCGTGAGGTCTATACTCCGAATAGTATTAACTTTTTACGTCTCCACGGATCTAATTTGGTCTGATCCGGTTTGATCCGGTACAATCTGGTAATTCGATCAAGATGAATTTCAATAGAATATTTGATTGAAATGGCTAGTGTCTAGACTGTTATACATTTTTTAACTTAATTAATAAGCTGATATTACTCGTAGTTCTCTGCAGGTAAGATCTGCGAATCGTTAATGCTATTAGTTAGGTCTCAGACTAAAAAAAAAATACAAAAAAAGTCTCAGGCTACCCCTTTGGGGGATAAAGCGTGAGTTGATATTCCTCTGTAATATTTGTAATGTATAAGAACCGTACACATGAAGAATACCATAGTGATCCCAAAATTCTAGCAAATCAAAGTTTTCATATCAATGTATTAAGTGACCTAGACTTAGATCTAAACTTAAATCTGATAAATACAAATAAGTCAAAGACAAACTTTGGCCAGATCTGTCGGCGTACCTCTTTACTAAATCAGTGCGCTAACTACGCATATTTAAAAATCGTTACGCTCAAAGGCTTAGCGTTAGTTTCCGAATGTTGGCAGCGGGTCAAACGAGGCGTCTCGGTGATTTCGCAGCGGGGCCAAAAGCGTCCGGGTGATTTCGCAGCAAGGCCAAAAGCGTCCGGACGATTCGCAGCCGGATTTTGTTTGAGCGCGAGTGCGACGTCGACAATTCTTACCAATTGTTAGCTTTGCGCTGCCCAATAAGGAATGTTTGGGCAAATATTTGAATTGTGGTCATTCTGAATTCAACGTGTGGCCGGCGGTCGCTGAGTGGTGCTCGCCTTCTTAGTTGTTGGCGTTTGTGTTACGTTCTTTTTCGGAAATGGTTTCATTATCAACCGTATCTTTTTATTTATGTTGTTAAGGAAATATTGTAGGGAAACTTTTGGTTGATTGTAATTTATATTCTACAGATAGGAAGGTGTAGCGAAGTTTATTAAAGATATATAGCTCATTAATAGTTTACAAAACCACGGTTTTACTCACGTATTCTTGGTCAGAATCAGTGATCGAGAGGCCTCCGCGACGCGACGTCTTCTCAGCACTCGCCTATGAAGATGACCTACTTAATAGGTCGAAACTGGTCGGCGATTCTGACCAAGAATACGTGAGTAAAACCGTGGTTTTGTAAACTATTAATGTGATATGGCTCGCGTAAGTTTTAATAATGATATATAGCTCATTGGTCTTAGGACAGCGTATTTTTGCTATGAAGTCTTGTATTCGATGTCTAGAAATCAAAGTCCGTATGGCATTAAATAGGAAACGATTTGTTATTGAGAGGTTCGGATCTTTGTCATTATCAGGCAGAAATATCGTTCACTAACGGTAACTACTACATACGACAACCGTAACCGATAATAGGAGAGTTTGCAGATGTTGTTGTGTATTATTTTTAACCCCCGACAAAAAAGCGGGGTGTTATAAGTTTAGGGTGTGTATCTGTATGTCTGTCTGTGGCATCGTAGCTCTCAAACGAATGGACCAATCTTGACGCGGTTTTTTTTGTTTGAAAGCTGATATGATCGCGATGGTTCTTAGCTATAATTTGTGAAGATCTGTTCAGGCGTTTGAAGATTATCAGATCATTACCAATTTAAAAAGCCCGATTGAATTTAAATTTGGTGTACTGTGACTTCGGCAATATTTTTCAACATGAGCTGATGCTGCAGTATCAAGTAGTCTGCGAGATACCCAACTCCTAGCAACTTATAGCAGATATAGCGTGGTTGGGCTCATAAGGATGGTCTCATCGAGTAGGTGTTAGATAGTTGATTATCAAGGCCCCATGATGGAGAATAAAGTAATTTAAAAAGTTTGAAATAAAAAATTAAATAACCCCCGACAACGACGACGACGCTTGGGTCAAAATATTAGTAGGTACTTAAACGACAAAGACACTTTTATTATTTTACTTTTTAGAGATTTTTGTGTCGGGGGTTATTTTAATTTAATCAATTGAATGTCAAGCTCACTGTCAGAGTTTTAGCGCAGAATCCTGAATAGTACTACGTATTTAGCCAATGTTCATCTTTCCATCTTAATCCGAGGGCAGACATGTGGGAGCAACAATTGCACATCATTCAAATTTTGTGAGACTAGCTTCTGCTCGCCGTAAAATTCCCTCTGTGTATTTTCCGGGATAAAAAGCACCTATACAATGTATTAATTTAATGAAACTGTATCGAATTCCATTTGGTTCATCAGTAATAAGCCAACAGAAATCCACACATTTCACACAATTTCACATTTAAAATATTAGTGGGATTGGTTGTACTTCTAAAATATGTTTATTCCTGTTACGTTGTTATTCCAAATCTCGTCACAATTCAGTTCTAAGAGGCAATATCTGAACGTTGGATGGTATAATAGTATGTTCACGACGGCCACAAAGCCATTATAAGCAGAACACATCCTTTACTCGCATGTTATCGCCAATTATGAACACTATCCAGCTATAATCAATTAATCGATAGGGAATAGGCGCTCGGGGCGTTCGGTGAGTTCGGCGACGTTCCGAAGTGCTCGGAGAGTTGCCAAGTTCATGGGTGGTTTTGCCGAAAATCGAATGGTATTAATGGTAGTAAGTTAATTTGGAATAGCCATCACAATGTAAATTATAAATTTTTAAGATGCTGCTTAAGATACGTCTTGTGCATAAGTGGAAAAAAAGAAAAACGATTTATTTAAATGGGTTGTTTTTCATTCTAATAACCTTTTGTTAAAATATGATACTGCGACTTAATCTTAGAAACAGTCATTTATAATAAAACTAGTTTTTACTCGTAGTTCCTTCCGCATAAGTCTTTTTCGGGAATAAAATGTATATGTTTAGTGTAGTTCACTCTCAGAAAAAAAACTCAACATGCTCATGAAATGCTTTTAAAAAACGGTTCAGTTTTGAAGTTTTTTTCAAGAAAGCAGAAACACACGTGACTACCTACATTCCAATTTCCAATTCAATTCTATTCGTTCTACTAGAATTTATGATGGCTATTCCACATTATAACCCTTTCTTGTTTTTGATCCTCAAAGTTAGATAATGTAGCGATTTTCCGCAAAGCCACTTTCTATTGTAAGCGAAGACATTGTAATACGTCGTTACGAATCATTAGGGAACACTTTCGGCGAATACTGATGGTTAGCACATAAGATAAGCATAAAATATAGGAAGAGGATTTTATTATTCATTCTCTATGACTAGTTGCCAGTCCGGTGCCAAAATACCAATGGCTTAACGTGACTTTCATGTTAATAATTTTGCGAATTCCCTACGAGTTACGCAGAGGTTTCGACTAGCAAGTTCTTGCTGCAATACATTGCGCAAGAACTTCTAGATGTGTTTATACTATCGCCAATATTTCAATTGTTGTAAACACGTGTAACTTGTCGTTAGTTCTGCAAGCTTCTAAATTTGCAGAAGTCAGCTCACCGTGATTGTTTACACGGTAAACAAATAATTGCTTGTGAAATCAACTTCCGCAAGTTTTCTCGCTTAAAACGGATTTTGGGTGAAATTTGGCACACAGGTAGATGATGTCCAGCATTAACACACAGGCTACTTTTTATCCCGGTAATTTGCTCCCATGGGAAAAAAAAAATATTTTTAATCTGATTCTTTAAGTAGATGGCGCTGGCGTCGTACTGTGTTTTTGGGACTTTTATAGCGGGAAAGTTATTTCACGCGATCGAAGCCGCGAGCAACACTTAGTATTTAATATGTAAGGTCGCTGATATAAACCCATTGGAATTAACACCAAACTCTTTTACGAAACGTGTCGAGCTAATAACCGCTGGCGTGTTTTTGGGAATGTTTTGTATTTAAAACAATGTTTCAATTTAGCTGCCGTGTACACCTGTTCGCACTCGGAACGCACGAAAAACGTTCGTCTTAATTAATATAGCTATGTTTGCGAATTTTTGTGTAGATCTCATTTGTTTCTTTTTTGTAATGTGATTCTTAATTTTATAACACCAGTTTTATATAAATGTTGGACCAAGTAGATTGTTTGATGAAATATTATCTATACTGATTTCTGGTTTAATATTTAATACTTCTGATCAAAGAAATTCAATACTTTAAGTTACTTACAAGGGAATATTGTTATTACGCCCGTTAATGATTGACAGGTTTTGGTATATAATTTCTGCAGTCTATTAAATATACATTGTGATATCCCACTGCTGGACTCCGATCTCCTAAATCGGGTCTCATAATTCATAGGAAGCCATTGCACACATCTGGTACAAAATGATATGTTGTAAAATTTTACGGCGTATTTAATGGCATGTAAGGTTTTTATATAAGAATATATTACATGATGTGAGGGTATGCATATTTTATAATATTAAGTATTACTGATAATTATGTGCATAGAGACGTATCTATATATAAAATGAATCCCTATTTTCCTTGGTCACGGCATCACGCATGAACGACTGGACCGATTTCGTTATTTTTTTGTTTGATGTGTATGTTATTGTCTGGAGAAGGTTCTTATGAACGAAAAAAAATAAGGAAATTGCGCGAAAAATTAGAAAATTTAAGAATACGTAACCATTATATTAAATCTAATTATTTTCTAATGTAACTTTGGCGTTGTTGACAATATAAACTTTTTAATTCAACCATATGGCGTTTATTAAAAAAAAAAAAAAAAAAAAAAACATTTATTGATCAAGTAGGCTTATAAAAAAGCACTTATGACAAGTCATGACAAGGTAGAGACAATAACAAAGGTACATATACCAATTAAATAATTTAAAGTACCTAGATTAAATAATGAACAACCAGCACGGGCTGATAGGTACAGAGGACACGGACATTGGGGACGGGAATAGGGCTAGGTAAGGAGAAGTGGAGCTGATATAAAAGAAAGGGAAGGAGTATCTTTACATTACGAGGAAAGGAAACGCCACGGTCCTCGCCGGCGAGGATAAAAAGGTCCTAGCCTAGCTAACCTACCAGCCTTTCACTAGCTACCTAAGCGATGACGACCCGAAGAAGAAAGGCAGAAAGAAACTCCGGGCTTAATTTTTTCGTCATCAATTGTCATGATTTTCTTCATTGTTTTTCAAATGTATATTTGACAGTATTATTATTACACAGGTTAATGTATGCATGAATGTAGCCCTAAGATATAAATAAAATACTATTTGGAAGCAACCAAATAGAAATATATTGGCGTTCATGATGCATTAACCCACGTTTACAAGTCATTAATAGTAATAGATACCTATAGATCGGTCGTCACTATAATTAAACAATGTCAAAATGTCTAAAAAAATTGAACTTAAATGTCAAAAAAAAAAAAAGTAAAAATATAATATTATGGACATAGCCATATAAATGTCATATTAAAATATATTTTTTTTTCATAGGCGTTCAATGTGAATGCTCAGTGCCTTGGTGCTGTGCCGGCAGGACTGATTCCAAATATCCTTATCATTTAAATAGTCTGTCACTTTATAGTAGCCTCTAGAAATCAATACACGTTTAACGTAAGGCTTAAATTGGATTTCAGGCAGATTTATTACTTCAGAAGGAAGCTTATTATAGAATTTAATGCAGTTGCCCATAAACGAATTACTTGTTTTACTCAGTCTAAACTTTGGAACTGCAAGTTTGTTTTTGTTCCTTGTATTTATACAATGTATGTCACTGATTTTTATAAAGCTATCTAGATTTTTGCGGACATACATATTTATTTATTTTACTTATTTATTTTATTTTAGGATTGCCAATAGAAGATGCACGTTACAAAAACACACAAGAAATAAAATATGCAACATTATCTAAATACCGTGCTCTTCAAGTAGGCAACCACAACTTACATATTGTAATAACTTATACCACTGTAATATGGTTGATAATAAGGTTAGGAGAGAATAACATTAATCTAACAAATATAAATTAGATTAACGTCAAACAATAACCAATGTGTTAGTTTAGATAGTTGTTTTTTATATAAATGTTTTTTATTTTTATAATATAAAATACGACCTAATTTTGTTCTTAAATGCATATAGCTTATCGTGAAACACGTCTACATCAAGTGACCGTGGGAGATAGTTATATGATTGTATCATAACAAAGACATAACAATGACAGAATGCGTGCTGCAAATATCGTCAAAGAGGTTATATAATTCTCCTGTGCGTGGGTAGGTATGTCACTGAAGTCCTTCTAAACGGCTGGACCGATTTTAATGTTTTTTTTGTGTGTGTTCAGGTGCATTCGAGATTGGTTTACATTAACAATTGGATTCGGTAGGTGGCGCTGTACTCGGATTCTAGGATTATATCTCATTTTTAGGGCCTGACATTTTTTTTGTGTCTTTAGGCGGATTCCAGAATGATTTAGATTAACAATTTGATTCGGTAGGTGGCTCTGTACTCTGGTTCTAGGATTTTATTTCGTTTTTAGGGCAGGACAACATTTTTTGTGTGTCTTGAGGTGGATTAGATAATGGCTTAGATTAATAATTGGAACCCGTAGGTGGCGCTGTACTCTGGTTCTGGGATTTTATTTCTTTTTTAGGACAGAACAACGTCTGTCGGGTCCGCTAGTAATAATATAAATAATAATACCAGCCCTGTATTAAATACTGCCCACTGCTGAGCACGGGCCTCCTCTACTACTGAGAGGGGTTAGGCCTTAGTCCACCACGCTGGCCTAGTGCGGGTTGGCAGACTCCACATACCCTCGAAACTCTTATGAAAATTCTCAGGTATGCAGGTTTCCTCACGATATTTTCCTTCACCGTTAAAGCGGACGATAATTGATAAACAATACACACGTAACTTCGTAAATTCGAAGTTACGTAACGTGTATGCCTTGGGTTTTGAACCTACGGACATTGTCTCGGCAGACTGTTCCATTCCCAATTAGGCTATCGTCCACTTAGAGACGTAATACTAATAAAAAAAAGGTTAACTACCAGGGAGGCAATTTGAAACACTAACTGATGAGGTCCTCATCCATATGCTCGTAACCAATTTTGATATGGGGGCGAAACAACACAATTTTAACACCATGTTGCAGAAACGATTTGGGTTGATTTAACTAGCGGCCGCCTGTCTAATGTCAAACCCTTGTAATGTCAAACCAAACAACTACTCCGAAATAAGGCTTGACATGGAAATTAAACCCCGGATCTTTAGTCCACGTTCAATATACGCTGCCACTAAACTAACAACGCTATATGCCTTTAATAAAACGACTTGAGAGCATGTATCTTGATACAAAAAAAGACAAACTACTTTAATTCTTAATAAGTCGAGTTCGAAACGTCGAGAAATCCTGTAGCTGTGTGATTGCTGTACAGCTCTCATATGTAAGAGTCCGTCTGGGTGGGTACCACCGCAATGTCTATTTCTACCGCCAAGCAGCAGTGTGTATGCACTGTTGTGTTTCGGTTTGAAGGACATTGTAGCCAGTGTTACTACAGGACATAGTAAAACTTAACTTTTATTTCTGTGGAAACTTTTTTGGATTGTGTGTAACCTATTTTATCTAGTTTATATATGTAATATTGTTCTGTATGTTTCCCTAATAAATAAAAATAAAAATAAAATAAACTTAACATCTTATGTCTCAGGATGACGAGCGCAGTGGAATGCCACACAGTACTTTGTAACTCAAGGTGCTGGATGGTGTTGCTACTGTTTATGTGTGGTCGTATCGCTTACCATCAGGCGAACGGCATGCTCGTCTCGTCATTCAATGCCATAAAAAAAAAAAATCACACGCAAAAAATTCGGACCTTTACCTCAAAAATAAAATAGTTCTTTTATTTCTTCTTCTTCTTCTTCAGCCTTTCGAAGTCCACTGCTGAACATAGGCCTCCCCCAAAGATTTCTAGACCAACCTGTCAGAAGCGGCCTGCATCCAGCGGCTTTTTTTATTTACCATAATCATTTTATATAAAGGCTACTTGAAGGATCAAGATTCAGTCGTCACTAGCCAGTCAGGGGACGTCAGTTCTACTCTTTGACGTCATCTGTCAATTGGTAAAAAATGCCGCAGGCCACGTGTGACAGCGATTCGTACAGAATTGTATTGTCTATGATTTTCCCAGTTGTCGCCGTATCTCGCGTGTACAATGTTTATCTGGCTGTCAATGTGTCTGGTTCCGTCCCTTTTGGCCAAATAATATGGTTTTGCAATGTGGAAAAATAAAATATATTTTTGTAATGTTATTTTTTATATGTTTCCGTTTTATCTATGGGTAGATAGATATAGAAAAATGACACTTAATTTTCTTCCCTCTGATAAATTATACAGTCCGCATTTTAGGTAAAAACTTAAATTTCAATCATTTTTTTTTTCAATATAACAATGCTCTATCTTTTAAATCCAAATGCCTTGACACCGGGTGCTACAGTAAATAGCCACACATAGTTCCCATTAATCATAATATTTTAGTCCCTTATTATACACACAAAATTTTAGTTGATTTTATATGGGTTCAGTGCGGTGAAATCAAACCCGCGCACAGTCTCACTACACAACCACTGCGCTACGAAGACCATTTCTTACATTAAATCGTTCTAAAATAAACATTAAAATACAACTTTTACGGTTGAAAATATGAAAAATGTTATTCAAATTCTCTTACTTTTGTTATCAACCTCCCCTCTTCCATTAATGCATGGATGTTATACGCTAGTTTTTTTTTAAATATAAACGTGAAGCCCATTCTGAATAGATGTCTAGTTCTTTTGACAGACACAAATACTATGTTTGTACTTCTATTAAAATAAATGCTTTCAAATTATTGACTGCCTCGGTGGTGTAGTTGTATTACGGTATGTCTGCAATGCTGAGGTCTCGGGTTCGATTCCCGGGTCGGGCAAAGTGATATTGGGTTTTAAATTCAGTATCAGCTCGGAGTCTGGTATTTGTGCCCGATATGGCGATAGGCTCGCCCCCTATCACATCATGGTACAGAATACGCACGGCGAAAAGTGGGTGCACTGGTTGCGCGTCTGCCTACCCCTTCGGGGATAAAGGGCCTGAGTTTGTGTGTGTGTGCTGTTAAATTATATTTAGCGTGTGTTGTTCAAAAGTCTATAAATGTCCTTAAGAAACATTTATTGCTAACAGTATGACGTTTTTGTAGAATGTCTGGTGTGATAAAGTGTACGCAAAGAAAGGACACATCTATTAGCCGCATAGTCCCTTTGTCTCTATCCACAGACTGGGCGAAATGATGAATATTTGAGCGAGATTTAAGTTACCGGTATTTCGTATGAGTAATGAACAGTGTTAGTGTTCCCAACATTCGCATACACTGCCAAAATAAAATATCAGAAAACGGGATAAAATTACATAACACTTGAAATTCAAATTTCGAAATGCGTAAATTTTTTGTTGGCCAGTAATTAGAGCTCAAAAAAGTGACAATTGTTCATCGTTGGTAGTATTAACGCCGCGCCGTGTCATTCGAGACGGATTTGCATTTAATTTGAGACGACCCATCGCTGTTTAAGTCTACTATACAATTTTAGGTTGCAATTTCCGTAAATCGATTGCTAAAGGACGATTCGTATAGGTACGTAACCTTGTTACACTGTCCACTTATTAAAATATTGATGCTGGTGTAAACGCGTCTTGAAGTTCTGAAGAATAAAAGCGAGAATTTGCTAGTCTAAACAGGGTTTTATAGAAATGACGGAAAAGTAAACTCCATTACCATATTTTATTGTGAAGTCAATGTATTTTCCCAAACTAAGTATCTATGTACAAAACAATGTTATCTCTAGTTTCATTTTATAATTTGTCCAATATTAAATCATTAATTTGGATCTAAAAGCTTTTGTGCCGTGCACTGCTGATGCTATTTGCGAATAAATGTGGTAATTATATATTCAATTACAGTATTGTTTGTTATTAAAATGTGCGTGCTGGCTCACAGTCGATGCGGAAGGATTAGCGGATTGTATTTATTACGGCTGAGCAGAACAAAGAGCGTTGTTTTAGTGAACCTGATTAACGTTATGAACTCCTAGTAAATTTAATGATGATAATTCTCTATAACTTAGATTAACATTGATTTTGTACGACGTTTCGTTAATCCTTTATAAATAAAATAAAAATAAGATAAAATAAAAATAAACATAAAAATAAAATAAAAACAAAATAAAAATAAAACAAAAATCAATACCTACTATCTATTTGCGTTTGCAATACCTACTGTGATTTAATTTTTAGACATGATTCCTCTGCGATTAAGGAAAGTTAGGCTATAACCAAACTGTGATACTACTTAAATTTTTAAGCTATTGCATAGCTTCTATCGCCTGAAATAACCTGACATCTTTTTTATCTTACTAATATGGACCTTAAATACAATGCGTAGAAGCTATAATTCTTGAAACGAGTATATTTTTATTTATTTTATTTATTAAAGTCATTAAAACCATTTCTTACTAATCTAATATGAACCTTAAATACATTGCGTAGAAGCTATTTCCCCAGCGTTGGCTCGGCACGAGTACAAAAGAATCGAATGTAACATTCTTTTTTAAAATTTTGATTTATTCTACTTTGGTTGTGATGACCATTGCATTTCTGACATTTATCAATAACAAGACTACACGTGCGTTGCTCGCGTTTAAAAATCTACTTTATGTGGTAAGATCGAATTTGTGTTTAGTTAATCAAAATTTGTGATAAAAAATGCTATGCAATAGCTTTACCGCGGCAGTCTCCGAGTGCCACACGTATTTTTTTTATCGATGGCTCGACATGGTGGCTTCACTGCACCTGATGGTAAATGAAGTGAAGCCTAAAATAATGTCGACCGGCAAGAGATACACATCCCTGGTCGGTCGGCACAGTTATGCCGGCCTGCATAATTGCTTCTTCACGCTCCGCTTGAAGGACCCTAGGTACATGTGACATGACATGACACATGGGACGCGGAGAAAGTTATTAATGATTTTGTTTACAAAAATACTACATGAAATAACCTGATCTGAGATTAATACATCCTTAAATTTTAATCAGTATTGTCTTGAATTCCACTGAATGATAAACTAAAAAAACGTAAGTCTCGTCAATTTCCTTTAAAAAAATCGACACATCCGCACACAGTCAATTCCACAGAAATATGTCAATTCTATGGAATTCCCACGTATCGGCTCGTCATTGTTGCCGAGTTTGACAGATTCGAATCGATAACATAATTAGCGCGCGAAAGGAAAGCAACGGTTCTGTCATTAATTTTACAACGCCTTTACAACTCCGCCATTGTTTCAAGTTTCATAAATCTTTTTAAGTGTTAATTCGGAGTTTTAATACTATTGTTAATGATACTAAGGCCGGGTTGTTTCATCCGTGGTCTAGTAAAGTTAGGCTGTTTTCACATTGGCTAATTGCAAGCGAATTTACAGCGAGGCGAACGCACCGCGCACTCGTTCAGTGTAATAAGACAGTTAACATTACTTGACCACGGATGAAACAACTCGGTCTAAGTTCCTGAGCCAGCTGAAGGTCCTCCGATTCGAGCAGTTTTTTTATAAAACTGCCTGACGAGATGAAGTATTGCGTGGTATAGAACTGACATAAGATGTAAAGCTCTATAATTGGCTATAGAAAGATAAGCGCAAAATTGTAATAAGTGAACTGTAGAAATTGATCCTGTGCCAAATAAATGTTTTTTTTTTTTTTTCTTTGACAATTTTATGAGTAATAGTCGTACTCGATCCATAAAAATGCATTGCAAATTGTAATACCTTATTTCTCCCTATGTATCACATTAAATGTGTATATAGGGTGCCATTTACAAGCTCCAATTGCTATCCTCAAAGCAAGAGACTCCAAATTTCTTCCGTTATAAGTACAATTACTGTCTTTAATTTTAGTATCTTTAAATGCTTATGAAAGCGTAAGGAAGCAATGCGTACGCAATCGGAACATTCACACATGTACCTAACGATGTGATGTTAAACAAAAATATCTTTTAATAACAATTTTCATACGGAAATGTTATTTTAATTGGAATAAACGAAGAGCAATTTTAGGTGATGGCAAACGTATTGCATATTATCCTTAATATAAATGCAAAAGTGTTAATCCTTGCAACTAAGCAGGGGATTGATACGATTTTTTTTGTACCACATTATTGATAGTTCCTGTGGAATGGCGGGAGGAGTCGAGAGATGAGCCATTTGAGGAAACATTTTCTATTTTCGATAATTATTTTACTGTTAGAAGGTAAGAAATGTCGGAAGCAACTGTTAATTTCATAGTAGTGAGTATTACTCCCGTGATTACTCGTCAAGAAGGTAAAATTCTAATCTATACTAAGACTGCCTCGGTGGCGTAGTTGTATTACGGTACGTCTGTAAAGCTGAGGTCTCGGGTTCGATTCCGTTTATCTCCATTACTTTTTAGTCACCCCCCTTTTATCACATTTCTTTCAATGTACAGACACACCAGGATCTACTGGTTTATTATAGTATAGATAGATAGTAACATGTAATTTGTTGTTTCTGTCGTGGTGCTGTACAAATAAATGTATTGTATTGTAGGTATTGTAAAATCTAACACACAGATTACAAATACTAGTGGGTGTTATTGAGCTCAACACGAGTCCAATATCGAACATTTCAATTGGTACACTTTGCCGATAAACACTGCTGTTTACTACTTTGGGTATTTCGGCCTTGTGACATCGAAACTGGTCGCTCAATCGACTGAATTTTTGTAGTGAATCGTTTGTAATAGAAATGTTTCGCACATTAGTGTGTTATAGTTGTATTGGCTCGACAAGCCTTGTTTTGTTAGATATTACATGTTTGACAATTATCGTTCATATTAACTGTGAAGCAAAACATCGTACGAAACCTACATACGTGAGAATTCTGCGCAAGAATTTCGAAGATATGTGTAGTCTGCCAACCTGCAGTAGACAGTGATAGACTAAATCCTAAACCCCATCAGATGTAGGGAAGGCCTGTGCCCTGTCTCAGGGATCCATTTATGGGAACAACAAATTGATATATTTACTCAAGTACCTATTGGTCTGTGTTATAGTCGATAATAAATTTTATCATCGCGCCTTCATTAATAGGATGTACAAAATATACAGTGGGCTTAGAATGTGACACAAAGACGCAACTCGTAAAACGATGTCGTTTAATTTTGATGTTTGTGATTGATCGAGAGACCAATACGTCAGTCAAGTGTTAGTCTCTCAACCAATCCCAATAAGACGAAACGGAGACGTGACGTGTTTTTTTGTCACATTTTAAGCCCACTGGGCTATTTTGACATTGCGTTAATAAATAAAACTATATTATACTCGTCTTTGCCTCTGTTAACATTATGCCAAAAATCATCCATGAAAAACGAATATTTTCACTAAAAATATCAAATTTCTTTCCATTTAAACCATTTATTTTTCTACACACACATAAAAAAAAAAAAAAAGTCAATAAAAAAAGACACAAAAACAATATTAAGTATTTGTTGCGATATGTGTGGTAGAAGGGTTGCCAGCTCAGTATACGCTGTTAAACAGCACTGATTTTCATCTGTACCCTACTATTATATAGCACAACAAATCTTTACAAATGTGCGGCCAGGTGAAGTATAATAAATAATTTTCTTTCCTGATTTTTTTTATCATTTTGTAGTTTATTGCGAATATGGCGTGTGCGTGAGTGGTTTTTTGGCTGAAAGTGTAATGTTACCGTTGCGACGAATCCTTTTAGAGTAGCAGTAGTGGCATTAGGGCGTGTAAGCTTAAACTTACTTTTTATTGATATTTATTTTGATCGAAACTTATTTTTTTTTCTTTTATGTCTATGGTTAAAATAACTTAACGGAAAGTGTTATTTTCAAGGAGATAAGTATGTGTTTCATTTAGTAACGCAATGACAAAATGACCCTGTATAATAACCTCCATACATTTTAAACCGTAATTAAGAGTAAACCACGAATATCACACATTTTGAGCGTTATAAAGATTATTTAAACAGGCTCCGTTGTCCCAACGTCCTCTCACGTTTCCTGGTGCCGAGAGCCTCAGCCTCCTTCACTGTATCTGGCAGAATGTCCTCCGAGGTGTCCGGCATCATCATTATCACAAGACCAGTGATCAATGACAAACTGCCTATGATGAGTGACGGTAGACCCGACCAGAACTGGATCTGCAAAAGTTATAAATGCACACATAGAACTTACCGTTTCCCGTTTTCAGGGAGAAATAAACACAGTCACATATCGTCAACTATGTTAGGTCTTACGTCATATACATATAATACTGCCATAGTTATATGATGTATTCAGCCTGAGACTTTAGATGTTAAGGGGCTGTTTCACTGGTTCCTGATTAATGTCCAGATAGGTAAGTATTTGACATATAACGCTATATAAAAATAAATCTGACACATTACTAGTGACTTGTCTGACAGATATTTCTGTTTGAGACCTATGAATATGGGGGAAAAGTTACGAATAGGCTATCAGGGACTTCATCGACATGCGGCGAAATCGGCCCTAAGTCTCATACTTGACGTACACTTATTAAAATACATATTAAACACAAGAAGCTAAAAATAAACTTACCAGTAGCGGAGTCTGCGGAGCTATGATAGATCCAAACCGCCCGATGGACGAGCAGAGAGCGTGCATGGTGTTCCGAGTGTAAGTGGGGAAAAGTTCCGAAGTGTACAGGTACACCGTGGCGTAAGAAATGGCTGACGTGAACTTACCCATCAGGAAGAGTGTTATTGATAGTTGTGGGTAGCCTCAAATAAATAAAGTTTATATATCAGTCTATAGCCCCTCAAAAGATTCCTTGTGTTATTTATAATTTTTACGAGATATAAATGGCGTTAAAAATATGAAGCCCAGTTTAAACACTTTGAAAATGCCCCCGCTGTATCATGTATGTTTTATGCGGAGTCGAGAAGTACTATATTTTCGACTTTACTGCATTACGTATGCAAAACGGAGTCTGAATTTTTACGTAATATAATTTAGGAGACAACATCCTTATGCTTTCTTGGATTTAGTTCCTGGGACAGTAAACTGGCCTTCGTGGACGATGAAATTTTAAAGGTTGTGTCTACGTCCTTAGTGGGCTCCCAAACATTCCTTTTCTTGGGCGCATTTACAAATTTCCATGGTTTTGAGGTACCATTTATTGAATCAGGAGTCACGCTTATGAGGAGATCTTGGTATATAAATAAACATTAAACATTCCTCTTTGCTTATGTCATATAGAAATTGTATGCTCTCATACAACATTATCACGTAAATACGTTTATTCTGGAGCAATAATCGCTGAAAATGACGAAAAATAGGGTCTGAATCGGAACCATTATACCTAAAACTAAAGAATATTTTAATATAAAACCGAAATAATATGATGGCTTATATAGTCTTCTCGCTTTATGGCTAATTA
Source organism: Sphinx pinastri (assembly GCA_947568825.1). Classification (NCBI taxonomy): domain Eukaryota; kingdom Metazoa; phylum Arthropoda; class Insecta; order Lepidoptera; family Sphingidae; genus Sphinx; species Sphinx pinastri. Next base: position 1,386,125 of record OX387623.1, read on the forward strand.
TTTTTAAGTCAATTTAAATACTTTTCCAGTTATGAGAAAAAATATACCCTGAATTGAATTTCTTCATACATTTTCCAATTTCGGGCTGTCATTCCGCGCTGAGACGCGGCCGAGGAAGCACGGGTGTACAACTTTTTTTTCAAAAAATAAATACGTAATATTTGATCGCGATGTCATTATACTACGAATAAAATAGTTGATACTATTTCAAATTATTATTTTTCAAAAAGCAAGTATGAAAATTGAATATTACAATAAGTCAATGCAAATTTGATTTAATTAATAAAACATTCATTTATTTTAATGCGAATATTTAAATTTCATAATCAAAATGGCGGATGTATTTTTATATTTACAAAATCGACAAGTTTTGCAGTGTATGGTATTTACTATTTATCTATTTCTGATTTTTAGTATCGGTGTTTATTTATTTTTAAATTTTACTAGGTTTAGTTCGCTTTTTGCCCGCGTTCAAAGCCTTTCCCGCTACAAATATATCAAAACACTCACTACTACAGTTCAGCCACAACTACTCACTGGGTATGGCTTCTTCGGTGAGTAGCTGTGTCGTATCGTAGGTACGGAAGTGTCGGCTGTGTGTGCCATTGTGACAGTTGCCCGCTGGATACGGCTTAATATACGTTTGAGTTTTGCCCAGCCTGGAATGAGGAGCGCAGCGCTCTCAAAGCAGTCGTCGGAGGCGGCCTCTCGTTGCCGGCCGTAGTCGCTCCCATGGTCGGCAGTTAGGAGGTCTGGCGTGTGTTGGCCCACTTCTGCGAGATACTCCTCTCGTAGAAGGAGAGTGCCGAGAGGGATCTGGAACGCGAGAATTCCTCCCACCGTCAGAGGAGACGTTGGAGGCGCCAGGTGGTCGACTGACCGGCGTCTCCCACCCTGTGGATTGAAGGTGTTTGGAGAATTCAACCACGGTATCCCCTGCCTGTCGTAAAAGGCAACTAATAGTGGTCACCCGGGGGTCGCGGGCGGGTGCCGTCTCTAGTTTTGTCTTTTTAGCACATTGTTGGGACAGGCCAGCAGTGTGGCAGGTAGGCCTCACGCTGCCGTTGACGCCGAGAGCGCCGGGATGCGCGTGTGCTCCTTAGAATAAAGCGTGGTATATGCCAGGGTCAGGTAACAGGGTACAGCCTGAGACCATTGTCCATTGTTCTGCATGGCCCTGAATCCTCTCAGTACTCTGTTGTTGGATTCAGGGTTAGGATACCGTCTATGGAGAGGGAGTGAGCCTATATCTCACTTGCTTTACATGAATGATCTCAAGTTGTTTGCATCAAAACAAACAAAATTGATTAAGTCGTTAAAAATAACTGAAAGATTTAGCAACTCAATCAATATGGAGTTTGGTGTAGATAAATGTGCGGTTATCCATGTGAAGCGAGGAGAGGTCGTGGTCTCTGGTGACATACAAGTCTTAGAGACTTAGATCCCTTTCTGAGATGGAAACTTACAAATATCTGGGTATGCCTGAGGCACCTGGTATTATGAGTGCCGACGTAAAACAATCGGTGAATGACCGTTTCTTCGGTCGCCTGACTTTTGTTGAATACTTTTGTATTTAACAGTTTTTTGTCAGGTTGAAACAAGATTTGTGCTTTCAACGGTTGGGTTATGTACTCATGTACTCTTTTGGTATACTCAGAAAGAAGGACTTGGACGCCCTGGATCGAAAGTTCCGGACCCTACTGACTGCATATCGTATGCATCACCCACGGTGGTCAGTGATGAGGTTATACATCCCGCGGAGATGCGGGGCCGAGGCTTACTTAATGGAGTTGCATAACCGCGAGGTATGAAATCTTAGGGATTATATCCTCCACAGCGAAGTGGGCATGAATAAGATTGTAGTCATGGTGGATAAAGGATTTATCCCACTTTCCTTGGCGAATGAGAACTGGCGAAAACCTATGGCGATGGGCATTAGGGAACGCGAGGTGATATGGAAGAGCAAAGAGCTATACGGTCGGTTCTATCGGGGCCTTCAGCTTGCATCCGTATCTTGGCTACGTTTTGGCAACCTATTTGGAGAAACTGAGGGTTTTGTCTTTGCAATTATGGACAAAGTTATGAAGACGAATAATTAAAGGAAATACATCCTGAAGGACAGTACGGTCGATATCTGTTGGGCATGCCACTGTCCCGGTGAATCAATCGGGCATGTGATTTCTGCATGAGTACTTGCATAGACAAAACCTAGTCGCCAAGGTCTTGTGTCTCCTGAAGTGCCATATTACCAGTATGTGTCTCAACCCCCTATCACATCATGGGACGGAATACGCTTGGCGAAAAGTGGGTGCACTAGTTGCGCCTCTGCCTACCCCTTCGGGGATAAAAGGCGTGAGCATGCGCGTGTCTCAACCAGTTCTCAAAAATGATCATGCAACGCTGTACTGGGATCAATCTATTATCACGGACAGGACTATAGACAGGACATTTGCCTATAATCCTGATATTGTAATAGTAGATCGATTGGCGCGCCGGGCAATACTTGTTGACGCCATCATTCCGCATGACGACCTCGATAAGGCCGAAAAGGACAAAATGTTTAGATTTGGCTCACGAGGTTACCGACATGTGAGAGGAGGACTCCACAATTATTGTTCCGATTGTCGTTTCTGCTCATGGGTTGATACCAGAGTCTCGACCAACACCTGCAGAGGCTCTCAATTAGTCGTTGGGTCAAGAGCCAGATGCAGAAAGCAGTACTTCTGGACACCGCAATGTCAATGTCTTTTTCTACCGCCAAGCAGCAGTGTGCATGCACATGTGTAGTGTTTTGGTCTGAAGGACATTGTAGCCAGTGTAACTACTGGAGATAATGAGACCTAACATCTTATGTATCAGAATAATGAGCGCAGTGAAATGCCACACACTATTTTGTAACTCAAGGTGCTGGATAGTGTTGCTACTGTTTATGGGTGGTCGTATCGCTTACCACACGCATTGTGAGGAGATTCCTCACTTTGAATCCCTGACTACCGGTGGCTTGTGTCTTGAGCCTCGCCATCGGAGGGTGATACACTTTTTTAATTTTTTATATTTATTAATATTTTTTTTTGTACCTATATATAAAAATGTAAAAAAAAGGAACATTCAAAATAAAGACATAAAAATGTCTATTACATGATGAAATTATAATAATTATAATTATTATTAAATATAATTGTAAACATTCGACAATTCCAAAAAAATAAATATGGAAGAGTAAAATAATAACTTCAAGTATTAAAATTAGCTCGTTCAAATGGAAAATCTAGTTTAAATCGGTTTCGATGTGTGCGCGTTTAGCAAGGCGCGTTCTTGTCATTCAAATATCTAAAATCGAACATGTCAAAAATGTAATAACGTCCTTAAGGTATCTACTGCCGAGACAAATGTGCGCAGGTTCAAAACCTAAGGGCACACATCTCTGACCTTTCTAAAAAGTTATGTGTGTATTTTTCGTGAATTATCGCTCGCTTTAACGATGAAGGAAAACATCGTGAGGAAACCTGCATACCTGAGAAGTTCACTGAATTTCGAAGGTATGTGAAGTCTGCCAACCCGCACTAGGCCAGCGTGGTGGACTAAGGCCTCAATCCTCTCACTTGTAGAGGAGGCCCGTGCTCAGCAGTGGGGCAGTACCTATATAATACAGGGCTCTTATGGTAAGGTATCTACTGCATGGTTTGGTGAATATTCATTAACTACGATCATAATTGACATCAAATTCAAAAAAAATATTGTTAGTCCTATAAAAATGCTATACAAAAATGTAGTTAAAAAATTACCTTTAGGTATGAAAGACTGCACAACGCAAAACATTCCAGTCAGCAGAAACGAGCATATCAGCGGATTTTTTCTTTTAAACCTGATCAGAATGAAGATGAGTAGAACGCTTGCCGGCAGATCGGACAGGGCTGTCAACGCGTAGTTTAAATGCTTGCTGCCCTCCAACGATACAGAGTTGATCAACAAAGCGTATTTATTGAAGCTTGACGTGATCCACATACACGCGCACGCTAAGAACCTCAGCAGCAGTTTTCTAGACGACATTGTCATTCGCATTAGAGATATTATATTCGTACTCCCAACACTTCTTTCACAATCTATTCTGTCTAATTTCGCCTCGTCTATATCTACTTTGCTAGTTATTGCTGCCTTTCGAAGAATGTCTTTTGCTTCTTCTTTTCTGCCTTTTATTAAGAGCCAGCGAACGCTTTCGGGTAAGAAGAATGCGTGGAGGATGAAAAGGAGACCAGGTCCGTAGATCACTCCTAGGAAGTATCTCCAGTAGGGGATTAGCCAGGCGACCAGTGCCATCATTCCTCCTGCTACTGCCATGCTGCCAATCATCAACGACGCGAACAGAACTCTGTTTTCTTTTGTCACCATTTCAACACCTGAAAAGTGTTCATTCAAATAGACCACTCAGCTCAATTTGATCCAATAGAATTTAGTTTGAATACGAATTAAAGCGAGTTTTTATAAAATAACATTATCACTGCTTGTAAAGCAAATTTACCTTTTTTGCAGATGTAATAAATTAAATCAAGTAGAATGTTTCGAGAATTTAACAAAATTTGTACCTTGAAATATTTTTACATTCGTATGAAAAGATAAAAAATATTATATTTTATGATTTATGTAAAAATGTTTGTTAGTTAAAATAAATCATTTTATTCCTATCATTTTAGTTATTTATTCGGAATTATAATTAGCGCGCACCGTTTATATCTATCATAGGAGATGGACACGTATAGAGTTTATAGTCGGCATACCGAAATAGTAAACAGAGTTAAAATTCCAGCGCCGGCTCTCTCACGATATAGCTTGTCTATAATTATATCACAATCCTTTTCAACGCTGCATATTGAAATATATTATTCTGTCACATACTCGTGAAAACCTGTAAATGTCCATTTGTTTCCTTTTGCTTTCATTGCATTGCATGACGAGACGAGCATGCCGTTCACCTGATGGTAAGCGATACGACCACCTATAAACAGTAGCAACACCATCCAGCACCTTGACTTACAAAGTACTGTGTGGCATTCCACTGCGCTCGTCATCCTGAGACATAAGATGTTAAGTTTCATTATGTCCAGTAGTAATTCTGGCTACAATGTCCTTCAAACCGAAACACAACAGTGCATGCACACTGTTGCTTGGCGGTAGAAATAGACATTGCGGTGGTACCCACCCAGACGGCCTCTTACATAATGAGAGACCTAGTCCTCTATTCATTGTCATTTATTATGATGTATTTTAGCTGTTGGTTTTCCAATAAATAAATAAATATATTAAGGAGCATATCGCAAGACTTAGCTTAGTTTTTACGACTGGCCATCTGCCGGTTTCTCACACGCAATTCCAAGCGAATAGTGTTAGGAAAACCCACACAAATATTCCACTAAAAACTTATCCCAGGACCTCCCGTTCTACAAACATCCCTAAACAGCGGAGACAAAAATAACACAATACATAAATGTATTTTACCTAACATGTAGTTAGACGAGTATGGATCCCCCAACAACGCTTCAATCAACTCCAGAGCGATGTAGACCCAGTAAGAGACTGTAACGCTCCGTGCTAGGCCCATCACAGCGCCTGTCAATCCAGTGAATACTATCAGTTTCTTGCGGCCTATTCTGAAATAGAACTTTATTAGTCGAAATAAATAAAACATGTTAACAGTCTCCATTTTCTAATTCTGAACCCTGTTTTGCATTTTAAGTGGATATTTGCATGCAAAACTTGATTTTCACAGAAAACTCGTTACAGTTGCACAATAATTAAAATTTAAATATGAGACTGTAACAAAGTTTTCATGAAAAGTAATAACAACCTTAGTGGAAGGTTGACTCTGGCATAGGTCCTCTGTTTCGGTAACGAAAGTACTTACTTATCATATATAGGCCCCAGCAGGAGTAGTCCCATCATGTATCCCAAGACATGAACAGTGCCAACCAAGGTTCGCTTCCAATCTTGGCAACCAAGTTGAAACTGAAAATTTATGGTCAATATTGTAAAGTTAGGGACTCTAAAATAGGAGAAATGAAGATCAGTTGTTTCAGAGATTAGCCCTGACAAACGAAGTAACAGACAAATACAAACTTTATTGAGTTTAGGTGTTGGAAATGTGCGTATAACACACATAACTTCATTTCTGTTTATCGATAAAGCAGACATCTCCCAAAGGATTGATGTTAGGCAAGCAGCTAGTCGTACAAAATAAGCCAATTCGTTTGAAGAGTATATTGAAAGAAATAAGAAGAAAGGTAGACGATCATAATTAATATTTGTCTCTGCACCACCTAAAGGTTGACAAACAAAATGCCTTCGGCATTAAGACCGTCTTTGTACTTTTAATATATAAAGTGTATTAAATTAAAATAAATTAATAGACATATTCTGAACATTTATTTTATAGATTTCAACTTACATCAGCAACAAAACTATGAGGGTCTTCGTAGACCCATTCGAGGCAGTTCTCAACGTGCGAGGTGTTCACGTTGTCTACAGAACAGTACCCTGCGATGTCGATCAGCTTGTACTTGTGGCATTTGTCCACATTCCGAGTGATGTTCAGGAATGCTTCGGTGATATTATGTGTCTCTTCGCATTCGTATTTACATCTAAAACGAATACATCATTAATCAATTACCGATTTCCGATAAAACATTAAAATAAATAAAGAAAAAAATAAGTTTCAGGTAATTGTGTGGAAAATTGGACTGAGGTAAATCGGAGTTCTAGGGTTTGATTTGTAGTTCAGCCAACAATTTGTAAAGTCTCTAAGATGATTGGATCAGGTCTACAGCAAGAAGTAAAAAAAGCTGTGTGTGATAAATTGTAATTCTTTATCGTCTACATCGTAATTGCCTTTTTGGATAATTATTATTTTCAAGTACAATAAAGACAATTAATATGAATTTGTTTGAAGTCGTACCTAAATGTTTTATGTAAATAACTAGACGGCAATTAGTTTAATCCTCAGAGAATAGCAAACAGGTTTACAAAACATACTTCAGACAACCAAAACTGGTTTGCATTGTCTATCAATGTACCTAATTCTCTAATTGTTTCATGAAGAGATAATATAAAATAAATAAGAATGAAATTCGACTTTAATTGTTAAATATTTAAATGAGGTTTTTGTACCATTGAATATTGATAACAACCGCTCGCTTTTATGAAGAAAAATGTAATTTGCTCCCGTATTTGATTGTGTAGATGGCGCTGGTGTTGAAGATGTATCACTATGGATCGCTACAGCGATTTTGGGACTTTGTGGCGGGAATAGCTTTTCACCTATAAGCCTCTGAGTTGGTTTAGATATTTTCCACAGATAGAGCAAATCTTACATAACATACAGTATACTGTAGAATCGGGAAAGAGCATAGTGAAACTTTGTTTCCGATAAAGGATTCACGAGAACTAAACAGAAAGTGTTTTATGTGAGAATAAATAACGAATAGCAACACATACCTGTACTGCACATTGACAGCGGCGAACACATAATTCATGCAATAGAAAGCGTTTGTCATGCTCGAAAATATCAGAAACGGCATAAATCTCAAATAAAAAGGTCCCAGCGGTCGAAATTTCGACAAAATCTTCTCTAATATCATGTCACCTCCGACATTATTTTGGATAAACGCTTCTTCGTTTTCATGTAATGCCATTTTTGAAAATAGAATTGTTACAATAACTCAGAACTGAGCATAATAAACGGTCGCGCGCTTCGGCGTCAGCGCTACGACTATAGATGACTCTAAAAGAAGTACGAAAGGTTACAGATTTTTTTTAATAAGAACTACAATGCAAACTATACCGAAAATAGGTTTAAATTGAAATTTAAGTGTAATGCTGACATTCGCTGAACTAAATACTGTATGTTTATGAGTAATCTGATTCACATAAATGAAGTCACGGCTTCATACTACATTATTTAAAAAGTGTCATGGCATTGACTTAATGAATGAATTAATAAATTGTGGAAAAATATATTTACTCACAAATACAACTACTTATTGTAAGTTTTAAATTAATGTGATAAAAGAATCACTTGCAACCCTCAAATCTTGACTTCGATGATCCTTCCTTATAATATACCAGGTGTTGCTCCCGGTTTCGCTCGCATAAAAAGCCTTTCCGTTAAAAAAGTCCCTAAAACAGAGTACGACGCTGTCCACATAAAGAATCAGATAAAAAATATCCATTATTTCCCATGGGAGCAAATTACCGAGATAAAAAGTAGCCTATGTGTTAATCCAGGGCAAGATCTGCTCTTGTGCCAAATTTCATACAAGTTCGTTTAGTTGTTTCTGCGTTTACTCTCAAAAAATATACAAACATAACATCTAAATATCCAAACATTTTCACAAATTTACGCATTTATAATATTAGTAAGAAGTAAGATGCAAAAGTGTGATTGTTTATTTATACTATCACACGATGGAGACGCAGGCGAAAGCTGGTAATTATATATATTTTATTCGTTTTGCATTTTATATACCGATTGCAGAATGTAATGTGCTTAACGAACACTGTGAACACTTTTAATTTGGCTATGCATTAGACATTATCAACGCGGCGATAACCTAGTTAGGAGTGGAACGGACTGCCGAGACGAATGTCCGCAGGTTCAAAACCCAAGGGCATGCACCTCTGGCTTTTCTAAAAAGTTATGTGTGTATTCTTTGGGAATTATCGCTCGATTTAACGGTGACGGAAAATATCGTGAGGAAACCTGCATATCTGAGAATTCTCTATAAGAATTTCGAAGGTATGTGAAGTCTGCCAATCCGCACTAGGCCAGCGTGGTGGACTAAGGCATAAACCCTCTCAGCTGTAGAGCAGGCCTGTGCTCAGCAGTGGGCAGTAGGTATGTATAATACAGGGCTGGTATGGTATGATATTAGATGTGTTATATGATTATCAGTATTCCTGCTGAATCATAATAAATAAATGAATATTAACAGACCCATTCAAAATTATGAATAACATGGCAATGGAATGTGAACAGAAAAACCTAGAATAAATATATAGACACAACTGTTATGGATGATGTTATTTTATGAATTACTAGTATTGCTCGCGGTTCCGTCCGCATGAATAAGTTTTCCTGAATAAAAAGTAGCCTATAGCACTCGGGATTAATGTAGCTTCTTATTAGTGAATGAATTTTCAAAATCGGTTTAGTAGTTCCTGAGATTAGCGCGTTCAACCAAACAAACAAACTCTTCTGCTTTATAATATCAGTACGGTACGGTATAGATACGATATATGAATAAAGGAGCATTTATACAACTTGTTCTGTTTATACTGACTGCAAAAGGGATTAATGCTTTTTTATTATTCCTATTATTTTTAGTTTAATGAATTTGATGAAATTTGGTACGGAGGAAGTTTGAAAAGGAAAGAAGGATAAACGCAATTTTTATTAATATTTGTTAATCATATTTTTGGTTCAATACACATGTCAAAATACCATTAGAAAACGTTACAATAAAAATATTTTAATTGACTAACAAGAAAATTATCTGTCTTCTATTAGTCAGAACTTTGTGCACGTCACTTCATTTTTTGGTGACACTGTGTGGGAAGTCTTAGCCCCTATGGCTTCTGCCTGCCTCACGGTATCAGGCAAAATGTCCTCTGATGTCTCTGGCATCAGCATCACGATGATGCTCGTTATCAGAGACAGTCCGCCAACCACGACGCATGGCAGACCAGACCAATAGCTCATCTGAAAAGAGGATTAATAAATAGTTAAGGAAATGAAAGGGAAAATGTAAGATAAGTTTCTGTAGTAAAAATAGGTTTATGAATATACGTCAATCTTTAAGGTTTTAATTCCTACCGAACACCTATGAGGAAACTTAATCGAAATAAAGGCGATTATCTATCTTTTCATGCAAGGAATAAAACACGAACCAGTAAAGGAGTCTGTGGCGCCAACAATGACGCTACCCTCCCGAGGGATGAGCAGAGAGCGTGCATCGTGTTCCTAGTGTAGGTTGGGAAGATTTCCGAGGTGTAGAGATATACCGTGGCGTACGATATCGTGGCCATAAATTTACCCACCAGGAATAAGGAAGTTGATAGCCATGGGTTACCTGGAAAGTTGATTGAAAATGTAATAAGTGATAAGATGGAAGTATACGACAATATTTTGTAAACCTTTTGGTAATATGCGGATAGCGAGCTAGACTGTACATATGTTAATTTAAGATTAGATTAAATTTTACATTGTTAAGAATGTTGTACAGTTGTTTGTTATCCCAAAGAACAAGTGAAATAAAAATAAAATAAAATTTGTTCGTTTAAATTATCAACATAACTTTATCAGCTATTACACCCACGACCCAATGCGATATATTTTCTTATACATGATACATTTCAATACAGGCACAGTACAGATATATCGCACCTTTAGAACGAAAACGACACAATTCAAAAAAATCGAAAATTGAGTTATCATCATAAAATTACTTAAAACGAAATTTTCAATACAACACTAGTTCAAACACAGCCATATTAAAGTGGGAACAGAACAAAACTATTAAATCGGTTCCTTTTGAACTATATTTGTATAAAAAAGGGACCAGTTTTAAGTCATTTTATGACGATAACTCATTTTTCGATTTTTTTTATTGTGTCGTTTTTTCTAAGGGTGCGATATATACAGGTATCTAAATTCATTTTACAGAGTTGATTCATTACTTACAATTTTTATAGTCACCCTTACGAATTCCCCCAGTGTACAATTAAAGTCATTTATTATCTTTATATCCTGCCCTCATCCCACTTATCTCGGCGACATTAGGACTATCTACGTAATTTTTTTATATCCTGAGATACTGATCTCGACAAGATTATTTTAATCCAAAATAATTATAAGATATTATGAAATGACTACCTTTAGAGACAAAAGACTGTCCAATACAAAATACTCCAGTGAACACAAAAGAGAATATTAGCGGTATTTTCCTTTTGAACTTCTTGAGAACGTACGCCAAAGCGAGACTCGCTGGCAGCTCCGAGAAAGTAGTTAAACCGAAATTCAAATATTTATTCCCTTCCAACTCCACCGAGTTAATTAATAGGACGTACTTATTGAAAATTCCAGTAATCCACATACAAGCACACGCTAAGAACCTTAGCAAGATTTTTTTCGATTCAAAAGTGCTTTTTAATGAACTTAACAAATCGTTTTTGGAATCGTTTGATTCGCATTTAATGCTTACTGCGTCACTATTTAAATCAACTTTGCTCATTTTAGCTGCGTTTGCTATTATTACTTTGGCTTCTTCTTTCTTTCCTTTTATCAATAACCATCTGACGCTTTCATCTAAGAAATATATGTATAATAAGAAGATGAGGGATGGGGCGTATACTGCCCTCAGGAAATGTCTCCAGTAAGGCAAGGACCATGCTATGAGGGCCATTAGAATCCCAGCTAGCGACGTACTGGCCGTCATGAGAGTGATGAACGTAACTCTGTTCTCTTTTGTTACCATTTCTACACCTGAAACGCAAAAGTTAAAGTTAAATTATTCATTGCATTAATGACTGGGATGTTTCTGACTTTAATATTAATATAATGAATTTTCATTGTTCAAGATTCGCGGAATTCTCACGAAATGGCAATTATCGTTCGCGATGTTTTCATACTCAAATATTTGTTCATTTCTGTTATTGTTTTATGTACAATATTAGTTATGCAATTAAAATATTATAAATCCGATAAAACGTATCTAATTTGGAGCTACGTTATTTTATATCTTAGAATGTGTATGAACTATGAGTAACTATGTAGATTGTAGACAGTGGGTGGTTTTATTAGAAATCAAAGCCAACTTGGTGTGAGGAGTAGATAATATAATATCTTCTACATGAATAAATAACAGTTTGCGAATTGGTACTGTAATTATTAATAGTTGGTTATTGTAATAATTTTGGCGGTTCAGTACTTATTACAACATGATTAGAAGATAATTTTAAAATTTAGTAGAGACAACTAGATAAAGTTTTATACACGGCATTAATGAGCCAGCTGTATTGGGTCAGTCATATAGCCTAAGAAAACAGCCCTAAAGTAGCCGTTTTCCTGATAAATTTCATGCATTTAGTGAGATAAACGAAGGTCCACCCGTCAATCTCTTTCTACTTAAAAGTTTGCTTTTCTGGCGTTATGTTTGTGGGGGAAGGTCATTTTAATCACTTACAATGTGGCCTTTATCAACCCTCGTCTATAACTATAATAAATATAAAATAATAATACCGGCGCCGTATTATATACTGCCCACTACACGGGTCTACTCTATTACTGAGAGGGTTTAGGTCTTAGCCCACCATGTTGGCCTAGTGCGGGTTGGCAGACGCCACATACTTTAAACATTCTTTTTGTAGAATTCTTAGATATGTAGGTTTTCTCACGACGTTTTCCTTCGCCATAAAGCGCACGATAATTGATAACAATACACACGCTATTTCGACAATTCAGAGGTTCAAACCTGCGGACATCCGTCTCAGCAGACCGTTTCATTCTCAAATAAGCTACCGTGCACTATAACTATAAAATCATAATTAACATATTTTCTGACTTACCTAACGTAAATGTAGTAGAGTAGGTGTCTCCAAACAGCCCTTCCACCAGTTCAAGAGTCAGATATACTATGTAAGAGCTAGTCAGACTTCTCCCGATGCCCATTGCAGCAGCTACAACGCCGAATAAGATTATCAGCTTCTTCCTCCCGATTCTGTAGAGTAGTCGGAAAGAAGAAATTCAGAGTGGAAGCAAGGACTGATTGTAGGTATCCTGGGGTCTTTTCGGATAACATTTATTTTTGTCGTTATTAGTTCTTCCTAAAATAACTATCCGCTCAAGCTGTGTAAAATACTAGTTCGTAAAAGGTATTCACATTTTTTTAAACTGGATTTTTAGATTTAAATAATTTTAACTTAAATCTTGGTACATTACTTATCTGCCAGAGGTCCAGTGATGAGTAATCCGATCATATAGCCAAAACTGTGGACTGTGCCGACCAACGTTCGCTTCCAGTCTTCACATTCTAATCCTAGCTGCAAACAATTTTAATTGTGATTAGCTTATTTTGAGGTACAAAGTAGTTTGGTGTCCCCTAGCGGGGCTATATAACGCGAATACGAAGTCGATTATTATATAATTATTTTTCCACCTGCTTGAATCGTATCTCCATCTAGAGGATCCATTCCTAACTAAATCATATTAGCCACACAAACCATTGCCTAGCCTGGGCAAACTCGGGACCTCTCGGTCTACAATCTATTTATATGCTGTCACTAGACGAAAACCACATTAGTTTAATCAACGATCAAAAACAAAAAAAACGCTTCAAATTCGGTCCATTCGTTTGAGAGCTACAATGCCACAGACAAACAGATAGGTACACAGATACACACCCCTCTTTTTCTGTCGGGAGTTAAAAAATGTACCTCTTCAACAAAACTCCGTGGTTCTTGATAGACCCAGTCTGTGCAGCTCATGATCCGTGACTTGTCCACGTTGTCTGGGTGGCAGCCCGCGGTCTTATCCAGGAGCTCGTATCTACTACACCTGGCATCATTTAGGGTGATGTTCACAGGACTCGATGTGTAACTGCTGTTGTTCTCGCATTCTGGATATTTGCACCTGGAAATATACTAAAATTGGCATTTGTAGCCTAGAAATATGGCTGTTAAAAAGAAACGAGATAATGACTACTGTTTGTTTTAATATAACATGCTAATATTCTCTCTTTTAATTTATAACATGGATGGACGAAACCTTTTGAAGCGCAAGTCTTACTCACACTTGACCGGTTTTTAATTTAACATTAATAGAATCGAATTTAAACAGCTGAAAATGATAGTGACCTAAAAACGTTGAATAAATTGTAATTATCTTAAACTAGTTTATGTCCGCGGCTGCGTCTGCGTTAAAATACTTTTCTGGAAAAAAAGCGCTGATGTGCATTTTTCGATTAAAAAGTGGCCAACATCTTTAAAAACTTTTATATTTATAATATTATGTAGGATACGATATCGAAGGACGACCTTTCTGTAAATCTTTATCTTTATATGTATATATAAATCTTCTGTGCGTGTGTATGTCACTGAACTCGTCCCTAAACGGCTGGACCGACTTTAATGAAATTTTTGGGTATCTTCAGGTGGATTCGAGAAGGTTTAGATTAACAATTGGATGCGGTAGGTGGCGCTGTAGTCGGGTTCTAGGATTTTATTTCCTTTTTAGGGCAAGACAACGTCTGTCGGGTCCGCTAGTAATAATATAATAATCATCTCTCGTTATTCGACACTATCTGGGCCCCAGTTTCCTTGTCATCACGTGCAGTGGGGTCACTTTGCCAAATCCGTATTAAGGAAAAAATAAATACAAAAATTGTGTTGGACACACAAGGTAATTTGTAATTTAATTTGAGGCAATCTTTTCGAATGACATTAGTCTAACATATGCCGTATTCCTTTACAGAATAAAAATAAAACTCACCGATACTCCACATCAGACGCAGCAAACACATAATTCAGACTGTAAAACGCATTTGTAACGCCGGAAAATATTAACAATGCAAACAGTTTCACATAATAAGGTCCTGATAATTTAAATTTTGACAGAACATTTTCTAAATCGACCGTTTCTTTATACACCATATCACACTGTTGTACGGACGACTGTTCGCCTACAAATATATTTTAAAACTCAGGAGCGAATACATTTAGGATTTCGACGCGATTTCGCTTAGCAGATTAGAGTTTTATATCAAGGAGAAAAGGTTGTTTCTAATTGGTCATTTTGGTCTTTTGTTTGACTCTAAGTAGATGTTATGCAACAGGCCATGGGCTGGTATATTTTTGTTGCTATGCAACAGTGTTTAACTTTAAACTATTATTTACTTAATAGAAGAACGTCATAGTCATTGTAATTGAAGAGTATTTTGGACCATAATCTCTAATATTTTATAGTGGCCAGTACTGCATAGTGCCATATTATAGCTTGTAATTTCAAATTACAGATATTGTTGGTACTTTTTACGTAAAATCGCGATCCTAACTCTGACGCCAACCTTATCTCGTCACCTTATTTAGTTAAATAAGGAAATGCAAATAAAAGTAGAGTTTTATTTTTAAAATAAAATTAAACTGGCAATTTTAATTATTTTTCCTCAATACTTGTAGTAAGATTTAAAAGTTGAGGCATGTCTGGTGTTCTCTTAAATTACATAGAATCTTGAATAAATCATTCGAACACAATTTATTGCGGTATATAAGTAATGTATGTATATAGTAGAAAACACACACGTATTCTAAGGGCATTTTCAGCCACAGGCCCAGGAACCGGAGGTTCACTCCGTGTACCCGGCGCGCAATCTCTTCCTCTCATCGGTGCTCGGGGTGGCAGGTGGGCCCGCCTTCCTTTTTCTCGGGGGTCCGGGGCGGGGTTTCCTTCCCAGGACCTTCCTTGGTTTCACCCCATGTTGCTCTCCCGGCTCCATTCCACTGTGCAGCCTTCCCTCCTTTCCGCCTTTTTTCGGCCCTTTTGTTCTCCTCTCTTCTTGATTTTTGTTTGTGTCCGGGTCCAAGACTATTGCCATCCTTTCTATGTCTTCTGCCGTTAGCGAGAGGATCCAATCTTGCATCTCTTTATCATTGCCTGTGGTGGCGTCCAGGATGTCTTTTTCTGGGGCCGGCAACGGCTCCTGCACAATAGGTGTCGGGAGTGCAGTGTGCCGTGCCGGCCCTGGAATTTGCCGGCTGCAATGCGGGCAGTTTGCTACCTGCTGCTCCTGTGCTTTTATATGCTCCTCAAGCCTCCTCTTCACCTCCGCTAATTCCTTCCTCAATTGAGCCGTCCCTTCTCCTTGTGAGATCAAAGACATTTACCTCATATTAGAGGTAAATCACTAGGGAATAAATGTGTCTCCTATAATGTATACTGTAAGCCCCTTTATGAATAAGTCTAGCGAATCACTGACCCAATTCGAAACTGGCCAAAATAAAAAATTTGAAAAAAACTGATCTATTCCACTGAGGTGGTTTTGAAAACCGTGCCATTTCGCGTGACAACTTCTATACAAAGTAACAAAGTGCGAACCAAAAAGGGCTGTCCACGAAGCATGGATACCATCTGCATGGTAAACGAACACACAATTTTTCAGTTCAAGCGACCTATCGCTTCGTGTTGTGAATTTTGTGAATTCTCCGTTCAATTGAGTGAATGATTTGAAGGAACTGTTAGTTATTAGTAGTTCTTTGAATGGTGTTTAAAGGTTATAGCCAATATAACAAAATGCTATTAGAAACTTCATGTAATAGCTAACTAAATTAATTTCTAAACATGAGTCTTTTCTACGGGTTACAAAATTTCTCATTGCTAAATAAATTTTTATTGCATAGTCCAGCTTGGAGGAAGAGATCGGGTATTTAGGGGTGTTTGGGCTCTCGATCAATTTAAAGAACTACATGATAATAACAAGTTACAATTAGCTACGCTAGCGAATGTGGATGGTACGGCTGGAAGGGGACGCCCAAAGAGAACGTTCTCTGACCAAATAAATTATCTTCTCCGAAAAGGGAAGGTCAGGAGTACCCTTAACCGACGAAAATGTATGAAAAGAACTATGAATGTGGAAGAAGCGAAAGAGGTGTGTCCAGATCGTAGCATGTGGTGCCTATTGAGACTATTCTCTGCCTACCCCTATGGGATAAGGGCGTGAGTGTGTATGTATATATGTAATTAGCTACTCACTAAAGGTACTTTTCTGGACAATGACTCAATTCTAAGAGTTAAGTATTATTAGTTATTACTAAGTATTACCACAGATTTAAATGAGTACATTCCAAGAGAACGAATGATTCCAGTCTGGTGCCGTACGCCACACGCCTAGCTGGTTGGACTGCATACATTTTCCAAGTTTTGCATTTTTGATGAACTAAAAAATGGTGGCCGAGTGCGAAATCGCTGTTTACTTTTTAGTGGACGCTTCGCCGCGCTGGTCAACTAATTTAAATTTGCGAGAATTATAATAATTTCACTGGAATTTTTTTGACAAAATTCTGTGTAAAATGTGAGCTAACGAACTTCTTATTCAGTCGCGGGTGTACATCTATTTGAAAAAGGTTAAAAGTCGAGTATGTGAATGAAATTAAATGTATGATCCCGTCTTTGTCCTGTGTTTTACACAGTTAAGTGATTCAAAATTCATATTTCAGAAAGCACGTCACTACTATAAAAAAAAAGCATTATTTTCTTTTAAATGATAAGAATTTATTGAAGCCCTCGATATGAGTGTAAACCATATGGTTTACACTCATATAAATACTCAATAAATATTTATTAATATGTTTATTTAAATAATAAGTTTTATAATATTTTGAAGAAGACACACTAAAGTGAATATTATAGATCTAGATTACTGTGGTATTGTAAATGCATTGTGGATTAGCACTCGCTCTTATATTTTTAAACTATCCGATAAACTGCACAGTTTCGGTTGTATTTTTTACAAATTTCTCGATCCGCTTTGTTTCATTAGAGGCGGCAATAATATCATTTGCGTTTATTTTCATACATAATATTTAGGCGGGCGGCAGTTTTTTTTTCGTTTATGTAGCTTATCGCCAAAGTTAGTGGCAAAGTACTTGACGTTAGTTTGATTATTTAAACACTAGACTTTTGCTATCGGGTCCACCCGCGTGAAAACGTTTTTCCGGGACAAACATATTTTCCCGGGATAAAAAGTAGCCTATAGCACTCACGAGTAATGTAGCTTCTTATTAGTGAAAAAAATTTTCAAAATCGGTACAGTAGTTTTTGAGTTTATCCATTACAAACAAACAATTAAATCTTTCCTCTTTATAATATTAGTATAGAAATATAAATTAGCGTCTGAAATCGATTCATAGGAGAAGCAAACGTGTATGTATGTATGTATCTTTTTAAAATACATGTATCGTTGTAATATAATTTTTGTCCAATGTGGTAAAAGTACATAATAGAATGAAAACAACATCAGCAATTTGTAAATAATTGAGGAGTGTGAAGAAGCAATTATGCAGGCCGGCATAACTGTGCCGACCGTCCGGTCGGACTGTTTTTGGGCTTCTCTTCACTTACCATCGGATGCAGTGAGGACATTGTCGTGCAGTCTTTAAAAAGAAGGTACAGTTGTTGCACTTCTACCCACCGCTTTGATACATAGCCAAATTATACCTAGTATGTCATTTCTGTATCAAATTTCAGATTTATTTATTGTTTAAGGACAATCATCGGTAAATACATTCAATCAATTTAAAGCTACAAAAAGACGAACAATATTTTAAATGCATTACCTTCAGTTGCCACGGCATACAAATAATTATGAAATATTAGCATTAAAAGCCTTCAAGAGCTTAGTTTAATATATTACCACCATCAATGCCATCTAAAACTTTAATACAGTTTAATGACTTAATTAAAGATAATGGACATAAAAAATGGCGTAACAAAAGAAGCTTGACAGTGAGAGATCATGATTATGGAGTCCTTTATGTAGTGTTGTAATTTCGTTGACAAATAAGTGAAGCGTGACCAGGATTTCCTCGGTGATAAATTAGTTTGGATTTTCTTTTGACGCTCGCTAGGGTCGTTACGACCATAGTGGGAGTAGTCGATATTTTTATATGACACGTAGAGAAATTGGAATAGAATACTTAAATAATGAAGCGCAGGAATATAAAATAAACTGCCTCGGTGCCGTAGTTGTACTTTTTTTATGGCATTGAATGACGAGACGAGTATGCCGTTCGCCTGATGGTAAGCGATACGACTACCCATAAACAGTAGCAATACCATCCAGCACCTTGAGTTACAAAGTACTGTGTGGCATTCCACTGCGCTCGTCATCCTGAGACATAAGATGTTAAGTCTCACTATGTCCTGTAGTGACACTGGCTACAATGTCCTTCAAACCGAAACACAACAGTGCATGCACACTGCTGCTTGGCGGTAGAAATAGACATTGCGGTGGTACCCACCCAGACGGACTGTTACATATGAGAGACCTACCACCGGTAAAAACACCGGCCTCGGTGCCGTAGTTGTATTGAAGGGGTAGGCAGAGGTGTAACCAGGGCATCCACTTTTCATCATGTGTGTCCCGTCCCATGATGTGATAGAGGGCAAGCCTATCACCATATCGGGCACAAGTTCCAAACACCGGGCACTCACTTTGCCCAACCCGGAATTGTTAAGTTTGTATCTAAAAATTAAAATAAAATTACACATTTCCTTGCCGCCTTCCTGACATCATTCTTTGACGATTCACTTGGAAAACCAAAAAATAAACAAAGATCTTTCTCTGAACATAAAAAATATGTGAGAATTGATTCCCTTATAAAAATAAATAAATCAGCGTTGACTGTGTTGTAAATAATTTTATTTCTATACAAAATCGCGTTATGTATTATTCACAAGCAAATATGTGCCTGATCCGAATGCGCTAAACTTCTGGTGATGCGAGAACTGAGGTATTACGTATGTTATTTGATAGAGTGAAATTTCTATTGCCTTTCATTTTATTTATTTTTTAAATTAGAATGGATAAAACAACTACACTAATTAAGTTAATAACAAGAATATATAACTACGGTAAATAAAATGAAACAAATCAATAACGTACTAATAACTACATCAAATATAAGCTAACATAAGTTTATTTCACAACTAGTTTTTGCCCGCGGCTCCGCCCGCGTGAATGAGTTTTCCCGGGATAAAAGTCCCGCTTTATATTTTCCCAGGATAAAAGTAGCCTATGTGTTAATCCAGAAAATAATCTACCCGTGTGCCAAATTTCATCGAAATCCGTTCGGTAGTTTTTGCGTGAAAGAGTAACAAACATCCATACATCCAGACATCCATACATCCATACATACAAACTGTCGCATTTATAATATTATAAGTAGGATAGTGCCTGTCATACTGGATCACGTTCCAATCAGCCGAAAAAACGTCAAAATGTGGTGCGCTGTCAAGAAGGGAATTAAGAGAGTTGAGAGTCCACGGAATAGGTGATCTAGAACGTGCTACATTACGACACTGCGGGACAGCAAACAGCTTGTGCGTCCAACTACGACAGTAATTGTTGAGTACAAAGAGCTTACTCAGCTCATTATTCAGATCGGGAGCGTCTATTGACCCTCTTAGTATTTTGCACATGGTTCTTAATTGGTCATACCATCTCCTGACCTCCAGGGAGTTGTATCCAAGACATCCCAATAGAAATTTCGTTGGGTACATGTATGGATAGTTTGCATAGGTCCGCTTATATAGATATCTTAAAAAGGCTTTTTGGACCTTGCCTCAATTTTGCTGCGAACCAATGCAGAAAAGATGATTTTAATCACACTAATGTTTTAAAAATCACGCGAATTATGAAGGAAGAAACCCAAGCGTTGATAACATTCTTGTGCCAAAGTTACGATATGGTCGTAAAATGTTAGTTTTCGGACAACTGTAACTCCAAGATCTTTAATTGTGTGTGTTTTCTCATTATTTCTGAGCCGAGTCTATAGCTGTAGTTAATTGGTCGTTGCATTCGACCGAAATTTATCCCCGAACATTTTGTGAGATTAAACGCCATTTTATTTTCAATGCTCCATTGAAATACAGCATCAATGTCGCATTGAAGTAATACACAATCCCTTTCTGTTTTAATTTCACGGAAAATTTTGACGTCATCCGCATACAGAAGACATTTTGAGTTTTGATGACTGTGGGGAGATCATTAATCATCATTATAAATGGAAGAGGACCAAGAATTGACCCTTGAATTACTCCAGAGCGCGTGTGATAGGGCTGGGATTCGTACAGCCCAAGCCGAATATACTGCTGACGATCTCGGAGATAGTCGGCGATAAACTGGAGGAAACCTTTATGTTTTTGTACTGGCATAAGTAACTCATAAGGTATATTGAATTTGTTAAGTTCTTGGAGGTGTAATTATTTTACCATCCAGTTAAAAAGACGTGATAGCCTTAACATTTATCGTTAGTTTATTTTATTAGTAAGACAAATCAACTACACCTAAAATATCTGGGAAGATCAGTCCTCAATAGTGCCTTCTTTAAATTTAAAGCATTAATTGTCTACGACACACGAAATGCATTACTTTTTTCCCTAGTTTTATCGCATTCGAACTAAGATAAATTTACATGAAAATAATAACTCTAGGAAGACAAAGGAAATACTACAAAACTCCTTCAGTAGCAATCAGAGTTGCTATGATACGTAATGCAGCAGATATTACGATTGGCCACTATTCGCAGCCACCCGAGCGTTCGATATTCCTTGAGTGTAAGTGCGTGCCTCATACGTAACACGAATATGATTACAAAAAAACTAACATATAAAGATTTGGTATTTCGTGTGACTTGAGGAAGGCTTCCGTTTATATTTTGACATAGTCGACTGTTTAGTCCAGAGAACATTCAAGAATGTAAAATTAAAATTAGACATTTGTAAAGGTATTTGACTGGCTCTGGTGTAGTTGCATTGCGTCTGCAGTACGACACAGAACTGAGGTCTTCGAATCCCGGATCGGGGAAACTAATATTGTTTTATTTTTCTGCTCCGTAACATCCCAGAGTATGGAATATGTGCCCAGTATGGTGATAGGACGATAGCCTAGTTGGAAGTGGACGATAGCCTAGTTGGGAATGGAACGGTCTGCCGAGACAATGTCCGCAGGTTCAAAACCCAAGGCACACACCTCTGACTTTTCGAAGTTACGTGTGTATTGTTTATCAATTATCGTTCGCTTTAACGGCGAAGGAAAACATCGTGAGGAAACCTACATACTTGAGAATTTTTCATAAGAATTTCGAGGGTATGTGAAGTCTGCCAACCCGCACTAGGCCAGCGTGGTAGACTAAGGCCTAACCCCTCTTAGTAGTAGAGGAGGCCCGTGCTCAGCAGTGGGCAGTATATAATAGAGGGCTGATTGCATTGCATTGCATGGTGATAGGCCCGCCTTCTATCACATGATGAGACGGAACACCGATGGTGAAAAGTGGTTGCCCTCGTAGCATTTCCGTTTACCGATTCGGGTATAAAGGTCTCATGTCTATTCGTTTGTTTTTTTTTTTGTTAAGATAATCGTTACTAGTCGCAATCAGACAAGCTCATGAGATGTACGCTTGGCGAGTTGTGGAAACGCTAATTACATCTCTATCTACCCCTTCTAAAAGACGTCGGCTTATATGTGTATGTACTAAAGGTTAGGGCCTAACATTGTGCTAATCTACAGGGAATAGATACGAGACCTCTATGTTTCAGCTATTTCATTGCAGAGCGGGAGTACGGAATACTAGACTCTTTGCCTAAAAGCTTTTTGGGTTTACAATAACGGTAAATATTGATTCGGTGGTAATGTATGTTTGAGTGGAAGGAATTTGATATACAAAAGGGATGATAAAGAAGACTAATGTATTATGTTGTCAAAGACTATAGTTTTAATAAACCTCAAAAAATAAAGTTCGCGATCCGTATTTGTATTTTTTTATGCTTTGCGCTTTACGTAAGGTTTCTATTTTTTTTATCTTTTTTCCTTTAAATATTACTAGGAATAATGAATTTAACTTATCATGACGTAAAATTAAATATCACAATTTAGCTACGAGGTATTTCATTACAGTTTGTGTATACTATGGTCTTATCAGGACAATTATTATCCTATGCTTTAGACGAGACACGGCAGGACTTTCCTGCCCCTTATTCTCTTTGACACTGTTAACTCGTAACGCGGCCGCGTTACGTTAACTTCGTGTAATTAGCTATATATGGTATTCTGTATGCCAGTTTTCATAGTGATAAACGCGATAAGTTACGTTACGCGCTTATTACGAGCGGTGAAAATTACGTGTCATAGAGATAAGGGGGAGGAAAGCCCTTCCCGAATAAAGCATGAATCTGCTTGAAACACTAAATAGATTGCTTGAATCTGACTAAGTTTGTGATCTATTTCATAAATAGAAGAAAATACAAAATAATCTATAGCAAAAAAGACAGTATCCAGAGTTTAATAAAGCGAACACTGGATAAAGTTGCTACAAGTTTTTTTCCGACGGTGAAGTTTAGTCTTTGTTTCGCAAATTCGTATGCATCGCCCAGCGTGGGCGGGTTAATTGCCGCCCGTGGTTGGAGCACTGCCAACTAATTCCTGCAGGAATCCTGGATATGACAATATTAGTGATGTAAAGATTTTGATGGAGTTAGTGGAGTATTGTGTTTTGCCATTGATGATAATAAATTTATTTAATTTATCTCTAGAAATTATTATAGTCAATGCAGCGTAAAAGGTACGATAAAGAAAATGATTAAGATTTGCCTGTTAATTTTTTCCTTTTTTATCAGTAGGTATATAGCTCAAGCAGAGCGTGGAGAACAACGTACCACTATTGTAAAAAGAAAAAAGTTGTGGAAGAAAACTACCACACACAAACAAAAATACAAATTGAATAAACAAAATACTATCCTGTTACACATGCTAGCCATCAATTCACCGTAAGAATAAACAAAAGAAAAATTAAGGAAACTCCAGCGTAATTACTACAGCAAAGT
This sequence comes from Sphinx pinastri, assembly GCA_947568825.1. NCBI lineage: Eukaryota > Metazoa > Arthropoda > Insecta > Lepidoptera > Sphingidae > Sphinx > Sphinx pinastri. The sequence goes on from OX387623.1 coordinate 1,409,763, forward strand.
TGCAAAAAGAAAAAACCTCGCGTTGAAATTTATAGCGCAGACAGGGGTGTAATACCGCGGATGTGGCGTTTGTACGTGCTGTGAGTATATTTCATCTGGTAACCTCGCATGGTAACAATTCATCACCTTGATGAATCCACGAGGATGGTTTAATTAACTGGTCTAAAGTTAGGGAAGTATGACTAACGTATAGAGAATTAGGTTACTATTGCTCTGTGTTCTCTGGGACTGTAAAACTTGACTGAGGTAAAGGAATTGAGTTATTCATGTCATTTATTAGTATCATTAAAATACAATAGCTCATTATTATACATTTTTTCTGCTGGGTATGATGCTCTACTGAAAAGGTTTAGGCCTGTCCATTACGTTGGTCTAGTGTGGATTTGCAGAAATTACAAGGAATTCTCAGGTATACTGTTCTCGCAATGTTTTCCTTCAACGTTAAAGCGAGTAATTAATCAAATTATACACCTAACTGTGAAAAGGCAGAGGTTAATTAACTACGACCTGCTCCGTATTCGTACGGGTAGCACTAATAATTATAATTTATGACCACATGACCACATATCGATGACGACACAAAGTCAATAAAAATAAAAGTTGATTTGATCACTACCAAACTTCACAGGAGCATCCGCTGGGCTAATCTGAAGATTAGGTGAACATTTTATCCAAATCGCTCAAGCCGTTTTGGATTGATTTTGGTCATTAAAAAGTGATCCTTCTTAGCACACATGAGTTGATATGGATTACTATTTGTGTCGAACATGACGGTAAATTCGTAATCTTTTATACCATTTGAAAAAAAAACGGTTGCTCTCGTTGCACTATGGCTATTCTTTTGGGAGGCAGTCGTAGTCTTTCAATAGGCAGGTTGGGGCTAGCACGGGAGTAGTTTTTTTGACCTCTGATAAAATCACGGGTCGTAAAAATGACTATGAAAATCCATCCATCACGTAACTTGTTGTGTGATAGCAACAGCGTTTTGAAGAAGTAATTCAACAGACAATCTATCTTTTACTCGCGTTTTTATCCACGCACACTTCACTTGGTGACGAATATTCAACATTGTAACTAGCTCATTATTATCTTGTATTTCAAGCTTTGCTCGTACCAAATTACATCAAAATCAGTTCCAGTAGTTGCGTCGTGAAAGCGTAACAAAGTTACTTTCGCATTTTTAACAATATAGATTAACGTTCTACCACTTTAAAGCAGATCTTACGTCCGACGTTCACGCTAGTGCCAAGTGTCCAGTTATAACGCATCTCGATATAAATTAGGTTCAAATTTCGTTTCGCCGCACGTAACGACCGATTAAATTACTTTATCTATAAGATACTGTTGCCAAAATTTTTAAAAAATCCATTTTGGCCTATCGCCAGGCTCCTGTTGGCTTCACGTCCCAAATACAATATTTTAGCCGAATCCTGCGATTAGGCTGTATCCATATACACGGATCTTCGTTTAGTTTGTGAGCGGCGGTTTATTAGGTACTAGATCTTGGGAATAGAACCATTGTAAGACCTATAATCAGTGTAAATGGAACCTTAAAACTATGCGTCAAAGTGAATAGTGTTTTTATTAGCAGTTTCGGTTATTTTGTTTTCTTTTTACAATACATTAAATATACTTTACACTCTTAGAAATAGTGCAGTCCAAATATAAAAGTGAATCACTTCGGCAAAATGTAGTCCCGGGAAAATGGTGGTAGAAAGTTACTAAATCTATACAGACCTCTGACCTGGAATTTGAACATATAAATTCCCGGTCTTCTGGAGACCAGAAAGGAGAAAGTCAAACTCAGTCTGTGAATCTTACCGACATTATGATTGAAAAACAGGCAACTAATACGCGTCGGTTTTATTTTTATGCTTATGAAATAGTAAAAACTACATCTCAGCAAAATAATTACAACTTTAAAGTTTACAGGTACAATTGTGAAAGATAAATGAATTCTCTGTTCTCTGAAACCGAAGCGATGTACTATAACACAAAACTTAGCTCCGCTCGCTCCGGCCACTAACTATGGCGGAATCAATTTATCTTCTAGTTCTTGATTTCTTGAGTAAGAGCACTAAGATGAAGGTGGATCGCGGATACAATTCTTGAATCGATTGTAAACAGTGCAGCTATATTTAAGTTGAAATTGACCACGCGTCAAATCAAATGGGAAATTTTGTTGCATGAAAATACTTTGATTATATATGAAGACGCATAAATAGAATAGTTCAAAAATCACTCCCTGTTGTCACCGCGAAGATTAATTCCCTTTTTATGTACTAAACTGTATCGGAAGTCCATTCGCGGGTTAATCGTGTTAGAATATGACCTGGGATTCAAATTATAGACCGCCCAGCCCAGACATCACAAGCTGCAACTAGACCAAGAAGGCGACAAACAATAAAAAACCTTAGCACAAATAGAGTAATGAAACCAAAACCATGCAGCAAGTATAGGCGTTACGAAAAGTAATGCAATATTGTGTCTGCGGCCTTATGACGTCAGCATTTTAATTTACATCACCCGCAGAGATTTATTCATTCAATTATTGGATATCACTCGAATAACAGATATATCAGTGAAATGGTTCGTGCGATTTATGGGGGACTGTCTTGCCCCAGCACACTCGTAATGTAGAGTTTGGAGAACATTATAGTTTCCATATTTTGCTCCATTCCAATGTTTTACTAATGAAATTAAGGCTGCGTTGCACCACGACTTACTAAATATGTTTAGCGCTAAATAAAACCTCACGCCGTCACTGTCATCCATTCCGAGTTGAGAAAGACAGCACTTTGATTCAAATATATTTAGTGAAAAAAGTAATAATATCACAACAAAGAATAACGAAACATAATATTTAGTGAGTCGTTGTGCAAGCGTGGCTAGGCGTTTGCTACTGCCAGGGAGACAAATGAATATTTCAATCTATATAAATCTGTATTGAAGGAAGAAAATAACATGTTCATAGTTTAAAAATATCAATTTGTTCCCATGTCTGCATCATTTGAAGGTCGATTGATAGACTACGCCTAGGCATTAGGTTTGACTAAAAATATTTTGTATAATTATCAAGATTAGTGTTGCTCGCGGCTTCGCCCGCGTTAAAAGTCTTTCCCGCTACAAAAGTATCAAAACGCCAGCGCTATCTATTTAAAAATTCAGATGAAAAAATGACCTTTATTTTCCATGGAAGAAAATAACGGGATAAAAGTAAAGTAAACTAGCCGATGTCTTTATCTAGGACATGGTCTACCCGTGTGACAAATTTCATCCAAATCCGTTTAGCTGTTTCTGCGTTTACTTCTAACCAACATACAAGCATCCAAACATTTTCACAAACTTTCGCATTTATAATATTAGTAAGATAAAATAAATATAAATATCTGCTCTCTATTCAATTACGCCTATTATCCTCAGTATATTGACGGAACAAAGAGATTATTTCAAAGGAAATTAATATTTAGATACATATAGTTTTTCCCTATATGAAAACCTACCTATTTGGTTGAACTTTGCATGTTTGGTTTCGTGGAATTTTATCTTTGATGTATATTCACATAATTATATTGTGACTCCATGTATTTATATCAATTAGTGAAATTTGAAACTTACATCAAAGTCCAATCAGTTGATTGCAGGTAAAGATTATAATGCTGTATATTATGTTCAGTACCCAAGATTGTATTTAAATACTGTATCTGATGCTTGTCCAAAAGCCTTTAAAGAAAATAAGTAAGTACATTTTCTGTATTAAAAAAAATCCGACGAATTGAGAACCTTCTCCTTCTTTTGAAGTCGGTTAAAAACCTATTCTTTCATAGACCCTTGAAGAAAGAAAAGTAATTTATCACAGTCAGTTTTAACTCTGCTAATCATGTGCGGAATCGAAAGGAAACAAATGGTGAAAGGGTGCAAAAAGTGGTCGCCAACTGCTATAAATTACGTCATAGTTCTGTTACTACGTGTTAACATACTCTTGGAGAAATTATTTGAATATCTGATTATCAACCTTATATCCCTGGTATAAAGATCACAGCAAATGCAAAGTGTGTTTGGATTCTCTTACCTCTTTTAAAGATGTTGTAAAAATGTTCTAAAGGAAACTGAATTTTATTTCGTTGTGTTAAGTCGTGATTTAAGTTGCGTAGTATGTGAAGGATACCTCTTGAGAAACAATTTATGTGTTTGCCTAAGCTGGTAGTATTCAGGTCATTATTTTATTTACTGATGTCGCCTTGAAGTTGTGTAAGAAGTTAAAAAATGCGGTACTAATTCATTTAAAGTGCGTGAAAGGATTGGAAACAAGGTTAGAAAAATGTGTTTAATGTGTCATTGGGATGACCTTAATATGTAATGATGTTTTGATTACCATTTACAGTTTCACTAGCACCCGATAAAGTTTTTTTTTTTCGAGCATGCCGTTCGCCTGATGGTAAGCGATACGACCACCCATAAACTGTAGCAACACCATCCAGCACCTTGACTTACAAAGTACATAAGATGTTAAGTCTCATTATGTCCAGTAGTTATACTGGCTACAATGTCCTTCAAACGGCACACACATTACTAGCGACTCTTTTGACAGATATCTATTTGAGACATGTAAACCAAAAATTGTAGTTTATATGGTGGATAAGTTCTCAATAGGCTATCAGAGACTTTATCAGAAAAATGTTTATAAAAAGGTTGTCAGATATTCGATAGCAAGTCATAAGTGGAAATTATAATCATGTATGCCTTATTAACACTTAGAACTGCGTTTGCTACCCCATCCAAGCCAGTTCTAAAGTGACGTACCAAAGTGCCTCTGAGTTTAAACTATAAGTCATACGAGTGTTCAAGGGGAAACGGAATAAAACGAACCATTCATTAGAAACGGTGAGAGCGCTATAAAAATACTTTTTACCGCGTTCAAAGCTGTATTTTAATTTGTTTTATATGTGCGCGTAATTTAATGGATATAATTCAAAGATCGCTTGGGATTTGTGAACCTTAAGCGGTGTACATACAGGTTGTTTTCGCTCGTGTTATGTAAAATGCGTGCATTTTCAATGAACTCAGTAATCGTTGCCGTGTAAATGATTCTTTAATGAATTTAGGGTCACGTGGTTACACGAGAAAAACCCACTTGTATTTAAACGTTGAAAATGAGAAATAAAAAGGTTATTACTTCCAGTTATTTTGAGAAATAAGTGGAATTTATTTTTATGTTTTGAGTTTGAATATTTATTTTCTGTTCTTCTACCAGCCCTTACCCCCCAATTAGAGGGCTTTTTCAATCTTAAAATAAATTGGCTAGACTTTACAGCCGGTCTCCTGTATAGGGTAATTTGTAGCAAATATAAATCCTCTATGCCAAAAATAAACGAGAATCATTATTGATAGACAACAATAGTTGGCTGTTCGTTTTATACTTTGCTATTGTTTCATGCCTTCTATGAATTTGACTAAAGCTTAGGAATGATCCCTAAACTCCACTCGCTCTTTACCAATTTCCATTCATATCCGCAAACTTGCTTGCTTTGCTTGGTATCGATAATTTGACTGTTATTGTGGGATAATAAGGTCGATTACTCCATAGAGCGTCTAATCGTTCAGGGTAGAGTAGAAATAAATAGACCTCGTGGTAGGTCACCAATGAGGCGGGCCGACCAAATTAAATCAACAGTAGGATACCCTGTAAACGAAAAAACACTTTTGTCGTCTAACAGAGACAGATGGAGAGAGATCTTGCGGCGAGTTTCATCATCGTTTGGACACAAATCATACTGACAATGACTGCTCTGTCAAGAGCGAAGCGAAGAAGAAGAAAGATCGATTATATAAATATAAACTTAATGTTAGTATTTATAAAACATTACAAAGATTTTCTTATTAGGTGCAAAATACAAGCACAAAATATAATATACGGAACCCGGGCATATGCAGCAGGTGCGAGCTTACCGGAGCTTTTAATGGGCTTTTTATTTCCATCCCGCATTTTAACTTTTCATCTAACATGACGTGGTTTTCACAGTAATTAAAATATATACTTTATACTACTGGAATGACGTTGCCCTCAGACCCTTGGGCAGCTCGGTATATCGCCCTCTGATGCACTTCTTCCTAGTATGTAGTATGAGATAATAATAAATAAAGGTATAGAAAAAATCGAACAATAAATTAGATTCAAGAAAAAATATTTTTGATTATTTTTATTTTTATACCAAGATGTTTTTTACGTGGGTGAATTTTGTGATACATTTTTTTAGACCATTCATTACGAATATTTGATTTGATTATATTAGAGTTTGATTAAATAATTCATTGTAGACAAAAATGGCATTGAACATTATTTGCGCTGAAAGTTTAGTATCAAGAAAACTGTTAATCATTCTTTAGTGTAAATAAATGTTAGACAGCCTCCATGGTATGATGACGAGCCTACTGCGATTTGGTCATGGATTCAATCCTCGCACCGAAACAAATGTGTGCCTCCTCTTTCCTGCCAGCCCGAGCTTGGCTTCTTAATTTATTTTTGATTGATATTACTCAATATAAAAATGTCTGTAGTTATATAAGTGACTTTTTGTAATAATAATAATTATTAATTTAATGTATCTTGACTTATCATAAGTGCAACTATGTTCGCCTATGTGATGAATAAAGTATTTTATTTTTATTTTGTGTAGTGTACAGTTGCACCTGCTTACCCAGTCAGACTACCGGTTTGAGCTTTTTGTAGACTTGATAACTCATTGATGATCCTTCAAGATCCAATAAAGCCTATTCTAGTCCATGTAGTTAAACTTTATATCCGGCTATAAAGAATATTTAATCATTGAAATACAGCGCCTGAAACACTGAAACGCTCGTAAACTGAATTTCAGCGAGTGCTGGAATTTTACGCTCTTAATTAACGTGAACCCTATTCAGGTGCCGATATTATCGTTTGGTAATGCGATCGGGAATTTAACCAAACTGCTCGTTAACTATCTCGTGTAAGTATCGATTGTTAGTACTTTTAGGATGGTTATCTAGTCTGGAATATGGTAGTAGCAATAGTACCTAGGCGATTGCTTATAAAGAGCAGGAAAATCGTCATAAACTTTGATATAGCTATGTGGCACTACACTGCATTCCGCAATATATCTAACGCCTAGTACTTTGTTTTTTTTTTTTTTTTTATAGCATTGAATGACGAGACGAGCATACCGTTCGCCTGATGGTAAACGATACGACCACCCATAAACAGTAGCACCACCATCCAGCACCTTGACTTACAAAGTACTGTGTGGCATTCCACTGCGCTCGTCATCCTGAGACATAAGATGTTAAGTCTCATTATGTCCAGTAACTATACTGGCTACAATGTCCTTCAAACCGAAACACAACAGTGCATGCACACTGTTGCTTGGCGGTAGAAATAGACATTGCGGTGGTACCCACCCAGACGGCCTCTTACATTATGAGAGACCTACCACCAGTAAAGTTCAAAAGTTGACATAATAGGTATTTTCAGATAACCAAAGTACCTACTTTTAGGAATGTTATTTTATGAATGACGAAGTGAAGAGATACAATGGCAAACGCCGCGTCAGATTATTTTTTTATACATCTGAATATAGATTATATCTCTGGATTGTATCCTGGAATCTGGAATTTTTGCTCGATACGACAATAAGCTCCCTCTATCACATCATGGGACGGAGCACACAGGCGAAAAGCGGGGTTGCGCCTGACAACCCCTTCGGGGATAAAGGCGTAATATGTGATGATTTTTTGACGATTAACCTGCTCATTAAAGACCCCCCTCCAGCAAAAAAAAATGCATTTTTCATTCTATTATATAATGCATTGCAAATTCAAAACTCTGGGTGTGTTATTAGTGTTTAAGGGTCATTATTTTTTATAAAATGGAAGAAAGTTATCAAAATATAAATAAAACATATAATTTACGAAAAGTTTAATATGATTTGTGAGATGTTTAGTTTATTTAGATATCAAATATTGCAGTTCTAATGCAAAACGTGAACATTACAGTAAAGTTTGGTCGTCTATCTTTGGCGCACCAACTGACAAAAGTTTGCACTACAGCAGAGGCGTTTTAAATACTAGCAGAATATAACATCAAAAGGTCCACTTTTTGCAAGACTAGAGCTGCTAACCGGAGCGTTAAAGTGATTTATTTATTTATTTAATGCATATATGTTACACATCACTAATTAATGCATATATGGTGTAGCCAGTGTAACTACGGGACATAGTGAGACTTAACACCTTATGCCTCAGGATGACGAGCGCAGTTGAATGCCACACAGGACTTTGTAACTCAAGTTGCTGGATGGTGTTGCTACTGTTTAGGGTGGTCGTATCGCTTATCATCAGGCGAACGGCATACTCGTCTCGTCATTCAATGCAATAAAAAAAAAACATCATGTGATTCATTATAATTAATGGTAATGAATATGAGATGTCTCCCAGTTTTTGTGCGCTATAATCTAGTCCACAAGAATACCTAGGTACCACCTATATTATAATATGCTCAATGCATAGACACCTCCGTTTTACTAAAAAGCATTCTGATCGCCATGGCGACCACAATCCATTCCAATACCCTCAATTTGGAGCAAAATATATTAACTAATTTAAAAACAATAACAAAAACTCTTTCAATGACAAAACATACAATGTGTCTAAATCAATTATCGTTTGCTTTAACAGTGAAGGAAAACATCGTGAAGATACCTACATACTGGAGAATTCTCCACAAAGTATTTCGAAGGTGTGTGAAGTCTGACAATCCGCTGTTAGCTAGCGTGGTGGGCTTAGGCCTAAAACCCTCTCAGTAGTAGAAGAGGCCTGTGCTCGGCAGTAGGCAATATATAATACAGGGCTAGTATTATTATTTTAATATCAACCATCTGTACCAAACTAGCTATGTCCACGCTAAAAGTTAAGCAGTTAGGGTTCTATAAATGCGAACCGTGAGGGAATCGAATCTGTAAGTTAGTTGACGCTGAGGTATTTAGAGTGCCGCGGCGCCCGTATCACGCTACGTGATGAAGCATTTATGTGAGCTGGACTAGGGATGTTGGGCAAGCTAAGTAGGTAATAACATAGGGTGTTTCGGTAATGACGTATCTATTAAATATCACCAATTTGTTCCTAACAGCAGTTTCGTTTATAGAAAGAAAGAATTTTAGTGTTGGGACAAAAAATTATGAGTCTAAATACTAAAATGTAACAAAAATATAGGGTGGTGTATTCGTTTCCTCATTCATTTATTTAAAAAAAATCTGTAACGTTGATTCCTCTGATTTGGATCATATATATGACTTGTCATGAATCGATGATAAAATTGAAGACGAAACTGTTAAGTCTAATCCAATTTTGGAATGTCAGCGACATATCCTCTAGGTTTTAACCTGACACTTTCTCAACATGATGTTCCACTCAATAGGTTGCTTTTAAAAAACAATAAACAATAATTTAATTAACAAATACCTTCCAGGAAACAAAAATCTGCAAAAATATTCAATTTATTCGCGCGGACCGGATTGCTCGTACGTCAAATACTTGAATTACAATACCTGAAAGAATTCAGATACAAACAGAATATTCAAAGTATCATAAAGGCAAACTTATGTTTACTTGAGTATGGTAAAATCTTTGTATGTTAGTACTATGTATTCTCGCAGCTTTGCCCACTTGAAAGATCTTTCTTAGTATAAAAATGGTACTGTGTACTTTTTACCGAGACTATAGATTATGCGACCTCTTCTTTTAAAATGTTTGTATGCGATATAGCAATTGGTGTTATTACAATCCTTATTACTTTCTTTCCAAACTGCACGAGGAGACGAGGTAGTTGCTAGTCTGACCGGCTACTTAGACAAACTCACTTGCGATTATAATTATACAATTAAAGTATTTCATTAAATTTTTTGCAAAAATATCTCAAAAATACATAAATTATACAAAACCGCAATCTTTCACATTAATGTCTCCATTAATGGAAGCCATTTTAATAATTGTAATACCTTCTCTAATCATCCACGTTAAAGAGATTAGACATAAACCGAGCTTAAGTCGCGGTTGAGGCAAACGACCTTAAAATATGAATTTAAACAGGGTATGCTGTAGGGACACCTCCACGTGTGCGGCGGGATGGGTGGTCTATGCGGATACGTCCAATTAGAACACGGATCCCCAACCGCCGGTATACCTGGGCAACGTTGAGTTACTCCCCCTAGGGGGTCTAACTCACTGTTGGCTAAGTGCCCTCCTAACCACCGGAGTTTGTCCGAAGAGGCTTCACCAGTGACCTTGCAGCCACGCAGCAAAAAGACTGGTAGGTCATGACCAGTGGGCGTGTCAGACCGACCACTCTGTAACGGAGTGGGAGAGCCCACCTACGTCTTGTACCGTGCGTAGTTGAGCGCCGTACGAGGGGATAATGGAGTCCTGGAGGGTTGAGTCTACCACGGGTCGGGTTGTTAAATACCTGTGGGGACAACACGCCCTCTTTGGTCCGGCATTCCTTCTAAACGGCAGCCTCAGGAAATAGCCAGCCTGAGGTAACCGGTAGGGGCACCCTCTAAGGGTTGCTGGCGAGGGCTACAGGGTCATGGGGTGCGCAGTCGGCGGAGCGCGGGGCCTATGGCTAGCACGGGCTAAAACCTCTGCTCGGCAGCCGTAGAACTCCTCGCACCGTGCGGACTCGCAGCATCACGGATCTTGGGCCCTATACCTCCTGTGGTAGGTCCTGGTGCTCGAATGAGCATCCCCATCTGCGGGCTCCCAGGAGGGTGGGACGCCACGGGAGGTGAAACTAAATACAAACAACTATGGACAACAAGAGGAAACATAAAAAAAACAAGCAGGCCGCTGCTCCCAACGGAGCGCCCTGCAACCAACAACAACGGGTCGCTGCTTCCAAGGAAGCGCCCCAACCAGTACGGGGACCGGTCGATGCTTCTTCGGAAGCGCCTGGGCCTCGTACAACCACACACACAGCCACCACATCTTTGGAGGCTGGCGAACAGGTCTGGCGTACAGTCCAAAGAAAACGCATGACCTCCGGTGCGCAGAAAAAAACTAAGCGCAAGGAGAGAAGTGCAGGCAACACGGCTCAAGGGGGTATAAGGCATCCCCCCGCCGCAAGGCGGGAGCCGGCAACGGCACCCACTAAACCGGCAAGTGCGCGGCGCCCAAGCCAACCCGGCTGCAGTCGGGATGGAGTGGGTTCCGCCACTGGGGGAGTGGCCCTACCCAGCCGGGGTACGGAGGAGAAATCCAACGAGCCCCGGAATCCGAAGCCAAAACGCAGACGTGGGGGGAGGAGCGTGAGGAATGCGGGGGCCAGTAATTCAGAGGTCCCCGATAAAACCTCAAAACGCCCTCGCCCGAACGACACCAAATCGCCCCTCGCCAAGCAGGCGAAAAGGGCGAAAGCGTCCACCAGCACCGATTCGACGAGGGGTGCTGCCACCTACGCAGACAAGGTGGTCATAAACGACCTCTTTGTTGCAGTGATGGCGGAACCCTTCACCGACCTAACATCGGAGCAGGTGGAGAAAATTAAGGGCACCTTACAGTCCTGTATCAGGTCTCTGTCAGAGGTGCCACTAACAACCACAAACGCCCCATACTGGCCCTCTTTTCGAGGCAAGCCCTTCCACAGCGAAGGTGTGCTGAAGCTCCAGTGTAGGGGCGACAAGGACGTTGAGTGGCTACGGGAAACTGTGGCCACTTTCGAATCCCCAATTCCTGGGACTAGGCTGGTAGTGGCGCGGCAGAAGGATATCCCCAGAAGGGTGAAGTCTGCCGTGCTGCTGCCGGACTGTTCCGAGGATATCAGCACGATCCACAGGATCCTGATGGGACAAAACGCGGAGTATCGGGTCGGCAGGTGGTCACTGTACAGTGCCGAGCGCCAGGGAGAGAATCCACCGAGCACCTTCCTGGTGCTGGGCATCCCAGCCGACCTGATCCCCAAGGTCCTAGCGGAGGGGCGAAGGCTCTATTACCAACTGGGCAACGCGTACATCCGCTTCTTCGGCAGCACGGGACGGTTGCAAGATATGCCGCCGGACCCTGCTGAGACTGTGCCGGACCCCGGGGCTACTCGCGACCCCCCCGCTGAAAAGCGGGGAGAGTACGCTGGAGCGGACCCGGGGGCTAGTGCGTCTACGTCCACGGCTGGCCGGCCGAGTCCCGTCGAAAGACGGAACACGGTTGGCAAGCCAATGGTCAAGCAACACTCCTCAACCGAAAGGAAGAGGCAGGATGCAGCATCAGTTTGCCCGCTGACTTCCCCTGACATGGGCTCCGATTTCGGGGCCTTGGAAGGGGCTGTCGCGCAGCTGATGGACCAGGACGTCCCGTCGGAGGCGGATGTCGAGTTGAGCAGTCCCCTTCGCTCCTCCTCGCCCCAATAAACCCCACACCCACATCATCCAAACAAACCTCCAACACAAGCAAACCGCGGCGGCTACCTTGCGAAGAGTGCTGGAGGTCAACAGCAAGACCGTCGCCCTTATCCAGGAGCCGTGGATAAGGAATGGCAGGATCTGCGGCCTAAGCAACATCGGAGGTAAGTTACTACTCGACACCACCGTAACTAACCCACGCACATGTATTTATGCGCCTAAATCTATCAACGCGGTTGTAATGCATGAGTTCTGTTCCAGAGACCTGACCACGGTCAGGCTCCAGAACAACTGTCCTGGCGTACCAGAGGTTGTAATAGCGTCTGCCTATCTGCCGGGCGACGCGGACATACCGACGGTCGAGCTAGCCAGTCTCATCAGGCACTGTGAAAGCAAGAAGCTTGAACTTATCATCTCGGCGGACGCGAACGCACACCATACCTTGTGGGGGAGCGACGCGTCCAACAAAAGAGGTGAAGATCTTGTTGAATATCTATTCTCGACAAATCTCAGGCTTCTAAATAGGGGTTCGGAACCAACTTTCGTAACTTCCAGATACCAAACAATAATAGACATCACACTATCCACGGAAAGAGTGTCGGAAAGAATATCCGACTGGCACGTCTCAGACGACTTGTCAAACTCTGACCATAGATGGATAAGATATAAACTGAACGTGGATCCATTGAAACCTGAACCGTGGCGGAATCCAAGGCGGACAGACCGGGTAAGGTTTGACAGGATAGTGTCGACGAGCCCAATCTTGGAATGTATTCCTGCTGATTACGAAGGGCCAGCCGACATAGAAAAACACGTGAATGAACTAACGGATACGTTAATAGACACATTTCAAAAAACCTGTCCGCAAATAAGGCAATCAATGAGGACCACCAAACGCAGCAGTTGGTGGGGACCAGAATTGGAAAAATTGAGATGCAAGCTACGCAAACTGTTTAACAGAGCGAAAAACACAAGGAAAGCAGAAGACTGGGATGCGTATAAGACAACCCAAGGGGTTTATAAAAAACGCATCCGAGCACGAAAACGTGAATGCTGGAAATCCTTTTGCACCAACATTGAATCAAACACTCAGGCAGCCAGGGTCAGAAAAGTCCTATCAAGGGACGCCGACCGAAACCTGGGCTCCCTGAAAAAACCGGATAACAGCTACACAACAACTAACGCAGAAATGTGTGAGCTGCTACTGAATACACACTTCCCGGATTGCTCAATCACTGAGAACTCCACGTGGGAAGAGGCGGATCAGTCAAACTTTGAGCAACCGACCGCTGAAACCATTAAAACTGCCCGCCGAATAGTTACCTTGAGAAAGGTACTATGGGCAATAGACAGCTTCTCTACCTACAAAGCAGCTGGCTTAGACGGCGTTTTCCCTGGACTCCTACAGTGGTGTAAGAACACGATCGCCCCACATCTGGTGAAAATCTACCAGGGATGCCTCATGCACTGCTATGTTCCTTTCAAATGGAGAGAAGTAAAAGTGGTATTCATACCAAAACCAGGTAAGAGCGACTATACGCAGCCAAAGTCGTATAGACCGATAAGCCTCACATCTTTTCTCCTTAAAACAATGGAGAGACTCTGCGATCGGGATCTCCGGGATGAGGCTTTGAGGTACTACCCGCTACACAACCAACAGCACGCCTACTCTTCAGGCAAATCAACAGAATCAGCGCTTCACAATGTCATCTCGCCAATTGAGACAGCACTATCAACACAATCATCAGCGCTCGTAGTCTTCATAGACGTCGAAGGAGCTTTCGACAAGACGCAATTTAGCAGCATAAGCCATGCACTGCTCAAGCACGGCGCCGATCCTACCACAGCCAGCTGGATTGGCAAAATGCTAAAGAAGAGAGCGGTGCAGGTAACAGTCAACGACACAGTCAGAGCGATTGTGTCGAGAGGCTGTCCGCAAGGAGGGGTCATCTCACCTTTACTGTGGAACCTCGTTGTGGATGACCTGATTAGGTCTCTAAACGAGGCGGGCTTCTACACTGTTGGCTATGCAGACGATGTGGCGATCCTTGTAAAAGGAAAGTTCGAGGGAATCCTATGTGACCTCATGCAGGAAGCCCTCAAAATCGTCGAACGATGGTGTTCAGAACAAGGACTGTCTGTAAACCCGTCAAAAACTGAACTGGTCTTGTTCACAAAGAAGCGAAGTATCCCTCAAAATCTTCGATTACCTAAACTCCAAGGTACCACACTGAACCTAACGAAGGAGGTAAAGTATTTAGGTGTAACTTTGGATGATAAGCTGCTATGGAATAAACATCTGGAGCACAAACTGGACAAAGCTTGTATCACCTTCTGGCAGTGCAAGAGACTCCTCGGAAAAACCTGGGGAGTCCGCCCTAAGATTATGAGCTGGCTTTACACAGCGGTGATACGGCCAATCATCTCTTACGGAGCCGTAGTATGGTGGCCCAGAACCAAACTCACCACAACTAGGAATAAACTGCAGAAATTCCAAAGATTAGCCTGCACAGCTATAACGGGCTGCATGAAAACCACACCCACAGTAGCATTAGAGGTACTGCTGGGGCTACCACCCTTGGATCTTTTTATCCGACAGGAGGCCGCCTCGGCAGCTATCAGACTACATTCACTAAAGCTCTGGGGTTCAATGAAAGGGGCTCACAGCGATATCCTTGAGGAGGCTACAAACTACCAGTCACTGATAGCCGCCCCCAACGACAGAGTGCCCAAACAACACATCTTCAACAAAAGCTACACTGTCCAGCTTGCTGAAGAACAACAAGACTGGTCTGGAACACACGAACTGCGAATATACACCGATGGCTCAAAGACTAGGACAGGCTCGGGCGCAGGAGTGTTCTCACTGGATATCAACATTAATTTATCAATGGCCTTAGGCGAGCACAGCTCCATATATCAATGTGAATGTATCGCCATCACACAGGCTGCCAACGCAGTTGACAAGCGGGGTCTAACAGACCATAAGATACGCATAGTGTCAGACAGCGCTGCGGTACTGCGAGCCCTTGACAGTGGAACTATCCAGTCTGGGCTCATACTAGAGTGCCACCTGGCATTGGAAGGTATAAGTAGGAATAACTCCGTTACCCTACAATGGATCAAAGGGCACAGTGGCTCTCTAGGTAACGACGCAGCAGATGAGCTGGCTAAAAGGGGGTCAAATCAGGTGGTATTCGGACCTGTTCCAATAGTACCACTACCCTTCTATCAGCTAAGATCATGGCTGCGCCGCAGAACACAAGAACAACACGCGGATCAATGGGCAAGTACTAGTGCATGTAGACAGTCCCGGGAAACAGTGCCACACCCGGACCGACGTCTAACGAAACGCCTTTTGTCTTTGGACAGGGCCTCTCTACGCACAATGGTGGGTACGATCACCGGACACTGCTCATTAAACAAACATTTATATGTTTTAGGTATCACCGACAGCCCCCTCTGTAGGGGATGCCTGTCGGCAGATGAAACAGCCTCCCACGTTATCCTGGAATGCGAAGGAGTAGCTGCACAACGGGCTGAAATCCTCGGCACTCCGGGGTCACTCCGAGAAGCCTGTGAAGGAACCAGGAAGATCCTGCGCTTCTGGAAGGAGTTGGGCTGGCTAGACTTCTAGCTGGCACATGACGCACAACGGCCCGACTTTCTACGGGCTAAGTGCGGAAAAAGGAGCCCCACAACAGTAACAGTAACAGTATGAATTTAAACAGCTGAAGGATCTTCTACTGAAATAGTTTGATCGTTATTCAGGCCAAGTTTTAAATTGGCTTGTTGACCTTGTAAACAATTGTTGGTAATTGTCGTGATTAGTCATTGCTATAAATGTGAAGAGTGTTAAGTAATAAGTAGGTGGCGATAGAGTAGTTGGAAGTGGAACGGGCTGCCGAGACGAATGTCCGCAGGTTCAAAACACAAGGGCTCTGACTTTTCTAAAGTTATCCGTGTATTCTTTGTGAATTATTGCTCGCTTTAGCGGTGAAGGAAAGCATCGCGTGGAAACCTGCATATCTGAGAAGTTATCTATAAAAATTTCGAAGGTATGTGAAGTCTGCCAATCCGCACTAGGCCAGCGTGGTGGACTAAGGTCTAAACCCTCTCAGTAGTAGAGGAGGCCCGCGCTCAGCAGTGGGCACTATTTAATACAGGGCTAGTAGGGTATGGTGGTGGTTAAGTAATTACGATAAAATAATCAGAGAAAAGTTTGAAATTTAAGAATTAATAATCAATATTTGATGCCTCACTTTTGTAGCAAAATTATCGCAAAAATATAGCAAAATGTATTATACTACGTGTTGCGGCTTTGCCCGCGTGAAAAGCCTTTCTCGCTACAAAAGTCCCTAAAATGCCAACACTATATATTTAAAAACAAATATGAAAATAGTCCATTATTTCCCATGGGAGCAAATTACCGGGATAAAAAGTAGCCTGTGTGTTATTCCAGGACATGGTTTACCCGTGTGCCAAATTACATCCTAATCCGCTGATCTGTTTCCGCGTTTACTTCTAAGTAAAATAAGATACGAATAGTCTAATTGTTACCCTAAAGACTTGAATCCACGAATTCAGTTCCTTCCATTTCCCACTAAGCATTCATTATTTTTATAACACAAAAAACAAAAGCTAAAATATCTCGGACATTTCTTCACATTACCGCCGGAATTTCCTTAGCCAGTTTATTTTTACCCAAATCCGCAGCTTACACAAGCTCCGTAAGCTCTACTTATCTTACACTTAACTCCGTAAAGCTTATTAAGGTAACTTGACGCTGCCGTTGAAGGACACTTAATTAACACTACATTGTAACTAAACTATGCTGATTTAAATCTTTTAAGTTTAAGCTGTGTACACACTAGGATATACTTAGTGATCAGAACGCTTGTGTGAAAAGCGCCTGTGTATAAACATCAATAGCATTAAGTATTAAATGTTTTTTTTATAGCGGCACTGTCAAGGGACCCTACTGCATCAGACAGAGTGTCGAAAGACGAGAAAAGATTATTCGACAGACAGGCTCGCCAGGCGAATCAATCGTGCGGATATTAAGTTTTTCAGCTCAGTATCCGCCCGGAGTCTGGAATTTGTGTCCGATACGGTTAAAGACTTGGCTCCTATCACATCATGGGACGGAATTCACATGGTGAAAAATAAAGTCGTGATATTGTGTGTGTGTTTGTATGTAAATTTAAAGAATTTATTGTTTTTAAAATTAAATTCGATATCTTACGTTACAGATAATGCGCTTCAGCCGCTATTCAGTGTAAATACAGCTTCAGTATCGTTCTAGTAAATTTTGTACTGGGATGAGAAAGCTGCCTTGTTCCTTATTATGTTAACTTCAGGTGTCTCATTGCATTATTCGTATTTTATGTAGCGACGAGGAAAAACCTCTCTAGTCAGCGAGTAGATAATATATTCTACATTTGATTTGCTATCGACCACATAATCTATACTAATATTATAACGAGGAAAAGTTTGTGAGTTAGTTCGTAGGGTTGTACGGGCTGATCTCTGGAACTACTGAACGGATTTTGAAAATTCTTTCAGTAATAGGAAGTTACATTACTCCTGAGCTCTTTAGCCCGGAAAAACTTTTTCACGTGGGCGGAGTCGCGGAAAAAAGCTAGTCTATACTAATATAAAGAGGAAAGATTTGTATGTAAGTATGTTTGTAACGAATAACCTCAAAAACTACTGAACGGATTTCGATGAAATTTGGCACACGGGTAGATCATGTACTCGATTAATACATAGGCTACTTTTTATGCCGGGGAAATATTTTTATCTCGGAAAATATTTTCACGCGGGCGAAGTCGCGAGCTGAAGTCTAGTATGGAATAAAACTCGTTATTTTGAATCGTTTCGGCAAGTCACATACCGGGATTCATATAGCCGGCATAATTATAATTATTTAAAGATCATCGAACTATGCAACTCTTAATTCTTTTGTAAGCTAGGTAGATCTCTGTCTAACCCTTCAACAGGTGCAGCTTGGATACAATGGTATGTCATACATACATAGTATTTACGCCTCGTTTCTTTTTCAGCCGTAGACAGAGTTGTATCACATCCACATTTCGCCAGCTACGTTAGGTTTCATGTAATAGGGGGCAGGCATTTTGCCATTTACCGAGCACATTTCCAGACTCCAGCTGATACTAATCAATCGAACCCGAGACCTCAACACTGCAGTTGTACCGTAATAAAATTACGCCACCGAGGCAGTCACTTATACAATATTAATATAACACTTGTATCAAGTGTCTCCTATTACGGCTTTTTGTCAAGTGAGCGATTATTTTCGGGTCCTTGCGAACAAAGGGTCTGACCATATGAATTCATAATAAATTGAACGCAAAGCCAATACGGTTAAAGCGGTGGATTTATCCACACATAAACCGTGGATTTGTATCAATTACTGGAAGAGACTTTACAGAACCTTAATCTTTTTAAAGACACTTATGAATGACTAGACTAGCCAGTGGCTCGATAGATGGTAAATGTCCTACAGAGAAAGGTAAACATTTTGATTCAGTAATTATGCTGTGTTTTGTCCCTTTGATTTCATGAAAATACACGACGCTAGTGGCTTGTTTCTCTCTTCTGTCCATCTATCCCCGGTCCATCGGTTGCTATATTTCAAATCCAATGATTAGTTTGACCCGAGGTTCGTAACCCGTTAGTGGGTTGCCCTCAGCATGGTTGCTTAAATTCAGGGTTGCGAGCGCGCCAGCGTTCACCCTAAAGTCCGGTGTGGCCAGAAAAGCCGACCCTCGTCAGGCTACTGGCAGAATAGTCAGGGACAAAAAAAAAAAAAAAAAAAGATTAGTTTGACGTTATATTCTAACGAACAGTAATTAAAAATGTTTTTTTTATGTTCAGTTAACTGTTCCTCGCGTTTCCTATTGTTTTTAAAGAAATCTATTTTCAATCCCTAATAATTGAACATTAATAGGTTTAGCCCTAAAAAAATATTAAGAATACCACATCCAAAATCTTTTTTTTAAAATAAAATAAAATAAATAAAATAAAAAAATAAAATAGTTTATTCATCACGTAGGCGAACATAATTGCACTTATGATAAGTCAAGATACATTCAATTAATAATAATAATTATTACAAAAAGTCACTTATATAACTACAGACATTTTTATAGGGAGTAAAATCAATGAAAAATAAATAATGAAGCCAAGCTCGGGCTGGCAGGAAAGAGAAGATAAAAATAAAATAAAAAAAAGAAAATCATTTTTATAATAATAAAATAATGGAAGGAACGCGTCGCGATCCTCACCGGTGAGGACACTACAGGCCCTAACCTAGCTAACCTACCAGCCTTTCACTAGCTACCTAAGCGATGACTACCCGAAGAAGAAAGGCAGAAAGAAACTCCGGGCTTACTTTTTTGTCATCATTTGTCCATTGAATCTTTATAATATTCTTTTTTTTTCAAGTCTTTTGCATACAAAGTCAGATTAGTTATATAAGCTAATGCACACACATCACCGTTAAATTGAGATAAAATCCAATTGAAGGAATTTAAAAAACACTAAACTCTACACCTAAAAAAAAAAAAAAAAACATAATTAGAGCAGAGAACACAAATAAATAATTATAATTAAACGGTGTACAGAGTGCATACGCCTACATTTACAAACATAATTTTTGAATTTTATTTGGTTTTCGAGCAATACGCACAATTTAAATAATTTATAATTTTAAAGGCAAGCGCAACACAATGATCGGTCGGTCGTCATTAACATTAAATGATTATATATTAACGCGAGGATAATTATAATTGAGGTATATATATGAATGTCAAATAAAGATTTAATATTAATTATAATGTCAATATTGTAGATGAGTACACATGACATTTTATGCAATTATCTTCTAATATTATGTGTTAACATGGTTGGCCATAGTGTGCAGGACCAATTTTCCAAACTGTCTGATCATCAAGGTAATCCGATACATTATAATACCCCTTAGACATTAACTCGCGCTTAACGTAACACTTGAATTTGTGTCCGGGTAGATTAGTTATTTCGGAGGGAAGTTTATTATAAAATTTTATTCCATTTGCTAAATATGATTTACTTGTTTTACAGAGCCTAAAATTTGGAACAACTAGTTTATTCTTATTTCTAGTGTTCAGACAGTGCAAGTCACTGTTTTTCATAAAAGTACTAAGGTTTTTGCGAACATACATAATATTCTGAAAAATGTATTCGGCCGGCAAAGTCAGTATATTGACCTCTTTAAACAGTTGTCTAAGAGAATCGCGAGAGCGAAGGTTATAAATAGCACGAATCGCTCGCTTCTGTAAGATAAAAATGGTCTGCAGATCTGCAGCAGAACCCCACAGAACACTGCAATATGACATAATGCTGTGGAAGTAAGCAAAATATACCAACCTTTAAGGCTAGTGCACACTAACATGTCGCTAACGAGCAAACAATGCCATAGCTAGAGCCGTAAAATTATAGCTCCGGTTACTTACGGTGTGAACCCTCCGTAGGACCACTAATAAAAACGATTTTCATATCCCACTTTAGGCCAAGGAAATTAAGGTGTTATGCTTGTTTTAGAACATAATATTCTGAGGTTGGGCATATTCCTTATAAGTAGATAAAGTATTATGATAATGTGAGTTACTGAGAAATCCAAGGAACGGTTATATTCTTATTAGGGTATTTACTATGACTTAGTACATAAAAAGTAACAGCAAAATTTGCTTAAGGGCACCTTTAAATAAAGCTAAGTGCTGCGCGCAGGCAAATTTATTCTTTTTATTTTTCAAATGAGATGTTGGCCGTGTAGAATCCTCTTGTTATCTTATAAGTATGTCCGCTCAAAATGCTAGTGATATAAGTTCGGATAATGCATCACCGATGAAATATTAATTTATTGGTGTTTAGTTATTTTGTTTGTTTTTAAGTTAAACGAAATGAAAATGTTCAGACTGTTGAGTATTAAAACCAATTGATACGAACAAACTAAGGATATAAAAATACATTATGAACATCGCCTAAAACTTAGCTACGATAGTCAACCACGGATACTAGCGCCGCGCCGAGTGGTCACTCAGTAAGTCATCGTATTTGCTATGTGTACTGACATGGACATGAGATCTCTTCCCGGTGCAGTGTCTTAATGTGACAAACGATGGCTCCAAATACGACTTATGTATCAACACTACTAAGGGAATCTTAGAATTTCTTATTTGGTATACTTCTAATCGAGAATGTTTTCGAATCGTTTGCTATACCTACATGTAATACTATTGCAGTTGTGGCTACAGAAATGTAATTATTATTTTCAATTAAGTAATTAATAATTTGTTAAGCCTGAACCTTAAAGCTGTAATTTATAGAAATGAAAAAATATAATATAATAAATGAAAATATTTTTTTTGTAGAAATGTAAAATCTTACGTCCTTCGTGTAATCATATTCACAAGTTGTATTATCCTTATTAATTATAATAGGAACTGTCAGACCAACCCGACTTCAGACATCACATTTATTCAAGCACATTTTTTAACCGACTTCAAAAAGGATGTTATGTATTTTTCCCTTATGTATGTATGTATGTAAGTCTGTATGTTCGCGATTTTCACAAAACTAACTACTGATCCTATTTGGATGAGGTTTTTCTTTTTGTGTTTTCAACGTGAGTTACTATAGTACCGCGCAAGGCTAACGTGTGTACAGTTGAACGCATAATACACTCGGCCATATGCCGCGGCGAGGGACGCGTTCAATTTGAATGAAAATGTTTCGCGGACACGAAATTACTTCATTCATCACTCCCGCTATACTGATGGTAGTGCAGCGCGTTTTTGGCTTTGAATGGCGTCTATTGATAGTTGACAAAGTTGTTTAGCAGTATCGCTGTTGAGGATTCGATCCCGGGCAAGGTAAAGTGATTGGGTTCTTTTCAGTATCAGCCCGGAGTCTAGAATCGTGCCGGGTAAAGGCTTGCCCCCCATTATAACGCACCTGGCATAGCTGGCGAAATGTGAACGTAAAGCTTTGTATCTTCGATTATAAATGCGACAGTTTAGACTGATGTTTAAATTGAGTAACCTCAATCACGGCTGAACGGCTGAACGGATCTGGATGGAATATGGCACAGAGATAGATTATAGTCCGGAATAGCACATAGGGTACTTTTTATCCTGGGAAAACTTATAGCGGAATTTTTATCCTAGAAAACTTTTTGACGCTGAGGCAGGCATGAGCAAAATTGTGTGTATTTAAAATTGGGCCAGCAATAAAGATTTCTTTCTTCCAAAATCTAGTGTACTATAAATATTCCAGAGTAATATTAATACAATATCGACATACATCTCCATTAGATCACACAGCAATATTAAAGAAAAAAATCTCACAATCCGTCAGAACTATTGTGTATATTTTTTATTCAATATGGTAACACATTTCGCTTGACCTTTCAACATGAATAAAACATCGGGGGCGCGGTATCGGACTTCCAAGTGTATTGAGTTCGGGCAGGGAAGGCAAAACGGATCATTTCATATTTTGTGATGGGATTTTTTTGCATAGTAACGGACCTTTAGTTTCCTTATTATGATAAGTTTAGGTTTGTTTTTTTATTAATATAAAGGTTGTTTGTATTGTATTGTTGATGTTTTATTGAGTTTGTGAAAATAAATCATATTACGAATTGTAATTGAAACTGATTGATAAACGAGGAAATCTTCTATTCCATTTTCGAAGGTTTTTTCCAAACTTAAGGCCTTGCCAGACAGAGCATGGCTGCGTGTGATGTTTAAGTAGCGTGCTGATCGAATGCGTGTTAAACCATTTCGCCGAGCTACGTGTGACAGTTTCTGTGTTTCTTCCATACATAGCAAATCGCACACCAAGAGCACGCGATCAACACTCGGCGTGAATATCCCACCCAGATACGTTCTCAGTCAGACGAGGCCCAATACTTGACAAGGGAGAGTAGTTAATGTATAAGTAGTTCATATCATCCTAACAAATTAATCTTTCTGAACCTGGACTTAAAGACTACGAAAAATCGTCAACCAATCCACAGTGCGCCAAACTTTTCTCCTCAACATAACACGAAATTAATTACAAAACCCATAAATTAGGTTTCCGAGGCGCTTATCAGCAGGCTAGACGCGACGTGTGAAGACGCTCCGCTCCATCACCGGTAATCCGAGACTCGGTTATCGCGGGAGTGATTGATGCTCGTTCCTGGCTCATAACATACAAAATACGCTATGTCTAGTATAAAATTCATCGATTTACTTTGAAACCATATTTCTCTTTAACTTAGTCAAATTATATCGCTCTGAGTGTTCGAATCCCGGATCGGGCAAAGTAATATTGGGTTTATATGCTCTTGGTGTCCGGATTTTGTACCCGATGGCAATAGGCTTGTCTACTATTATATCGTGGGTCAGAATACACAAGGCGCAAAATGAGGGCTGTGGTTGCACATCTGCCTACCCTTTCGGGGATGAAGGCGTGATGTGTGTATCAAGTCAATTTAAATCTTAATTTTCAAATGGATAGGTGATGCTAAGTGGTATACAATTATACATCTCTCGTATGCTTCAGACTAAGTAGTGCAATGGCTATTTATGTTGCCATGCCTTTTGTATTTCGGGTTCAGGGGCATTAATGTGTAATTAATGGGAATTATGAGATTTAGTGCCTGCTTTACAACTTTTGAATGCTCGTCACATAAATGTATAAGCCGACTAAATACAAAAGTGACACTCTAATCTATACTCCCAAATAAATGGTATTAAAATGAGTACTATCAACATTACCTGTTTGATACCTTTCAAATCAAATTTACGTGAAACCTGTGAAACAGACCCTTAACATATGTTTTAGGAATACAAGTACAATTTAGTTAAAGTGGTCTTTTTTTTTTTATGGGATAGGGGGCAAACGAGCATACGGTTCACCTGATGGTAAGTGATCACCGCCGCCCATGAACATCTGCAATACCAGGGGGCACAGAGATGCGTTGCCGGCCTTTTAGGTGGGAATACGCTCTTTTTTTGAAGGTCGCCAGGTCGTATCTGTCCGGAAATGCTGCTGGCGGCAATTGGTTCCATAGTTTAGTAGTACGAGGCAAAAAATGACGGCTAAAACGTACAGTGGTGGATTGCCAACCTCCGAGGTGATGTGGATGGAATTTGGAGTTCTGCCGCGATGTACGGTGATGGAACTCAGCAGCAGGGATAAGTCCGAACAATTCTTCAGAGCACTCCCCGTGGTAAATGCGATAGAGAATGCAGAGCGATGCTACATCTCTACGCAAAGCCAAAGGATCAAGCCGATCGGAAAGAATACGGTCGTCGACGATACGAGCTGCCCGACGTTGAATACGGTCAAGAGGGAGAAGCTGGTACTGGGGAGCCCCTGCCCAAAGATGGGAACAATATTCCATGTGGGGCCGAACCTGCGCCTTATAAAGTTGCAGGCGATGGCCCGACGTGAAATATCGCCTCGATCTGTTGAGCACACCAAGCTTCTTTGAGGCCAATTTGGCCTTACCCTCAAGGTGACCGCGGAAATGAACGTCACTCGATATGTCGACACCAAGAATTCCGATACTGGCTGTGGCAGTTAGAGGAGTGCCTTGGAATTGGATTGAATCTTGGATCTGTTTATCGACATGTCGCTTATCACCAGCCACCAAGCGAGCACCTTGCTCGTCTCCTTATTCAGTCGTAAAAAATATCAAGTGTTCATTCTTACAACTACGGTGGAGTTGGTCAGGCCTCGGTGCGCGAAGTTTTTCCATCATCGCACTGTAGCCTTGTTTTATTTTACTTCTGATGTTTCACTTTTAATAAGCAACTTGCTTATTAAACTCAATATTTGCACTAAAAGTAATTAAAGCCTCAGTATACCGTAAGAGTACGTTGGTGAGAATTGGAACTATTCTATGTACCTATTAGATAATACTAGCCATGTATTACAAACTGCTCGCTACTGAGCACGGGCCTCTATTACTGAGAGGCCTTAGTCCACCATGCCAGCCTAGTGCGGGTTACCAGACTTCACACGTTCGAAATTCTTTTTGAAGAGTTCTTAGGTACGTAGGTTTCCTCACGATATTTTCCTTCACCGTTAAAGCGAACAATAATAATTGATAAACAATATACGCATAACTTCAAAAAGTCAGATGTGTGTGTTTGGGTTTTGGACCTGCGAACATTCGTCTCGGCAGACCGTTCCATTCCTAAATAGGCTGTCGTACACCTAGTGGATAATTTGAGGGTTAATTTTTGCATAGATACAGGAATTGGCAAACAGTTTTATTCCTTGAGACCATGAATATGTTTTATATAGTTGATGATTATCAAAAGAAATATAAATCACTCTAAAACTACAAACTTGAACAGCAATTTCTTATTCAAATCATAAGTCCAATATTGAAAAGCCTGGCCGTATATCATGATTCTTCCACGAAAATATTTTTAAGCAGTAGGATAATATTTTCAAAACACACAGTAGAAAATTAGTATTAACAGTTCTTGTAGGACTACTTAAACATGAGTCATTTAAGTTAAAACGAGTACGAGCTCAGTCACAAATAACAAAACGATACTTCAAAGTAAGTAAATCTCGCATTTATCTATTCAAGTCTAAATCGAGTAGGGATGGCGAGTGCGGATGAAAAGAATCATCTCAGAAAATACAGAATGCTAAAGAATAGATTCTTATGATTTCAACAAATCGTACTAGTCCACAGTACAATAATTTATACAAATATTTATTGCTCTAAATAGACAGGCCGGCATAATTATGCCGATCATCAAGGGGTAGTTAAATCATCTGTTGCTGATCGATGCGATTTTCCTTTGATTAAATTTCATACCAGTTGCAGCGACTTCACTTGGCCCCGCTTGAATAAAAAAAATATGATTTTTTCAACTAACCTAACTTTAAGAATTATTATAAGCTTTTGCTCAATTTATTTCAGAAATATAATTGACACGAAGAAACTAAAGTTATCAAGTAAATGTGTACAAGATCTATACTTTACACAGCAAGGCAGAACACTAACGAGCCTAACTACAACTAACTCGATACAGTGTGAAGTGTCAGCCCCCTCGTCAGATAGACAAAGCCCAAGGCGCCAGGAAACAAAACTCATTTGGCGCGACCCGCACGGCTAAAAGGAACATAAAGCGAACACACTCCGCTATAAGTTATCTACTTTTGAGACTGTGCTGCGTTTGTGGTTTAGTCGATTGAGTTGATTGTACGTTTTTATTTAATATAATATTAAAACTTTGTAACGCTTTGAATATTCTGATGCGTATAATATTAGACATAATGATAATAATATTATGTGCATGATTGTATGGTAAATAATTTAACTTCATGCCAGATATTACTATTTGAAAAACATAGGGCAGTGAAGACATCAAAAGTATTACTGTTATAACAAATAGTTAAAAAAATACACTACATGTTACTAAGCTGTGCTTACCATATTGCTTAAAACTGAAATTTCACTTTTGTGATTGTACACAGGCAATGTTTAATTTTCCGTATTACGAGTTTCTCGAATTTATAATTTTTTTCTAGAATTTCACTTCCAAGTAATTAGGTACCCAGGCTTTAGAATAAATAAATAGGTCGTTTCGTATCAAGGGGGGGGGGGGGGGGTAACTAAGTTTGTCTCATAGTGCGATCTCTTGGAGAATAGAAAACATGTATCCAAGTGGACGATACCCTAGTTGGGAATAGAACGGTCTGCCGAGACAATGTTCGGAGGTTCAAAACCCAAGGCACACACTTCTGACTTTTTGAAGTTGCTGTTCGCTTGAACGGTGAAGGAAAACATCGTGAGAAAACCTACATACCTGAGAATTCTCCATAATAATTTTGGTGGACTAAGGCCTAACCCCTCTCAGTAGTCGAGGAGTCCCGTGCTCAGCAGTGGGCAGTATATAATACAGGGCTTATTGCATCCATGCCCAGTAACAGACGAGTAAGTTACTAGTACTATCTACTCGCCCATCTGAACCAGCTTGATTGAAGACGGTGTGAAACGTTTACATGCTATTTCCCGTGCTTACCGCCCTTTGTTCTGTGTTTCGCTTTTCTGTTTGTTGCAATTATTTGATGCTGTCTGATTTATGTAACGTAAGAGTTTACTTGAGACTCTGTTCCTAAGGGTCTTCTGGTAAAAGTAACCTAAATGTTCCAGGGCAAAATGTTTTAAAAAAAGAAGTTATATTAGATTCAAGACAATAAAAAATTGTATGTACAGTCAGCCACAAAAGTAGCTGAACAAATTAAAAACTTCAAAACGCTTCTGCACGTTCACTCCAATCGAAATATTATTTTTCTTTATCTAAAATAAAGTTAATCCTGTGAAGTTTATCTTAGTGAAGAAAAAACAATTGTTGATACTGACACAAAAGTTTAAGCGCGATTTGAAATTTTGAATTTGTTCAGTTACTTATGTGGCTGACTGTACATACAATGTACATTAAATCTACTGAACTAAGTATATAATTTTTTTTTTTGATCAATGTGTAGTTGTTTTATGTTATATTCTTGTAATTTCATTAGGTGGGCGGCAGAAACAAGAAAATCTAATTTACTAGATATACTCCGGCTGCCCACAGAAGTGACTGGAGAAGAAAGAGGCTGAAACTGACAATTTAGACTGAGAAGTAAACGAGCTAATAAAGCATGTTTTTGAAGTTCACAGTAGCTAGTCGAGTAGTAAACAAAGCCTCTGACCAACAAAATCGAAATATTGTATCAAAATAACCCGTGGACTTTATGTACCTAAATAAAATCACATAAATCTGTTATTTTTTCCGGCCGATGTAGATTAACCGAATGAAGGATCAAACTGCGAATGAAACTATTACAGTCAACATATATTATGTTAACGGCTTTTAACTTTTAACGCCCCTGTTATAAGTTGCTATAAATTTAACTGGTGCAAATGTTGTATAGGATGTACAGTTACTGGAACCGATTGGAGAGTACTTAGATTAAAATAACATACACACGCCTTTACTCCCCGAAGGGGTAGGCAGAGGCGCAACTGGTGCACCCACTTTTCGCCGTGCGTATTCTGGCCCATGATGTGATAGGGGGCGAGCGTATCGCCATATTAGCAAAATTTTACTGCGATAATCATAGTGTTTACTGTATAGTCTTGTACTGCAAGAACAAACAAGATAAAAAAGCCTAAAAATACATTATTCCCTTAAGTTTGTACACCGTTTGGGAGCATAATTTGACTTGTCAACTCTTCTTATTCTTCAGCCTTTAGAAGTCCACTGCTGAATGTAGGTCTATTAACTTTGTTAACTCTAGCTGTATTACATTTTGTCATTATTATTCGCTACTGTATCCTAAGTTAAAAAACCAAACACCAAATTGTCTGACTGATGAACTGACTCTTCCAAAATCTCTATGCTAACGTTTTCCATGGCATCAGTTTACATTTGCATCGACCACTCGGCATATTTGGGCGGCGCGGCGTTGTGCGGTTTATTATTCGTGACGTCACACCAGTAACGTTCGTTAGTAAAATATTGTGTTTATATTTAAACCCGAGTACGCTTCTATATGGAGTGTCTGGCGAATGTCTAGACATGTAACACTTTCCCACGGTTTTTAAACGATGACTATGCTTTAACTAAATTTGATTTAGTTCAATACTTGTGGCGTAGCGTGGGTTCTTGGCCCCCGGGGCGGACACAAATTTTACCGCCTGAGGCACCAAAAAAAGGTCATTTAACAAATAGTCACGCGTGAAGTCACCAAAAGTTTTTCTTTTACGCATTTTGCCGCCCCCTCGCCCAACCACGCTACGCCACTGCTTCGTGCTGTTATACAGTGTAGCCATATTTAGACGAATCAATTATTGCTAGAAATAATCGTCGCAATGGTTGCTAGTTTTTTTTAATATCTGAGAATGACTCGTAGGCGTCAACGTCATGTTCTGAGGGCGTTCAATAATTGAAATTTAAATGAGCCCTAATTTGCGCAACAAATCGGGCAGAGACCGTCACTTCTGAATCTATTTCTTAGAGTTCTTCTTGCTTCGTAGGTAGTTGGTTCGTAATTCGTAGTTATCTTTGGCGCCAAATGTTCGACATTGGACTGTAAGACCGGTGAAACCAACAAAACCGTTCCACTGACCCCCCAGTGGTGTTAGCGATAGCGCGTATTTTGACCTCGAAAAAAATAACAATGAAGGGATTATACTTAGAAGTTTGTTAACAATTTTTGTAGGTAAAAAATAACAAAACTTTTACATGTACTACGTATACTTAAAACTAATATTTACACCGTAGCTTTACCACTTCATACTCAAAAAAATCAATGAAAATCTCACACTTCTCCTAACAATAACTACATTCTTATTATTATTATCCTCGCGTTAATATATAATCATTTAATGTTAATGACGACCGACCGATCATTGTGTTGCGCTTGCCTTTAAAATTATAAATTATTTAAATTGTGCGTATTGCTCGAAAACCAAATAAAATTCAAAAATTATGTTTGTAAATGTAGGCGTATGCACTCTGTACACCGTTTAATTATTATTATTTATTTGTGTTCTCTGCTCTAATTATGTTTTTTTTTTTTTTTTAGGTGTAGAGTTTAGTGTTTTTTAAATTCCTTCAATTGGATTTTATCTCAATTTAACGGTGATGTGTGTGCATTAGCTTATATAACTAATCTGACTTTGTATGCAAAAGACTTGAAAAAAAAGAATATTATAAAGATTCAATGGACAAATGATGACAAAAAAGTAAGCCCGGAGTTTCTTTCTGCCTTTCTTCTTCGGGTAGTCATCGCTTAGGTAGCTAGTGAAAGGCTGGTAGGTTAGCTAGGTTAGGGCCTGTAGTAGGGCATCCTCACCGGTGAGGATCGCGACGCGTTCCTTCCATTATTTTATTATTATAAAAATGATTTTCTTTTTTTTATTTTATTTTTATCTTCTCTTTCCTGCCAGCCCGAGCTTGGCTTCATTATTTATTTTTCATTGATTTTACTCCCTATAAAAATGTCTGTAGTTATATAAGTGACTTTTTGTAATAATTATTATTATTAATTGAATGTATCTTGACTTATCATAAGTGCAATTATGTTCGCCTACGTGATGAATAAACTATTTTATTTTTTTTTTTTATTTTATTCCTCCACAAATATCAACTAGTATTTGTGATTATTTTGACGCGTCCCAATCTGCAGCCAGTGTGATGACCGTCTGTTTACCGCGCAAACAGTCGCGTATCCCCACTGTTAACACAAATATTGGCAACTATACGTCGTGTCAAACAGTGGCTTCCCTGATACGGTTTGTTGTGTGGATATGTGATGCTGACCTTCAGTTTGCGTTCGTAAATGTAGATAACGTATTATAAGCACGAGTTGGCGAGTCACGTGTTAAGCGATCTCTGTTAAAAACCCACAATAATTTTAAAAGAATCGTGGATATCGACTTTAAACGAAGGGCATAGGGTTTCTTTAGCGAAGACACGGCTATGTGGCTTCAGTGCAAAACATGTCGACCGGCACTCTTGCCGGTATCTCTATAAATAGATACATCTTCGGAAGGTCGGCACAGTTAAGGATCAAGATAGGCGGCGTTTTTAAGGCTTCCGAAAAAAAAAACTATTTTTTTATATCTTGTCTGCTTGTTAGGATTTGACTCACTTAGAATGAGAATTTATAATCGTCTCTTAGTGCTCACCTATTTGATAAAGTAATTCGTGAGAAAAAATTACACTGGATTAAACTATACCTACTTATATAAATAAATATGTAAGATATATCTCTCATCACGGCCTATCCCTTCGGGAATAAATGTAAGTTTATAATGTGTTATCACGACCTTGTATCAATCATCCAAGGTAAACCGTACCAACAAGCTATAGATGACCGCTCAGCATCCCACCTGTCCCACGGGAAAATGGACGACACTTATCCCAAGCTATCACTTTACCTATGTTACACTACAAATAATGCAAGGTAGGTAAGGCAAACATTTCCTAAGGTGAACTAGAGAAATCTAGATTAAAATCGATTTGTAATTCAAAAAATTCTCTACATTTTTTTTCGACTATCATGTACTCGTAGCTCCGCTTCTTGGAATAATAGTAAAATAGGCTAAGTTAAGTTTTTTAACCACATTCCACGCACGGAAGACTCTGTGATTTGGCATAAAATTCATTTAAATAATAACTAGTAGTCGCCCAGTGATCGAAACACAACGGACGAGTTTTATGATATAGAAAAATGCAGAAAAACTAAATTAATGTATAATGTGTGTTACAAATAATGTTGAACTTGACGGACGAATTTAGTCCACTGGATGACTACTATAGTTCGGACAAACTAAGCTGGCCGGTATGACAATTCAATTTTTTTCCCGACGCGATAACTCGGTGAGAACGTTTACCCAAAACATTCAAAACCGTGTCATGTCATACCGGCCATATTAGTTTGTCCCTACTATAGTTATTATTTAATGAAATTTTAGCTTATTATTTATTTTATAACTGACCACGTACTGGCAAGCGCAGCGTCGGCCGTCCACCTGCAGGAACGCGCTGGATGCAGGCCGCTTTTGGCAGGTCCGACTGGAAATCTTTAGGGGAGGCCTTTGTTCAGCAGTGGACGTCATGTGGCTGATGATGATGATGATGATTTATATTATATTAATAAAAGAATTCAAAGAACCGGATCAATAAGCTGCTGACAGTTACAAACACACAAATACTCTTTACATCTTATCGATGTACAATTTAAAATCGAATCCTTAAATAAAATCTTTTACCAACATCCAATGAATAGAGATCGCTCTTTCAGAAACATCATAACAAAAATCCCAACTTAAACACCAGCTTACATTAAATGAAAGAACTTTTTCACTTCTTCAGAAACGTGTGGCTTTGAAGAATTTTTAATCAGTCTCAAAGGTTTTAATTCGACGCCAAAGCATCCCAAAACCTTCCGGACAGCACTAAAAAGCTTCTTTGTGTGATGCTTGCAACAGTTGTGCGCGCCGATGTCGCTTCAAACAAAGGCTACATTGAGAATGCACTTTAAGCGTGCTTCCTGCTTGCTATTCTGATTCTTGACTTACTTTTGGAACATTAATGTGTCATCTTAATCTTTCGTTCAGTAATGTAATTACATACTCCACAGGTATATAGGCTTCGGAAGCTTTTCTTCACCGTCAAAACGCGTTTGCCCTGTATAATATTCTCCTACTGCCAGTAGTGAGAGCCTCGTCTACTTCTGATAGGGTTTAGGTCTTAGTCCCTCACGCTGGCCTAGTGCGAATATAATAAAATACTATAATTAAAAGTACGTCAGTACTTCCAGAATTTAGGGCATTTAATCAATCATAAACTTTACATTTATGACTAATATCGACTATAAAACGGGGCTCACAAGACTATAGAAAGACATAAACATTTATATCATAAATGATCCTCATATATTATGACAAATATATAAATATATTTACATAAAATTTATAAGCCCAATTATACAGAATAAGACGCCGACACAGTTTCGTCGCGACTTGATGGAGAGTGCAATAGAACACTTATGTCCGATTTCTGAATCTCCCAGTTAAACTTTCAACAACTATTGATCCATTAAAGTTAAACTTAAGATAAACGTCGGTTGACTTTCACTGTGTTTCTGAACATATAATGAAGCAT
Organism: Sphinx pinastri; assembly: GCA_947568825.1. NCBI lineage: Eukaryota > Metazoa > Arthropoda > Insecta > Lepidoptera > Sphingidae > Sphinx > Sphinx pinastri. Next base: position 1,442,926 of record OX387623.1, read on the forward strand.
TCGATAACTATGACGCCGACAACCAGTTCCTTATTTTGCTACTAGATGGCTCTTTTTTAGCAGTTGACTTTAAAATGGATTTTATTACAAAAATTCGTAACTAATAATTATTTTATATACAATAATAAATTATTTTAACATAGATCAACGCCTAAACATTATTTTAATTTTATTTTGTGGTAATTTGTTGTTATTTCTCTCTGGCTGATGCATGACATCATTGCCGAATTAAAAAAAAAGTCAAACAATTCAACAAAATGTCTTATGTCATGTTAGCATTAGTTTGCTAATTTGTGTTTTATGTCGTTTTATTTAGAATTTATAACACTACTGAAACCGTTGGGATTGGCCGTATCAATTATGTTCCTCTATATTGTAAATAATATCTAACAAGTTGCCGTCGTTTGTGACAAAATGACACGTCAAATAGTTATGGAACAGATAAACGGCAAAAATTGGCCAGTTAAGATAAAGTAAGTTTAAGCTGAGTTTATCTTGCAGTGCGTGGTTCAGAAACGCAATTTCATGGGTTATCGAACCAATAGCGCTAACGGATAGATAAACTGCCGTCAATAGTACTTCAGAAACCGGCCATTAGTGGAGTGTAATGCGCCAGACATTATTAGATCCACTGAGCAATGAAATAACCGGCGCGTCCAATGAATTGGGAATGATGGTAGTTGTGCTTTGGACTTGTGTTAGTTCAGGTAATATTTATAATCTAACTCTTTAAGTAGATGGCGCTGGCGTCGTACAGTGTTTTAGGGACTTTAGTAGTGGGAAAGGCTTTTCACGCGAAGCCGCGAGCAACACCTATATATGACACATTCATATATGACAGTATCCAATCATTATTCTTCTGCTGATGGTGGGTATACTCGGCATTGCACCGGTTATCTTTCTTTATCGACGGTACGGCAAAGTGGCTTCACTGCACCTGATGGTAAGTGAAGAAAAGCCCAAAAACATAGCGACCGAACGATCTGCACAGTTATGCCGGCATGCTTAATTGCTTTTTCACTGCTCTGCTTGAAGGCCCCAAGTTGTAGGAAGGAGGGAACACGTTTCCTGTAATATATTTTCTTTGTTCACGAGTGGTGATCAGTTGCATTCATATGAACCATTTCAACCGTCAGTAGGAACTTCAAATACTTTCTTGATAAAAGCGAAGTGAATCTATAAGAATACCTACCTAAGACTTATAAATCAAGTAGTAAGAAAGGGTACTAACATTGAGTAGGGCATTAAACAAACAACACGTATGCTATAAAATCTTATACACTCCAATTACAGTTTTCAATTCAAAATCGAACAATCTAGAAACGAGTTTCCTCTCCATTTCAAAGCGCTCGTGAGTTTGTTTATAATATTTATAGGAAACAAATAGAAGTTTGCATTCCATCGGGCGGGATTGCGTTGCGTCCTCAAGGAAATCGCGGGAATACATTGTCATTCCGTTATTTGTTTTAAATCGCATTTCCTGTATCCTGCGTAATGTTTTTATTTTGATTAGAATATCTTGAATGTTGTTTTTATTTACAACTACTGTAAGGTTCATGTGAATACAGAACTTAAAATTGTAAGAGAGTCATGATGTAGTAACGGTATTAAAAGATATACTTTTTATACTACTACGGTGAAACAAGAACTTAGACTTAAAGAACAAGAAAGGTCATGATTGGTATTTCTTCTTCGGTCACTTCGACAATCACAAAACTCAGTCCTTCATTATCTATTCGCTCAACAAAATCAAATCAATTACCAATAAATAGTAAGGAACACTCAATCTGATAAATTAATTAATGCCACATTAAACTCATAAATATTTATCGCAATTTGAATGGACTCAAACGGGATGCGGTCTGTAATTATGGTTTCAGGAATCCACTGTTTGATATTTTAATTTTGAGAAGTAATTATTGAGGGAAGGCAATGTATATTTTGAAAGGGAAATCATTTATTTTTAATTTATACATACATTTATATACATATACACTCACGCCTTTTATCCCCGAAGGGGTAGGCAGAGGCACAACAACATAGCACACAAAATGCGTGAGCATGCGTAAGTCTTTCCATGTATACATAACGTCAGTATCAGGCTTGTAACCTGTATTCAGTAAATGAATGAATTTGAAGTATTCCTGCTTTTCTCTGAATTTATAATTGTATAAAGGGTTTTTATATATCAATGGTATGAAGTCTCCTCCTTTATTATACATTTAAGCGAAAGCTATTTCTGTCATATCATCTGTTGAATTTAGTAAAGTATGAATCGAATTAGCATGGCGGACGTCAAAATTGTGAAGGACGAAAAGGCCGGCGTTTTTATTTTACGCTATTCTATATTTATAAGATTTAAAGTTGGAGACTGGTATATTTAAATATTCTCGGCATGTTGTTTCAGGCTAGACTTCTTGATAGGTTTTATTCCGGCTAGATTCCCCCTTCCAGCTCGATTTTTTCATTTTGAATGACCATATTTAGCTCATGCCTCCTTGTACATTTTCGATACTACGCATTTCGGGCTTTGCGATATTCCTTAAACTTATAAAATCTGTATACATTAGAATGACGAGCTCTTCATACAATCCAATCGTATATTATTTACTTATTTATTTGTTATACTTTATTGTACACGTACATTAGAAAAATACAGTATATGCACTTAGAAATAAAGTACAATTGGCGGCCTTATCACTCCAGGCAATTTTTTATGGCATTGAATGACGAGACGAGCATGCCGTTCGCCTGATGGTAAGCGATACGACCACCCATAAAAAGTAGCAACATCATCCAGCACCTTGTGTTACAAAGTACTGTGTGACATTCCACTGCGCTCGTCATCCTGAGACATAAGATGTTAAGTCTCACTATGTCCTGTAGTTACACTGTAATAATGTCCTTCAAACCGAAACACAACAGTGCATGCACACTGCTGCTTGGCGGTAGAAATAGACATTGCGGTGGTACCTACCCAGACGGACTCTTACATATGAGAGATCTACCACCAGTAATGTACAAGACAATCGTAGCACCATGCTTAGCAAACAAAGTAAACCCCGTCATAGTGGCCCTCGTGCAAGGCGTTCTGGGATTAGACTGTGTATTTCTGTTTTCAAACAAGCAAAATTGTGTTGTCTGCCGAGGTAGAATCATCTCTAGTCAGTCGGCACTCTATCTGGACCTCAATACACTTACCATTAAGTGTAGTGGAATATATCTAGATATATCTACAGGTACAACATACATCATTTAGACACATAATTACTTTCCAAACAAACATACAAACTACACCAATTACCAAACTCCGTACACCAAATAAATCAAACCAAACGCGCCAATTTTCTCAAACAGAAAAAGCAATAAGCAACGACAAATCATTCTATTCGATAAAGCCGTTAGTGTCTAAATAACAAATAAAATATTCAGTTGGCAGGAAATGGTTCCGCATTATTTTCGCCTAACGTCCCCATAACTTTTTCGCGGCGAAAAAATCGCTCGCTCTCACCTCGTGAGCGAACATGGATACATACGGGCCCAGAGACTGCGAGATGAATAAATAATTTTTGCTATAGCTTTGCGAGAGTGGAGTGGGATGATATTAAAGTGTGGGGTTTGAGTCAAGTGTCTGACTTTTCGTATTTATGGGTGTTTGTTGATTATCCCTTTGATACTAGAATTGTCTGAGTCCTTCATAAGGAAATCTGAAGTCTTTGGACGTGTAAGGCCAGAGTTGCGGAGAAAAGGATTAACCTAAATGATAGAGAAGATGCGTGCGTATGATAATATAATTATAAACGAAACCTTCATTATTTCATTCGTTTACATTTTTCATTTTATATTGCAATGATTGAATTTACATTGAAATTAGCATATGCATTGTAAGTACAGTATTGTGTCAAGTGGCCGATCGCTCTAAATGCCTTGTTACTTCATGACCCTCATACAGAAGAGGGGTTTTGTCCAAAACAATAGAAGCGTTGATTAGTGTTTGATATAGATGTTATGTATCCGTTTTCTATTGACTGACAGCCGGTATGGCGTAGTGGGAGATGGCGGCTTTGAAACTTGGATCTCGGACGCCGAGACAAACGTTTGTGTAATCTGGAAATTATTGGGTCAGATTTAGATATAATTGTTAGTAATGTTTTGAAGTGGACGATAGCCTAGTTTGGAATGGAACGGTCTGCCGAGAAAATGTCCGGTGTTCCAAAACCCAAGGCACACAACTCCGAGTTTTCGAAGATATATTGTGTGTTTTGTTTATCATTTATCGTTCGCTTTAACGGCGAAGAAAAACATCGTGAGGAAACCTACATACCTGAGAATTCTCCAAAAGAATCTCGAGGTTATGTAAAGTCTGCCAACCCGCATAAAATATTGAATTGCAATATTTTAAACTAGTTTAATATTGGAATATACACACATTTTGCTGCGTTAGCCCGTATGTTCTTTATTGATGGACACGGGGTTTCTCTGTTAATACTGGTTTACGTTTCCTAATAATGCGCGGAGTCAAAATTTCTGTTTAATATTATGCTTGTCTAAGCGGATTAGTGGATTGCAAATAACTCATAACTTCTTACAAAGTACTCTCAGATGATATGATGGTACTCTCACGTTTTTTTTTTTTTTTATGGCATTGAATGACGATACGAGCATGACGTTCGCCTGATGGTAAGCGATACGACCGCCCATAAACAGTAGTAGCACCACACAGCACCTTGAGTTACAATTTTAACTCAAGGTGCTGGATGCTCGTCTCGTCATTCTAAGCCATAAAAAAAAGTACTGTGTGGCATTCCACTGCGCTCGTCATCCTGAGACATAGGATGTTAAGTCTCACTATGTCCTGTAGTTACACTGGCCACAAAGTCCTTCAAACCGAAACACAACAGTGCATGCACACTGCTGCTTGGCGGTAGAAATAGACATTGCGGTGGTACCCACCCAGACGGACTCTTACATATGAGAGACCAGAAAACTGTCTGTCTGTCTTCTACTGTTAAAACGAATGATTTAATATTTTTTACAATTAAATCAGTCAATGTCATCGAAATTGAACCTCGCTAGCTCCGTCTCGGCATTCCATTTACAACGCCAATGTTGTATTATAAATAACAAAACAGTCTTGCAATGAATAAAAATTAATACCCGATTTTATTTTCAGCATCCTGAAAATCTATCCAATAAACCCAAGGAAGACTACTGAAAGAATCTTGTTAACAACGAAGGCTATTAGTATTCCGTGCCGTTTTCCTTAAAATAACTTCCTTATTTTAATCCATTCAAACCATGACCTTTTCCGGGAAATCTGTTGGAAATGAAGCGAATTATGCGGCGTTCATTTAAAAAGTATGAATCTCTGAATATTGCACAATGGGTGAGATTTAACTGTCTATAAAGATGATTTGATTGTATTTTAAAGGTTTATTCTCCGCGTAGAGTTTTTATTTTAGGTTGAAGTTTCATATTAAAATGCTTGTTTTTAATTTATTATCAAGTTTGAAGAATTATGCGGTAGTTTATTTAGTTTCATGTTGACTTTGTAGTTAGAGTTCATAATTAAGGAATACTTAATTTTAAGGTTAGGAAACTGTTTATCAGCTTAAATATTTCTAAAAAGTCTAGCATTCCAAAACAATGAATTTAGATTTTTTTAAATTATCCTTCATGCAAATGTTTTAACGTGCACAGCCATTTTGAAACATGCAATATTATTTGAAAATATGTATGTTTATTGTTGATTCTTAGAGCTTGTATGTCATAACGAAAGCCAAGAAAAGAAGTGTGAAATAGCAACGCAATGGGCGTTACTGCGGACCGCCGGCCGCCCCAAACTCCACTACTTTTTTCATTACCTACGCAACCTTCGCGAGGCTATGAAACGCTCGGAGAGGGCAATACATAATTTTTGAAGGGTGTGAAACGAGTTAGGTATAAAGCCTTTAGTTAATGTGTGTAACAATAACAATTTGTTTGAATTGATTTAATTACAAAATTACTGGGCATGTAAAGATATTGGAACAAATGTTTATTTATTTAATACAGCAGTTACATTTTTTATTACAGCAGTTCACGGCGGCCGCTGCACTAGGCTCTAAACCCGTATCGTAGTGACTAATAAGTAAATTAACAGAAGGGGTTTTGGTCCAAAGTTTTTGAAATTCTGCCACGCCAAAATGAATATAATATACACGAACCCTTATCCAATATAGCGTAGTTCTACCTATAGATGGTAAAAACATGTTTCATTACTCTTGATGATCGGCAATTCAGCTATTCCATTATTTCAAGACAGCCTTATTTCTACTGTAAACGGCAAGCATTCGCTCTTAGAGTTTGAAATATAGGCACAATATTATGCGTAACATGCAACCGTAGTTTTAAATTTGCTGTTACGTTTCGTATGCACATCATACGAAAAACCAAATTGTCTCTTCACGTACCATAGAGACTATCCCGCCCTCACACCCGCCACTGTAACTCCTGTAAGCCAGGATCAGCAGTGGCACGCATTTTATGACACCGAGCGGTGAAGCTCGGCGAGTCTCAGGGAACACTAATCTGTCTTTAACCCGCAACGAAATTAATCAAATAGAAAGATAGGGAGGAGTTGGAAATATTAATTGTCCACTTCCCTCCATAGCAAAAACGGGCGACAAAAATAATGAACGAAGGAGGTATTTTAACCTCAATTTTAGAGACGCTTACAACTAGAAAAGCCAGTTGTAAAGCACCACGGATAAAAATTGAATGAAAGGGTCCTATCATATGAGCTGTCAAATTTGATTCCAATAATAGGTATGGCAAAAACGCCAGAAAGCACGGAAATTCCGTCTAGACTCTACAAGGTCCATGTAGTATACAACCCCAGATGTTATTTGCATACTATCCAACATGATGTTGCGCTCATCATGCCAAAGACCACACTCCCAAAGTACGTGATGTGCAGATTGTTCATATACGTAACCAGGTGTAGAGCATGGGCACACAGGAGAGTCAACCAGCCTAAATGAAAATAGTTTGCCCTTAAAATTACCGTGGCCGGTAAGAAATTGCGATACACAATAATCTATTTCTAGCCAGGTTTTATTTAGGCGATCGCGAACGCACGGAAACACGTACCATAGTCAAACATAACTCGAGACAAATAAGCCTACTGCGTAATATTTGAGACATTTTTAAGTCCATTCAAATCGCTTCCAGCCATAAGTCCGCCATTCTACTGGCCACATGTTAAGTGTCGGGGTGTCGCCTGTTATTTTATTGTTTCACATCGCCGCGGCTTAACACTCGCAAAGAGTTACTGTTTCGTACTTTTGCTTGTTGCCTAGTTTCGATTTGTAGCTTTTAGTTGCGCGTAAATTCCCCTCAACTCAATATTGCCAAAGTTTTCACACCTAGACTGCAGTCATGTTTTTGGTAGGCGATATTATTCGGGTGTTTGATTTCTTATGGTATAAGGAAGACGTGGTGGATTTCCTGGTGGGAAATTAATTTTGCCGATTACGTATAAGAGTTAGAGGAATAGTGGGTTCGTTGTCTAACAAAATGGACAAATGGCCATTACGACAAGGAAGCATCCTTTTTATTTTTTTTCTTTGAGACAGTGGTAACAACCCAGAAATGTTTGTCCAATAACAGTTTAGCTAAAAAAAATGCAGTGTAGCTCTATTATTTATGATATCTATGGATACAATTAAAATTATTACCGACTAAGCCATTGAAAAACATTATTATGAATTAAAGATGCGATTATTTACTGGTGGTAGGTCTCGCATATATGTTAGAGTCCGTCTGGGTGGGTACTACCGCAATGTCTATTTCTACCGCCAAGCCACAGTGTGCATGCACTGTTGTGTTTCGGTTTGAAGGACATTGTAGCCAGTGTAACTACTGGACATAATGAGACTTAACATCTAGGAATGCCATGCTAAGTACTTTGTAACTCAAGGTGCTGGATGGTGTTGCTACTGTTTATCGGTGCTCGTATCGCTTACCATCAGGCGAACGGCAAGCTCGTCTCGTCAATGAAAGCTATAAAAAAAATTGGTAATAAACTGATCCAATTGTATATAAAAGTTATTTTTTCGGAATCCAAATTATATGATAATTATGGTTAACATAATTTAATTTTAAACAATGCAGTTTTAGTGTTTTCATACGTTTGTACGGCTATGCTGGATAAAGAACATATAAATACAGCACATAGATTTATTATCAAAACAATATTCTGTATGACAAAATAGATAAACCACCTCGCTCTTCTTCCTGCAGGAAGCCGCTGTAGGAACGACCGTGTACGAGATATGTGAAAAAAGCATGAACTATGACTTAGGTTCTGTACACGTCTAGATAATGAGTTAGGTTCTAAAGAGATATTCTATACATTGCTCGGGAAAAAGCTTTACTACTAAATCATAGGCCTCATAGTTGAATGTTACAATTGTTACAAAATTCCGTCCCATGATGTGATAGGGGGCGAACTACTCCACATAATACTGAGTAGAAAAACCCAATATCACTTTGCTCTACCCGAGGATCGAACCTGAGACCTCAGGCTTGCAGTCGTACCGTAATACAACTACGCCACCGAGGCAGTCATACATGCGTTTATTATGTATCCTCTAATTGCATACCAATTATTGTCGACACAATAACAAGTTTTACATTGTTGGAGGAGGGCGCTTACAACCCCTGACAACCCTCACAATGCGAGTTCATATGCTGAGTTTAATTTCCATTCATCAGCTTCTTGCTATCACTGCGCCGACATTTCATTGTCATATCGGCGGAAACTTAATATCCACGAGATAGAAATCCGCCATTGTGCATTCTCGTTATATTACAGTTTGCTTGGAGATTAAATGCATTGAACGGTGACCAGTGTAACGTGGACTGTCATTCTAATGATAGGTGTTTGTGGGAGGGTTCAGTTATTAGCGTTGATTGCGTCATGATGACGTAGAGGAATGGTTTGTTCTTTTGGTAAATGAGACTTTCTGTCAGAATTTTATGTTAGCCGTAGTTGCTGTTCTCAAGACGGAATATACAATATCCTAACAAAAAATGTGTTACCACGGTTCAGAAATAAGGCTGATTTTTCATAGGGATCACATAGGCTGTAAGTTGTCTGACCACCCTGTGCTGGCTGGTCTCCCAACAAACCTTGGCGTAGGGCCGCTACGGGATTTCAAAACACGCGGGTAAAGACCTATTGTGTTACAAATCACTAAAACTTTATAGATACAACAAAGAATAATATTATGTAGCTTGAAGTATTTCCAAATGCTTTAAACCTTGCAGTATGCACATATGTTGCTTCCCACAATTATGTTGATGTCGGCATTGCTTCTGCATAATCAGATACGAAGATTGCGTCTTGGCATTGCAATAGTTAATGCCGAAGGATCAATTATAATTGGTACATATTATTGAATTTCTAATTCGGGACTAGATATTAAAATATGGTTATAATGGTCCCGTACGGAATAAAAATAAAACATTTGAAATATTTGCAGAATTACTTATTTTAGATAGAATTCCGAGATGACAAAGAATAGAAGCAAGAAAATATAGAAAATGTAAGTATTTCTCTCAATCTGGCCGGTCCCTCGTGTCTGAAGATCGTGGTCAGCATCAGGGTTGTATCTGGAGTGGATGATCTGCTCCACCCGTTGCTGTCCAGCGCGTCTCTTACGTCTCTGTAGAATTTTGAGGACTCATCGTCCTCTTTCACTTGGTCGGTCCATCTTGTTGGTGAACGACCGCGCGATCTTTTGCCTTCGGTGTTCCCCATCACAATAATTTTCTAAATTTTTATCGCCTCTGCGCACTGTGTGGCTGAATATGAAAGTATGCGTTGTTGGGCATATGACAATAAAAATATCACATTATTTTAATGTTACGCGATTTTATTTAAATCCAATTTAGAAGTAAATAATCAAATACGCTCAATAGACAAATGCGAAAGATATTCAGTACATCTTCATAAGAATCAAGTGATTTTATAGTAGTAGTTTTTATAATAAAAACATCCAGAAAATCTTTAATTACCGCTTAGCGTGAACGCTTGTGGATCCTGCCGTACACGATGTTACAAAAAGTTGTATTACTTCTGTTACTATTGTTTCCAAGATATCCTTCACCACACTCTTTAGTATAAAATTTATAAACGATACATTTATTTCTAGCATACCGTTGAATAAATCTTTATAACGTTTCTAATTGGATTTAGTTTTTGTACTTTGGCAAATTATCAGGCATAGTTTAATAATTTTCTTAAATTTATGGCCTTTTGTGGCTGATGATGATGATGATGATGATGATGGCCTTTTTTGAGAGCGTCGGCCTGAATTCTTATTATAAGGATTATAGCGCAGGATAGCAGCATGGACAGTATTTTCAGAGATTCAAACCATATTTATGAATAGCTTTTGCTCGCGGCTCCGCCCGCGTGAAAAAGTTTTTCCCGAGTAATAGTACCGCTTTATTTTTTAAAAAAGTTTAAAAACGATAAAAAGTAGCCTATGTTACTCGCTGATAAAGTAGCTTTATATTGAATGAATTTTTAAATTCGGTCCAGTAGTTTTTAAGTTTATTCGTTACAAACATAAAAAATACAAATCTTTCCTTTTTATAATATTATTGTAGATATAATCACAAACCCAATTTCACCAGTAAATTTAAGCGGCTACGCGCAGAACAAGTCCAAAGAGCAAACACAAAATATTAATACAACAAAAATATTGATACGTGTTTGTTTGTGTTCAATTCGCCGGAGAACACTTTCGTATCTGTTACAATATTTGCCATCCGACGTTTTCCAATATAAAAACTTGTGAGCAAACATTCGTCTTATCACTTGAGATACTAGAAGTTTTTTGGTGCCATAAGGTATTTTTAATGTATTTTAGTATGTATCTATCTAACATTATAAATCTGAAAGTTAAAAAGATGTTTAGCTGTTAGAAGTAAACACAGAAAGCGCTAAACGAATTGAAATTAAAGTAGAATGTCTATATGTGTATGTATATTTGTTAGATATTTATTGTCATAAACATTGTACAGTCACCAGCATAAGTACCTGAACAAATTCAAAATTTCAAATCGCCTACATACTTGTTTGTTCTTACTAATCATTCTTTTAACAATAACCGTATTCATAACCGTTTTAACAATATCGATCTTAGCCTAATCCCTATGTTAGAATAATCACAGGAATGCAGCTTGTCAACAATATTCAAAATGGCGAAAATAGAAAGAAATATCGTCGTATTCAATCAAGAAAAATATACCCCGAAAACAATTACTATCAAATTAATTGAAGTAATATATAAAATTATATAGTAAAAAATTAATCATATCATAAGGCTATACACTCTCTTCCAAAGGTATACGGACAGGTTTTAATAATCTCTTTTGAATTCTAGACTATTTTTTTATCGTCTAGAAGTCCCACACTTTTGTTTCAGAAAGGACTGTCATGCGCTTAAAGCTCTGAGAGACAGTTTCTAATAAATAAGGTAGTCGTAGCGTAGACCTTCCTGTTGCACGATGAACTGATAGCTTGAAAAATAATGTTGGATATTTAATGTGCGTTGTTCAATACCGCGATGGTTTTCCTAAATTAATGTCATGGATTTTAAACCCAAAAGAGTATTACATTAAACTTGTGACCCGCCCCGGCTTTGCACGGATGGCACTAATTATAATCTATATCCAGATGACTCCTGGTAGTCCGATCGCTACAGAACTCCACAGAACCACTTGCTGTATAATCTAAAGATAAACAAAAAAAAACATTAAGATCGCTCTAGTTGTTTTGAAGTCCATAGTGAATATATATATACACATTTATACATTAGTATAGATATTAATAATATAGATTACCAAATTTTGCTTAAAGCAGTTTTATCAAAATAAATGTTTTACTATGCACTTTCATACTACCAAATTTCCACTTTATCCGGTCAGCAGTTTAAGGGTAAATTGTAAAATATTAGTATAATATTAGGTTTAGGATATAGAAAATTATAGTAGTAACCAAACACGTCGCCTTTCCACCCCTTTCCTTTCACGAAATGTATCATGATTTTCGAAAGCTAATATACATTGTACTCAAAGAGGATTTTTTGGCGGCACGTCCGAGTAGAAATGGAAGTATTAACGGCGCATACGTAAAGGGAAGATGGCTAGATCGGTGCACCATTGTCTGCGCTGTAAGAGCTTTGTGCCCCCAACTTCCGACACAATTCAATACGAGCTGTAGCCACCGCGAGGGATGGGAGACCAGCGATTGTATGGGAAAATATTTTAACAAGATCATAAATATACAATAACTAGCTTTCATAGCATCACGCCTTTTACCTATTCAAGGTAGGCAGAGATGTAACACACGTACATTAAATTAATCTAACTATTTTAGATAGCCTAGGAATGAGCATTTAACTATTTATCGGGCATAATTCCAGACTTATTTTGCATAAAATCTAATATCACTCTATCCAAACCGGAGATCGAACCTAGGACCTCAGCGCGGTAGTCGTAATGCGTCCGCAATATAACTACGCCGCCCAGGCAGTAAAAAAAAATAGTTTTCACCCGCGCCAATGCCCATTTTCAAGATGCACCACCAAACAGCATTTAATTTCTTTGGTACCATCCATAATAATATGAGTAAAGTATCAAATATAATGTATGGAGATGTCTGAAGTTATATGACAATACGTACACGTTTTTTTGATTGCATTTTTTTTCTATTCTTTTATTTAAAACGGATGTATTCAACAGCTATTCTCTCGTCAATTAGACACGTATCATGTATCAGCCGGCGCGACGCAGCGGTTGGTTCGAACGCCTGATACCGCGTCATACAAGAAACACGCCGGCCATCGTTCCTAACGCGACTAAACGCTGTTTAGAATTGCATTTCGATTAATGTAATATGGAATGGATGTATTCGAAATCAAGATATGTGTTTCACGTTACTCGATAATTCGAATATAGTACGCTACACATATTATTATAATTGCATTCAAGTCGTTGGACATAATCCCCGGCATTAAAATTGCCCTACAGATTCTGAAACTAATTAGCTCCAAACCTTAACTATCATGTCAAGATGAAATTCTCACAATACTCTATAGTAGCTCTCTTGCCAAATCAAATAAGAAATCTTACTGTCTTACTTCTTATTTTAGTAGTTACTAATATTATAAATGCGAGAGTTTGTGAAAATGTTTGGATTTTAGAACTAAACGCTGAAACAATTGATGAAATTTGGCACACAGGTAGATCATTTCCAGTATTAACACACAAGCTAGGTTTTATGCCAGTTATTTGCTCCCATGGAAAATGGATATTTTTAATCTGATTCTTTAAGTAGATAGCGCTGGCGTCGTACTATGTTTTAGAGACTTTTGTAGCGGGAAAGGCTTTTCATGCGGGCGAAGCTGCGACGAACACCTAGTATTTCTATATGTTCACGAGTTTCTGTTCCAAGCACTTAATCCACACGTAACAAAGACTTAACAGTGGGCTGTCCGTCTGTCTGTCTAGCCCAGCGGCCGGTATTTTGACGGCAACATGCGAATTTCATACGGAAACTGTGCACGGAATAGCACGGAGATTTGCATTTCGCTATTTTTATAAGTTAATTGAATAGCTAGATGTTTTTGCTGGAAGAAATTGAGGACTGAGGGTGTAAATATTTTCTACAACAAGCTTTGAAAACTGCGCTGCGCTGATACCGTCTTGAAATTGGTTTGGTAAGTAAAAGGAGCTCTGGTTATTATCGTATTCTGTCCTGCTATCATTGTCGTTGAAGACAAGATAACTCTCCACCAAGTCATCGCCATAATTTTGGAAATCAACTATGGAACTTAGCCAAGCGTCTGCCTTGTAGTATAAAAGAGTACCTATAATACCAGAAGCATTGTGTACGTTGTTGACCTTAAAGGATAGAAATAGAGTCCGTACTATATAGAAAGGAACATGTTTTAAACCCCGTAAAGCCTTCTGTCTATAAGACATGTTCTTACATGTCACACTCTAGGGAGATTCATTCAAAACTCCGCATTAGAAAAAGAGAAGAAATGATTTTTCTCCTTTAACCAAACCCAAACTACAACTAGAGTAGTAAATAGATGCATAATAACTCATCAGGGTTATATTTAGCGCTTGTGAAGAGGCCATTTACGTCAGAACAGACTGCAAGCACGGCGCCTCTCGCTTGGCAGCACTCCGGACTGTTATTAGGAACTTTGAATGTGTGAATTAGAATCTGAATTACTGTATGTCATTGTTGAAGCTTGAATATCGTTTGATGACACTACTGTCTCAAGACGTGATTAGTATTATGTTAGGGTCAAGTAAGCCATAGCCTAGTTGGGAACAGAACGGCCTGCCGAGACGAATGCCCGCAGATTCCTAACGCATACACAGAGGTGTATAGTCTGAGGACTATTCGGAGTAACCTGAGTATTGTGTCAATTATCATGGACTGTAACGGTGAAGGACACATGAGGACTCAATACTTGAGAATTCTTCATAATAATTTCGGGGGCATGTGAAGTCTGCCAACTCGTAGTAGCCCAGCGTGGTGGACTAAGGCATAACCCTCGCAGTAGAGGAAGCTCGTGCTCAGCAGTAGGCAGTTTATAATACAGGGCTGGTATTATTATGTTAGGGTCACCACTGTCTTAAGACCAACGTGTGTATTGTTCCATAATATGATGAGAATATCCGGCCCTCGCACCAGCTATTGCAACTATATAGATACTGATTTGAATAACCAGAATTCCGAGAACCAACAAATGTTTGCAATGTATTGATTCAATTTTTTTTTATTAATGCATGGAAGTCTATTATTCCCCGATTAATATATTCATTCAATTATATTTGATTGTGTTTATAAATAAGGTTCATCTTCATGTGGGTGGAGCCGGGGGAAGAATATCGTAAATTTTTGGCCTTTCAGACAAAATAAGTAACGGCATATCAATCAGTATCTCTGTATATTTATAGAAGTCTATTAAAAGCTGACGAAAACAGAATTATACTGGCTTTGATATTCAAAATGTTTTATTTATAGATTTTTTATCAAATACCGTTCAAAGCATCACGACGTTGTAGCTAAAAATACAGAGAAAGAAATATAAATTCGTGTGTTTTTCCTTGATTGCCCAGTTTTTTCCGACCCGTAATACAGGACGCAAGCTTATCGTCACAGATTTTATAAATTTAGATAACTGTGGTAGTTAAAGCGAACTTTTGCCTGCTTTATAATCATTTTGTAGCGTATACGGATCCTGGTCGACCTGGGTTCCATTTGACTGGACCGATACTAAAAACATTTTAATCCATACAAATCGTCACCCTACAAACCCCATGCTCTTTCAATTATCTCTATCCTTATTTCCAACTTCCCCTCATCAGCCCCAAAAACGAGCTCATGAATAAAGCCGCGCGCACACGTAGCGTTATCAAGCTGCCAGTGTGAACAGCGTATAAATCACCGACACGCCGCGATACGTCCCACGGCTTAGCGTGAACGCCGCCTTATATCTCGCCGGGACATGTTAATCGCACTTGAGATTGGCTCGAGCGAAACTGTGTGTACCGCTTTATAGAATATGAAGGGTCTTAAGAGTAAACATTTGGAATAAGCTTAATTAGTTATCCGTCTCTTTTACTCTCTATTTGTCTGTAGAAAGTGACGTAACGATGATTTATTTGAATTAAGACGTAAAGTAGTGGTGATTATGCTGGTGGGAGGATGTACTTTATATCCACCCGGATAATTCCTTCAATTGGATTTTATCCCAATTTAACTGTGATGTGTGTGCATTAGCTTATATAACTAATCTGACTTAATGCAAAATACTTGGTATAAAAAATGTATAAAGATTCAATGGACAAATGATGACAAAAAGTAAACCCGGAGTTTCTTTCAGCCTCTCTTCTTCGGGTAATCATCGCTTAGGTAGCTAGTGAAAGGCTGGTAGTGCAGTTAGGTTAGGGTCTGTATTGTCCTCACCGGTGAGGATCGCAACGCGTTCCTCCCATTATTTTTAATAAAAATGATTTATCGTTTTTTTATATCCTCTTTCCTGCCAGCTCGAGCTTGGCTTTTTTATTTATTTTTCATTGATTTTACTCCCTATAAAAACTTCTGTAGTTAAAGAAGTGTTTTTTTGTAATAATAATAATATATCTTGACAAATTCGTGAACATAGGTTCACATACTGATATGTATAACTATGTCTAAAATCATTACATAGTAATAGACGCAGCGTTTCATTCTATCCGCGAGGGCAGGCGGACCGGCTCCGCGATACATTTTTGAACAGTTTACACAGCCATGTAACAAGCTACGTTCCAAAAGTATATCTCATGTTGTATTAATGTGTACAGTGCGTTAGATTATTCCATGGGATACTGTATTAAATACGATTACTGTATTTAAAAAAGAGATAAATGACTACTTCTATATTCAGCCGCGGCGTAGCTAATTTTGCGTAGATAACGAGTTACTGTTGTTTGTTATTTTGCTTTTAACGGAGGGCCTTTCCTTTCCTAAAGAATATCCTGTAAATTGATTAAAGGAAGATCCGCTATGAATCCTGTGATATCTTATTTACCAGAATGAAAGGCGAATTACGATTCAGTGTTTTGAGGGTAAGATTAGCTTCTTTTTGTTATTGAACAGTTCAAGTTTAGGCCCTTATTGTTAGGCAACCTAACAATTAATCGAGGTGTTCTAGGTGATGTACTATAAATAATTTTAGCGCTTTCAAAATAAAGCTAGAGAATAAATAAATAAAAATCCATCTGTCTCGGAAATACGTAAAAATATCTGATTATGAAAAAAAATAACGTTTTTTAAAGTTAAAAGTTAAAGTTTTTATCTTCTAGATTAATTAAATCATTTATTCTTGCCTGTTCATTTTTGCGGTGAAGTGTACCCAGCGGGCCAGCTCGGGTGACAGTGCATTCAAAGTGAATTGTATATGATCAGAGACGTCATACTCGGGGGCTATACTGAAAACTGAAATGAAAGTAGTAT
The DNA here is from genome assembly GCA_947568825.1 of Sphinx pinastri. Classification (NCBI taxonomy): domain Eukaryota; kingdom Metazoa; phylum Arthropoda; class Insecta; order Lepidoptera; family Sphingidae; genus Sphinx; species Sphinx pinastri. Next base: position 1,460,000 of record OX387623.1, read on the forward strand.
CATAATGAAAATGCTACTTTAGGTAGCACCGGCGATTTTTAGTTATGGTACTTACCTATAGATAATGTCATGCACGATGACGCGCTCCAGCAATTTCAAAAACGCTTACAGTCCAAGTGTGCAATGTTCGGCTTGGGTAGAAGCGGAAGATATACATACATCATGAAGATGTAAATAGTAAATACACACTTAATAACTATGAGTCAACACGCATACTACGCTGAATAATCAGTCATAAACGGTGGGGTGCGTCATCGTGGATGGCATTATTTATAGTGTGGTATTACGGTTTTTTTTTTATTTTAGTACCCGAATGAGCATAATACGAGCTAACGACTCGCTTGATAGTAAGCCTTTATTTCTGCCCATGGACTATAGTAGCTATATTCAACCTGGGGCCCGCTAAGCTTTTGTATAAGACTCGCTGAGGTTTTACAAGTGGCCCACCTGAGTTCAAAAATCTCACTAACACTACAGAAACTTTTCCCAAGATGATTTGAGCTGTGTACTAACCCTAGAAGAATGAAAACATTCAGTTAATAAAATAAACAAAACGATATTTTTTATTACGCTTTTAGAGACTTAAGTAATGAAATGAAATGGTTTATTTGAATCCAAAAAACGTTAACATTACTTAATTTTTACTCTGCCACCAGTTCGGAAAGCAGCAAGAAACTCTAGTTTTACTCTTTCAAAATCAGTTCGAATGTATAAACCATGTACAGCGTATAATACAAAAAAATGAAGTCTTTTAATTTGTTGAGAGCAGTGAGAACATATATTTACTAGCATAATAAAGTAGATCGAGTATAAATATACGACGCGTCGTGCGCTGTTACCAAAAAAAATTAGTACGGCTGGAGTATAGCAATACATGGGGCATAGCCAAACTTCTGGCTGCTGAAACGACTTTTATTAATTTTTGTGCACACTCTTACGCCTTTATATCATACGTAACAGGCAGAGGCGCAACTAGTGCACTAGCTTTTCGCCATTTATATTCTGTCCCATTATATGATAGGGGGCGAGACTATTGCTATATCGGACACCAATACCAGACTCCGGGCTGATACTGAGTAGAAAAACTCAATATTACCTTGCCCACCCCGGGATTAGAACCCCAGCAATACAGAGCGGCGTCGTAGAGCGCACACAATACAAGAACGCTACCGAGGCAGTCGTTATCGTAGTAAATTTTATAGTTGTAGTCAGCAGTTAATTTTTGTGACATTTGCATTTTTATTCATATAATATTATAATTTATGCAACTATTGATTTTATAAAATACACGTTTTACCTACAGCTCTGTCGCAGTAAACTACCTACTTTCCAGTTTTAGGATAAATACCGAGATCAAGTGCCGAAACTTCTCGCTGTTACATTTGACGGTTTCTAACTGTTGATTACAATTTCATGTTTAACTTTTAGACCAAAACTCTGAAGTGTTTAACCTGGTTAAACACCAACTCTACACTTCAGTTCATTATATCAAAAAAACGTATAAACAAATAAATAAATAACATAGTAATGCAGTCGTAAACAAAACGAAGCCTTTGAAATAAGAAAAACTTACATGAATTATTATGCTGGGGTATGGAAGAAGAAAAATAAAACGAAACCTGTTAAAATAACATAATCATTATGGGTAGTTTTACAGGGTGATCACGATAAGCAAAAAAAGATAAAAGACTTTGCAAATAGTTCACAACGGTTTTGTATCGTCCAGTGAATATAAATCCGAGGTCATATGCGTACAAATCAAACAAAAAGCTTGTCAAGAGCGAATTGGTAACGCACATCGAGTTCCGCACTTATTTTATTTATTTATTTAAGGAAGACTTATAACTAGCACAACAAAAACTAGTAAATATACCAAAAAAGAAAAATGTCACCTAAAAGTTTTCACAAATATAGTGCACTATTATAGAACAATAATAGGCAGATACGTGAAAAAATACTGTTATTTCTTTCTAATGGGAATATCTTTACATATTATAACACAAAGTCCCGCCGCTGCGCCGCTTCTGTCTGTGTGTCTAAACGCGATAAAGTCAAAAAGTACCGATCGGACTTCGATGAAATTTGGTATGGTAGTTTGCAACCCTGAGAAGGCTGACCCTCAGATAAGACTTGTCAAAGACTGAAGCATACCTATGATAAATAACAAAAACATTCTAAACGGATAGTTAGTCGATATTTGTTTATGTACTCCGTTTTATTGCCATTCTATGTGTACGGACCCCCAAACCCGCCCGAACCATTACGCCATGCCTCGTCACTTCATACATCACTCAACATATTATTTAGGCAGACGTTATTAATGGCTTCGGAACGGCTTGCAAAGCAGAATGTCTTGATTCCGTCGCACTTAAAAATGTATCAATCAGTGAGTGATGCGACGCCCCCTCACTCCCCACTTATCGCTACTTGGACGTCTTCCATATAGGCTTAGTTGTGATGGAAGGGGCAAGTGATTTTTGGTTTATTTAAGTTTTAACCTAGTGGGAGATGTCTTGCAGAGTCGTGGAGTTAGACTTAGTTTAAAACATAAGATACATACGTTTTCTCAATGAAGTAAACCCAGGACCGGTGGCGGCCTTAACAGACGCGAGGAACCGGGGGGAGCAAAGAAAATCGTAGGTAAGGTGCTCTATTGTCAGTTGTCATTGTGACCATGTAAAAATAATAAGGTCAGGCAAGGCACCGCGCGAGGCTCCAGGCAACTGCCCAGATCGCCCACAGCTCAGGACTTTCTGTCCACAGTTCCGTCCGTCCTACAAGTTTGCTCAACTAACAAGGTTTTTTCTAAATTGGAAACTCGTTATTTTATTACCACCATATTTTATAACTACCATTGATGCTTTCAACACAGTAGAAACAAAATTGCGTTTCGTTTTTAACTCCAACAGCCATGTTTAATGTTCAATGACACATGTAGTATTTCTAATTTTGTCATGTGCTTAAACTTGTTACCCCGGTAAATTTTTGGAGTAATCGATATTTTTGTTGACACCCTAGATATGTCATATTGAACACCTATGGGTTCTTTATTTTTTCTTATAGATTTTTTTATAAAACTTTCATAAATATCTTGCTCTATTTTTTTGGCAAGTATTGGTAACTGGTAGGCCTCTCGAATGAAAGAGTAAATATTGGTATGTAGTAGGCTAACCCTTGAATGCGAATCGTGGTAACGAGCCGCTATGGTGTTTTTTTTTCATGTGTACTGTAGTTGCTATTCAAACGGCTCAACGAACCTTAGTGCTGTCGAAAATAAAGGAAAAATCTGCCAAAAAACTTTTTATTTTACATTTCTATATCTTCCATTAGCTGGCAAACGTATAATAAAATCATAATATTAAATATCGCAATAACTCCTCAACTCTCCAATAACTCGGAAGAAGCCAGATAAACTCGAAATATAACAAGCTATAAAATAGATTAAATTGGGAAGGTTACAGAAAAATATGAAAATTTTGTTCCTGATAAATAAGGCCGAGTTTAAGGATTTCGATATTTCACCGACACAAAAAAATTTGCCAATCCGAAACCATACAATTACTTCAAGGATAACAGTAAGTAAATGAAATCCAAATGATTTTATCGAATCGATAAGAATGATTAAGATTCTGTCAATTTCACCTCTGAATTATTAACACTGCTTTGTTTATTCAATATCATTAAATATTATTTATTATTCTTTGTTGCCCTAATTTTACTAAATCGGAACGTAATTTAAACCAACTAGATCACAAAGACATATTACCTAAAATGCCTCCAAAATTGAAGAATCCCATCGAAAAACATTTCAGTGCTCTCACTCCTTACCACTATTACTTTTTTGCTCTTCTGCTTACGAGTAAACTTCCCATATTCTGGCATATTCTAAACTTAATATTCCTCTCTCCGCCTATGAATTACTACTGTAATGATGAACCTCAAAACTCTACTTTGAAGAACACGTGTCCTTGTGATAATCCGGCGTGGGATAGAAGCGTCTTCAAGGAGACAATTCAGACGAAATTTGGAATACTCTGTGACACTCAGTGGCTGATAAGTTTCTCTCAGAGTATGCTGTATGTTGGGACGCTGTTTGGATCTTTGATTTTTGGATTTTTATCTGACACGTAAGTTTAAGCTAAATGAATTTTGCATCGGTGTTGGAGTTGTGTTACGGTATTGTCATACTGAGATCTCAGGCTCATATCCAGGGTCGGGTAAAGTGATATTGGTTTGTTTTGCTCAGTGTTAAAGACTGTAGTCTGGAATTGGTTTCCTTATAAGGCGACAGTCTCGCCACCTAGCATATTATTGCAATGCAATCAGCCCTGTATTATAATATACTGCCCACTGCTGAGCACGGGCCTCCTCTACTACTGATAGGGGTTAGGCCTTAGTCCACCACGCTGGTCTAGTGCGGGTTGGCAGACTACACATATCTTCGAAATTCTTATAGAGAACTTCTCAGTTATGTAGGTTTCCTCATGATGTTTTCCTTCACTGTTAAAGCGAACATCATATTAATCATATTATTATAAGACGGAATATACATGGAAAAAAGTGAGTGTATTAGTTGCGCCTCTGTTTATCCCTTCAGGCTTACAAGGCATGAGTGTGTGTGAATTTTGTTTCTTTTTTTCAAAATTACAGCTTATATTGTATTTTACGTAAAAATGTAGAATGTAAGTCATCTAGTAAATACATACACATGTTTTCAGATAAATTCAGCTTAATTAAAAGAGTTTGTGATTAAAATCTTGACATAAACAATCAGAAAACGCCGTCAGCTCTGTTAGTAAAATAACTTAAATTCAAGTGTTTCTTTAGAGTTCTTTTTTTCAGATACGGTCGTCTCGCAATGTTCTCCATGACCTGTCTTATTTTAGCCATCTCAGGATGTCTAGTCAGCATTATGCCGACAGCAGCTTCGTTCATCGTCATGAGAACCATCGAAGGTCTGGGCGTGGGAGGTGCTGTAGTGACATCTTACGTCCTCTGTGTGGAGTACTGTGGGACCCGTCACAGAGAGATGATCACGGCTTTGTTCCACATCCCGATAAACCTAAGCCACATGACCTTAGCTGGTGTGTCATATTTACTAAGGCATTGTGACGAATTTCAAATAGCATTGTCCTTACCGATATTTATTTTTGTGGCGCTGTATTGGTTGATGATGGAGTCCCCGAAGTGGTTGATGGATATAGGAAAGGTAGATGAAGCAGCCGCGGTGATGGAAAAGATATCACGCTTGTAAGTCTTTACAATTTAAATTCACCTTACTTTTTTATTAGGAAGGGTCATTTTACAAATGAGCGTGTATAACTGTTTTTTGTATCAATTCATTCATTCAGTGATATTTATTAGTTGTAAAAGTGTGCTAGACCAACCCACTAAAATTTGAGTTCTTTTAAGGAGTAAAAATTCAAATAATATCTTTAAAAAGTTTAAAATGAATTTACGATTTTATTTGAAGACTCGAGAAAACTTAAAACTTATGTACCCTGTCAGCACTTGAATCAACAAGAATTGAATATAGTTAAATGTAATTTCAATTTTTAGAAGTACTTAACGTTTTCTTTCAGTAATCGCAATTCCTACGAATCAATTCGAACAGAGCTAGAAGAATACCACACAGCGCACTCCAAAAACTCTAGAACGAAGATGAAGTTCTGGCAAATATTTAGGCACAGGAAACTGAGTCTGAATTTTATTTGCATGGCAGTGGTGTACTTCGTCTGCGGCATGGGGTACTACGGAGTCTCCCAGTACATCGGCCAAATGAGCGGCGACATTCACATCAACGTTGCTATTTCAGGAGCTCTCCTCCTACCAGGAACCATAGCGACTATATTTTTACTTAAAATACTGAATCGACGTCCATTTTTAATAGCAACAAACTTCTTATCTGGTTTATTTATGTTAGTAGCAGTATTGATATCTTCTCACGCCACGTGGCCCAGGGTTGTCATAGTCTGCATCTGCAATTGCTTCTTCTTTATGTCTTTCATTATTGTATTTTTGTATAGTGTAGAATTATTTCCTACTTCTGTTAGGAATTCTGTTTTGGGAGTCCTGTCTGTGGTGGCACGAGTGGGACAGATTAGTGCCCCACCAATAAATGCTTTACCAGGTACATCATCGGGAACTATATTTGCTGTAATGGCTATGCTTGGGGCTGTTGTGTGTTACCCGCTACCTGAGACTAAACACACAGAACTACCATCGTCGATAGAAGATTCTAAAACCCTACCACGAAAGAAGATACAACCCAGTGATGATCAAGGAATGAGAATGTCTCAAGATGGATAGAATGGCAATGATGTATTTTATAAAGTTTTATTGATATATATCATGTAATTCTAGGTATTGCAATATTTTTTACTTTTTACCTGATACTGAAAATTGTGCAACATAGCAGCGAAAACATATTTATAGTAATTTTATATATTTGTATCCAAAAAAATGCGTGTAATTAGATAGAATGTACATGTTTACACCTAAAGAAGTGTGCAATAACTATTTTTATTACTTTTATTATTATTGGTTAAATATAATTTTATCAATCACTACTAAAGTTTAATTACTGCCAAATGCCTTTATAGGTACACGTTCATCTAAGCCCGAGTAATTAAGAGTAATTGGTCAACGACATGCAATAATAAATAATTTCTTGGAAACGCATCTAACGCGTTCATTATGGTGAACCACACATAATGTACACTGTGTGATTTGATTATGTCAAACATGCTTGAATCATAATAATATTATAATACCAGCCCTTTATTTTACAGGGTCATTTAGACATTGTGTCAGTGAATAACCTTGAATACTGCCTTTTTTTTCGTGGGGATAAAACGCGTTATCGCTACCACCACTGGGGAGTGAGTGGAACGGTGACATTGGACCGTAAGACTGTGTGAAACCAACATAACCGTGGCAGCAATGACGCGTTTTATCCCCGCGAAAAAAAAAACAGTATTCAGGATCATTTACTGACGCAATGTCAAAATGACCCTGTAGGATATAGGGCACGTATTATTATTATTCAAGCATGTTTGACATAATGCACATGAATACTGCCTACTACTTAGTACGGGCCTTCCCTATGTCTGAGAGGGTTAAGGTTTTAGTCCACCACGCTAGCCTAGTGCGGGTTGGCAGACTTCACATATTTCTAGATTCTTTTTTGGAGATTTCTCAGCTATGTATGTTTCCTCACGATGTTTTCCTTCACCGTTAAAGCGAATTATAACTGATAAACAATACAGACATAATTTCGGAAAGTCATAGATGTGTGCCTTGGCTTTTGAACATGCTGACATTCGCCTCGGCAGACCGTTCCATTCCCAACTAGGCTATCGTGCATTACTTATTTTCACGGGATTTCATTCTTTTTCTATTACTCAAAATAGTATAAAACTTATTGATATTAAATTATAGAACCTTCAGTATATCTTTAATCCTAATTTTAAATCTCCTATTTTGTATGACTCTATATTATAAAGCACAAAACGCTCCACACTGTTCTGCTATATAGTTTTATTATTTACGACATCACATTAGAAACCTTTAACATTATCAGTGTTTCCCTACTATATTACGCCTGTATTATACACTTGGTAGGTCTCTCGTACCACCGCAATGTCTATTTCTACTGCCAAGCAGCAGTGTGCATGCACTGTTGTGTTTCGGTTTGAAGGACATTGTAGCCAGTGTAACTACTGGACATAATGAGACTTAACATCTTATGTCTCAGGATGACGAGCGCAGTGGAATGCCACACAGTACTTTGTAACTCAAGGTGCTGTATGGTGTTACTACTGTTTATGGGCGGTCGTATCGCTAACCATCAGGCGAACGGCATGCTCGTCTCGTCATTCAATACCATAAAAAAAAACTATCTATTTCAAAATCCGCTGCGTAGTTTTATAGATCTAAGCATACATAGGGACAGACAGACAGTGGGAAGCGACTTTGTTTTATACTATGTAGTAAAGACTAGTAGCTATCTGGTTGTATGACTTATACAGAACACGTTAACTAATAATAGTTTGTGTTCTTAATGAGTTTGCCAAAAGCCCAAAGAATATTCCTCCTTTTTAAAACCTAATTATTAATAGCGAGCACTATGCATTATGCGCATTGATGTATTTTTTTTTTTTCGGTAGGCGATCCTGCAGTCAACACCGGGGGAAACCTGCGAATGGGATACTGGAGTCCCCCGGCTTGACGACTGCAGGGGCCTGGGAAGGAAGCGGAAAAGGATGATGGAAGGAAAGGTGGGGAGTGGAGAAAGGTTCTCAGGATGGGCGGAAAGGAAAAGGGTGCCAGGAAATGTTCGCGGGCCCTTTTAGGCCTCAATGTGTTATGCAACCAAGAGGTATACACACTGACTGTGTGCCTCGGCCCGCGACTAATGTTCCCCCGCGCATGGGCGTGCATTGGGTGTGAAGACCCAAAGCACAAGAATTGCCTCGGGGGGTCGCATTGATGTATTAGGTTTTTTAATACATCAATGATCATGCGTAATTATTTCTGTTAAACATCATAATATTATTACCATCCAAATCATTTACATTAAGTTTACAGTCTACTTCTTACCGAATTTCACGATATTTTTGTAACCAGGCTAGAGTCACAATATTGTTGGTAAAACTTCACACACTTGTTTGTATGGGTGTGAAGTTTTACCAGCAATGTAGTAGCTGTAGCCAGCCTTATTTTTAATAACATTGACACATGGAATTGATTTCCACTAACGTAGGTACAAAACGATGCACTTAGCGCTGATTTTTCAAGCATCAGAATATAAAAAATATTAGTAGGATAAAATATAACATGAACAAATTAAAATGACAGTTGTATGAATAATGTTACCTATATACATTGTTTTAGTTTTGTATTCGATCAGGTTGGAATTTATTTGAAGGATAGCCTTTATCTGAAGATAATTCTACCGTATGCCACGTCTGATAAACCTTAAACAATTTGTCCATTGTGAAAAACATTTGGAAAATCCAATTTAATCTCCTTTTATAACGATAATCCTTACGGCATAAAAGCGATAGAACAGCGGTGTACCGCACCGCCGACAAGCAATTTACAATAAAACAAAGAGACACAGTTACTTTCAATAACTCCCATGTAGCGGGGATAATGAAAAAAGTTCCTATTGCCCGCAATACGCTTCGAAACTCCAAGCCGTAAGGTAAAGTATGACATTAATTCCAACTTTTTAAACGAGGCATAAAAATAATTATGGCGCGTAAAATTAGGAGACTATGGGCCAACTTCCATTATTGGTTTGGAAAGGTTATAAGAGAATGTGGGGTCAATCTTTTGTATTATTGGGATGTTTACTGGACATTAGGAGAGTTCGCCTCATTGCTTAATGGCGGCGTACTAGGGCTATGAAGCGTTAGGCTATTGGTTCGATTCTCAGTAGAACCATTTGAGTTTCCACAATTCCAAAAACACTATGTGGTTCTAAATTATTTCCGACTGGTAACAGGTTCGGTTCTTATCACTTCAAAGTTATGCATTGGTTGCCCCTTACTTATCTTTTCGAGAATGTTCACAGCTTACGTTTAAGTATTGTAGCAAACAATATCACTAACAAAGGCGCAGAAAACTTGGCTCCCACTCAATGGCAACGTTCCCGCTACACAGTTAATTAAATCTTAACCTGGCTAGGCAATTATAAATCAATTGGGCGTGTTATAATCCCGCGTAATCCCGGCCGGGAGTATTTAGCAGGCCGCGGGACACGCTAAATCAAGCGGTGGACCCGTCCCAGGATAACAGACGCTAGCCACGCCTCTCCATATTTGTGAGGGCTTTATGCGGGCTCAAAGGATTCGATGATTAAGGACGGTTGGACCTTAGATATGTTCTTTGAGAAGGGATTTGGTTGAGCTATGTGCGACCAATGGGAGTCTAGTCTGCGTTATATAGCGACTAGGTTTACTTGGTTTATAGCGTGGCGTTTGACGTCTGTAGTGGACGACTGCAGCTTCGATTCCTATGCCGATACATGTCTACGTATGTATGGAAGTATTTGATTCATGTTAGCTTTCAGTTCAATATAAATGACGACGGGACGAGCAAGTTGCTCGCGTAAAGTTTAAATGAACTGCCATCAGCTCTGTATTATATACTACCCACTGCTGAGCACGGGTCTACTCTACAACTGAGAGGGTTTTAAGCCTTAGTCCACCACGCTGGCCTAGTGCGGGTTGGCGGACCTTAGATGAGCAATAGCAATATTTAGAAATTTTATTACATTACTATAAACACGGAACTTCGCTTCAGCGAAGACCATATGGCTGCTTATGATTTGTTACTCGCTCTCTACGCGTGTTAAGCGCACATGCGCACGCAGTTCCTTCACGCAAAGTTGCATCATCATCAGCCACATAAAGTCTACTGCTGAGCATAGGGCTCAGGCAAAGTCATGTGCATAAACCTTTAATTTTCAAGTTTTATAATTATTGTGTAAGAATATTATTTCATTACTAGCCTTTGCTCGCTGCTCCACCCGCGTTTTAATGTTTTTCTGGGATAAATATCCCCCTACATATTTTCCGGGGATAATATGACCTGCCTATGCTTATGTCCTTGGCAGGGTCTTAAACTATATCCATACCAAATTTCATCGAAATACGTTGCGTTGATTAATTCGTTTAGACAGATAGACGCGCCGGGGGATTTCGTTTTATATTATTATGTAAGGAAGTATGGATTACGGTAAGTGAATACGGCATGACCGATAATCTCTGGTAATTAGCTGGAGGTGTTAGATACCAGATTAATATGCGGTGTGATTAGTGCCGGCTTGATTGCGGCTTAATGGCAATTAAATAATATATTGTTTGTGGCATTGGTAGATGACGTCACGTCATCAACATACCGATTATCTTGAGCAGAGGTAGGTAGATTTAGGCTCCGTTTTTTCAACTGTAGTTATCTTTTTGTCAGGGTCTTATTAAGCTGGACACGCTCGCAGCACCTGGAGCACTCGAAGCTCTGCGAGCGCATCCAGCTTAATCACACCGAGGATTACCCTAACTACAGTTGAAAAAAACCGGTCTTAGAGACAAGTAATTCAAGCAAAGTTAACTGATGTCATGTATCGTTACAATAGTAAGATCTGTTTTTATCAAAATTGTACTAAATAAATGAATAAATAAATTTATTTCGTTCAATAATGTCCCTTATGAATACTAACGTTTCCAGATTGTTGGAAACGACCCGTACTTAGTAATTATACGGCGCGTGGGGTAACAAAAAATAAATAAATTCCCTCAACAAAACGTGACAAAAATGGGAAAATCGGTAAACAATAATAGCTATGAAATATATTTTCTTGGTCACATTTCCCCCATTTCCGATAGTGAATGTGCTGATCCGTCTTTAAAAAAACAATATAGCTGTTCTCGCGTTTTTAAATATTAATAATTTTGTTGACTGGTTTCAGAAAAATATGGGCCAAAAATTCGTATCCATAACTAAGCCAAACATACCCCATACTCAAGCCGGCCAAACAGGCCGGCATAAATGTTTCGACTAGTGACACTCAATACTTCTTGGGCCCTACTCGACTCACAATCACTTTGTCGTACCAAAAAGAACAAGAATATATTAAAACCAAAAATCACTCGGTATTCTAAACAAAAGTACGTCGAGCACAAAGGCTACACATGGATAACGCGTGCGTCGTACATTATCATAAACCGCGCGCGGTCGGCACTGACGTGTGTCACGGGCCACGGCATTGTGTCCTGCAACAATGTCGCAGGTTGGAAAGCAACTGCATTTGTGTTTGTATATCTTCATCCGAGTGTGGTAAGCAGAGACGTGTCTATTACATCCAGATATACGGTTCAAAATCCAACCATAAGCAAGTCAAAAGCAGTAGATTGGTACTATTGGTAACTTTCTATATCTTTGATTGCCTGGAAATCGATCTCAGGACTTCACCATTTTAATATAAGTACGCTAAACAAGTTTATGCAAATTATATATCTGGTTATACACTAGGATCCGTGTGTTTAGCGGGAGAAAATAATGAGCTACCCAGTATCTTTTCTCCTAAGGTAATTTTTCACAAATATATATGTAGGTATAGTAAAAAAAACGCAATAAATCACTTCAAATATTTTATTAAAACTATTGCTATTAAATACATCGTCTTAATTACCACTACAACGAGATCGCCAAACAATAATTATTATCATTCAATTTTTCTATCAATGTCATAATTAAAAATGTTTAATTGAATTGACTTTGCTACTCTTACTTCTTATAAATGCGAAACTTTAGTAATAGTTTGTGGGTAGTAAACGCCTACACTGCTGGACGGATATGGATTAAACTGATACTCTCTTGTCCTGGAATCGTATTTATTTATAAGGTCACTGCAAAGATCACTAGATCTTGTCGACTGACGAGATATGGTTATCTTTCGCCAGTCGACACAATTATGTCGGCCTGTTTAAAACCGAAAGTAACATAGGTTACATTTAGTAATGGTAACACTTTGTCCTGAAAACTACACTGTCGAACTTTAAAGGGAAATTTTTACACGAACTAACGCGATCAAGCTGTATTTTTCCTCGCTTTATAAACAACATAATATACAACATTCAATGAATCAACGCAAAAAAATCATTAGTTCAGACAGTATTACAATAACGTGGCATTTTTGGCATGCCACGAAACTCGGCAGTCATTTCAACGAGACACTACATCTACTTAGAGTACTTGCAGTAAGAAATATTAGAGGGTAGACCTCAGATGGAATACCTCCACGGAGGATTTCATCTTAGCTTTCATTATTTATTTTATAAATGTCGCAATTACGTAACATTTGTTATTTGTTCTAAATAGGCACTAGTCGACAGTGATGAGCCCACACTCCCTGACGACCTGCTCTGTCGACACTGGGTTCAGGAACACTGCAACAATATTTGTTTTCATTATTCTATGTTATTCATCTATACTAGTATTATCTATACATATAAATAAAATTGGAGTGTCTGTTTGTAATATTGAAATAACCGTTTTTTACTACATGTATATGAATATATATACGGTACATACACCAAAATAACTTTTTTTACAATTTTTGTCTGTCTGTGTGTCTGTCTGTCTGTTTGTTGCCGCTAATCTCTGAAATGGCTGGACCGATTTTGGCGGGACTTTTATTGGCAGGTAGGTGATGTAATAAGGAGTAACTTAGGCTACTTTTTATCCCGGGAAAACTCATTCACGCGGGCGGAGCCGCGGGCAACAGCTAGTTTATAATATATTTGTATATTTGTGTGTTTGTTGCGAATAAAATCAAAAACTGCTGGACCGGTTTTAATTTTTGTTTCACCAATATAAAGCTACATTATGAGCGAGTAACATAGGCTACTTTTTATCCCGGGAAAATATAAAGCGGGACTATTATCCCGGAAAAACTCATTCACGCGGGCATTGTGTATAGTGCAACGAACACAATGTAAAATATGCCGTGTTAGACCTAACAGCTAAGTTTAAACTAATGCAGGTTTTATGGTTCCCTTATCTTTAAGGGCCGATAAATGCTAATCGTCACATAACTCTATAAGCCGACCATATACAAAAGTCACACTCTAGTCTATTCTCCCAAATGAATGGTAATAAACTTGAGATCTATCTACATGACCTGTTTCATACGATATCTGCCAAATAAAATTTACCTAAACCTGTGAAACTGGCCCTTAACATTGTTAATACTATTTTATAGAAAGCACATGTCCAAAAACGGGCTTAAACTTCTAACCGAGATACTTTATATATATTTGGATATTACTCCCAAAACTAGGCCTTTTTAATAAATTGTATAATTTTAAAGTCCTCTGATATTGAGATTTATGTAATTTTATTTTGCTTAAAAACTACAATTGACATGAACGTTTTTAAAAAAGATAGTTATAAATGGAGGGGTCTAAAAAGTTTTTTTTAATGCATCCAAGATCCATATTTTTTCCCCTTAAATACTATAAAGGTTGAGCCTGGTTAGATTTCGAGGCCCAGCACACATACAAAAAGCGGACATTTCCTTTCGAAGTAATAATAATAAAATGATCCTTATGTTACCTAAAATGAATTTTAAGCTACCAGTTTCAGCTGCAAATGGTATTAAAAACGAAAGATTCGCTTCACAGTAAGAGTTTTTTTTTACACAAAACGGGCTCTTATATTTAAATTGCTAGCCCTTTCAGGATGCAAAAAAACAAGTGAAAATTCTTACAACTACTTAAACTGCTGGGGGTCAAACGGGTCTACTTTGCAAACAGCTTAGCGGAGCTTCATTCAGCGCCCGCCATATTATTCTCAATGCATTTTAAACCGTTTTGAGTAGCATCATTGTTGTGAAACACAAAGGAATAATGAATTTGCTGTAACACTTAAATAGACAGATGAAATTTAAAAAGCTCTCAACAAATATGTTGACGTGGGGATTTGAAGTCCTTCATTCGTTTTTTTATGCGATCTAATGATGATACGATAGTTTCCATTGTCTGACGGCATTGTGACAGCCTATTAGCATCTTCAGAACAATCCAAAAAAAAACTTTAAATTACCCCATGGCATATACGTAAGTTCGTCATTTTGAGAATGTATGTTATGGCGGTCAAGGAAAGTTTTAGTCAACCATCAGAATCCTTTAGATATTATTTCCAAATTCCAACCATATTAGCCACATTGACTAGACACGTGTCAACAAAAAGGTATATATTATAAAATAAACATATTACATAGATAAGCTCACGCCTCAACAATAAATTATGGAATAAAATAAATGTTACACGAAAAAAAAAAATTACACGGCCTTATAACATTATGATATCAAGTCATTAATGGAGAAAAATGGAACATAAATAGTTATGACAGCTAAATCAACACGTCTATCAAACACCACTGACAGGCTACGCAAAAATGCTATGCATAATATTAGCTTGTAGCTCAAATATCGTTTTTTATAGGTCGGTTCACTAACGCTGGCACGCTCGCCGTACTCACATTAATACAATTTTACACATATGTTAAAAAAAACATAATAATTGAAGGGATAGATCCATAGATGCAAAAACATCATGCTATATTTCTTGACATTGTTGATAAGTCAGCATTGCGTTGTGAATTGTGATGACGACGGACGTGTGTTTGTTCACAGACATTACACACGCGCGAAATGTGAATGTCTTGTACGCGCCAGCTTTGGATAAGCTCATACATTAGAATTCAAGAGCAAATAGATCCCTGGTACCTCCGTGTTGTTGCAACTGCTATGTTTATTTCTGCCTCCAAGCTTGTGACCTGCGTCTTGGCAATCCGTTCCACTTCATGTTAGAACATCGCTGCATAGTAAATTAATTAAATAAAAGACTCACTTGTACTACCGTTGAAGAGGTCTTGATCTGGTATGATGCTGGCTGCGGCGATGGCCGCCTCATCCAAGACAATCACCTAAAAAAAATATCATTGTCAAAATAATTCCAATAATTTTCTAAAGAATAACACCTGGAGAAGAGAGTGGATAACCTGATGAAAAATGAAGATTATCACCTACAATGTCAGGGGAATCATGGATGCGTTACAAGCTTCAATTTTTTTTTAATTGCATTGAATGACGAGACGAGCATGCCGTTCACCTGATGGTAAGCGATACGACCACCCATAAACAGTAGCAACACCATGGAGCACCTTGAGTTACAAAGTACTGTTTGACATTCCACTGCGCTCGTCATCCTGAGACATAAGATGATAAGTTTCATTATGTCCAGTAGTTAAATCATTTAAGAAGGGAGAAGGCAAGGCCTTTCGTCGAGCCGCTTGACGGTACAATCATGTTGGGACCATAATAGTGCCTTATAGCTACTATTCGGTACTTTTTGTCTATCGAGGGGTATTGTTCCAACTCCTCCCTATCTTTCTATTTGATTAATTTCGTTGCGGGTTAAAGACAGATTAGTGTTCCCTGAGACTCGCCGAGCTTCACCGCTCGGTGTCATAAAATGCGTGCCACTGCTGATCCTGGCTTACAGGAGTTACAGTGGCGGGTGTGAGGGCGGGATAGTCTATCGAGGGGTATTGTAACGAAACGCTCATTCAAAGTCAAAGTCAAATAATCTTTATTTAAATTTTCTTTTTCCAAAGCTCTTTTATATCGTTATGAATCTACCACCGCTTCGGAACGTGTTAGGTATTGCTGTGAAGATATAGATAGAAGAGATAGATTGATAAATTGTTACAGGTATGGGGCGATACAGTGGTTCTTTCTTAACAAATCATAGGTATTTTAGAAACCCTCACCTTAGGAAACCCGAGGATCTTCGTGCCGTGGTTAATTTCGACCACGTTTTCATGGACGGGTATGTTCCTCAGCGGCAGGAGATCGATGGCGTTGGCGGCTAGGGACCAGAGGTGACCAGCGCCTTGGGGAGCCCTAGCGCCCTTGCGGAAGTGAGGGTTGATGGACAGATTGTGTCGGACAGAATTCTTCCAGCGCTCGTCGTTGGCTTTGTAGAACGGGAAACGGTCCCTGCAGAATAATACAATAAATAACTCATACATAAAACCAAGCCTTTTACCCTTTTCAGGAATGGACAGAGGTGTAAATATGTAGTAACTCAGTTATTGCATGGGTAGTCACCCATCACGATCTAATATAGATGTTACATAGGCAATGTTTCGTCTTTATTTACTGACCCTGTTAGTAGGGAGCGTTTATGGGTTTACCTTGAGGCTCCAAAATTTTTTTTTAATTTTTTTATGGCGTTGAATGACGAGACGAGCATACCGTTCGCCTGATGATAAGCGATACGACCACCCATAAACAGTAGTAACACCATAAATCAGCTTGAGTTACAAAGTACTGTGTGGCATTCCACTGCGCTCGTCATCCTGAGACATAAATGTTGGTATAATCTCATAAATGATATTTTTGTACTTTAGAGTTATTTAGACAAAAGATATTTTTATTTCCAAACTAGGCTTTAAACTGAAGTACATAAAGATGACACAGTCTTGTATGCTCTTCTAGAAGCGAATACAGAATTAATAAAATTTATTATCGCATTTAATACGATAATACAACACTTAAAAATCCAGACATCAATGCGATCTCCTAAGTAATTGCTTTAATTAATGCTAACAGCGCTCCAATTTGCATTATATTAACGCAGTTAAAGCGACAACTAAACGTGGACAATAACAAACAAAAACAAATCGTCGCTTGTAGGGTTGTTACGTCTTTCAGAGAGGCGGATTGATTTGAACGGAACCTTACTGAAAATGTGCCACTACACTGGTACCAAGACTTAGCGGGCGAATTGCCACTTCAAACATTTTTCTCGTCTTATCAGAGAATATAACATCAGTCTGTGACCCACCTGTATTACTCTAAAAGACGTGTGTATTCATGATTAAACTCATTTGCACTCTTTCTTTTAAATAAAATAGAACAGATAAGCAAGAAATGATGTCGGACTAGAGTGAGTGTAAATAAGCCGGTGCTCGGCCGGCTGCCTCGGTGGCGTAGTTCTATTGCGTACGCGTTACGAGTACAATTTGCGCGCTGAGGTCCTGGGTTCGAATCCTGGGTCGGGCCAAAAACATTGTGACTGGGTTTGTCCATCTTAAAAATTACTCAGTCGCAGCTCGGAGTCAGGAAGTTGGCGGTGTGATAAGAAAGAAAGCAAGCCTCGGAAAGCACGTAAAGCCGTTGGTCCTGCGCCTGATCTCTCTCCGGTCATGTCGGATTGACGTTTCACCGGACTATGAGAGTAAAGGAATAGCGAGTGCACCTGTGTATTGCGGACACACTTGTGCACTATAATATCTCCTGCGTATCTGGCTGATCTCCGTTGAGATTGGCCGCCGTGGCCGAAATCGGCTAGAAAGGGATGATGATGAAATAAGCCGGAAAACAATTTGAAGCCGAAATAAATTTGTCTGTACACCGTAAAAAGGTATAATCGCGTTCCGTTTTTTGAACAAGTGGCAACCCTAATGACACCCCTAAACAGGTGTAATGGAACAACAATCGACAGTTGCAATGGGTCGTTTTACACCGGACGCGGGGTTAATGCGTTGTAGTTAGCTAATGACACGCGTAGGGGGATCGTCCGTTCAATTCTTTGTTTAGAATTTAGTGTCGAGTGCCATTATTTGTGACGCGACAAAATTGTTTTAGGAGTTCATTTATTTATTCACTATGTGTCTTCTGTTAAGGAGATTAGCGGTTGCAGACTGAGAAAAAGGAACCGATGTAGAGAAAATATCATTAGTTACGGCATCTTCTTACTATATAATACAGGTACAATGATTATAAAATACATAAAAAGTAATTTGAAATAAATTTATGGCCTGTTTCAAAGTTTTCATTCAATTTTATTTGATAGTTATCGTATTAAACAACTTATGTAGAAAGCACTCATTTTATTACCATTTATTTGGGAGCATAGATTACAGTGAGAATTATGTATTTGGTCGGCTGACACATTTATGTGACGAGTACCCAAGTTGTGAAAACAAGCCCTTAAACTCATTTTATACAGCCAAACACCATTTTATGGACACAACTTGCATTAGAATTAATAAAATTGTCATATCGTGAGAAAAAAACAATAAACAGTATTGTGACTGAAGCGTGCAGCGTCGAAATCGATACCCGTACCACGTAGTGCCGGGACGAGCGCCCCAACCGCCGCACCACTGCGACGCGGCCACGGGGTGAATATTTCGAGGTAAACAAAATTGAGATTTGCGGGAAAAGTTATGCACCTGCTTAGTTTCAGTTGTCAGTTCTACTAGTGAGGATTAAAGCTGATCTTAGCGTGGCAAACGATCTACCGCTTATACATACCTATATCAAGGACTAGCAAACGAGTATGTTTAGGGACATACACAGCTAATGTCTCCCAACAGTAACAGAATTAGGATACACTGTCCGTTGCAAAGAAAAGGATTTGAGATTACCCAGTGAAAGGAAGTGATGGGGTATGCAGAAATCTGGTATCAATGAAAAGCAAAATCAAGTACCGTTTTCTTATTCTATTTTAATGACGAGACGAGCGTGCCGCTCGCCTCATGGTAAGCGATACGAAGTCCTATAATCAGTAGCAACACTATGGTGTGCCAGACAGAACTTTGAATGTCAAAGCTCTGTCTGGCACTCAACTTCCATCATCGTGAGACATTAGATGTTAAGTCTGATAATGCCCAGTAATTACGCTGGCTACAAATTCCTTCAAACCGGAACACAACATTGCATGCACACTACTGCTTGGCGGTAGAAATAAACATTGCGGTGTTATCTACCCAGACGGCCACTTAGAGGCCTACCACCAGTGAAACTACTTATTTGTATTAGACGAATCACGAACTAAACAGTGTTTAAAAACAGAGTTTTTTTAGTGATGAACCGACAGACGTATTTATATTCGCTGCACGATACAGCCTTAAAGGACAAAAATACTATGAACTTAAAAAAAGACGTTGACACTAAAGTCACATTGCAGTCTCCTTCAAAAACATTTTTTAAACATCTAACTACGCAAGGGAATCCCCAAAGACCTTTATTTCATCAATTACGAATTTTAAAAAATACAATCAACCAATCTCCATCTATCAGAGCAAACAACAACCAAGCGACATCGCATCATCAATCACCACATAAATCTTTATCTAAGGTAGGTAAATATGCAACCAGACCACCCACAATAATATAGGACCAATCTGGCTTCCACGTTCTATCGCTTCATATAATAGGCGGAGAATCCTGGGTACATAAGTGCCTGGTGTCTTAGTTGCAGAGTTCGTCTAGGTAGAGGTAACTGCAATGCTATTTCTGGCGCCAAGCAAGATTTTACAAACACTTCTTATTGCACTTTGAAGGACATTGTGCCCAGAGTAGTTATTGTATAAGACTAAAATCTGAATATCAAGGTAATGATACAGTGTCATACATTCCTTTGTACCAAGTTATTGCTACTGTTTCTATCAGTCATGAAGGTTACCATAACTGGTCATACAGTAGTAGATATAAAAATCTGATATATAACGATTAGAAAAACACTACAAAACAAACTAATAACTATCGATTTACAAAGCCAATATTAGCGTCATGTTTATCGCCGTGTGACCGAGGGCGCGGCGTTATTAAATTATTATCAAAACAAATGTTTGCGCGGGGAATCGACGCGTACGCCGCGGATTTTAACCGCGCGTCAATTCGTCGCATTCATTGGAATAATTTACTAAGTACGTTGATTAGAACATGACCGTTTTGATGATAATGGAATAATTATTCGTTATGGTTAACATAATTTGTGTTATGTTTGAATTTAGACAATTAATTATTTAAGTAATAAAGATAGTAACAATAAAGTTGTTAAGAAAAACAATGATATGATTGCGGACTGTGAAACCATGGGTTTGATAGAATAACTAATATGGTATATTTTGATGCAAGCTATCTGTCGAAGTTTACGAATAATAAATAAGTCCTCGAGATCGCATGTTCTGACTTCAGCCCCATGAAGTCACGCTACAATGATCAAGGCTAGACCGCGGTTGACTCACAACGCTAGATTAATAGACAAGTACATGTCTCTGGCTCACTAGTCCTTCATGCTATGAAGGATGTTTCTGTTATGCCATATATATGTAGTAGGTCAAAGTCAAAGTGCAGAAAGTGATATTTCGATTATCAAAATTCCACATGTAGAGAACAAGGGTGAGATTTTTTCTTCTACCTGCCCTTGCCATATTTCAATGTGGGGTCAGCGCAATAAAATATTTCAAACATGTTCAAAAGACTTGGTTTAATTGTTACGACCGGCCGTTGTCCTAACATAGACCGCCGCAGGCGTATAAACCTAAGAGACCTAAAAGTCCGAATTAAAAAGCCGGAAACTCACACATACATGCTCAGGAATAAAACTGAGGAATTAGTCAAATTATACTAAGCTTGTGTTGTTCATCGTAGTCAAGTAATGTTTACAGTCTTACTAGACTTGACGAGCGCGCAACGCCTTCGCCTCGATGGGAATTTGCTTGCAGTTCGCCAGTATGATAAGAGCCTTCACTTCACCTGATCACGGATGAAACAACCCGGGTTCAGTTACACCAAATATATACTATGAAACGTAAAACTTCGTGCTTTACGGCTTATATCATACAAGTGTCTACACATAAAGAAAATTATTCTTAACCACACTCCAAAGCTGGTGGTGTTAACACAAGCTGACAATATGCTATTCTACTATTAAACACGTCTCCATTTACTACTCAGCAACTTAAGCCAAATTTCCTTCAAATAATTTAACAATAGGCCAACTAATAACATAAAAATGTCTCGTCACATAACAAATGGAAATGTCATTAGTGGGAACAATGATACAGGTCCAAATGGCATTACAGCCATGAACTTACACTTTGGTGTCATAATAGGATGTGACATCCATTATTATGTTTTTTTAAGCAACTATTTGATGTATAGTCTTGTTATTGTTGATAATAGTATTGTGTTTCACTGTTTTAGTGGTAAACTTGGGCTGTGAACCTTAATTTATTATTACTAGCAATAAAAAGAAGTAGTCCTTTCTTTTGTAATTTGTGCAGGATCAAAATTTGTGACAAGTTATGGTAATAAGCTCGTTACGTCATGGGACGGAAGTGATCTTGAACCACGTAGGTGAACTGGAAGCGTCTCGGCTTGCCCCTTTCGGAGTATAGGCTTGAGTATTTTATGTGGTATATTAGTGCTGCATAATCTGCTTACATAAATATAGATGATGGTAAAGCTATATATCTATGTGCTATAAAATAATAATAAGCTATAATAACACCTTATAATTAAAAACTATTTTTACGTAACTAAATATGTACCGTCTTTCTGGCGGCGCCAGTGACAAAAGCAAAGAGTTCTAAGATATAGAGCGGACATTGGTAAAATTGTCATACAAATATTTTGAGCTTGTTCGTCAGAAACTCAATCTACCGTGAAATAGCAAAACACCTACGTTAAATGCATGATGCATGATCATAATGCGCAAATTCGCATATTTCCTTCCAAAATATTGTTTTCTTACAAAGCTTAAACATACCGACACGTTTTGTCACACGGACGTGTTAGATAAGACAGCGACTTTAATACCAATAATTGGTAATAACTTATGGACGAAAAATTTGGTCCTGATGTCCTATACTATGCTGTTTAATGTCTTCGGACAAAAGTTTGTGTAAAACTAAAATAAAGCATCATTTACATCTACTTAGCTTGTTTGAAGCTTTCCTTTTGCAAAATTTCCCCAATTAGCACGCATTTTCTTCAGTCATGCAATAAAAGCGATATTTTGCTTCGATGCAGAATAAGGACGAACGAAAAAACATACTGTCGCATTTATAATATAATGGATGGTAGCGCACGGTGCAGAGCCCACTAGATATTGAATTTTGTAACAGCATAATCAAATAGCAATACAAAATATTGACTTTGCATTGCGTATAAAAGAAAATAACTCACGAGATCCACTGGTATATAGCCGACACGGTCAACTCTCCTTTTTCTCTCAAGGCCCTCTCAATAAGCTCCGGGTACGTGTAGGGCGGCTTCTTCGACACCGATACCTCAGGAACTTCCTTCAGCACCTCAACTTCATCATCAGGAACTTTGACGTTCACAATCTCATCCAGTCTGAAGTTCAGGAGCCACGCAAGGCTGGCGCAGTCGTTGTCCTCTTCTATTTTCTTGGGGGACTTTTTCCTTCTCCATCTTGTCTTGTCGTTGTTTTTGGCTGACATGGTGACAGAGCAGCGTGGCGTGCCGCGGCCGTACTGAACGGATTTGAATTTGGAACGCTCGTGGCTTGGTTGTGCCAGTCCGCGCTATCTCCGATGGGGCGCACCAAACAGTTTGCGCTTTGTGATTTTTTAATAAGGTGTTATTGTTATCTAACCTTTTTTGTTTGATTTCAAAGTGTTTATTACAGGATAAATGATAAGGATATATCAGTTATTTTATTTATTTTGAAATGTCCACAAATATTAGAGATATAATAGTTAATTATTAAAACATTTTAGGTAAGATTTAATATTAACAATGCCAAAGGGATAAGTTTGAATTTGCATCAACAATCAAAATTACTGCTTATTGAGTTCATAAATATTTCTGAAACTATCAGTTTCAACGTGGGTAGAATTTTAAACAAAATTCCCAGATTTTACAATATAATTTATTTATATCCATGAGTCCAACAAGCATAGCTTCATCATTATCAGCAATTTTGTACAGAATTAATTATAATAACTAGATTATTCACATAAGTATACATACACTAACGCAATTTCGTATCGGGTAAACAGAGACGAAGCACCAATTAGAGCTACAGTTCACTTTAGGAATAGGCTGCCTTTACAAAAATGCCCAAATTAATTTACGTACCTTGATCATGGCTAGTCAGACAATTTCATAGTATTTTTTTACGACATACGATGTCCCTTGGGTAATGATGATGTCTACAAGCTTGTTTTAAAAACTATGAACTAATACAAATTTTAGAAGAAAACTACTGGCCACATATCCGTTTTCTCTCATATTCTACTAAAATTCACTTGATAGTTGGGTAACGCACAGTCCATTCCTCAGAATAAAAACTAAAGCCAGTCCATTCCCTACCAGCTGATGGTAATAAAAGATCCCAATCGCTACCTTAGGATCCATAGCGAAAAAGAAATACCAGAATAGTTTGACATGCATTCAGATAACTAATTTTGACTGATTTATTCCTACCATAGATCCGGAGTTAAGGATTGGTATTGTTTGGTGAAACTCGCCGTATATTTATGTTATAAACACACAAACACAGTATACAGTGGCGTAGTTGTGTTGCATACGCTGTACATCTGCCGCTCGTCAGCCCGAGATGTCAGTCTCGGGTTCGAATCCCGTGTTGGACAAGGTGATAATAGGATTTTCTACTTATTGTAACCCAACCTGGAATTTATGCCTAGTATGGTAAAGGATCATTCGCTCTCAATAACATGTGTGGACGGAACACACACAGCGAAAAGTGGTAGAACTAGTTGGGTCTAAGACTCTGCCTATCCCTTCAGAGATAAAAGGCATGTGTGTGAGTGTAAACGCCACGTTAAGTTAATACCCAAAATCCATCGCTCATTCGATGATTGATATTTTCAGCCGCAAGTAACTGGCGCCAACGCGTGCATATTTTAAATTCAATTACGTATGCAATTTACCACCGCGTACGGTACGCACGCTAATAAATTGATCCAGATTAATTTTATGCGAATAAATTATGTAGCTTTGCCATTTTTTGTAGGTATTTAACTCCTCGGTCTACTAGCAGTAACAATATCGGTCCTTGACTGGGTCAATCGCAATTCGTTTTCGTTTTGGAAAACTGCTACGTCGCGTTGCCTCAAATTGTGCTCGATATGTCAATAAGCCAGAATCTTATCACATTTGCACACATACAAACACAAATAGTACGTCAGGTTTTTATCCCCGAAGGGCACGGAGGCAGTCACATAATATGCAATGGGTAAGCTCGGCGAACTATGAACTAGTTCCGTGTCTGCCTAAAATTTGTGGATGGAAGACGTTACCGTATAGCATTGTATTTTTTTATACCAGTGCAACAAAAATCCCACTTAAATTGATAAAACAGTGCCATTGAAAATAGTAGACTTACGAAACACGTTGTACTTAAAAAGTGCCAGATTATGGTTTGGTTGGCCGTTGGACGCACTGGCTCATCCCAGAACGTAATTACCGAATCAAGCCACTATGGCGGGATTAACGATGACTTCTATTCATTAGCTTCCAAAAATTCTAAGATTATATTGAACGTCTTTCATGAGCATATGAAATAAAATGTTGTCTAACTATATAACATTGTAAAATTATTAATGCGAAAGTTTGTGAAAGGACATGTCCAAAAACGGGCTTGCTTGAAATTCTAATCAGGATACTCTATATATATTTGGATAGTACTTCCAAAAACTAGACCTTTGCAATAAATCGTATAATTTTAGTCTTCTGATTTTGAGATACATGTAATTTTATTTTGCTTAAAAACTACACTAAATATGAATGTTTTTAAAAAAGTTTGTTATAAATGGAGTGGTCTAATAATAGTTTTTTAATGGATCCGAGATCCATATTTTTGCCTCCTTAATATTCATAAAGATTGAGCTTGCAAAAATCGGACATCACCTTGTAGGTATGGATTGGCAGACTGCACATACCTTCGAAATTCAGAGAACTTCTCAGGTATGCAGGTTTCCTCACGATGTTTTCCTTCAACGTTAAAGCGAGCGACAATTCACGAAGAATACACACATAACTTTTTAGAAAGGTCAGAGGTGTGCCCTTGTGTTTTGAACATGCGGACATTGGTCTCGGCAGTCCGTTCCACTCCCAACTAGGCTATCGCCGCTACATATGTAGAGCACGTATCCTTAATGTACACATTCTAAAGATTCACAATTAAAGAATATATTCACGATCAATTCAATTTTTTTTTATACGCGTGAAACTCCAACACCACCGACGCAATATCGATACAAACGTTAAACCGAGTCAGTAATCGGCGTTCGATTTTAATTCGATGCATTGAATCGAAGCATTTCGATTAAGTTCTAAAAGAGTTTTAATTTAATTGATGCCGCGACTCGCATCCGGTAGCAATTATTGCGCGTTGCAAATTATTTGCCATTTGGCGGCCGATGCCGGCACGGATGCCTCGTTTAATATATTTTTTATTCATACCCGGTTTAGGATCGATTTCACCGCTTGCTGATAAACGCTATTTGTCACTAACCTATAACCCGACTAAACATAAAAGTCAAACTCTAATCAATGCTCCTTGAGTCGTCGTTTATCAGCAAGCAGCAAAATAGGCCCTTAGGCTTTTAAAACAGGGTTATCTATACTAATACTTGATTGTTTGTTTGTTTGTAATGGATAAACTCAAAAACTACTATACCGATTTTGAAAATTCTTTCACTAATAGGAAGCTACATTACTCTTGAGTGCTATAGGCTACTTTTTATCCCGGAAAAAAAAATAACACGTTTGGAGCTGCGGGCAGAAGTCGAGTAAGGTTATAAATATTATGCTAAAACGCTCAGTAAATGTTTTAATGTTATCCTTGTAAACTGCTGCCCATCAACAGAAATGAACAAAACGATCCCCTTAAGACGTTTTCTCGTATACGAGAGATCTCATCGGTAAAATCATAATTGAATTATCTATCAACTTAGAGAAAGAGGTCAATCGTCGAATTCAGCTCGGTTGGGCAGCGGTTGGGGTTAAAAAAAAATACGTCCAAAATACCTCACTGCCTGAAGACAATAGTCTTCAATCAATGTGTGTTATCAGTGATGACATATGGCACTGAGACGTGGCCTCTGACTATGGGCCGATTAAGACGGCTCACGGTCACTCAGCGAGCTATGGAGAGGGCTATGCTAGGTGTTTCTCTACGCGATCGAATCAGAAATGAGGAGATCCGTAGAAGAACGAAAGTCACTGACATAGCCCAGCGGATTAGCACGCTGAAGTGGCAGTGGGCAGGGCACATAGTTCGAAGAACTGACAGCAGATGGGGCAAAAAAGTTCTCGAGTGGAAACCACGTACTGGCAAGCGCAGCGTCGCTTGATAAAGATGGACGACTTGATAAAGGTCGTATGAACACGCTGGATGCGGGCCGCTTTTGACAGGTCCGTTTGGAAATCTTTGGGGGAGGCCTATGTTCAGCAGTGGACGTCATGTGGCAGATGATGACGATGATGATGATGATGAATTATCTTTATCTTATATCTTTATCTTATACCTAAATCTTCGATATTTATTTATTTAAAAATTACAAGCTGAAGAACCGATAAGAATTTATTAATTAACAAGTGGTATATCAATTGCAGACACCGATATAGTTGCTAAAATGAAGATCCTCAGTCCATATATTAGAAAATTGAAGATATGAAACAATTTGACTAGTCAGGCAAAATTATCAACACAATTCCCAAAATATAATAACTCTCCACTGGTCGATGAAGCCCTCGTATTTCTTGTCCCATTCTTTCTGGTCCTGTTCAAGCCTCATCCAAAAATCCACGAGACCAATATCTTCATTACTCCTACATAACTCTGCTGAAGTCATTTTAGATGACTCAAATTTAACTAATCATCTAGAAGTAATACGCCGCGCGTTGCGTTTCGATCGATATTCATGATTAGTGAAGGCTGTGGTGAAGGTAAGTTAAATAAACTTTAGACCTACAAATTGTCTTGAAACTTAGAAATTATTAATTAAAATAAAAAAAAAACATTTGTCCCAGTTCTAACACATAATATGTAGAGGTCAGGTGACTCATAAGAAGACCCATTTCGCTCACCGTTCAAATTATTTTGTATAATGTTTTGAGCCTGTTTCACAATTTCTGTGTATGCTACTCGTCACATAAATGTATAAGCCGACCAAACACAAAAGTCACAATCTAAACTGTTCCCTAAATGGTAAAATAAGTACTATCTACATTACCTGTTTAATATGATAACTGTCAAATAAACATGAAACTTGTGGAACAGGCCCATTATTTATTTATGGTTACGATTTGTAAAAATAGTAGTAAATCTAGAGCCATAAAATATCAATGGTCATAAAGCAAAGCCACTCCAGACTTAGTTTTCCTAAGACTTGCTGAGCTACGGTGTAGTATTAGCTATCCCATTAACATGGCTTATTTTTGCTTGGAGTTATAATAGTAGAAATGGGGGGAGAGGAGTCGGAGGTCGAAGGAACCATTATCGACACACGAAAGAGTTTGGTTTTGATTAATAATATATTGTATTACATTAATTTCAATACACATAAAGTTTGCGTTGGTTTGCGTTACAAAGAAACATTGAGACGGGCTGTCATAATTGTAACGAACATTATCGATCGAAAACTCTATTATAATTCATATTATATCCATCAACACATTTCGACACAGTTGAATCAAAACGTGGAGTAATACAAACACATTCCTACAACCCATTCTACTATATTGTTTCAAAGTCATAAAATATCAATCCCAACTCGCCCTTCCACTGACAATACAAACGCGGCACAAGACGAGTTCGCCTGAGTGTCGTCAAGTGGCTTTAGACTGCACGAATCCATTAGGAACAGATACCAAGTAAGTAGAATTAATCGCGAGTGCCCGAGCTCGCGTTGGGTTACAGTTCCTTACACCTATAAATAAGAATAATCGAATGAATGAGGGACTGATCTCAGTCTTGTATTGACTGTTGGGACATCCCTGTATTAAATTGTCTTGGCTACGATAGAAAATCTTGATTTTTGTGAGCCACATTGGTCTTAGGCTTAGTCCTATTATTATTAATCAAAGCCAAAAATACGGTGACTGGGTTTTTCCATCTTAAAAATTATTCAGTCGCAGCTCGGAGTCACGAAGTTGGCGGCGTGATATCCTGTTGCCTCGGAAAGCACGTAAACCCGTTGGTCCTGCGTCTGATCTCTCTCCGGTCATGTCGGGTTGCCGTCTCACCGGACTATGAGAGTGAAGGAATAGCGGGTGCACCCGTGTATTGCGCACACACTTATGCACTATAATATCTCCTGCGTACCTGGCTGATCTCCGTTGAGACTGGCCGCCGTGGCCGAAACTGGCCGAAACAGTTACTAGTTGTTGCTGTCTGCTTCGCCCGCGTGAAAAGCCTTTCCCGCTACAAAAGTTCTTAAAGCACAGTACGACGCCAGCGCCATACTTAAAGAATCTGATTTAAAACTTTATTTCCCATGGGAGCAAATTACCGGAATAAAGAGTACCCTATGTGGTAATCCAGGACATGACCTACCCGTGTGCCAAATTTCTAATCCGTTTAGTTGTTTCCGCGTTTACTTCTAACAAACATCTAAACATCCAAATATTTTCACAAACTTTAGCATTTATATTAGTAAGATATCTATATAGAACTCTTAAGTTATATCTATGCATATTTTCATACTATGGTTACATCATGAGTAATCATTTTCATTAAATATACAATGCATGGTTCCAATCCGATTGAACTTGATAAAACGTACCTTACAATTTGAAAATCTTTAAATTTGTATTACCCTCATAAATCTATAAGTTAGGTAACATCTTGAAGCACAAGTGGCCGACGATCGTTAGCAAGCAAGTTCCATCGGAGTTGCGCTGTCCATTTATAATTATGATGAATCTCCGTCCGCATTCACAAAGCGAATACCAGGATACCGCGCTGAAGTGGAAGATAATTCAATTGACCAGCGGATTATTACGAGCAACGCGACTGTGATTGTAGCGACCGATATCGATGATAGCATATTGTTAGAAGCCAAATTTAAATAAGATCTATTAAATCTATACTTCTATACTAATATTACAAAGAGGAAAGATTTGTATGTATGTAACGAATGAACTCAAAAAATAAAGGACCGGTTTCAAAAATTCTTTCACCAATATAAAGCTACATTATCAGCAAGTAACAAAGGCTACGCGGGTTCACGCGGGCGGAACCGCGATCATCTTTCCTCTTTATAATATTAGTATAGACTAAGTAGACATGCTGAAGACCCACTTGATGGTAAGTGGTCACATTTACATCGGCAAACTCAGGGGCACAGCTAAGCTGCTGTCTATCGTGAAAAACTTTATTTTTTTAATGTGGTAAAAGTCTAATATTATTTAATATCGATTTTACTGGCGGTAGGTCTCTCATATGTAAGAGTCCGTCTGAGTAGGTACCACTGCAATGTCTATCCGCCAAGCAATAGTGTGCATGCACTGTCTATGTTTCGGTTTGAAGGACATTTTAGCCAGTGTTACTACTGGACATAATGAGACTTAACATCTTATGTCTCAAGATGACGAGCGCAGTGTAATGCCACACAGTACTTAGGTGCTGGATGGTGTTGCTACTGTTTATGGGTGGTTGTATCGCTTACCATCAGACGAACGGCAATCTCGTCTCATCATTCAATGTAATAAAAGGGCCTGTTTCACAAGTTTCAAGTTAATTGTATTTAACAGTTATCATATTAAACAAATGTAGATAGTATTTTTTTATTGCCCTTTATAGAGCATAGATTAGAGTGTGGCTTTTGTGTTTGGTCGACTTATATATTTAAATAACGAGTAGCGTTTACTCAGAAGTTGTGAAAGAGGTTCTTAGTCACATTTGTCCTGGTAAAAGAACTGTCTGATCTATACAAACACAACTGATATTCCTTATTGTAATTAATAGAGTCAAACCTTAAAACTGATGAATCTCAATGCAATCGCAGTAGATATCCATTTCATTAGTGCAAGTAGTCGCTGCAAACATAATATCCGCGTAGATTTCAGTATTCCATTTATACGGCGCTAAGAGTAAGCGTTCGCGTAATACCGCTCTATAATTTAGTTTTCTATTGTCTTATTGTACACGTATGCATGCAGAGTATTATGTCTTTTTCCTTTCTCATAGATGGGCAGAGGTGTATCACACTAACATTACGCTAGCTATGTTAGGATGCATACGCAGGGGGTCTATTCAAATATACCAGCCATAATTCCAGACTCCGTGCTGATACTGACCAAATAAATCTCATAACTATCTAAGGGCTACAAGCCGTAACACAACACTGTTGATTGGCGGCAGAAAAAGACATTGCATTTGTACCTACCCAATCGACCATCGAATTAGTACTTCAGTAATGCTACTAAATATACAAAATCAGCTTACGAATTCGAATGCATTTAGTGCTATATTATTCAGAAACATCCTAAGCGCGTATGCGAGACATCGGTACGTAGTGTTCGCTCGAATGCACTAATCCTACGGATCTTAGATCCTACACCATTCCATCTATAGAAATAGACATGCGGCTTTCATAATGCACTTGTGTTAGATGGCGGTAAATATTTATTACATCAGAATGATGTTTAAACCTTAGTAATCAGTATTTGAATTAGTTATGTACTATTTTGATTCCGCTTCTCTCGTTGACGTGATTAATGAACAGTGATTAATTTAATCATAGTTTCTTGTAGTAAATACTATTTCTAAGGTGGGAAGAAAACTACTGTTTAAGTGTAAGGTCTGAAAAATTAATGTAAAACACATCATGTCTTTATCTGGAAGGTACAGGCAGAGGTGCAACAAAAGCACTCACTTTTTGCCATGTGTTTCATTACGCGATAGGGCGGGAGTCTGTCGCTATATCGTGCACATAATCTAGACTTCGGGCTGACACTGAGAAGGAAATCCCAATATCACATTGCTTCTGATATATTACAATCTGTCTTGCCTTCAAAAGCAAGTTGCTCATCTAATGAGGTAAAACTGGTAAACTGGTGGTAAGTCTCTCATATGTAAGAGTCCGCCTCGGTGGGTACCACCGCAATGTCTATTTCTACCGCCAAGCAGCAGTGTGCATGTACTGTTGTATTTCGGTTTGAAGGACATTATAGCCAGTGTAACTACTGGACATAATGAGACTTAACATCTTATGTCTCAGGATGACGAGCGCAGTGGAATGCTTCACAGTACTTTATAACTCAAGGTGCTGGATGGTTTGCTATTGTTTATGGGTGGTCGTATCGCTTACGATCAGGTGAACGGCATGCTCGACTCGTCAATCAAAGCGATAAAAAAAATATTATAGCAAAGCAAGTTAGCTATTATTTAGTTTTATAAAAAAGTCCGCAACAAAAAAAAAGATAACAAACGCTAAAATACTGTACAACAATGACAGACGTATCGATTAGTAAGACATAAATAAGTTAGTTTAACCCGGCTGAAATCCTCCAATAGTCCAGGTAGCTTGGTATGCTTCAAGTTAATATTTGCCAGTTCCTCAATATTGATAGGTGCCTGACGAGGGTTGAACAAGCCAAACTACAAGGTGAGAATGCCTTATTCTGCATTTCAGAAGTTTCGAGTATCGATTCGTTTCGAGCTGGAATTTTGAATGTTTAGTTCTAACTTACCTTTGTTCCGGATCGATGGTTGTGTATTAAAGTTTGCTTGTTGGTTTATTTGCCTTTAGGAGTGGTGCGTGGTTATGTATTTAACTTATGTTGCTAGTCGTCTTCAAAAGCAGCCAAATTCATCACCCTACACCATTTTATTAAGATCTCTCGTGTATGCACTGTGCAGTGGCGCCCAGTAGTATGACAATTATTTTAAAAATCTATAGTTGCTATTTTTAATTTTCGTCGTTATTTATTCGTCTTTATGCACAAAGGTATAGAGGATAAATTAACTCACCTATATTTTGCCAAGCTTAACTGCGTCCCATGTCAATAATGGGGGCAAGTCTTTGGCATAGATTTCGATAAAATCAATCGAAAAACTTCTAATATAACATTAACCAACCTGTTAATATCACCCAGAACTTCATAATTAATAAAACAGCTCCAGTACGCTGCGTAGTAAGATGCCGATATAGCTATCCCAGTAATTCGGAATTTCAGTTCCAGAATAATCCCGCAACTAGTTATTGTAATTTAAGTGGTTCTAAGGTCTATAATTTGTTCTTGTCTATAATTAAGTAAACTAAGTGCGTTGTCACTATGATATTACAGTACTATGTTGAGGTTTTATCCGACTCCTAAAAGAGAGGCGGATCTCCATATGTGTGTCTGTATTTTTTTGAAAGCATGTCTATTTTTGGCTAATATTGTTCGTTTTCGAAAAGTCTATCTGTACATTTTTCGGGATGAAAAAGTAGTCTTTATGTTAATCTAGGACTTGATGCGATCTATCAAAATTCGTTCAGTGTTTTATGCATTTACCTTTAAAACATCCACATTTTTCACAAACACATTTATAATATTATTAAATTGTCGGTAAGTGCTAAAAAAAAATTGCATAACAATATACTGCGATGTGATAAGATAACAAATCTACAAGGCTTAAAAAAAGACATGAATTCTATGCCTACTTTATTTGGCACTGCAGATAAATGTGCTGTTGCTAGATGATTTGCTGTATTCATTGATGTAGGGTTTTTTTAATACATCAATGGCTGTATTGCATATTTTTTTTATAGATTACAATATGTTTATTTGTCATCAATGATACTGTCATCGTCACACTGTTTTCTATGATGAGATGCACTTTATAGACTGTATTAAACATATTTCATTTTTCCTTTTTATTTCCTATTATAGAAAAAATTATACCTACCGCTAAAATATACCTGTGCTATTTATTAAGCAGGACCGACAACGTAGGGGCGAATAAGAGTTAAACTCTTATTTCTTATTCTCTCTTAACACTTACTTCTCTACTTTAACAGGCCCTTAGTGTTTGATTTTCCAACATTTCTCAGAAATAAGATGCTTGTTCTCTTTAAACCAGATCGTTTAAACATCAAGCTAACTTGGTCCATAATTTTCGGTCAGTACAAATCACCGCACAGGGAATAAACATGCTATTCGCATTGGTATTCCAAGATTGGACAGCACTGATCGGAATCCCTGACCTGGCACCGGATAATTATATAGGCCAGTTGGGCATCCGTGGGACATGAGCGTAGTAAGCGAATTCGGCTCATGGGCCCCACGATACACAAGGGGCCGAATTTAGGTATCTTTTTTATTTTTTGTACTGATTAATTTTCTCGCGTATAATTTATTGTTAAACTTCGTTAGCTTCATTTTACTGCTGAAGAAAAGTGAATCTAAGAAACTCTACAATGATAATAATGATGTCTATCTACATTTATTAGTTCATGCTAACGCCTTCAGAAACTCTAACGGTTATCTGCCTTTTACCCCCCTCCCCCAAGGGTAAATTTAACTAAATTATAGCATAAATACCAAAGATCAGTCTTTGAGTTCGAAATACCTGTCTACCAAATTTCATTAAAATTAGTCGAGCGGATTATGAATTTCCGTAAGAAATTTCATCCCCTATTTCACTATCTAAGGAGAAAAGCCTCAATTTTTTCACCCTTATAAAATTACTCTCATATCAAAATGTATCAACGTCTGTTTAGCCGTTTATAGATAGAGACAGTAACATGCCCAAATTACCTATTTCCTTTGCTTGTAAATGCCTCTTTTAGTGAGAAAGGCTGAACCTAAATTCGGTCCTGCACCGCGTGAACCCTTTAGAATATCCTAGAAGTTAATAGGTTCATGGCTTGTTACTCAACGACTATTTTATTCTTGCTTATTATGTATTCGGGCTTCCCAAAGTTACATTTATATTTGTGTATTTTACGTAAGCTGAAAAACCAAAAGTGCAATGTTTTTAATGGATCAGTGTTGATAAATTCCTATTTCGATTTAATTTCACACTGGTCTCTTAAAGTTTGATCCTTCTACCCATGTGCTTCCTGCATAATTCATAGTAGAGCGAGGTTTGTGTCACTAAAAAAAACTTTTTATTACTGGCACAGCAAACCTACCTACCTATCTACCACCTAAGCGTAATGGAGTCCAGGTAGAATGTCGACTGATGAGAGATGATAACTGGCCAGTCGACACAATTATGCCGGCATGTTTGATCCGGAACCTCTCTTCCGGAAGCGATCTTTAGCAAATTTAGTATATTGCCGCTAGTGTAAATGCATCGAGAAGTTTTAATCTATACTACTAATATATAAAGCTGATGAGTTTGTTTGTTTGTTTGTTTGAACGGGCTAATCTCAGGAACTACTGGACGGATGTTGAAAATTCTTTCACTAATAGGAAGCTACATTACTCCTGAGTGCTATAGGCTACTTTTTATCCCGGAAAAACTTTTCCACGCGGGCGGAGCCGCGCGCAGTGTAATATATTACTGCGAGAACACAGTCTAAACGTAGCTTACGAACTTAGAAATTTGTGTGCAAACGTGCGATGCCTGTTAATGCGGGAGATATTTTACCATGGTTCAGTATTGCATAATACTATTTTCTAGTCTATTTTGTCAGTGGAAGACTTTTTTACGGCCATGATAAACTAGCCACTCTACCATCACGTGCAGAGTCCCACTGCACACGAGAGCAGGTGACACGGTGTCCAGATAAGGAATCGATTGACGCGACATATTTCTCCCTCTATAGTCAACAGTCAACACACTTATGCCGGCCCGGTCCAAACCGTATATACAAATATAGTATCACCCCTTTTTCCTCTTTCAAGGGTAGGCAGTTGTGTATCACACCCACATTTCGCCAGCTATGTTAGGTCCCATGTAATAGGGGGCGGGCCTGTTGCCATTTACCGGGCACATATCCAGACTCCGGGCTGATACTGAGTAGAAAAACCTAATATTACTTTGCCCGACCTGGGGATCGAACCCGAGACGAGACGCCACCGAGGCAGTCCGGATATACACAGGCTGATTTCGGAACGCGACACACTTGCGTGGGCCACTATGGCGGGTTTAACCTTTGTTTTTATTTCGTGGGGATGCACAAGAATACATGCTCACAGAATACTATATATATATTAGTCATATTTAACTAGCTTTTGCTCGCTAGTACTAAAGTCCAGCTTTAGATTTTCCCGGCATAAAAAGTATATTCTTCACAGGGTCTCAAACTATCCCCATACCAAAGGAGATGCTCGCTTTTTGTATGGGTGCTGGGCCTCAAAATCTAACCAGGCTCAAACTTCATAGATATTAGGGGCAAATATATGGATCTTTAGATCTTTTGATAAGACCTATATTTTTTATCAATCACGAGATGAGCATTTCACTTGCTTGATGGTAGCATTATTACTCATAATGATTTCGTATGTTAATTCGAATGTAAGACATTAAAATAAAACAATTTTACGGATTTTATCGCGGATACAATCCGTAAAATAGTTTTATTTCAATGATTACTCATATAACCAACACCACCAGATCTTCGAGTTACCAAGCATTGCGTGGAATTGCACTTGTGTTGGCGACATTAAATTAACTGTGCCAAATTGTGCAATCGCCTACCAACAATCCAACCTATAACACATAGTATACATCAGCCATTTATCCCCAAAGGGATAGGCAAAGGTGCAACGAGGGCACTCACTATTCGCCAAGTGTGTTCCATCCATTATTTATCTGGTGAGCCTATCGACATATCAGGTGCAAATTCCAGAGTCCTGGCTGATACTGAGCAGAATAACTATATTTTCCCGAACCGTGACCCCAGAGTCGCAGTCGGACCGAGCACGCAATACAACCGAGGCAGTCAATTCGATTTAAATTTGGTAAATTTCAGTATCGCTGGTAACGTACGTTGATACTATGGATCTTTGTGTGGTGATGTCAAGATAACACATTATCGCAACACTAAACACGAGATTAAAGTACAGTAAGATAAAGTCAAAGCAGTAAGAACAAGTTGAGTTTGCCTTGAGTGCGACGCGAATACTCAATGCGATGTAAGATGCTAACCAGTATAATCAGGTATACGTAGCGATGATACGCACCGGACAAGAAGACGCTGCGGTTATTTAAACAAACATAGTTAAGCGTTTTCTTATTCTATTCGCACAATATACATATTATTCAATATAAATATCCGGTATTTTTTTCTTCCATAATGTAAAATTATGTACTAATTATATGTACATAGTAATTATCTAATACACACTTAGATACAATAAACATAATTATCAAACGCGATTAATAGTGTTAACTGATAACATGTTGACTTAAAACACAATATTATTTCGGATAAAGAGTTCATGAGAAACTAAAACACAGAAAACTTTTCTATCTATATACTATTTCGATTCTATTCTTATATTTGTCTTATTTTTTCTGGCGAAATGAAGTAAACGGATATTAATGTACCTCGTTAAACATAAAAAGAAGTTTTATAGCCCACTATTTAAAAATTAAAAATAAATGTTTTATTTTGCAAAATTAATTGAAAAAATGTTATAAAAATGTTATATGTGGCACGCGGTTTTTCATCCGCCAGATCTCGCGGTTAAATAACCCAGTGCGTGCTCACAGTACGAATAGCCTACAGGGCATTAAGCAGTTTCACATAACCGTTGTAACGCTCAGCACATGATGTTATGTTAATTAGCTGTTACCACACCGTAATTTATTACCAGAATGTACATTTTATAATTACGCTGCGTAAGAGCAACTCTCAGAGCTTAGCTATTGTGACTATCTTTCTGAAACTGTCTGCACCTATACATCTGATGGCATTACTATGAAGTCGATAAGAGCATATGAAACGCGTATTTCCCGATAAATCTATTTAACCCAGCCCGAAATCAATGATCGTAATCCATATCTCAGACTTGGGCCTATTGGAATAGAATTTGTTTCTAATGCTCACATATTACGGCATAGGGTAGTTGACTACTTTTTGAATTAATACATTTATCAAATATGTATGCCATTCAAAAACTATAGGAAAAATAATTTTCTAAATCCACGCAATAATAAATTGGTTATAGACCTTTTAAAATTGATTCATCTGTCAAATAACGAAAACGGCAAATTATGACGTCACCGTATCTCACCAGCCATAATGCTGCGTGCGTGAGAAAAAGATAGCGTGATAACCATATCACGCCACCACTTTTACTCATGTAATTTTTTAAAATATGCATAACTGCTTTATTTTCCAACCAATATTGATGCTGCCTCGGTGGCGTAGTTGTATTACGGTACGACTGCAATGCTGAAGTCTCAGGTTTGATCCCCGGGTCGGGCAGTGATATTGGACTTTTCTATTCGTGCCTGATAATTGTGCCTGAATGGCCATAGGATCGCCCCCTATCACATCATGGGACGGAATGCGCACGGCGAAAAGTAGGTGCACTAGTTGCGCCTCTGCCTACTCCTTCGGGGATAAAAAAATGGCGTGAGTTCACAGAATAAAAAAATCTTTTTCTTAATATTTTCTATTATATATAATGTACAAAATAAAACACAGGAAACTACTCTACTAATTAAGTACCCTATTTGACTGATTTTTTTCTAGACTATAATATTGTTTAAACATTATCATAAACCCGCGGCCTTTTACAACTAGGGCCACGGCTGTTTCACTTTGGAGTTCACCTACAACCGCGGACTCCATACGGTTAGTATTCACCCCCACGTCCCGTGCGGGTCAAGCGGAGGGTCTTGCACTACTCGTCGGCAGATTGGGATGGTATGCGGGAATATTTCGCCTCCATCCCTTTGCGGCAGCGCTGTTTTGAGGGAAAAGACCCTTCAGCGAGTGCTGATGCTATTGCTGGCGAGATCAGGTTACGAATGGAATACTATATTCCTTTCTCTGAGATCGATGGCACTGGCCGAGGACGCTCCTGATTCAACCGCGCATGCGCCGACGCTGTAGGTGAAAAACAGGCGGCGTATCGCGCTTGGATAAGGGATCGCGCAACGCAGGATCCTAATATCGACTTCTTCAAGGCAGCCTTACAATGCCACCAAGCCCTGTAAGAAGGCCTATGTAAGAGCGGATGCCCAGCGAATATGTGGGATTGGGCGTCTTTTGGCCAACCATCCTTCGAGCAGCCGTGCATATTGGAGTCTGGCCAAGGCCGTCCAGTCTAACTTCTGCCGTCGATCGCTGCCGCCGCTGAGGTGTCTCGACAAATCGCTGGCTCACAAGCTGCAAGAGAAAGCCTCTCTGTCGGGAAATCTCATTGCGTGCAATTCCCGGCTCGAGGACAGTGGCTTCCAGCCGCCGTTGGCGCTGCCTGATTGTGGATTCATAATATCCGATATCCGCATCAGGCAGTGTGACGTGCAGCGGGAGCTGCGGTCTCTCGGTGCTCGGAAAGCCAGCAGGCCGGATGGTATACCGGCGGTGGTTTTGAAGCGATGTGCAGCCGAGTTGTCTCCTGCACTGACCCGCCTCTACCAAGCGTTCTACCTCTCAGGTATTGTGCCTGAGTCTTGGAGGGAGGCCAATGTGCAACCGATCCCCAAAAAAGGTGATCGGTCGGACCCTGCCAATTACCGTCCAATTGCTATAACC
Organism: Sphinx pinastri; assembly: GCA_947568825.1. Classification (NCBI taxonomy): domain Eukaryota; kingdom Metazoa; phylum Arthropoda; class Insecta; order Lepidoptera; family Sphingidae; genus Sphinx; species Sphinx pinastri. The sequence goes on from OX387623.1 coordinate 1,499,021, forward strand.
TTATTGATATGCAAGGTCATGGAGCGGATCATTAACGCTCAACTGACCCGCTACCTGGAGGATCACTCGTTGATCAGTGACAGACAATACGGATTTTGTCGGAATCGATCAACGGGTGACCTTCTAGCGTATGTCCTGCATCGCTGGGGGGAGGCGGTTGACAGGCATGGTGAGGCTCTAGCCGTGAGCCTCGATATAGCCAAGGCATTTGACAGGGTCTTTGACATTTGACCGTGGTCTCATTTCTAAGCTCCCGGCATACGGTCTGCCTAACAACTTGTGTACGTGGATCTCTGGCTTTCTGCATGGGCGCAGAATCCGTGTCGTCGTAGACGGGCACGCTTCGGAGCTCATGGCAGTAAATGCGTTATTTAAAAAGATTTTTATCTTGTTACGCCAAAGAAGTATAACTTCTAACGCGTGTACATAAGTACACACACACTTTTTTATTTTTATCGTGTGTTAGTTAGTGTAGGTACTTTTGAATAGTCTTTATCTTATTTCGTATCAGACACTATTACTCCAGTAACAGTGTAATCTTATCAACGACGTCACCTGTCGCGGCCTCATCTCCAAATTTCACGCAGATTCATCAAAATTATAAAAACATCAAGCAAAAATTGCTCGCCAAACAACTTCTTCCTCATTATGGGAAAATAAACACATTAACATAAATTATAATGTACCAACGGCAATAAATCTAAAACATAAATTCAAGTTAATAAAGAAAACAAAAAGTGAGGCTGCGATATTAATTTGCAAGAGACAATAAGCTGGAGATCCCTTAATGGATGTCTGTTGGGAACTTGCCGGTCGAACACCTGAACTGACTCTAAGTTATTATTGCAAGTAACCTTATGCCCCACCGTTCGAAGATTTATCATTGAGTAAAAAAATTATTATGTTATTTGACCCAATGGTAGGTAGGTACCGTCGTTTGCGTGTTACGGTATATGAGAACCAGCAAAAATGTTTACACACTTTTTTGAATCTGCAACTTCTGATATTGATACCTACGAACGAATGAAGGCTGAAAATAGTGAGTTCCTTGCGACATAAGATGTATTTTTGAATATGGTTGAAGAATAAGTATTAAAAACAATCTTGAAGACAATATAAGATAAAATTAATTGCATATTAACTGGTTAACTGGTGGTAGGTCTCTCATTATGTAAGAGGCCGTCTGGGTGGGTACCACCGCAATGTCTATTTCTACCGCCAAGCAACAGTGTGCATGCACTGTTGTGTTTCGGTTTGAAGGACATTGTAGCCAGTATAACTACTGGACATAATGAGACTTAACATCTTATGTCTCAGGATGACAAGCGCAGTGGAATGCCACACAGTACTTTGTAGGTCAAGGTGCTGGATGGTGTTGCTACTGTTTATGGGTGGTCGCATCGCTTACCATCAGGTGAACGGCATGCTCGTCTCGTCATTCAATGCAATAAAAAAAAATATTAACTGCATAAATAACTTCCTCATAAAACTTAAAAAATCAATCATTTTAATGTTAATCAGTTTAATATGTTGATTTAACTATAAAATACATTAATGGATGAAGAAACCATAAATAAATCGAGCAGTTATGAATCGCCATTCATATAGAATGATGAATGAACACAACGAATGCGTCGTAGTGAAAAAGGTAATTTAAAGTGCCCCCATTCTAGTGCAACGGCTATTTATAATTAACCGGTTTGGTTAAAGTTGTAGTAAAGTCTAGGCAAAGTAAAAAGTTCCTAAGAAAGTTTGTCAGTCTTGCTTAGATTATTTACACAGTTCTGGATGGTTACGTAAAATATTTTGGGGACTATTCAATTAACGAGACGGGAATTAAGTTTCGCTCTCAGAAGTTTTGTTTCTCGATGTTACTCAAAATAGCATATTAAACTAGAGTTTTGTAAACGATTCCAAGTAAGAAGCTTATGGAAAAATACATTTATTTACCTAATGTTTCCTTTATATACAACAATATAACTAATTATACAATGTCGCGTTGCTCGGAATCACTTTCATGGAAATTCATAGAAACAAGTGGTGTCGCTTGCAGTTTGCGGCCTGCGGCTGCGGTCTGCGGCTCATCTCGGACTTGTACTTTAAGACCTGAGCACGTTATCAGTCGCACGCAGTATTCATTATAATAATATTATGTCGTAATTATTTCTTCATGCGCCCTATATTCATACTTTCAACACATATCTATGGGCGTTTATCTCTTATCAGATCTCTCTTTATCAGAATTGCCTTCCAGGAACTAATAAGCCTACTTAGACAAATTCAATGTCATGCACTAAAACACCCGTAGCGTTGAAACATACACGAACTCATCATCATACACTAAGAATTCAATAGCTTAATCAATGTAGTAAATTCGAAGCCATACCACGAAATCCGAGCTCCACCTCACCACGACGCCGTTACCTGACATGATTTACTAATTGTAATAACAGACCGGACTAAATGCATCATAACATTCAATTAAGGTGTAATATCTGTTATATTAGACCATAAATCGTGTCGGACCGCGGCTACCAATTAAACTGTAGACGCGTCGACAGCTTGAACGTCCTCAGACGTTAAGGACTGAATTGTGTATTTTTATACTAGTAAGAGACTTTCTCGATGGCGTAGTTGTATTGCGTGGGCTGTACGACACCGTTCTGAGGTCCTGGGTTCAAATCCCGGGTCGGGAAAAGTATTATTGAGTTTTTTTGCTTAGTATCAGCCCGGAGTCTGGAATTTGTACCCGCAGCGATAGGCTCGCCATTTATTACATCATGGGACGGATAAGATAATGTGGCGAAAAGCTAGTGCACTAGTTGTACCTCTGTCTACCCCTTCGGGGATAAAGATAAAAGAGTGTGTGTATGTATTCTAGGGTTAGAGTATACTGGAAGTTATAGGACGTATCAGTAATCAGCCGATGATGACCAGATACGGTGGTCTGGAATCTGTTCTCCGAAATGCGTTAGTATAAGCTACTTTGGGTGGTTTCTTAAAATGAGTTGCGATATGTTGTATAACAGCCATTCTGCGTGACTGTCAAAAAGCCATTCCATTACTATCCATTTGCACGATGGTGCGGAAAGGAATCCTACTGAATCCTTAAGCTATGTCCAGACTGGTGACTAGTCCATGCGCAGGAACGATGAAGGAAGCGTCTATGTGGACATAGTCAACAGTACTTGCGGTGAGTAGACGTTTTTCCAGAGATTACAGACAATTAATGATAATTTGCTGATATTATTAGACGACTCAATATTGCATTTGCAGGTGTTGCATGTCGTCTCGACTATACCCTAAATATTTATTTTAGTGCTCGTCCACAATTTAAATGTATTTCATTGAACTGCAAGACCAAACTGGTTTGCGTTGATAACCATTTAGCGCTGTGGCGTGGGTGGGTCCAAAATATAAAACTTTTGATGCCACACATGCGAAGATAGTCAAGTGATTATAGTGGAAGCCTAGTTCAATAATAGTGGGCGCGATCGACTGCGCTGTTCAAGCAAACCAATTTAGTCATATAGGTCGCATGTCGTTTTAATATATTTATAATGTAAGTTACCTATAACTTTTAAAGCGGTGTATGAATAATCTATACTAATATTATAAAGCTGAAGAGTTTGTTTGTTTGAACGCGCTAATCTCAGGAACTACTGGACCGATTTTGAAAATTCTTTCACTAATAGGAAGCTACATTACTCTTGAGTGGTATAGGTTACTTTATATCCCGGAAAATTTTTCCACGCGGGCGGAGCCGCGCGCAATCCTAGTACTATATAAATGTATACACTGGTTATCACGGTAGTTATTTAAGCTTTTGTAGTCAAACCACCAAATGCAACGTTAAGTTGTCCGAAATATTAGCAAATCGTCGTTAATTATTTGTAACCTCTGAAAGACGTTTACTTGCTACAATATCTAGCGACGCACTGTACGCCCTTTGAAACGCCCTCTCTGAACGAGGCTTTATTTAAAGACTTGCAACGGTTTTAAGCGTACCGCATTCTTATTATAATTTCGACTATGTATTCATTTAAAGTATGATGTTAATATTTATCACCTAAAACTCTCCTGCTAAGTTGTTGGCCTGTGTGTGTACCAAGCTTTATGTGCAGTTTAGAAACCGCTATAACAACGATAATCCTCGTTTAGTAATTGGAAATATTTTTTTGTATTTATTACATTTAGTAGTCATCGATGTTTAGAATTTCGAAAGTCCATATTCACGTCACTTCTTTTCTTTTCTTCGAAGTTACTAAGTACCACTATGTTCGTTCGAAGCTTATTATTTTTAGATTTATAGTCAAAAATGTCCGCTTTTTGTATGGGTGCTGGGCCTCAAAATCTAACCAGCATCAACCTTTATGGATATTAAAGGAACAAAAAGATGGATCTAGGATCTATTAAAAAAAAATTAAACCTCTCCATTTATAACAAACCTTTTTAAAACGTCAATTTTAAGTTAACAAAATAAAATTACATATATCTTAAAATCGGAGGACTTTAAAATTGTACTATGTATTGCAAATCCTAATTTTTAGGAGTACTATCCAAATATATTATAGTAGCATTGCGCGCGGCGTCGCCCGCGTGGATAAGTTTTTCCGGGATAAAAAGTAGCCTATAGTACTCAGAAGCAATGTAGCTTCCTATTAGTGAAAGAATTTTCTAAATCGGTCCAGTAGTTCCTGAGATTAGCGCGTTCAGACAAACAAACAAACTCTTCAGCTTTATTTATATAAAGCTGAAGAGTTTGTTTGTACTATTATTAGTATAGATATAAAGTGTCTTGGTTAGAATTTTAAGCCCGTTCTTGGATATGTCCTTTATAGACCATATTAAAGTAATAGTACTAACTAGTTTCCTGTATAACATATATTTTTGCTCAAACACAATAATAATCACGTTATTTTAATATATCTATCGTCGCGAACTAGTTTAACTGGTTCGATGGTTATAAGCTGGTTACGTTATCTCCATAAAGACACATTTTGAGATTAGAAAGCAATCAAGGTCGCATCACCAGACATCATCCATTTTCAATCAATGCAATGCAATCAGCCCTGTATTATATATTACCCACTGCTGAGCACGGGCCTCCTCTCCTGCTGAGAGGGTTCAGGCCTTAGTCCACCACGCTGGCCTAGTGCGTTGGCAGACTTCACATATCCTCGAAATTCTTATAGAGAATTCATAGGTATGTAGGTTTCGTCACGATGTTTTTCTTCACCGTAAAAGCGAACGATAATTGATAATCAATACACACATAGCTTCGAAAAGTCAGAGGTGTGTGTCTTGGGTTTGAATGGGTTTGAACCTCTGGACATTGTGTCGGCAGACCGTTCCATTCCCAACTAGGCTATCGTCCACTTATCATTTATCTTATTATTTATCCATTTATCAGCCATCAAAATACGCATGTGTATCTCAAATAATTATTTCTTACTTTCAATATCTTTGTTGTCAAAAATTTCCAATGTCTTAAACTAGGTTTTTCTACAGTATTATCTCTGCGATAAAAGATTGAATAAATACTATACGCACTATTACATCATTCATATCGAGTGTCCACGTTGTAACTTCCAGTCTTTAAGAGATCATGATGTCATTAACATGTCTCATATTTTTGAGTTTCTGTTTATTCAATAATGTTGAATCGTTGTGGAGAATTGATCCCTTAGTTGCTACAAGGGTCGGATTAATTAGAGGTTTGAGATCCAGCGACGGGCAGTATTCTATGTTTATGGGAATACCATTTGGACAAGTAAATGCAAGCAATCCGTTCGGGGTGAGTGACTTCAAATTACTTTTGTAAATGTTATGCATATTTATGTTCTTTGCTAATTAGCTTATATGAATGATATTTTAAACTTGTAAATATATATTAGTTTGTATTAATAGCTAGATTAACACCATGTTACTAATACTATTCAAATTTATTTATATTATTTTATTTATTAATATTCGGGAAACAAACAGAATAATATTTCCTTAAAATAGATTAACACTAAAATATATTACAATCCAGCAAAGTTCCCACAGTAAAGATTATCTCCGTCATGTTGGTATACTGTTACTTAAGGAGTAGTATTAACAAAATTATTATTGTTAATTGGTGTTGTGCCAGGGTCCAATTAAAATCATTCAAACCTCAAGATAACTTTGCCATCCTTCCCAAAAAGATTCTTCTGATCCTTCTGCTATGGCATTCCAGCAATCCTCATTAGACTAGCAGATGATGGTAGTAACTCGTAACCTCACCCGTTGAAAAGGGAATCCGCCACAATTGTGTTGATCATCAAGGGATACAGATTCTTTTACTGGTCAATATTTATTTTGCCTTGACTTCTATCTTCGCCAGGTCACTTTTCCAAACTCTTAGTAACACGATAAGATAAAGCCAAAATGTAATTTATTTTTATAATTCCAAGAATATTTGTGTATCAGTGGCATTTTCTTATCAGATCGTTAGGAATTTCCAGTTGATCATCATTTAAGTACATCAGCTATAAGTCACCTTTTCAGTGGTCGTCGACTTTAAAATATTGACGTTTGAGAAAATTAGGTCACTTCGATTGTCATGATTTCTTGTAATTTTGTTTACGTATCACTGTTTTTAACATTCTCATTTTTTTATAAGTTTTATGATGTACTGTATAGAACACTGTATAGAAATGATTCTAACATTATATAGAGCGAACACTGGCAAAATTTTCTTACAAAAAATTTTAAGCCTGTTTATAAGGCGCAAATTGGCATATTACCTTCCAAAATATTGTTTTCTTTACAAAATTTGCACATACCGAGACGTATTGTTACATGGATGTGGGGGATAAGACAGCGACTTGTAGAAATTACCCAAGAGTAATAACTTTTGGACGATGAATTAGGGCCTGATGTACGGTCTATAACTATACTGTTTAATGTCTTTGGATTTTCCACTTCAATAAGAATGTATTTAGTCGAAGACATTCAATTAAGTATAAGTTACATAATATTATACTCTTCAGTCAACTTTTCTTTTTACTATTACTTTATTAAAGTACAATAATATTTATTAACACGTTGTCCGAAGGAACCGGTCTTAAGTAGATTATCGTAAAAATATTTATCTATTAACCGACTTCCTTATGTAATTTATAGTCGTCAAAATTTATACCATTCAGTTTTATTATTTCTATAAAAAAGGAACATATTATATAAACATTATAGTAACTTTATTCTGGAAGAGTGCAAAGTAGAAGTTTTTTTGGATAGGACTTTTGCGCAGGTGTTTGAACGTGGTGTTAAAACTAGCAACATAAGTCAAGATATTGTTTGAGAATTAATTTCAATGTGTTGGCGATTACGGCGTAAAAATAACGACACTCGTGTCAATGGATCGTCTTTTGTTAATTTGGAGGTCGCCCGGTTAGATAGTAAAATGATTGTAAATCAAGAATTTCTAAATCAAGATCCTTGATAAATACTCAAAGTCAAGGTCAGTTGTTTTGACTAATTTGTGTTTGTGGCGTCGAACCTTTGAAGAACTCAGGTGATTACATCTGCAGTTGTTAACTATTTATATCTTTTAACACATCTATATAAATATTATTTTCAGGCGGCAACAGAGCATCCTAATTTTGAAGATGTCTTTGAAGCATACGACGATACATCAGTTTGTCCCCAGATCTATCAGTTCAATAACTCTGTAGCTGGTCACCTTGACTGCCTTCGCTTAAATATTTATGTACCCTCGTCAGCCACATTTAACAATCAATTACCAGTGATGGTATGGCTATACGGAGGTTCCTATAGACGAGGTTTTGGTGGCAGAGTAATGTTTGGACCAGACTTTCTGGTCAGGCATGACGTCATCCTTGTCACCGTTAACTATCGCGTTGGACCCTACGGCTTCATGTGTCTTGACATCCCCGAAGTACCAGGCAATCAAGGTCTTAAAGATCAACTATTAGGTTTAAGGTGGATCAACGATAATATAGAAGCTTTCGGTGGAGATTTAAACAAGATAACTTTATTTGGTGAGAGTGCTGGTGGACATTCTATTGAATTTCACGTCAGATCGTCAAAGGAAAAATTGTATAACAATATAATTATGCAAAGTGGGACTGCCGGAGCAGCTACCGTTTTAATATCACCTGACAGAGAGGCTCCTATCAAACTGGCTGATCAACTTGGTTTTTTCACCAGCGATCTGTATGAAGCATTGGCTTTCCTCACCAACCTTGAAACAAATTTGGTCATCGCTGCGTCAATAGAACTTAAAATTTTATTCAAACCCTGTGTTGAAATAGAATTCGACGGCGTAGACAGCTTTATTACTAGTAGCTGGATTGATGCACCTGTGCCTAAGATAGCAAACGTACCAGTAATGATAGGCTTCAATGAACACGAACTAATGTTCCAATATATAAATAAAAATGATAAATATTTTGATGCTTTAAATATCTTTACCGATTATTTAGATCAAGCTTTTGACTTCAGCAAGGACAAACTTAAAGATTTGGAGAAGATTGTTAGACATTTCTATTTAGGCGATGAAGCAATTAATAAAAATGTTACGTGGCCAATAATACATTTCGATTCAGACTTCACTTACGTTCATCCAGTGCAAAGGAGTATAAATAAATTTATCGAGAGTGGGTCTGGGGATATATTTTACTATATGTTTTCGTATTCTGGTAGCAAGAATTTTTATAAGATATATAATGAGGTGTTTGAGGAAGGTGCGAGCCATGCTGACGAGCTGGGCTATCTGTTTCACATGAGTTATCTGCCAGAGGAGCCGAGTCCTGAAGACCAACTTGTAATTGACCGAATGACGAAAATGTGGACAAACTTTGCTAAGTTCAGGTATACATTATTTTTTATACAGCAAATGTTATGTACTTCTAAATAAAGATTAGGAACAATCTATTTAGGAATATAATAGATCTGAAGCTTTTTTTTTGTTTTGTATATGTTTCACATTTTCCCTTGTCTTTATACACGTTTTGTAGAAAATTAAACTTTATGAACATGGTTTTCAGCAATCCAACACCGGAGGCGACAAATCTCATACCATTTATATGGACTCCAGTCACAAATAAATCCTATAATTATCTGAGGATAGATACTGAACTAAGTATCGGCAATAGACCTTTAAACGACAGAATGGCATTTTGGGATCTCTTCTATGACATGAATAAAGACGCACAAAGAAGATTTGAACCCAGTGCGACTAGAAGAATACCTCGTTCTCAAGAAACGTTATAGCAATATCATGCGTGTGTATTTGGATACCAACTACCTCATTATACTAGCGTGGACACCTGTAAAGCATTGGGAGATGAGATGACCAATAAAGACTTCGAACCTGGTATCGAGATAAATGTATTACCCGCAAATATTTGCTTTCAGTCTGAGTTTTTTAGGATTAAGAGGACCTGGCAATTCCAAATACTCTCGGTTTCTGTACAGAAGAGCTGGTCCGAACGTAATACTAGAGGCTAGGAAGTTTATAGGACAGGCTATTAGTAAAGTTGCTATTTCTAAATAAAGTAGTAAATACTCATAGCTTCCATAAATCTACGTAATTTTTTTGTATTTTAGCTTCGTATTTATTTTTATTATAATAGTGTTCAATTGTTAATTTATGTTGTATAAAATAATATATACAGTTGTTTTATAGGCTTATTATTTTATAACCTCGAGAAATTCCCCACCATAAACCTTATTTATTATAGTTGATAAACCTAAACAAACAATTTTTTTTGATATTCAAATAATTTAAAGTTTAAAAGATAGTCACTACACATGCCCAAGTCTTTACAGCAATGTGGTAATTCTTTATCTTCATTCATATAAAATTCTATTAAAAGGTAATGAAGAATCAAATAAAGTATATTGTTTACAATAGAGCCTTATAAGATAAATGTAAAAAAAGAATAAAATTAGATCAACAATCTATCACTGGGCACTTAGATCATATTATTCATTCTCCCAATATAAGTCGTTATGGCTGATAATCTTTCAAAGCCTATCTTTGTGAAATTTTGCAATTTGGATTGTAGAGTTGATTTTTCAGTCGCCATTTAAAGTTATCATTGAAATATATTATAATCAGACAGAATATATAAATGAGACAATTGAACTGGACTTTAATCACAATGATCTATACTATAATAAAGCAGTAGATCACGGTGTCTGTACAGTCAGCAGCATAAGTAGCTAAACAAATTCAAAATTTCAAATTGCCTATATACTTTTGTGTTCTTACCAATCTTTTTTTTCTATTCACAAAAATAAAAGAACAGAGACTTACTTTACTTCAAACGAAGAAAAAAATGTTTCAGTTTAACTCAACGCGTATAAATAGGCGATATGAAATTTTGATTTTGTACAGATATGTATGCTGCTGACTGTACATTGAAGGAAATGTGATAAAAAAGAAAGGGGGTGAATAAAGAAGAGTAATGGGAAACAAATCAGCGATTTTTATAATTCTTTTCTGTCTGTCAGTCTGTCTGTTTTTCTGTTTGTTTATTACTGCATGTATCCGAAACTACTGAACGGATTTCGATGAAATTTGGCACACGGGTAGATCATGTCCTGGATTAACACATAGGCTTGTTTTTTAATAGCTATATTTTTTAATAGCTATATTAGAAAGAAAGAAGAAAGAAAGAAAGAAAGATGATTTATTGTTGGAACAACTTACACAATTAATAAAGAAAATATATATAAAAGTTACAAAATTCAAGTTTTGAAGCCAACAACGTAACCCTCATTCAGCTTATTGCTGCAGTATAGTCTAAGCAATACCGCTGCGCTGATTTTCAATGGGGGACCCAATTAGTAATTTTAACTTTTAACCGCGGTCGGTAACTGTTAATTATCTCCGACCAGTTATTCTCGTTAGGCGTCTGCCGATGTATGTTTAAAGAAATTTATTCTCAAAAAAGACTACAGTCACTTACATGAGAATACAATTTACATAAAAGTGGACACGATATTGAGCATTGTTCGCACATGATGCTGTTCCAACACATTCATCATATTATTGGGACTAATTTAATGAAGACATCAGTATTTTTCTAAAACATATTGAGCAAGTTTTACTTTGAATGTGTTGAAAGAGTTTACATTTTTTATATTTGACGGTATTTGGTTATAAGTTTGTGCACGATGTCACTTCTCATTCAGTAAGCAGCTTGGAGTAGGGATGAGACCGAAGCGCCGGTCACCTGTCTCTCTTACACAATAACCTCTTTCACTCCCTTTACTGTTTTCGGTCATTGTTATTGTTTGTGCATCGATCGTAGTAGTGACGTTTACAATAATTATTTTACTACTTCAGTGTACTTTTCAAGTAAATTTATTATCAATTTGGAGGGCTGCAATTATGTCGTCCCATTTTTTATTTTTTTTATATTTAGCTCGGCAATGTGACTTCACTGCACCTGATGTTAAGCAAAGTGAAGTCCAAAAATAAATGTCAACCGGCAAGGGACAAGATTATCCCATAACGGTTGGCACAATTATGCCGGCCTGCTAATTGCTTCTTCACGCTACGCTTGAAGGACCCCGTGTTGTAAAACGGAGGGAACACGCTTGCCGGAAAACTGTTCCACAGCTTAATGATACGGCAAAAGTATGAATTTCCGAACCTTTTGGTACGGGCCGGGATGGAGGAGATCACGAAGCTATGGTTCCGTTAGCCAGCACGTGTGGTTCTGCTGAGGGAAGGTGAGGATGGGATAAGGTTAAATAGATTTCTTTAGAGCACTCCGCATGATACAGACGATAGAATACACTGAGTGAGGCTATATGCCGACGCAACAGCAGTGGTTACAGGTTTTTGGTCACGTCTGTATATTTTACAATGCTGATAGCCCTAGAAATACCTCCGCACCCTGTTCAGGATTCCGACCCTACGAGAAGTGGCAGATATTACGCCCTCGATGTGGTTCCCTGGATTCGGATCGCAGCGAATATCCATGCCCAGGATATTGAGGCCATTCCGCATTGCAAGTGGAGTACCCTGAAGATTGGGGAGGGTTTTATTAATAATTATTAAATTACAGCGGTCCATGCTTCTTTCACTCATACACTACATCCTCACGTACTTACAATAATTTATTCATTTTTTTCCACTAAAATAATCTCTAAAAATAATTTATATGGCAAAACAACGTTTGCCGGGTCAGCTAGTGCTGTTATAAAATATCGACGGTAAAAAGCGATTTTGTCGTATCTCGAAATATCCAACTTTACACCAGAGCCAAAAAACGATTTAAAAAATTCATAACTCGTAAATTTATGAAGATAGAAAGTTGAGATTTGGAACATATTTCCAAAAATCTAAACCTTACTTTCCACGGTTAACCGAAATATCCTAAAGTTACTACTTCATTGATTTTGTACTAGTTACAGCAGTCGATGTTTTAATGTCGAGCAGCAGAAATGTTTTATCTGTGAGGTGAAATGTATGACCAACTAAGATACATAAAGATTTCGATGCGACGGATCTGCTGTATCTCAAATAAAAACCATGCGAATCATGTTTATTTTGCTGTATATGATTTAATCAAACTAGTTTATGAAAAAAACCCCGTCTTACATACAAGCAGTATCATAAAAGTTATAAAAATAAAATGCTGTATCTTTTACTAAACGCTTTTATTTTCTTTTTAAGAATGTAAGGACAAAAAAAAACAAATAAATAAACAAAATAAACAGTAATTTTTCTATTCAACTCTAACTATATTCGTCTCCTGTTGTTGAGGGGAGGGGGGGGGGGGGGGGGCTCAGAATCCCCCAAGCATCGAACTACGCTTTCGGCATCAATGGCAGTGACTATCCCGCCCTCACGCCCGCCACTGCAACTCTTGTAAGCCAGGATCAGCAGTGGCACGCATTTTATGATACCGAGCGGTGAAGCTCGGCGAATCTCAGGTAACACTAATCTGTCTTTAACCCGCAATGAAATCAATCAAATAGAAACATAGGGAGGAGTTGGAAAAAATCGGCGTCAAGGGCAGCGTGAGACCAACTTTCCACGCTATCTTCCATCACTGAGTTCGCAACATTGTACTAAAAGATAATACAACATTAAAGACGAACTACCCTGCTTGAAGCGGCGATAGCCTATTTGGGAGTAGAACGGACTGTCGAGACAAATGTCCGCAGGTTCCAAACCCAAGGGTTCTGACCAAACCCACTTCTGACTTTTCTAAAAAAGTTGTGTGTTTTCGTTATAAATTATCGCTCGCTTTAACGGTGAAGGAAAACATCGTGAGGAAACCTGCATACCTGAGAAGTTCTCTGAATTTCGAAGGTATGTGAAGTCCGCTAACCCCCATTAGGCCAGCGTGGTAGACTAAGGCCTAAACCCTCCCAGTTGTAGAGGAGGCCCGTGCTCAGCAGAGGGCAGTATATAATACAGGGCTGATATGGTATGGTATAGTACCCCCTGCCGCCCGCCCGCCACCCCCGGTGGCCCCTATTAGTCGTCTTTTACGACAGGCACCGTACCGTACCGTGGTGGACTTCTCCAAACGCCCCCAATCCATACGGTGGGAGATGCCGATCAGTCCTCCACCTAGCGTCTTCTACGTCTCCTCTGGTGGCGGGAGGTATCTTCGCGCTCCTGATCCCTCTCGGCACTCTCCTTCTGCTAGAGGACCACCTCGCAGAAGTGGGCCATCACACGCTATGACCTCTGGCTGCCGACCATGGAACCGGCCACGGCCGGCAGTGAGAGGTCTCCTCCGACGACTGCTCTGAGAGCGCTGCGCTCCTCGTCCCAGACTGACCAAAACTCCAATGTGTGCTGATCCGTATCCAGCGGGCAGTTGTCACAATGATGACAAACAGCCGAAACCTCTGCGCCTACTATTCGACACAGTTACTCACCGAAGCAGCTATGTCCGGTAAGTATCTGTATCAAGTGAAACGTAGCCGGGCCATGGCGCCTGTCCAGCGACGCAGTAAACCGGGCGCACTACCGCGACAACCCTGAATCCCGCTGTCAGGGCCTCCCACCTGATACGCCACTCCTCCACGTTAGCTCGACGTAGGGAAGCCTTCATGGTCTCCACCTTCTTCAGGGCCGGATGCTGCCCATGTCCGGGTGCCTCCTCCCATCAATGAAAAGCATCGAAGAGGGCGACCAGATGCCAAAGCAAGAAACCGATCAACAAGCAAGCCGCCTCGAAAGAAACTGTGCGGTACACCCTGATCACCCGCTACGCCAAAACTATGGGTTTAGCAAGAGAGCGATGCAGCGGTCGCTCAAGAAGTGCTTTGGAAGTCGAGAAGCTGGTTCGGAATGGCGTAGGTAAGGTACACGCTGGGGTAGGAGCGAAGTGACGGGAGCGGGTCTGGCTAGAGTGACGTATTGACAAAGTATTAATCACTGTACAAAAAAAACAATACTCTGTTCCTATGACGTAAGTGTGATTTTCGCTATCCGATTCAATGTTTGAAATGTAGTAACTTTTCAATAATTATACGCACATCTCTGGCAACGTAAAATTTTGGGCCGACAGAAATGCTGTATCTCCGAAAATCAATCTCCATAATTGAAAAATAATGTTGTAACAATTATTTACACTGGGCGTATTGTTGTATCTCTTTTATTTTCAAAAGTAACGTTTTTTTCTCTATTTACAGCAAATTTTTGTATAAACTGTACAAAAACTAGAAAAAAATCGATGGCGTATCTTAATTTTTTTTCGTCGTAAGAAGACGAGACCTAGACCATTCGATGCGGCTTTTTTTTCTGATCAAAAATATAGTAATAAGTCATTTTGGCCATTTTCCGAGATACGACATTTCCGCTTTCTACCGTCGATATTAACTAGTTTTGTAACAAGAACAACAAGCAGCGCCACCTTTATTGATTTTATAGCCAAGTTTATCCCAAGCTACCAATAGATGGCGCCACAATAGAATTGCATCGCGCTATGGTTTACTCCACTGCGATAATATAAAAAAGGCATCGATGTCATTCCATCTTATAGAGTCAGCGTGCGTTTACCCAACGGAGGCACTCGCCGGACTATACCTCGAAGTTGCCGTTTTTTTGTAATAACCCAAAAATCGTGCTTCCGGGTCAGCTTCCACTGCGTGGGACTGCTTTTGGGACGCGACTAATATCAAACACTGCTCATCATATCAATAAAGTTGATTTTCGCTCACGTCTGTGTTTTACCATCTCGTGACTTGACGTAACCTTCGGACCCTCCTTTACAGTTTTATTAATATTTTAAAATGTTAACACTAATTTGAGTATAATTTATTGTGTGATATTTGAACCGAATTTTTATTATAACAAAATACACAGTTTTTATAAATGTCACGCTATACAGAACAATAGCCATTTCGGTTTAAACAAAAATATCTATATATATAAATTTCGATATTTTTTTTGTACGGGCCTATCTGCCAGTAGCCTGACGAGGGTCGGCTTTTCTGGCCACACCGGTCTTTAGGGTGAACGCTGACGCGTCGGTCACAGTGTTTGTTTTTTGTTACCATACTCCTCCGAAACGGTTAAACCGATTTTGATGAAATTTTATATTCACACTTGGTAGGTCTGAGAATAGGTTGTTATCTATTTTTCATCCCCCTAACTAGTAAGGGTGGACCATTCCAATTTTTTTTTATTATTTTTCACATAGAATTTTATTTTAATTTTTATTTATGATGTGGTATTCAAAAATATATACAACCCTAAATTTTCTACCTTCTTCCATCATCCCTATTTTTTATAAGCGATATTTCTATAATATATAAAAATTTCGTGTCACAGTGTTTGTTACCATACTCCTCCGACACGGCTGAACCGATTTTGATTCACGTACTTACAATAATTTATTAATTCTTTTCTACCAAAATAATCTCTAAAAAATTATCTTTATACATTCGTATATGGCAAAACAACGTTTGCCGGGTCAGCTAGTTATAATATATTATCCAGATATGCCTACATTAATTAATATAAAATTAACATAATAATATGTTTTACAATAGTTATGAGCTAGCTGTTATTGCGGCTCCGCTTGCGAGGGAGCCTTTCCCCGGATTTAAATAAATCGGGGATAGACAAGGTAGGTATACCTAGTAATGGAAGATGTTAATACAATTCTGTAGTAACAGATTTTACCCCCTTGAAATTCATGAAATGATATACCTTTTTCCTTTGATTAATTATATACCTAGATAGACACTGAACGTTTCAAACGCGTCGAAAAAAATAGAGGCAAACTGTTCCCCACTAAATGAGTTCGCGTGAATTAATTATTGTTGTTTTTCATGGATATAATTATCTCCCCGTTTTAATAGAAACCATGTAATAACTAGTATCATTTTGCGCGCACACAAGGATACGCAGAATGATGCAGCGATAGCGTATGACATAGCTGTTACGCATACTAGCTTAAGAAAAGTTGGCCTGTTTGTTTTAGTTTCATGGCGGCGCGTCACTCTATCTAGGTATATAATTAAACAAAGCCTTTTTCTATTTACAATAATGACGTGAAGGATGAATATAATAAAATAACGTACATTCCAGGATCTATTAAATCTTGACTAACCCTATTTCTTAATGCATCATGTAACCTTAGATTAATTATATAATTAATCTATAATGTATAAAAGATAATATTCTACAAGAAAATAATACATGACGTCAACATATTGATATAAATTTTATCTACATAGTGGAATAAAATATGTGTGTAACCATCTGGTATGAAACATGACTGGTAGACTGCCTCGGTGGCAAAATTTTACAAAATTTTAAACACACAGATCGAAGGATAATAAAAGAAGATGTCCACTTTTTGTATGGTTTTTTTGTATGTTTTTGTATGGGTGCTGGACCTCAAAATCTCACCAGGCTCAAAAATTATGGATATTAAAGGGGCAAAAATATGGATCTTGGGCAAAAATATGGATCCATTAAAAAATATTTTTACACCTCTCCATTTATAACTAACTTGTTTAATAACGTTCAATCTAAGTGTAGTTTTTAAGCCAAATTAAATTACATTAATCTCAAAATCGGAGGACTTTAAAATTATACGATTTATTGTAAAAGGCAAGTTTTTCGGAGTTCTATCCAAATAAATATAAATAAAAGTATCTTGGTTAGAATTCAGGCCCGTTTTTGGGCATGTCCTTTACAGTTCAATAGTATAAAGAATGTATTCAAGACAAAATTACTCTTACGACATTCGAAATTTCCATCGTCAATATTTTAAGACATTTAAATATTAGGTCCTTACATATGAAATTGGAGCTTTGTATGGGAGGAATACAAAGTAGATTTTTGTAAAATATAATTAATTAATCAAAGTATGCACCATTCTTATCTATGCACTTTTGCCATCTCATAGGGAGTTCATTGATCCCTTTACTAAAAAACAAGAATCAATAAACTCGCTGAAGGCGGTTTGGACTGCCACATCGGAGTTGAATTTTTTTCCGTGTATAAAGTTATCCAAATTACGGAAAAAATGGTAATCTGTTGGAGCAAGGTCCGGGGAGTACAGTGGATGTCGCAGACATTCCAATTGCAGCTCCTCTAGTTTAGCGGCCGTCTGTTGTGCAGTGTGTGGTATAGCGTTGTCCTAAAGCAGCAGTGGCCTAGAGCGATTGGTCAATCGCTGCCAAACTACTAAACAACTGCTAAACAACCGAGCCTGGTCAGGCTCGGTTGTTTAGCAGATAGTTCCTTCATCATGGTTTGCAGTTGCTGACCGTAGATATCTGCCGTAATCGTTTGGCCAGATTTTAGAAAGCTGTAGTGAACGACACCGGCTATAGCCCACCAAACACTCACAAGTAATTTTTTTGAGTCAATTTTCGCTTGGGACTCGATTTGGCTGGTTCTCCAAGATACAGCCATTGCGACGAGCGTTTCCGATTATCATACAGGATCCATTTTCCATCACAGCAATTTAAGGCAGCATTCAATGCGTGTTTGCTGGTTTGATTCACTCAATTCATGAGGTACCCACCTTTCAAGCTTTTTTACTTTCCCGATTTGCTTAAAGTGGATTAAAACAGATGTATCACTCACACCGAAGCCTGCAGCTAACTCTGAAGTGGTTTGCGATGGATCCTCTTCCACAATAGCCTTTAATTCTTCATTATCCACCTTGGTCTCCGGCCATCCACGGGGCTTGTTCTGAAGGTCGAATTTTTCATAACGAAAACGCTGGAACCAAAAAAGTGCTGTTTCTGCAGCACTGGTGCCACGGTGGAACTCATACTCTTAAATATAGCGATTTTTCATGTTTTCCATTGTGCGATATGAAAGACGCCAAAGAAAAAACCTAATCAGGAAAAAACAAATAAATGACTGTTTTCGTAACTCAAATGTACTAGTTAAACAGGATTTTTTACATCAATGGTTAAATCTATATAATACTAGCTTTTGCCTGCGGCTCCCCGCCCGCATGAATGAGTTTTCCCGGCAACCCTTATTACTTAGGGGTATGATAGATAGTAGCCGATTCTCAGACCTACTGAATATGAATATAAAATTACATCAAAATCGGTTCAGCCGTTTCGGAGGAGTAAGGTAACTAACATTGTGACACGAGAATTTTATATATAAGATATGAAAGCGAAAGGTCACTCACTCACTCATCACGAAATCTCAGAAACTGCAAGTGCAAGGAGTCTTGCATGGTGGTTGGATGGATGGGATGGATGGGATTTTACGAAATTCAACCCCTAAGGGGGTAAAAAAGAATGGCAAAGTTTGTACGCGATAAACTCAAAAAGTATCCAACACGTTTCGATTAAATTTGGTACGGAGATAGTTCGAGACCCTGGGAAGGTTTTAGGCTACATTTTATCCCGGGAAAATGTATAGCGGGACTTTTATCCAGGAAAAACTCTTTCGTACGGGCGAAGCTGCGGGCAACAGCTAGTGCATGTATAAATTTGAATTTGAAATTCTTAACCAAAGAGGAGATATTTCAGATCAAAGTGGTCAGTACGACAAAACGCCACTTTCATAATATGTAAGAACCTAATATTTATAGTTACTCATTTAAAATATAATAATTCACTCATCACATCCGTGGTACTAACTCCTACAGAAGAAGACATTTTGTTCTTACTAGTAATAGGCAAATGAAGTCAGTGCTCGTGAGGCATGTTGTCCTATCTTTTCTAACTCAGAGGATTTGTGGGAGTGGAAGTTTGCTTGCAATTAACCATGGTAGTTATAACCTCAGTTTGGGATCAAGATTATGCAAATAAATATGAGTATTATTTATTATCGAAAAGTGTTCAACTTGTTCCAGATTGCAACTGAGTATCCACATTTCGAAAGACCGTACGAAGCTTACGATGATACTTCTATCTGTCCTCAAATAAACCGGACCAATCAATCTGCAATTGGGTCCCTAGACTGTCTCCGTCTCAACATCTATGTGCCCGCAGTACGTACCTTCCCATTTAAGCTACCTGTCATGATATGGATATATGGAGGCAGTTTCCGACAAGGTTCTAGCAGCAGAGCTTTCGCAGGCCCAGATTATCTAGTTAGACATGATGTCATCCTAGTAACAATAAACTATCGTGTAGGACCTTATGGCTTCATGTGTCTTGACACCCCAGAAGTACCAGGAAACCAAGGCCTCAAAGACCAATACATGGCCATGAAGTGGGTCTACAATAATATAGCAGCATTTGGTGGTGACGTGAATAAAATAACTTTGTTTGGCGAGAGTGCTGGGGGACATTCCATAGAGTTACATCTGAGATCGAAGAATAAAAAGTTGTTTAACAAAGCAATTATGCAAAGTGGAAGCGCAGTAGCAGCTACTATTTTTCTGGATCCAGACAGAGAATCGCCTATCAGACTGGCTGAGTACCTCGGACATAATACAACTTCTATACATGAAGCTTTGGCATTCCTCGCAGCAACGGAACCTAATCAAATAATGGATGCTACTGTTGCACTAAATATTTCATTTAAACCGTGTGTTGAAAAGGATATTGATGGTGTTGATAATTTTATAACTACTACGTGGGTGGATACACCTGTACCCAAAGTTGCTAACGTGCCAGTACTGCTAGGTTTTAATAATCACGAGTTTATATTGGCCTATGCTAAGAACGGTGTGGATTATTACAAAAAATTCGACGTATTCAAACATAGTTTACAAAGGCAATTCAAGTTCTCTGAAGATGAATTGGTAGAAATGTCGAATTTATTCCGACATTTTTATATGGGTCATAGAGCAATTACTGAAGCTTTTGAATGGCCAATAATCGATTTCGGTTCAGACTTCACGTACATACATCCTATACAGAGGACTTTAAATAAGTTCATTGAAAGTGGAGCTGGTGATGTATATTACTACAAGTTTTCGTATTCTGGTGGAAGGAATTTTGCTAAAATTGCCGCGAACATCACCGTAGGAGGAGCGGCTCATACTGATGAGATGGGATATTTGTTTAGCATGGCTGCCCTGCCGGAAGCGCCAAACCCTGCGGATCAACTCGTTCTTGATCGGATGACGACGATGTGGACTAACTTCGCAAAGTACAGGTAAATATTAATAAATATTTCTATAATAATAAATATATAATAATTAATTAATATTTCTTTCTTTCTGAATTATTTTTGTGTTGAGACTTGAGTAACGACGTCACTAATTATTACTCCATAAGGTGAGAACATTAATATAAAGAATGCAATGCAATCAGCCCTGTATTATATACTACCCACTGCTGAGCACGGGCCTCCTCTACTACTGAGAGGGTTTAGGCCTTAGTTTATCACGCTGACCTAGTGTGGGTGGCAATAAAGAAAAAAAATAAAGAATCACACATTTATAAATTGAAAAGATAAAGAATAATTTTAATTCTCCTTGCATAACCGAACAATGTAATAACTCAACTTTTGTTTGTGCCAGACTTGAGTGCTTGGCAAGTCGCCTCTTGTAATATTTCCATTTTGTCGTTATTTGTAAAGACACACGCAGTAAACTCTCGTGATCAGTCGTTGAGTTATATTTTTGCAAACTTTACTTTATATCACAGCAATTTTATTTATAATATTTGTTATTTCCTTACGTCAAACATTCATGCTAGGGAAATCAACCTTTAGTGAAATTAATTATCGCATTAATAAATCGATATCGACTTAAAAAAGCATTGATGTAAACTAGATTTATTGCAAAACTATTAAATCGGCATCCATTATGGTATTAGGGATTTGTTTATGGCATTAGATAATAGCTCATCGCTGATTAAAAATTATTTAAATGTAAAGCCATTTCTTTTTTCCAGTGATCCTACCCCAGAGGTAACCGAACTTTTACCAGTGAAATGGACTCCTGTGACGGCGGATACGTCGTATTGTATGGAAATAAACTCAACCCTGACACTCACAGGCACACCTCTCCACGAGAGGATGGCTTTCTGGGATTTGTTTTTAAAAATGCACAAAGCGTCACTGAAAACGTTTGATGATTAAAATAACATTTTGTATGAATATATTATTTATATTTTTAATGCAAATAAGTTTTTATTCTAAGTTACCGACTTCGAGACCCTGTATACTATCCATAGTAATAAATGGAATAAACTGTCTATCCGCCTGTCTGTCTGTAACGATTTAACGGCTAAACTATTGAACCGATTTTGATGAAATTTTGTATGAAGTAAGCTTGAACCGTAGAAAGGACATAGGCTGCTATTTATCCTGGTAAAGTACATAGCAAGTAAGCAAGTACATAACAAAACTTTCTCACGCCGCGAGCTTAATCTAGTATTATATAAAAAAGAAACTGACTGATGAACGCACATTCTAAACTTCTTATGTAAGGTTTGTTTTGTATTATGATATATGGAAATGTCAATATTTCTATGTACAGAATTCATTATAATGAACCTGTGGAATGACTGTAATGAGAATTTATTTTTCTATTTCATACTGCATTGGCTAAAATGAGGAAACAACACGAAACCTATAACTTATATGATAACAGCATTAGATGTTATTAATTTCCTGTATTAATAGAAAAACTGTCAAAAACTGGAGGGTATTAATTTCACCCACCATTAGACCAGTCCCGCACGCCGTGTCTTATTACAGACTTCTATTAATTAATGTTTCAGAATGAGGCCAATTTAAGCTGAGAATAGACTAGATGGACCTTAGACTGATGTCTTGTGATTTTATATTATTCAAAATACATGCGATAATAAAGATAAAAAGTTTGTACAGGTGATATTCTTTTTAAAATATTGTGGCGCTATCAGTGTGCTTAGAATGTAGCAAAAAAACGAAATTCATAAGACGATGTTAAGTTTTCATGTTTGTGATTGATCGAGAGACCAATACGTCAGTCACGTGTTACTCTCTCAACCAATCCCAATATAACGAAACTGAGTTGTGTCGTGTTTTTTACATTCTAAGCCCACTGATGGCCAAACTAATCTCAAAACGCTCAATATTTTATACTTAAGGCCTGTTACACGACTATTCAGTAAATGCTACTTGTCACATAAATGCAAAAGCCGACCATATACAAAAATCACACTCTAATCTATGCTCCCAAATAAATAGTAATTAAATGAGTGCTCCAACCCCTCTTAATTCTAGAGGAGGCCCGTGCTCAGCACTGGGCAGCACATAATACAAGGCTGGTATGGTATGGTAAATGAGTGCTATATCCATTAACTGTCTCCGTTAACTGGCTGAAAATATTTACATGTATATTATGAAGTCCTTAGTATTGTGAGACTCAAAACGTAAGGTAACTGGTAGACTATATTATGGTAGGACGTTTAGTATGTTGTAGTATTGTATTGTGGTTAGTGTTAATCGGTGAAGTGTTTCCTCGACTAGAAAAATTCCATTGTGCAGTGAATATTGTTTCGTTTTAGTAAATAGTGAAGTGCTTTTGACGTGTTATTTGAAAAGGATGATGATGGAAGAATTATTTATGGCAGATGTGGAAAAAAGTTGTCGAGTGGAGACAATGTGACGGCAAGCGCAGTGCTGGACGTCAAACTGCAAGGTGAACAGACGACTTGATAAAGGTAGCAGGAACACGCTGGTTGCAGGCTGCTTTCGACAGGTCCCTCTATAATTTTTTAGGGGAGGTCTATATTCAGCAGTAGATTTAATGTGGTTGATGATGATGGTGAAGTTTAAAACATATTAGTTACTCTTCTTTCAGTGTGATCCCATTGAAATGAAATGAAATAATTTACCGAACCCATAAAATGTTATACATTATTTAGATTCCGTCAATATTAACTCTACCACCAGTTCGGAAAGCAGTTCTCACTAGAGAAGAACGGACAAGAAACTCTAGTGTTGTGTGTCCATTACACTAAAAGTAATAGTTTTAAATGATAATTGCCTTTAGAATTTCGCCCTCAAGAGCTGAATCTCGATATAGTTCTGTCGCTTAGAAAATAGCACGGAAACATTTTATAATTTTTGGAACACTGCCGTGTTCGTATTTTTAGGCATGAATTAAGTTTCTGGCATATTTTGACTTAAATTTTTCCAATGGAATTTCAAATTGGTTTGAAACATACTGTGATACAATAGGCAGTCCTTTAGTTAGAAGTTGTAAGCTTAACATGACTGCTGTGCGGTAGCCTCGTGCTAGACACGCATTTGTACTCGTGATTAGCGAGTTTGAACTCTATTTAATTTTAAACGAAGTTGCTTAAGTAATAATCTTATTTCATTGCGAGGATAATCAGACACATCGCTGGGCCGCTAGGCGTTTGTAGGTAGGCGGCCGACAGACTCGCGGTTTCAAATGAATGCAGCCGGGGATCTTAATTGACCTCCCACGCGGCCACACCGACTCGAAATCCTTACTAATATTATAAATGCGAAAGTAACTCTGTCTGTCTGTCTGTGGCGCTTTCACCAACTTTCTACTACTGAACCGATTTAAACGAAATTTGGTACACAGATAGTCTAGAGCCTGAGAAAGGACATAGGGTACTTTTTATCCCGGGAAAATATAAAGCGGGACTTTTATGCCGGAAAAACTTTTTCACGTGGGCGGAGCCGCGAGCAAAAGCTAATATAAAATAGTTGATAAACATTAATAACAAGTCTAAAAAATAAAAAGGAATAATTCAAAAAAGGAAATTATAAAAAATAACAAAGCTCAGAATACAATTAATATAACAGACTTAAGGGTCCATTAATTCACTTTTTGCCGCATCATATTTCACCAGGTCTCGCGTTTGACGTGCCGGAGTGGGGAGTTGGGGTGAGGGGCGTCGGCCCCACATCCAGTAAAAAACACCGTGACAGTCTATTCATCTCGACGGCTTATGAAAGCGAAATGACGTTACCCTTTACGTTTTTCAAACTCACGGTACGGTTCATCATTAAGTTTGTAATTGAGTCAAAAAATGTTATTTTTTAACACGCTCCTTGGATTCGAACGCTCATTATGTAAAAAAGAGTTTACTTTAGAATGAATATATTTTTGTTTAGAATTGTCAATTTGTGAAGTCCTTTTGTTGGTATCTAATATCGTAAATGAATTTAATCAATATAGATAATCTATACTTCTATACTAATATTATAAAGAGGAAAGATTTGTATTTTTGTCTGTTTGTAACGAATAAACTCCAAAACTACTGGACCGATTTAAAAAAAATCTTTCACCATTACAATGCTACATTATCCTTCAGTAACATAGGCTACTTTATATCGTGGAAAGTTCAAACCAGGATTTTTATCCCGGATTTTCTTTTCTCGCGAGTGGAGCCGTCATGGCCAAATCACTGAACTGATTTCGATGAAATTTGGTAGGGAGATAGTTTAAGACACTGGGAAGGACTTAGACTACTTTATCCAGGAAAAATATAAACCGGAACTTTTATCCGGGATTTTTTTTGTCGCGAGTGGAGCCGTCACGGCCAAACCACTGAACCGATTTCGATGAAATTTGGTAGGGAGATAGTTTAAGACCCTGGGAAGGACTTTGGCTATTTCTTATCCCGGGGAAAATAAGCCAGGAGTTATCCCGGAAAATACTTTCTTGCGGTTGGAACCGCGCACAAATAAGTATGGAGATAGTTTCGCATTTGTTTGTCTGAACGCGATAAACTCAAAAACTACCGAATGGATTTTCATACGTTTTTCACCAATGGACGGAGTGATTCAAGAGGAAGGTTTATGTGTATTATTCATAAATATTTTATACTACAGAAAAATAAATACAGGCATATTACATTTTGCTTTGCTACCTGTGCGAAGCCAGGGCGAGCCGCTAGTTTTATGATATTTTTAAAAATCAAATCAAATCATTTTATTTGCTGAATACAGGTTACATGCATGTTACAGTTGTTATGTAGTGATAAAAAAAAAACCAAGATTCTATGCGGGAATTCGCTTAAATGCCATGGCTATCCGTACCTACATTAATAAAGAGCATAGGAAGGCAATGCTGCATCTACTTGAAGTCTAATATTAACTGTTAAGTCATAACTTCATAACTTTACGGAACGGACGCATACAGTTACTCTCCTTAATTTAATTGTCGAAAAAGTGGTTAAAGTGAACGTTACAAGTCAAACTATACAATTAATGAAAGCTTATGAACTTATCTATTCAATGGTGTTTATGTGAATTTTGAATTCTATCTAGTTTGTGAGTAATAGTCAAATTAAATTCAAAAATATCCTTTAAACGGCTGTTATTAACAGTGCAATTGTGCATCTCGCTCGCACTGCCGTGGTCTTGCAGTAGCGCTGTCTCACGCACGCGTCGTGTCGCTCCATTCACAGTGCAATTGCGTATCCCGCTCGCACCTGGGAGGCTTAGAGTTGTGTTGTCTCGTACGCACATCGCATCATTCATGTAACGTATGCCTACTCTTGCTTATTAGCCAAACTGCACGAACAAGACAATCACAATTTTATTCATTTCAACCTTATTAACTTCTAAGATTGCATGCGAATATGGCACCTACTAGTAATGCATGTGCAGGATGTCATGGAGCCTTAAATAATAAAGAAATGATTAAATGCTACTCTTGCGCTTTTATATATGACTTGCAATGTGCAAATATAACGCTTAAACGCTTCAATGTTATGAGACAAGAAAACAAGCGTACTTGGAAGTGTCACTCGTGTAAGAACAAGCAACCGAACAATAATATTAGCCTGGACACATCTGTAACTTCTTACAAAAATACAAAGCCCTCAGTGTCCCCGGATGCCGCCGCTGTCTCTTTTATTGATAAACAAAGCGCAACAGTTTCTATGGAAGAGGCACCTTTAAACATTACATATGTCACCGAAGATTCCTTGCGAAAAATCTTAAAACAAGAAATCACTATTGCCCTTAGGGCAACAATCAAAGATATGGTTATGCACGAGTTGTTGAACATTAATGAACAAATAAGCAATTTTCAAAACTCCATGTCGTTTTTTAATAAACAATATGAAGACATTAAAACCGAAATTGAAGAGAAATCGGCTACTATAACATTACTACAACAAGAAAACAACATTCTGAAATCCTCAATTAACGATTTATCCACAAGGCTTAGTTTGATGGAACAGCAATCCCGTGACAGCAACATTGAAATCAACGGCATCCCTGAACGCCGCACCGAAGACCTAGCCCGCACCATCATCCAGCTTGCCAAGTCAGTTGGTCATCAATTATCAGCTGACGACCTCACGCACGCTACCAGAGTAGCCAAGCTGAATAAGGAGTCAAACCGGCCGAGGTCGATTATAGCGAAATTACGAAGTCCACTTCATCGCGATGCCTTCCTTGCGGCTGTTGCTACCTACAACAAGAAAAACCCTCAAAACAAATTGAACACACTCCACCTCTGTCTAGACGGGCCATCTACCCCAGTCTTCGTAGCAGAACACCTCACTCCCAAGAATAAGGCACTGCACGCAGAAGCACGCCGTACGGCCAAGGAGGCGGGATATCAATTCATATGGGTCCGAAATGGCCGGATCTACATCCGTAAAGATCAATTTAGCCAAGCTATTTACGTTCGCAATGCTGATAGTCTTAAATTTTTAACTAAATCGTAATATGCTCCGTAGCATATTATATGTTTTATATAACACTTATTTTATTATGAAACCTCGCCAAAGTTATAGAGACTTACTTTAATTAATTTAATGGATTTATATTATCAAAACACTAGAGGTATCCGTACAAAGACTAATGACATTTATAATAATATATTGCAATCTAACTATAATATAATTGTATTTACGGAGACATGGTTAAACTCAAATGTCTCAGATAGGGAATTTATAGACGAAAGATATGTTGTGTATCGGAGAGATCGTCTTTGTACTGCGGAGTCTAAAAAGGATGGTGGTGGCATTATGATTGCCGTTGCTAGGGAATACGAATCTCATCGTATGCAACAATGTGAGAGTGATTGTGAAGACCTGTGGGTCACAGTTTACATTAGTATTAACAATGTCGTGAAAAAAATTGCAATTTGCGCTGTTTACTTGCCGCCGCCAGCCAGATTAGATTCTTTATCTAAGTTCCTTAATAACTGTAATAATGTTTTAGAAAACGTTCAAGATGTCATTGTGTTGGGTGATTTTAACCTAGGTTCCATAATTTGGCGAAATGATAATGATGGTATATCCACAGTCCCCTGTAACTATAATAATTCACTCGGATACTGTTTAACCGATTTCATTAGTGCAAATAATTTACACCAACTGAATACAATTAGTAATGAAGATGGTAGAGTCCTTGACCTCGTTCTGACTAACATATCATATGCAAATGTCTCATCCCCACTGGATTTGATTTCCAAATTAGACCCCAAACACCCGAACTTATTACTGCATTTACCCATTTCAAACATGAAGTTCCTTAGTCAAAAATCTCGAACTAGTTACAACTATTTCAAAGCTGACTTTAATAATATTAATGCCTTACTCAAGAACGTAGATTGGAACAAGTTGTTAGACTATAGCGATGTAGATGATATGGTTTCAGCATTTTATGATGCGTTAAGATGTATTATAGAAAAGCATGTACCAAAACGTAAGCGTAATAATTCTAAGTTCCCTCCATGGTTTACGAAAGACCTCATAGCCCTGTTATCTGAAAAAAATAAATTGCGCATAAATTATCGTTTACATAAAAATCCGAGAGACAAATTTGAGTATGAACTTCTTCGCAAACGTTGTCATAAATTTATTCGCAAGTGCCACACTGCTTATAAGGACTTAATTGAATCGAATATCAAGAAAAACCCAAAGGCCTTTTGGCGCTACATTAAAGATAAGCGTAAGACCGAATCTTCTATACCAGCCCAAGTTTCTCTCGGTAACCAAACTGCTAGTTCCGGATCTGATATTGTCAATCTTTTTGCCACCTACTTTTCGTCTAAAAACACACCTCAATTAAGTCGTAATCTCACTAATATCACTAACACTACGGGTAACATTTCTGTACTTAGCCGCGTGCATATTAGTGAACAAGATATTAAAAGGAAAATAAAACAATTAAATATAAACATAGGCCCTGGACCAGATGACATTCCACCTTTTTTTATAAAACGTTGTGTATCTACCTTAACTCTGCCTTTATTCATTATCTTCAATAAGTCATTAAAAGTAGGTATATTTCCAACTGAATGGAAAAAAGCCAGAATATTACCTATTTATAAAAAAGGGGATAAATGCGCTGTGTCTAATTACCGTCCAATTTCAATCCTCTCTTCCTTTTCGAAGCTCTTTGAGTCACTCATATGTCCTCACATTACCCGTTTCTTTGGTCCTATAATTACTGAGTCACAGCACGGTTTTTGTCGCGGTCGTTCTACAGAAACAAATTTAACTTCATTTGTATCTGATGTGTCCCAGGTAGTTGACTCCGGTTCTCAGATTGACGCAATCTACACAGACTTTAGCAGTGCCTTCGATAAGGTAAATCATTCCCTTCTGATCGCTAAATTAGAGGTTTATGGGATTCACGGATCTTTACTAACCTGGCTCACTTCATATTTAGGAAAACGGTCACAGATTGTAGCACTTCAAGGATTCGAGTCTCGGGTATACTATGCTGATTCTGGTGTACCCCAAGGTTCCCACCTTGGACCTATACTATTTTCCATATTTATAAACGATATTACCCTGCAGCTACAATATTGTAAATATTCATTATACGCCGATGACCTAAAATTATACCTTAATATTAAATGCTTATCCGACGTTCCCCTTTTACAAAGTGACTTGAATAGAACTTGGCAATGGTGTGTAAATAATGATATGCAGATGAATACTAATAAGTGTTTTCACATTACATACACTAGGAAAAGAAATCCCATAGCTTCATCTTACACTCTAGCAGGCGAGAAACTGCAAGAAGTTGCAGAGATTCGGGACTTAGGTGTAACACTGGATTCTAAACTTAAATTTAATTACCATATAGATGCTATTGTAAAGAAAGCTGCCAAAATGCTTGGCTTTTTGAAAAGAAATTCTAAAGACTTTAAATCAAGCACAAAAATTATTTTATACAACGCCTTAGTACGCTCTCATTTAGAATATGCTTCCTCCGCATGGAATCCTGTCTATGTACAGCACTCTCAACGCGTTGAGAGTATCCAGCGCATTTTCACAAGACACCTTGCCTTATCGTCATCAGGAATCTCTTACCGAAGCCCATACCCTTTACGACTAAAACATTTCTGCATGTTATCTCTACGTACACGCCGTTCCATACATGACATTACATTTCTCCACAAATTATTTAATGGTACTTCCGAATGCAGAAATTTATTGGAACAAATTTCTATAATTGTTCCTCACAATCTCCCCAGACACCCACTAACCAAAATCCTTCAAGGCCCTCCGTACAGATCCAATTTAGGACTCCATTCACCAGTAAACAGGATATGCAGTAATTATAGTATGATGTGCATAAAATTACCTGACCTAGACATATTCTCAGATTCCTTAAAATTATGCAAAAACAAAATGTTAAAATTATTTTTCTCTGAACCGATAACTGACACGGATTAGTTATACATTTCGATTTTAATACATATAATAATATTTATAGTAAGTTAAAAATGATGTTATTAAAGTATTATTAGGTAGGTTTTATTCCATTTTAAAAACTTAGTCTATATAAATTATTTGTGTGTTATTTATTTACAGTTTATATAAATGTTTAAATTTGTCAACCTTAGATAACAAAATATTAGTTTATAACTGTTTGTTCGTAAAAGTGTAACTGTGAATGTTGGTACATCTTTATTTGGTAAGCACATAAGAATAGTACTTATAGAATAAGAAAACTGTAGCAATGTTAGTTATGTGTAAACTGTTGATGTTCCTATGAATAATAAATAAATAAATAAATAGTGACAACCGGTGTGAAATACATTTATTTGTAATTAATATCATGGCGTTGCTTTTCACAGAAAGGTATCACCCAAACAATTAAGTGATTTGCCAGTCACCTCATTTGATAGTGGCAATAGTATTAAATTGTTCACACAAGATTTGATAGCATTCACTATCATTCCATCTGTGTATTAATTATGATCTCAGTATAATGAGCGGCACAATAATATAATTTGTCCACCAAGGCGCCGCGTCACGAAAAATGTATACTTTAAACACTTTTTTAGTCTTTAGCCACTTCTAATTTGAACAGTTACATTGATATGAATGGCATCACAGATATAGTCTATAATCATCCCATTCTGACCTTCTGAATTCATCTCTTGAGCTTAAAATTATTTGCCCACATTTCGAAAATCTCTGCAATTAAAGATTCATTATTACAAAATCAATTTAAGCTTGTTCCTCCGGTGGGCTCCAAAAACTCCATCTTTATTTATGACAATGGAAAAGTTAAGATACTTCCAACTTGTGATTGGCGTTGAATTATTAAACGTTAGGTATGCATTTTTAGTGTCCATTCTATGGTTCGAGCGGTGCTTTATCATTCACGGCTTTCCGAAAGAAATTCTTAAGAAGTATGGATTTTAGTTTGACACTTTGCATTGTAGAATTTGGATTTGGGTAACTAACTATACTGTTTTATGTCTGGGTATAAGAATGGTAAAAGCGTTAAACTCGTGAACGGGTGCTGCTTGTGTGGACCGTTCTGCCCTTTTCGCTTACTACATCTAACATTAGTGGTTTATCTTGAAGAATTTCAGATCAAATTATTACATGATTCCTGAGAGGGTTGTGCACTCGGAAATTTAAAATTTATTACTTATTATGCGAGTATAGAAATGAACTGCTCTAAACAAAATAAACAAATACTTAGATAATTTTATTCATTTTCCTGTATTATGCATTGTATAATATACCTTGAACTGATTTTGAAAAGAGCCACACTGTAGTTTCTTGCCCGTTCTTCTCTAGTGAGAACTGCTTTCCGAACTGGTGGTACCGTGGTAGAGTTAATATAAACGGAATCTAAATAATGTGTATCATTTTATGGGTTTGGATTTGTCTCGGCAGTCCGTTCCACTCCCAACTAGGCTTTCGATTTTAGTAAGATAGTTACAACTTCAGAATTTTTCAACACGGCAAATAACTTATGTCTCCGCACCCCGAGATGAATGGCAATGTTTGGTTAGTTTGATGCTGCCGTTGATACCTAGGGTGTCCGCTTCGCAGAGGCTAATAAGCGTCTCTGCAGATTACAGACATTTATTGTGGCACAACGCAGATTGTGAATAACTAGTCAACTATCCTCGATGAGGACTATCGTGAACGTTCATATTTCATTTTTTTTTATGATCGGTAAACCGGCGTCGCGACCAATAGAGATATATAGGTTAGAGATGCGGCCCAGCGAGCGCCGCATGTTTACAATTTCTAGTAAAGGAGTATGCAATACACCTTCTGGTGTCCTATGCCACGTAATATATAAATAATGCATTCAATACAAGAACAAAACTAGTACATAAATATGAAACAAAAAAATAAAGTGAATACTGTAAGTAGAACAAAGAAAAGGTGAAATTTTATGTACGTCCGAAATAAACGTCACAAATAAGCAATAACGTTTAAAGTATCAACGAGTCTGTAATCTCTATGGTACAATTAATTATTTTGCGCACGGAGTGTCTTTCCCCGTTTTAATGGAGAGATAGTCATTTAAAATTAATGGTCGGCCATCTTGTTTCTCATCAAGATGAGCCATAAGAGCTATTTATGACTTGGGGGCACGAGTTTCTCTTAGGGAACGCTTTAAAGAAATAGGCATCTTGACAGTTGCATCACAATACATTTTAGCTAATATTATGTATGTAAAACAAAATATTGAATATTTTAGTAAAAATAGTGATCATCATAATATTAACACTAGAAATAAAGATAAATTAACAGTGCCAGGTCATCGATTGCACAGGGTACGCTGTTCGTTTGTGGGATTGGGTATACAAATTTATAATATAATACCACCAACTGTCTTAAATTTACCTTTGAACAAATTTAAGCAATTTATAAAAAACAAGTTATTAAAAAAAAGTTACTATACTGTTGACGCGTATTTTGATGACAAAAATCCATGGGAATAGTTGCTCGCTACGCAAGGATAAGATCTATTGTATTTAGGATAAGTGATTTGTGAGAGATGGATATGTGCGACTTTCCCGGATAGTCCTAAGAGTATATTTTTTACATACTACGTTAGTCATTTGATATACTCCTTTGTTGCATCTAATTTTTCTTGGTTAGCCACAATCTGAGTAGTCTTGCTCGCTTTAACGTCTGTGCTTGCGGCGGCGTCGTGTGCCGGGTCGGTCACTTCCCTGCAACATGGTTGAGGAGGCCGATGGCTGGCACATGCGTCATATTCGTGAACGGGTGCTGCTTGCGTGGACTGGTCTGCTCTGTTTGATGGTTGACTCTATTGTTTACTTAATAAACATGTAGCTGGTTATTTGACTTAGGTACTCTCCGTTAATTTTCGCATTTCATATCCATCTTTGAAATTGAATATTTATTGTTACTAGCAATTTGTAAAATACATATATAAAAAAAATATGAACATTAAAAGACCTACGCTGAGTTTCTTGGTGCTTCTTCTCAGGTCAGTGGGCTTTTCCGAAGCACTGGTAGAATCTTTTAGATGATAAAAACATTGTAAAAAATGACGTGTAAAAGTGCCCTTAGGGGCCTAATTACTTAATAAATGATTTGATTTGATTTGATTTGATGAACGGTTAAATAAATGTGAAGTGGGTATTGTTCGCTATAAACAGATAATGGCGTATCAGTAGAACAAATTGGGAGGCCGTTGGTTAATTACTACTGGATTCTGTTTTAGGTTTGCATTGCAAATGTATAATCATTGAGCTTGTATGAGGTTTGCTACAGGTGTGCATCGAAGAGACTATCTTTCTTGGTCTATTGGTAATTCGCAGTTTATATTCCCTGTAGACCCAGAGGTCTTAGCTTCGATCTCTAAGGTAAACTTTTTTTTCAAACATAATTTAATGTGAACTAGGAGCCTTAAGGAAGATAACGTCAGGAAGTGACTATCCCGCCCTCAGACCCACCACTGCATCTCCTCTAAGCCAGAAAGAAATATTATTGAAGTGAAAACTTCTTTAGCGACGTTGAGCACTTTTCTTGGGATGGGTATAAAATGTTAAACTCGCGTACTCGCGTCAGGATCACGTGACCGAATCTGACAAAAATGTATGCGGCTGTTTTACTAACATGAACCCTTAATACAATGCGTAGAAGCTATAATTCTTAAAACGAGTGCATTTTTATTTATTAACGTCATTAAAACCATCCCTTACTAATCTAATATGAACCTTAAATACATTGCGTAGAAGCTATATCCCCAGCGTTGGCACGGCACGAGTACAAAAGAATCGAACGCTACATTTTTTTTTCAAATTTTGATTTATTCTGCTTTGGTTGTGATGACCATTGCATTTCTGACATTTATCTGTGGCGGCATAATTAACAACACCGCCACCTATCAATATTGGCTGGGAACTACTACATTAAGTAGTCAACTAGATGACACTCATCCATCGGACATCGAAGTTCAGAGGTATCGACAATTAGCAGATGACGCCCAATAATACTGCTAGATGGCGACACTCAATCCTGGACAATAGCTCAATAAATACATATTGTATTTAACCACATAAATGCTAGTGCTTTTATACTGATAAATAAAGCAATTCATGCGAAATTATTCCCTAACCATTCCAAAATATTCAAAAATGCACAACGTTAATGTTCAAGTTTTCACTTCTGCCCTCACTCCCGACGACGAACGAACGACTAACGACGAAACGACTTTAAGCGACTTCCAAAAGGAGGAGGTTATCAATTCGTGTGTTTGTATTTTTTTTTTATGTATGTACACTGATTTCTCTGAAAATTGGGAGCGTATTTCCTTGATTTTAATCTGATTTTTTAACCAACTCTGTCATTGTACACATTATAATAGATCACTACAGTGATTTAAAGTCCTTAAATTGTAGCAGAAAAGCCGCAGGCAAAATTTTGTGAATAATAAAGTTGAGTTACTGTTACACTCTGTACAGTGGCTGTTCGGAGGCGTTACATAAACAGGCGAAATTACATCTTTTTAGCTTTAAACTCAGGTTATTGTGCTGGGATCTGTTTACTGTGTAAACGTGTATTATGTTAAACACTTATTGGGCTCATTTTACATCTGCACATTCGCGTCACCTTCAAAATTGTGAACTTTGAACTGTTTATATGCGGTATAACATAATTATATTTTCCCGAAGATATGCAAGTCGCATTGCGCAAAATGTAGCAATGCCATCCAAAATTTGAATCCTCAAGTTCTTTCAAAGGCACATTTGTTATGTCTATCAACTACACAGGCTACAATATTCCATCGAAATACAACAGAGCTTACAGACTTGATGATACATATAATGTAATAATATAATACCTCACGACGCTCATTACTGAGGATCATGATCCCGTCCAAGGTCATTCAACAGTCTTCTCCACGAGACGCGATCTTCGGCTTGGTGCACCGCTACGCTCATTGACATATTTAGGGAGTTGGCAACCTGGCCAATACCAGCCCTGTATTATACACTGCCCATTACTGAGCACGGGCCTCCTCTAATACTAACAAGGTGTAGGCCTTAGTCACCACGCTGGCCTAGTGGGGGCAGACTTCACATACCTTCGAAATTCTTAAAGATATATTTGTCCTGATCATCATTTTTGTGCATGTGGAACTAGCCTGTAAGAAATTGTTACACTTATAAGTTGTATTGTATCTTTCCGTTATAAATTGTATTGGTGTAAACAATTGTTGGCTAGTCAAATAAATAAAGAGTATTTTCAGATTTCCTCATAACGTTTTCCTTCACCGTTAAAGCGAATGATTATAGTTGATAAACAATACACACATATCTTCGAAAAATCAAAGGTACGACCCTGCGAACTTACATCTCGCAATCCGTTCCATCCCCAACTAGGATTGTGCCCTCGTTATGTTACATATCCAAATTAAGACAGATCTGTTATCTTCACCTCTCTAGGATTTCGTTTCTATCACAGCCTTACGATTTCTTGACTGGCTGATGTTATATAGCTCGATGTAATGATTACTTTCGGGTACTAATCTTTAGTAATCTTTCTCTTTCCGATTAAAGATTGATGATAATGCTGTTTTCTATAAATTAATTCCAAACCTATAATAATGACAATACATTATATAAAATAACAATTTTTGCTCGGCTACGTCACAAGTTGGTTCAAAAGAATGCGTCTCATTGCCCTTCTATTGCCCTAATGGTAACAATAATAGAGGGTGGATAAGTATTGTTGAGGAAGGTAATGGATGCACTTTATTATATTATATCAGTTCAAGCTAGAATTACTCTACAAGTACACTTTTCGTCATGTGTATTCCGGCCCATGATGTGATAAGGGGCGGACCTATCGCCATATCAGGCACAAATTTCAAGGAAAGAAAGAAATAAAGAAAAAGAAAAAAAAACATTTATTGGCCACTAGTTGGGTGGTGAGTGGTGAATAACATAATAATACAATTTTTTAACGTAAGTACTCAGATACTCACTCAGTGTGGATGATATATGTCTCACCGCAACAGCGTCAATAGGATCTAGATCAGCATAATATGCTAAACAGCAAGGCTGGATACTAAGCAAAAAACGGAAATATCAGTTTGCCCCACACGGGATTCGCACCCGAGAACTCAGAGCAGTAGTCGTACCGCGCACAAAATACAACTACGCTACCGAGGCAGTCCTCTGACAAACTACCTAAATATAAGTTTTTTTTTAAATATGTATTATAAAGTTATATTAGGTTTTACATACGCTCACGGCTTGCTAACGCGAAAATGTTTCCTGGAGTCAAAGTAATAAAGTCAAAATTAGATTGTTATGTTATCGTCGCGACTCGTGAGGTCTCATAATATTCTAAAGCGGTAGTATAAGCGTTGTTTGAGTGTTGTTATCCATTCTGTTATATGTAAAAAATATTTAATTTGCATAGCTGCATCGTTTGCTAGTTGTATAGATTGTTTCTTATTTAACATTTAATTTCTTTTATTCAGGCAAAAGATATTCACGGGAGTCGAGCCACGATAAAACATAATTTTATTCATTATATAAAAACTTATGGTACGTATTATTATTTAGACAAATAAAATCGAAATCTATAGTGTTTTTATAATATTATGGACTCAATTCCCCGTATATTGCTAGCAATATTTAGTTATAAAAGCGGCTGAAGATTTAAGATGAAAGTAGCCCCTCCTAGCTCCGTAATCACTTTAATGGATGATTACAAATGAATCACGTTTATAAAAAAGTATTTTTATGACTAAAGATTTTTTTATCGACTTGTAAGATATTAGAAAAGTGTCAAAGAAAGCCAATTAAAAGTTAATAACTACATACACATAGTTATTATGAGTATAGCTGTCGCCAAACAACTTGACCCAACGCTTCTAGATGTCTTCGGGGAAGCGAGCTTAGAATGTGGCAAAAAACCTAACTAGTAAGACGATATCCTTTAATTTTGATGTTTGTGATTCATCGAGAGACTAATACGTCAGCCACGTGTTAATCTCTCAACAAATCCCAATAAAACGAAACGGAGTAGTGTCCTGTTTTTTGACATTTTCTAAGCCCACTGGCAACTTTCGTTTCCTGCACTTCGCACAGGCTCCACTGGATTAAATTGTTTGACGACCTCTATGGTAAACATAGTCCCACTGCTGGGTCCGAGTCAACTACTGAATACGGTTTGTCGTCTCATCCACCACATTCTTATGCAAGTTGCACACCGACAACTAAGTTATGTTACATTACCTTAGCTCACATTTTTTTTTTTATAGCATAGTCGAGCCGAGCATGCCGTTCGCCTGATGGTAAGCGATACGATCACCCATAAACAGTAGCAACACCATCCAGCAACTTGACTTACAAAGTACTGTGTGGCATTCCACTGCACTCGTCATCCTGAGACATAAGATGTTAAGTCTCATTATGTCCAGTAGTTATACCGGCTACAATGTCCTTCAAACCGAAACACAACAGTGCATGCACTGTTGCTTGGCGGTAGAAATAGACATTGCGGTGGTACCCACCCAGACGGCCTCTTACATAATGAGAGACCTACCACAAGTGCTACACATAGCTAAGAAAATTACACATAGTGCTAAGCCAGTATGCTGTGTCCACACAAATATAAAAAAAATGCCCTGAAAGCTAAGCTGATACCTACCTGAGCTACTACCTCATTCTTTAACTAATTTAAATGCAGTTTTCATAGAAGACCTTCTTTTTCATTCTATTTGCTGTCACATATAGAATAATGTACAACATCGTACATAGGAAAATACTTTATTGTAAAGAAGCTAGCACTCCTTCTAGGTAATAGGGTAGTTTCCTATGTTTGATTTTGTAAATTATTTTATATGTAACAGAAAACAATACGAAAAAGAAATTATTCTGTGAAATCTGCATCAAAACTGGGGACGTGGAGGGAATATCGCGCTATCTCTGTCACACGCACGCAGCGTTATGGCCGGCGACTCTCGGTGACCTCAAAGTGTACTGTTACTGTTATTTGACAACTACGTCTTCCACCAAATTTCAAAGCTTTAAACTTATTTCCCCAATTTCGAAAATTTATTTTTCTGTTAGATTTTGGATGGCATACATTTTTGATAAATGTATTAAAAACAAGTGGTCAACTACTCTATTGTGTAAGAGTCCAATGCGTCATTTAGACTAATAGCGAATAATTCCCCGAACAATTTGGCTAATAAATATGCCTATGAGTAACGAATACACCCGACCTGTTTACACACTCGTATTCGTGACTATTCGTCTGTATTCGTCAAGTATCTAAATCAGGGATTAAAAAAGACTTTCGACCCATCGGTTTTTTTAATATTAACCGTAAAAAACCTCAAGAATTCAATACAATTTCTTACTTCAGCTAAGTCTAACCAATTGAACAATTAGGTAATGACCGCGGCGCAATCCCGGAATATATGTCAGGTGGTCGGAAATACTCACCGAAACTGCTCCTAACTAGTAATCCATTAATCAAAGGCATTGTTAGGAGCCGACTCGCCGCCTAGATTTGCCTAATTACCCACTAGACTCTCGGGTGCGACTCAGAGAGGGAAAGGATGGAGAATTAAAAAAAAAACCTTTATGTTCGAGATATTCTCGATAACTTTTTCGGGATAGAAATAACCTATATTATTTTAAATCGAGGCATGATCTCTGTCCTTTTTATCTACTCATTCAGTGGCTTATGCATTTATGAAAAACAATCAAAATATCTTCATAAACTGTTGCATTTAGATTAATAGTACGAATATACAGTAGCCTCCCAACAGGAATGTCTTGCACGCTTCTCTCTGATGATGTCCTCTGAACATTTACCATCAAAAACGCTCCAATGGTAAAAATAAACCAGTCAGATTCATCTGTAAGCATAACAGTACTATTCAATATTATATGGCATGACAAACACGATTCTTATTGGTCTATTTTCGCTATACAACCAAGGATAGTGCCTAAGATCCTTTATAGGAATCGACCATTACTTATCGCCTTTCAAAAATACAATTCTGACCTAAACATCTATACAAATATTACTGCTCGTAAAAGACCGTGTGTCCCAATTGATTTTATATTCTCAACGGAAGTCTAGAATTAGTTATTCCGTGAGTTCTAATCCAAAATGGAAACTATCACAATATTTGCCGCTAACATGATTCCATTCGGTCTGGGTTACGATAAGGTTTGACTAACTTCAAAGTGCAGTTTGAAGTGCAAGGTGCTTCAAGGTGCTGTTATGATATTGCATGCATATCAATCGAAGAATAAAATCATTTTATTACTAAAAATTAAAAAGGTTTCTAGTAGCGCATCGATATCGATCTTGCTATGGTACGGTAATTGCGAATCTATAGATTTGCCTTACACCTTCCATGGATCTTACATTTCCATATATCTTATAATTCTCTTTGGATCTTACATACGCTCTATTATTTTAAATTCTACGGACGAGATCTTGGTCAAAACCGATTAAAGCTTTTCTGAATCATCGTTGTCATTAGTCATTACTTATAAATGTAAACGCCATGGATCATATTTTGGCATCCTTCCTAGAGACCGTTATTTTCATTGCTAAGCATTGCTATATTACCTAATTGATGTGTGACATCCTTCAGACTGCATTATTCAATAAGATTTCGTTCCTCTCTTATCATTGCTATATCGCGTCACGCTGCAATTATTCTTTACTCAGGAACATTTCTAACATATCAGCGTAACCGTATCGCTACGTTGATGTATGACACACCACAGACAGTTCCAATCATTTCACACTTGGAGGAATCCAATAAGACGTGAACGTTGCCCATCCAGTTATTTATCCAGCAGTAGTAATGGGCCCGATTTCTGGTTTCATTTGGATTGAGTGCAGTGCAAATGTTTGTCGCGCGTTAATTAAGGCGATATTGCTGTCTGTCTCTGTTTAGAAAAATACCGCCTTTTCTAGGTCTCACGAAATCTCGGCTTCCTGGTCTGTTTATAGTTTACCTCCTGTTGTGATAATTGAAGTAATGATGGCCTAGGATATTGTAGGGTTGCCGACTGTTGGCATTATTATTCAAATTTTAATTTTTATAAATTAATCTCGTTGTATAGTTGGACGATTGACCACCATCAGTGTAAGTCTTTTATGAGCATAGACAATATATAAAGGACGTGCCCTGTACGACCTTTCTTTCCTGCCAAAGTATAATAGAAAATACTCACGCACGTATTCATAAAAACTGTTGTAGTATGCGAAAACAGACGGAGTGTTTAATATCTATTTATGTATGCGTTAATAACGACACAACACGATATAGTACGTATTTTGCGCTTTCTATGTAGTAGTTACATTGAAAGTAACAGATATTTTTGTTAGCGACAGTAAGAACATGGCGCGTCCTTTCTAGATGGTCTTAGGATATGAGTGAGAACAGGTAAAGAGGGGTAAAAGCCTCAATTTCATTTTACATAATCCGCTCTGGAAATTGACAGCATCAAGTGAACCACTTGCTCATTTGTCTGAGTTCTGATATATACTATGTAAAAGATGTACGCTCATTGCTCAATTTGATGATCGTTAATCATCAATTCCAGGAAAACCGTTCGTATTCATTCATTCCATAATAATTTCAGAAGAATTTTGATTATTATAATATAGGGACTAAGGTATCAAACGAGTAAACGACGTACGAGATAAACAAACCAATTATGTATTATTTGCGAGGAAATGATGGCGGAATTTATGTTGTTTACACGATGTAACTTAAATTATATTGTTTGTAAGTTGTAACTAATTTTGAACACACACACACACACACGCCCTTTGTCACCAAAGGGGTAGGCAGAGACGCTGCTAATGCACCCTCCATTCGCTGCACCCACCCCATGATGTGATAGAAGGCGAGCCTATCGCCATATCGGGACAAATTCCAGACTCCGGGCTAATACTGAGCAGAAAAACCCAATATCACTTTACCCGACCCGGGGATCGAACCCGAGACCTCATGTCTGCAGTCGTACCGTAATACAACTACGCCACCGGGGCACTCTTGAAACAAAGCATTTTACAAGGTCTTGTATTTTTTTTGTTACTAAAATCTAAATACGTGTTGTAAGTCTTTGTTTTATATTTTATGGACGTTGCAACCTCAAATAAGATGAATGTTTCATAGAGTAATTTAGGCTTCAAATCCTAAAAAAGAAATTTTAGACGGGCGGGATCGCGGTCAATTGTAGTCACAAAAAATAAATTTGAACGAAAGAGCAAATTTCCGGTAAAGAGACAGCATGCTCTATTAATATGAATTAAGATTAACTTTTACCTACAAGGATTTAAATTGGAAATAAATTTGGTACATTGTTTGAAAGTTTGTGAATTTGTAATGAGACAACGTTTGTACAGTCGTTCGCAAATTGTGTACATAACGAATTGTTCTGAACGGGCGTGCGTGTATACAATAACAGAAACGTACATTGTTATGGAAAATGTGTTAAATGTTTGTATCGTTTACTGTGATGTCATTGGTTTAGTGTCGTTCTTTACCAGTGAACTATGAGGTTCTCAGTTTGATTCCCAGGAACGGCAGTTAAAATTGCGACTTTGCAAAACCGCTTAAATTCAATAGAATGTTATTCTGCTATCCACAACGACAGTATATAATATGTTGCAAAGTATTTTTATATTAATATATAAAAATACTGCTATTAATAATGCTAGTAATCTAGCATTGCGCGCGGCTCCGCCCGCGTGGAAAAGTTTTCCGGGATAAAAAGTAGCCTATAGCACTCAGGAGTAATGTAGCTTCCCATTAGTGAAAGAATTTTCAAAATCGGTCTAGTAGTTCCTGAGATTAGCGCGTTCAAACAAACAAACTCTTCAGCTTTATATATTAGTATAGATTTTCCAAATGTTTTAACTCAGTCCCGTCTTCTACTAATATTATAGATCTAAAAGTTTGTAGATATGCTTGGATATTTCCTATAAGTAAACGCAGAAATCACTAAATATATTTAAAGGACTTTTTATACACGGACATAATATACGTTATATATACGTTCAGCAGTGGACGGCGACAGGCTGATTGATTGATTGATTGATTGACATAATATATAGACTATCTTTATATATATAACTCTTCTGTGCGTGTGTATGTCACTTAACTCCTCCTAAACGGCTGGACAGATTTTAATGAAATTTTTATGTGTCTTCAGGTGGATTCGAGAATGGTTTAGATTAACAATTGGATCTGGTAGGTGGCGCTGTACTCGGTTTCTAAGATTTTATTTCCTTTTTAGGGCAGGACAATGTCTCTTGGGGCCGCTAGTAATAATATTATTATAATATTATAATAGTAATAATATAAGCAAATTTTATTCCGAAAAAGTGCGTAGTGGGCGTTTTATATCTGAAAAGGCCAACCAAATCTATCGAAAATAAATCACCAAATTCTGAACGCGATTGTACATAACAGTGAAATTAAATGTTTGTTCAACGAAGTAGGAAGTTTCATAAGCGAAAGTATTTGAACATTATTCATTGTAATTCCTGCATTGATTCCATGACATTGCCCGATGTATTGTTTGGACCCACTCTTCTGAAGCCTTTGTTCTCTGTGCGGGTTGTTTTTGTGTTTCTAAATGCACAATCATGCCATTTCGATGACTGAATAGAATACGACTATTTGGGTGTAGATGGAACATATTTTTGCAAAATAAAACCTGTTGAATAAAGGGCACTTACTGCGCTTCCTAGTTACTTTTAAAGCGTGTTATCAGTTCTTTTAAAATTATTATAGAAGCTGAGTAATGTTATGGGTATTCTGAAATACTTTAAAATATGCTGCACCCA
The DNA here is from genome assembly GCA_947568825.1 of Sphinx pinastri. NCBI lineage: Eukaryota > Metazoa > Arthropoda > Insecta > Lepidoptera > Sphingidae > Sphinx > Sphinx pinastri. The sequence goes on from OX387623.1 coordinate 1,541,969, forward strand.
TTCCTACATTCCACATACAACCACAACAGTATTGGTACGCTACAATTGCATTGTACATGCTCTTCGAAGGCCATTTAATCTGCGGCCTCATGTTATTCCACTGGCGAGACATCGGCGCACCGCAAATCTAAGATATTGGCAATTCCAGCAAGTACTACTGTATAGGTTGATTGCTGTCGATAATCGATACTTCCATACTAATATTATAAATGCGATAGTAGATCTGTCTGTCTGTTAGGCTTTCCCGTATGAACTGCTGTACAGATTTCGATGAAATTTTATATGGAGATATTTTGAGTCCCTTAAAGGAATCAAGTTAAGCATAAGAGAGCTTGTAAATTGCTCTCTGGCGCTTGAAAATATCCAATAAAATCATTTCACGCGATCAAAGCCGCGGGCAAGGGTTATTGTTAATATTTCGAAATAAATATTTAATATGTACCGTCAAATTCATCAGACAAATATCACAATTCACATAGTCATGAAATATCAACTGAAATGTACTGTACAGTTAATGCAGGTAAAATAAATTGACGTTACCGTATTGGGAATATATTAAGCCATACGGGAAATTGGAATTTCCACTTTTGTTTCAATTATTGCACCGTAACTGTGAATGATGGGAGGAAGACAAAGTGAAATGTATGGGTGTGTCGGATTTTTTTGTAATATGTGAGTGAATATTAATAATTTTACCACTAATTGTTTTATTCATATGGTAACTAAAATCCGCAAAATATCACTAATATTATAAATGCGAGAGTTTGTAAACGAGTTTGTATGTTTGTTAGAAGTTAATGCATAAAACTGAATGGATTTGTATGTTTGGCACACGAGTACATCATGTCCTGGATTAACACATAGGCTTTTTATCCCGATAATATGCTCCCGTGGGACATAATGGCATTTGTTAGTCTCATTTTTTAAATAGATGGCGCTGGTGTCGTACAGTGTTTTAGGGCTTTTGTAGCGGGAAAGGCTTCTCGCGCGAGCGAAGCCGCGAGCAACACGTAGTTATTTTTATTTCTACTGCCTAGGTGTAGTGCGAGCGCGGTACGCCTGCCGCTCTGATGTCTCGAGTTCGAATCCTGGGACTGGCAGCGATTTTAGGTTTTTGCGTTGAATTTCAGCCCGGAGTCTAAAATTTGTGCCTTACACGGCGATACGTCCGCCTCCTATCATATCATGGGACGGAATACATATGGCAAAACGTGGATGTACTAGTTGAATTTCTGCTTGCGCTTCTCTAACATGCGCTTCAACGTAAGAAACTAATAAGCTTAAAATAAAGATCCTATACCTTAAAGTTGAGTAACTTGCTTGCAAACTATTAAAAATGGACGAGAATGTAAAATCGTAGTGACTTCTAGAGAATGCCTATAGTATTTTTTTTGCGATCCTGCAGTCAGCACCGGGGGAAACCTGCGAATGGGATACTGGAGCCCCCCGGCTTGACGATTGCAGGGGCCTGGGAGGGGAGTGGAGGAGGAATATGGAAGGGAAGGCGGGGGAAGGGAGGAAGGTTCCCAGGATGAGCGGAAAGAGCGGGTGCCAGGAAATATTCGCGGGCCCTTTTAGGCCTCAATGTGATTTACAACCAAGAGGTATACACACTGACTGTGTGCCTCGGCCCGCGACTAATGTCCCCCCGCTCATGGGCGTGCATTGGGTGTGAAGACCCAGCGCACAAGAATTGCCTCGAGGGGCGTGCCTATAGTATTAAGTCCGTTTGCATATCATCGATGAAGTGTAAAATGAATAAAATCCATTATAATTACTTCCCTACCATCAGTAATGAAAGGGCTATGATTAAAACATGCAACTGCCCTTTATTGCCATCAAAGTGCTATATTGAAGCCGAAATATGAATTGATACCGTGTACCAGCTCCGCAATTTGTTAATGTCACGTGATATGTCTGAAATTAATTATCTTTACGTCAGTGCAGTTGAAAACATGGCGTAAATTCGAAAGCCGATTGTGTTATTTGCTTGGGTATTTTGTATTGATAATGAACTACTTAGATTGGCTGTCATTTCTGTCCATAATAGAATATTATTAGGAGGTATGTAGGTATTTGAAAGTGTCAAAACGGTCTTATTTGGTCTATTCCCTCTGGAAGCTCTAGTTTTCGGTAATTCGTGAAACAGACCCGCGTTAATTTGATATTAATTGAGTACAATCATAACTAGTAGACTTTCTGACTAGAATACTGTAAACAATAAACGCAGAATTCGGATAAATATGTAGTTTAAGTTACTCTTCTTGGATTTCAAAGTGTGGAGATGTTATTCTGCAAAATGAAGATGATATTCGCTGATTCTATATAAACTATTTACAATAATTCCGGGGTCATGTGACAAGACTTTGTTTACTTGGAGGCATTTTGTAGAAAAGATTTGACTTAATTTTTCGGACCCATTGCTTCCCTGATATCAACTTTGTCGAATGGATCCAGCCTGTTATAAAACTTACAAAATATGTTGTCTGACATGAGTTACGAACTGAAAACCTTCCAGTTCCTTGTTCACAAATACTGCCACCAAATCAATAGCACAACTATCTACTACAAAAAACCTAATTGAAGAAACTAAAACATTTATCCAACCATGAATGAGGACCGAATACAGAAACCACAATCATCCGCGGAGCAAAAAATCAAAAATCACTTACAAAACCCCACAGGATCGCTAACGCAACGCACCAAGGTCCAAAATCCTTCGCAAGGTTAAATAATTGAAAGGCTACCGGAGATTAGGTTATTCATGGCGCGTCGAGTGTTCCGATCGCAGGAATTGATTCCCGATCCTCAGCGAAATCTCCGTTTACGTGTTTGGCGTCTCCACAAAGAGATATTTGGGATATACGATGAAATTAGTTTTAAAGCAAGGCGTCTTGCTGCGTTGTTTTTGGATTTGCGATAATATGAGATTGTTGTTATGTTTATTATCTGATGTATTTTTATTAATAGTTTTCTGTCTGTATTTGAAACAGTTGATAGAGATTAAGAGGAAAGAGCAAACTAAATCATTTTGATTATACAGTGATGGACAGCATGTGGACAGCTAATTAAGGACAGTCAATAATTTTCAAATTTATTATCGTCATATAGTTTTTTATCCGTATATAAAAAGGCATATCTAAATAGAATTAAAATAAAATTAAATCCTTTAGAAATTGATGTATTAAGAAATGCATTCAGGGGAACAATAACTGTTTTTCTGCGTGGTCATCTAATTAGTTTTTCCTAAAATAACGTAAAACACTTTTATCTCTCATTAAATTACTTCATTTATGGCCTTTCTATAATGTAACGTTGAATAAATGGACACTTATGTTAAACTTATTACACAAAAAATAGTAGAAATAAAAGTGGTGATAAGACAAGTTGCATGAAATCATTATAATGTTTTTTCAAACATATTTGGTGTTCACACGCGCCATCCAGCGGATGGCCGAGTAACGAACGTCGGTGCATCTATGGCGGCACGTTCCCCGGCGCGCTTGTAAATTAATTCAAGAACTATATAACTTGGGCTCTCCGAGCACCCGAAGCCCTACAATGCAACGTGTGGAGTGTAGTGTGTAACTGAGTGTAGCGCCCTGGTTAATAGCGACAGAGTGCAGCAGCAGGGCGGGTTGCCTGACGTCGTGTGGTAGTAGCATATGTAAGCACTTGGGCACATTTCTATCGTCACACTAAGTTTCGATTATGTCCACGTGTACAATCACGGTACACAAATACATAAACAATTTAGTTATTCATAGCCTAATTATTATTTAGCCGATGTCCAGTAATTTAACCATTAATTACAGAGGATACCGTTATTGAAATTTGTCCGCAGCTTGTTTAACTACCTCCAGTAATGAGATTCAAAATTTAAGACTTAATTATTGCTCGCCAAAATCTAAAATTGTTTAGATTCTAAACAATTAGTAACTTACTACAGCAGGGAAAAGGCGTAATTCTATGTACGTATGTGGTCGTTCCATTAACCAATGGAACCAAATTAATTCTACGTTAACCGAACCCGGTTAACGTAGAATTAATTTGTATTGTTCTTCTTATAACTTTCATGGTCTAATGATAACATAATGTTATAAACATTTCGGACTAACCTTTAAAGCCTGATTGTAAAAAATACGTTAGCTACATTATGTTTTTTGATATATGATGATTTATTTTCACAAATACATCATATTTTTATTTTAAGCGTCGCGTCATGAAGACTATTTTCTATAACCTAATCGCCGAGCAAGAAAATATAAATAAGCAGCGATAGCCTAGTTGGGAGTGGAACGTACTATCGAGACGAATGTCCGCAGGTTCAAAACCCAAGGGCACACACCTTTGACTTTTCTAAAAAGTTATGTGTGTATTCTTTGTGAATTATCGCTCGCTTTAACGGTGAAGGAAAACATCGTGAGGAAACCTGCATACATGAGAAGTTCTCTATAGGAATTTCAGGCCAGCGTGGTGGACTAAGGCCTAACCCCTGTCAGTAGTAGTAGCAGTGGGCAGTCTATAATACAGGACTGGTATGATGATGATGATGATCGCCGAGACATGCTTTGACAATTCCAACAACTCTCCGAGGTTATAATACACTAGCTTTAGCTCGCGGCTCCACCCACGAGAAAAAGTTTTTCCAGGATAAAAATCCTGCTATACATTATCCCAGGAAAAAAGTAGACTATGTGCTATTCCAGGCTATCTCTCTGCTTAACTTCATCCAGATCCGTGCAGCCGTTCTAGCGTGATTGAGTAACATACATCCATTGAAACATTTTTATGCATAATAGAAGTAAGATGAGTATTTTTTAGCAACAATATAGCCTAGCACCTAAATATTCATTATAATTACCATTTTTACCGCCTTATACCATGCCCTAATAATCCATTTTCTTCAGCATCTAGTGCATTCCATCAATCTATTAGAAATGTCTTTAAAATATTTCGATACTCTTTGAATTCGTTCCAACGACCAGGATATCTGCAAAGGCACCTGGGGCGGACGTTTCAGAAATCGGTTATTTTGTCGTTGCGGACTTCGGCTTCAAGGAGAACTCTCATGCAATATTAATGCCGTACGCCGACTTCAAAGGTTCGATATATTAAAAAACCTACGATGCTTTCAAATGTTTGTATTTAAGTAATTATCTAAGTTTGTTTTGATTTACGACGGGTTTCCCTTATTATGTTTTTCAAGATTGGCTGTTATTTTTTATGGAATTGAATGACGAGGGGTGCATGCCGTTTGCCTGATGGTAAGCGATACGACCACCCATAAACCATAGCAACACCATTCAGCACCTTCAGTTACAAAGTACTGTTTGGCATTCCACTGCGCTCGTCATCCTGAGACATAAAATGTTAAGTCTGATTGTATCCAGTAGTTACACTGGCTACAATGTCCTTCAAACCCAAACACAACAGTGCATGCACACTGCTCCTTGGCGGTAGAAATAGACATTGCGGTGGTATCCACCCAAACGGACTCTTACATATGAGAGACCTACCACCAGTAAAATGATTACGTATTATTCATTACTAGTAATGCAGTTTATCTAAATTATGACGTTTGTGTTGTAGCAACTCTTACCTCTGATTTAGATACTTGCCGAGTACAAACGAAGAATCACAAATACGAGTGTGTAAACAGTTTATTCGGGTGTATTGGTTACTCATAACTCACAGTTATATTTATTCTAAAATAATCTAAATGAGGCATTATGACTTTTCCTTTAGCTGTTAATTTTGCTTAACCCATTCATAAAGAAAATATTAGAAATGTGTGTCATACTAAGATAAGAAGCAAAAATCTGAGTATATTATTAGTAACAGGCTTTAGGTTCCAACTTCGCGTTAAATACTTTTTCCGGGATCAAAGCTATCAAATCTAAATAAGCTAATTTTTGTTATAAAGAAAACCATACAGCATAGCATTCCTTTGCATCAGTTAAATATTTTTTTAAATCCTTTGATTAGTCTGGAACTAATTATAATGATTATGTTATTTTTTACAAACACACTCGTAGAATTTATCTCATTCTTTTATTTATCTTGAATCATGATACGCTTTCGTCTTCGTCTTTTCCCACGCGAACGTATGTTCCTTTTAAATTAAATGTGTGACATCTCAGTTACACTTTCTGTACTCGAATACTCTGTAAGTGAAAGCAAATAATAAAATGCGCTATTTCTTTTGTCCGCTAGACTGTGTGCCATCTGGGGTGTTGAACACGTCGCCCAAGTGACAATCGCATTTTATATTTCTTATCGTATTAAATTTTTTTTCGATGTATATTTATTTATTCATTAGGTATTTCGACCACATTATAAATCTTATAATTCATGTTTTAATTTGCTTTCTTTAAAAAAAAATGTTTCAGCTTAAAGGCAATATTATTTGAAACTCACTCTCACGTCACTGCTGTATACACTATTTATCCAGTAATCTGTGGATAGCGTTGTGGGTAGTACATTTAACAATCACTATGTAATTGTAAAAATGTGTTACAATTTTTAATGTACTACTGTTTGTTATCCCTAATAAATGAAAAAAAAGATACATAAAATACAACATTATTCAAGAAGAAATTCAGTTGGGATGCGCACCAAGTTTCGAATATGAATGTGCATCTTAAGAAATTAAAAAGCAAAAACATTCAATAATTTTCTTTTTTGCCTGTTTTATGTGTTAATTTACTGACTGAGAAATCTGTTGGACGTTTAATATCAGAGTTTCGTGTTACCTTTTTGGTTTGAACTACGTGTGAATTTCCTGGAATTGGAATTAGTCTCCGATGAGGACAAAGATCGTTCTGTCCTTTCATGTCAATAAAAAAAATAGGGCTGTTTTACAATCAGTTGTAGTGCAAATCTATCTATAGGACATAGATATGAAGCGGTAAATAATACATAAATTGCTGTATAATACGATATTTAAATATTATTTACTGCATTGTAACACAAAGATTAATAGCCTCCATAATTATCTCCACAATTTTTATTTAATTTATATTACGCATTACGCATGCTCACGCCTTTTATCCCCGAAGGGGTGGGTAGGCAGAGGCGCAACTAGTGCACCCACTTTTCGCCAAGCGTATTCCGTCCCATGATGTGATAGGGGGCGAGCCTATCGCCATATCGGGCACAAATTCCAGATTCCGGGCTGATACTGAATAGAAAATTCCAATATCACTGCCCGACCCGGGGATCGAACCCGAGACCTCAGCCTTGCAGTCGTACCGTAATACAACTACGCCACCGAGGCAGTAAAAATATAAATTAATAAAATTGTGTATAGTGAATGAATGAATTAATGAATGAATTTTCATACATAAATGACCGTAAACCCTACATTGTTCAAAGTGAATTGCATTCCTGTGAACTCCATACCGATATTAAACAGATTTCCACAAATTACAGACATCAATAGCATTGGAGGCTTCATTCCTTTGTACAATAGAAATGCCAACAGGACAGTGGGAGTCCAAGCACAAAAGCTGTTAGAACTTTATAATTCCACGAAATTAATTCAAGTATTCATTGACCGGTTAGTTTGTTGGGCCACTTGTGTGTCTTTAGGTTTGTTAGTGTGTATGTTCTTATAATACTAACTATTAATACAGAGGCATCACCACTTAAAACTTGTAAGATTAAAATTGGGTATTTATTATTAGAATAAGTTTTATAATGTACTAGGTGTTGCTCGCGGTTTCGCCCGCGTGTGAAGCCTTTTCCGCTACAAAAGTCCCTAAAAGACAGTACGACGCCAGCGTCATCTACATTAAGAATCATATTAAAATATCCATTATTTCCCATGGGAGCAAATTACCGAGATAAAAAGTAGCCTATGTGTTAATCCAGGACATGATCCACCCGTGTGCCAAATTTCATCCAAATCTGTTCAGTTGTTTCTGCGTTTACTTCTAACAAACATCCAAACATTTTCACACACTTTCGCATTTATATTATTATTTTTTTTTTTATTGCATTGAATGACGAGACGAGCATGCCGTTCGCCTGATGGTAAGCGATACGACCACCCCTAAACAGTAGCAACACCATCCAGCACCTTGAATGACAAAGTACTGAGTGGCATTCCACTGCGCTCGTCATCCTGAGACATAAGATGTTAAGTCTCATTATGTCCAGTAGTTATACTGGCTACAATGTCCTTCAACCCGAAACACAACAGTGCATGCACACTGTTGCTTGGCGGTAGAAATAGACATTGCGGTGGTACCCACCCAGACGGCCTCTTACATAATGAGAGACCTACCACCAGTGAAATTTATATTAGTAAATAGTAAGATAAAACTATGTATTATGTTTTCCTTCTCTAGCCTTAAATCTGTCCCCAATGTCCGTGTCCTCTGTTCTGGTCGTTCGTTCTTATAGATACTTTAAATTATTTAATTGAATGCGTACCTTTATAAGTTATCTTTTCTACCTTATTATAAGAGTTTTATATGCCTACATAATTAATATATTTGCTTTAATCTTTTAAACCTAATTGATATAATATGTGCATTATGCAACTGGCGGCAGAAATAGACAATGCATCCAGCCCGGCTCTTGGATACTAAAGACAAAGCATCTAATTCAAGGCAATTCTTCATGACTATTATTAGAATAAATTTATTTTTAAGAAAAAAATTATCCCGTCAAAAACAAAATCCAGGTAAATTTATGCACTATATTGCAAGCAGTAGGCTCGCCCCGTATCACTTCATGGGACGGAATACGCACGGCAAAAAGTGGGTGCATTAGTTGCGCCTGTGCCTACCTTCGGGGATAGAAGGCGTGGGTGTATGTATGAATGTATTATTGCAAACAATGATACAGTAAACAAAACCTTATTTCGTCTAAGTCAAAAAAATTAAACGAAACAAAATCGTATCTCCTAGATCTCAAGACTACGATAATCGTGAGCTCTCCATTACGCAGTAAAGGGGAGTTGTTCAAATGTAAAACAATCGTTAGCCCAGTGCCGCGCAGTTTACATAAATAAATAAATACGGCTATGTTGCCAGAAATGCACCTATTCTGATGCTATCGGCATGCTCGGCCGCGCTGTACTGCTAGTAAAAATAACGCCAGTAATACAATATTTTTTAGAACTTCTTGATGTTTTTTGTTTTCAATTAATCTTCTTTTATCTTGAGCATTTAGCTTGTTATTGATCTTATAAAAGTAATGAATAATAGATTTTTCCTGTTAGCGAAAAGTCAAGATGATACAAAGGCTGAACTCCCTATATTTTCAAACATAGAATCTGAATTTATAACTGAAATCCCTAACCACAAAATAAAGAAACACATAAAAGTCATAATAAAAAGTTTCCCTACTACTTTCACTTTAACCCAACTCCTCAATTCTACAACCTAATATTAAAACAACACGTGACATCAAATATTCACCATTTTACACGTCTCAAATGTAACTGCACGGGAATTGAGGGGAGGGACGGGAATAGGGGGAACGGAGGGGAGCAAACGTTCGTATACCTGTACCATTCCGTAATGCCTTCGTATGACCGTTGGCTTCTATTGCGGTTTCAGTTTCGAATTCTTTTAAATTTTAAACTTAGAATGTTTTTGGAATGGGTTTCATTGGTTGTTATTAGATGAATGGAACCAGAACTTGCGATCGACTTGGGTAGAATATTGTGGCTTATTCTAACATTATAGCTTTGATTGATTATATACCTAGATAGAGTGCCGCGCTGTAATGAAACTTAACCAAACAGGCCAACTTTTTTCAAGCTAGTATGTGTGACAGCTGTGTCATACGTTATCACTGCATCATTCTGCGTATCCTTGTGTGCGCGCATAATGATACCAGCTATGACATGGTTTCTTTTAAAACGGGGAGAAAATTATATCCATGGATAAAAACAAAAATGTATTCACTCGAACTCATTTAGTGGGGGAACAGTTCGCCTCTATTTTTTTCGACGCGTTTGAAACGTTCAGTGTCTATCTAGGTATATAATTAATCAAAGCATTTTGTTTAATTAAAATTGATTACGCAGGAAAGATATTTCGACGACACGTGGGGACACATATTAAACTTTATTTGCTAAATTACGATTATATATGAGATATTAGGGAACACCTTTTGATTCAAGACCGGCGGGTAATGGTCAATACCTTGTAAAATAAAAGGAGGTAGGTATGTAATTCCCATAGTGGGCAGCCGTTTTTGGCTACGGTACGCTGGTTCTACACAGACATGGCTCTTTGACGATGCCCGAAGGTGAATGGATGGTAAATTAAAATTGCTTGCAACAAATGAAAGACGAGCCGTAACCGCACGCTTCCAAAACAAGTGAAAGCGGTCTGCTGGGTCTGGGCAGTCGCGGTCGGGCCACTGAACTTTCGGAAGCTTTACGGACACCAACTAGCTTTTCCTCACGTTTATTTGGCTATTTAGATTCCTAATAGGTCTCAGTCTATATTATGTACCAGAGTTTAGAAATAAAAATAATCTTTATATTTTTAACTGAATAAAAACTGATGGTTTGTTGACAAAACACTTGGCTTACCGTAGATACACTCCCAGAAACTTAACACCATATCAGGATAAGTTAAATCACCTTAATATGAAGTCTCTTAAAGTTCGACGAGATACACTTAATATGGTACACTTACACAAATTATTAAATAATAAATATGACTGATAAGTGGACGATAGCCTAGCTGGGAATGGAAAGGTCTGCCGAGACAATGTCCGGAGGTTCAGAACCCAAGGCACGCACTTCTAACTTTTCGAATTTACGTGTGTATTGTTGATCAATAATTATAGTTTGCTTTGACGGTGAAGGAAAACACCGTGAGGAAACCTACATACATAAGAATTCTCCATAAAAATCTCGAGGGTATGTGAAGTCAACCCGCACTAGGCCAGCGTGGTGGACTAAGGCCTAAACCCTCTCAGTTGTAGAGGAGGCCCGTGCTCAGCAGTGGGCAGTATATAATACAGGGCTGATTGCATTGTATTGCAAATATGACTGCCCCAAATAGTTGTTAAAATTTTGTTTAAGTGTACCCTCACGCCCTCCCCGGCAGCCGCGTCCTATACTAGAAGTCCATCGTTGCCGCACCAATGTAGGAATTCCTCGTCTGTCAGCTCTCTACAATCAGCTTTCCATGAAAATAAAAACCACAGATATTTACCACGAATCTTTATTTTCATTCAAGCAAACTATTTAGGAAAATATTATTATAATTATATAACATAGCATTCTGATAACAATAACACTAATAATTAATTTATAATTATAGAATTAGATATATCGATAGATCTATTTTCTTTATCTTATATTTGAATTTGATTGTTTAAATTTGATCATTGTTATTAATCCATTCAAATTGCAATTAATCCAAAACTGTTTTTGTTCTCTTTATAAGTAATCGTTTGTAGTATTGTTAATTTCGTAGGCAATCCTTAACAAATAAAATAAAATAAAAAAAATAATAAATGTCATAACAGCCGAATAGAAGCACACAAAAAAAACCTGATGGAGTGACGATATTTGTTTTTATTAAACTTGTTTTATATATCTACTAGCTTTTGTTCGCGACTCCGCCCGTAAAAAGTATTTCCGGGATAAAAGTCCCGCTTCAAATTTTTTCGGAATAAAAAGTAGCCTATGTGTTAACGTGTGCCAAATTTCATCGAAATCCGTTTAGTAGTTTTATTTATTTATTTATTAGGACATCCAGTAGTTGCTACATTATAACTTAGGTCTAAGAAAAATAAAAATTGTAATAAATATAAATGCACCACATTTTAAGGTGTCACAGCATGCATTGAAAAAAAAGTAACACCAGTATTAATATTAGCCATATAAACATTGTTTTGTGAAATAAAAGTAATAAGTGGGTATATTAAATTGAAAAATTGCGTGAAAGTGTAACAAACATACGTCCATACATTCTTACAAACTTTCGCGTTTATAATATTAGTAGGATTACCTATTTTACTCTTTAAGCTGTTTATTATATTGAAGCATAGCATAGTAATAAAATAAAAAATCTTAAAATAACGTCCAAATTTCTTCATGGCCCGTCATTTACTTACACACTATACTCTCTAAGTAATTACACGTTAGTCGGTAATTAAAAGGCCACTTGCCACGCAAAAACCAACTTAATTGCCTACACGTAATGAGTGTTCGGTACATTACTTAAGACCAAGCCAGATTTACACAGCACGATTAAAATAATAAAATGATTATGTTTGAAATTTTGAGGACATGAATTTTGATGTTCAGTTTTTATTTTGTTACTCGGTCCAATGCTCGCTCGGATGATGCTATACTCCCGAGTGTCGCCATTGGCCCGTAAGACTGTGTGAAACCAACATAACCGTTCCACTCATCCCCCAGTGGTGGTAGCGATAACGCGTTTCGTCCACACGAAAAAAAAACGCCTATGTTCAGTAGTGGACTTCATGTGGCTGATTTGAAATTCGTACGTAATAGTTTTTTTAGATCTCATAACAACAATCAGGGTTTGTACAGTCAGCAGCATAAGTAGAAGAACAAATTCAAAAGTTCAAATTGCCTACCTACTTTTGTGTTCATACTAATCTTTTTTTTTTCTTCACAAAAATAAAATAAAAGGTATTTACTTTACTTCAAACGAAGAAAAAAATATTTCAGTTTAACTTAACGCGTATACAGGCGATATGAAATTTTGATTTTGTACAGATATTTATGCTGCTGACGATACACTATACATAAGATTTTTATATATAATGATAAGAGATGAATGTAAGTTTAAGGATGATGTGGTGACTGAGATTGAAAGAAGTATGCTGAGATGATTTGGGCACGTGGAGAGGATGGATGAAAGACGGAACACAAAAGGTATTTATCGAGCGAATGAGGATGGGACGGCTGGAAGGGGACGCCCGAGGAGAATGTTCTCTGACCAAATAAATGATCTTATCCAAAAAGGGCAGGTCAGGAGTACCCTTAAAAGACGAAAATGTATGACAAGAACTATGAATGTGGAAGAGGCGAAAGAGGATGGGATAAAGGCGTGAGTGTGTATGTATGTTTGTATGTATATTTATTAGATGCGACAAATCGTCACAATATTATCGTGCCATGTAAATTTCCTTAAGTACGTTTTTAGTAAAATCTGACAAGTCTTTGTCACAACAATGACAAAATACTAAGGTAAAAATATTAAGGTCTCTCAAGAATTTTTAATTAAATTCTTAACGCACATAATACATATTTACCATTATTTAGTTCATATGTGCGAACGTTGAACTCTTTATTAACACAATCGGAAAGTTTTAAACTCTTCTTGTTGTATTGTGTATGCAAATTCATTGTCTTTTTTATATCATTAATATATAATAGTGCACAAGTGTGTGCGCAATACACAGGTGCACTCGCTATTTCTTCACTCTCATAGTCCGGTGAGACGGCAATCCGACATAACTGGAGAGAGATCAGATGCAGAACCAACTTTACGTGATTTCCGAGGCACGGGAGTAATTACACCGCCAACTTCCTGACTCCGAGTTGCGACTGAGTAATTTAAAGATGGAAAAACGCAGTCACATTGTTTTTGGCCCGACTCGGGATTCGAACCCAGGACCTCAGCGCGCAAATCTTTTTTTTTTTTTTTTTTTTTTTTTATTGCTTTGAATGACGAGACGACTTTACGAGTACGATTTGCGATACAAATCGCAAATCGTACTCGCAACGCGTATGCAATACAACTACGCCACCGAGGCAGTCAATAAGGTGTTCCGATTAATTAATTATTAACTCTCGAAATTCTCAGTAATTATCCATTACCTACAATATTACAACCAGAACACAAAAAAGATTAGTAGCATAAATACACAACTAAATCTCCAGACAATTGTACGCATACAAGAGACCCACAACCAAAAAAAGGCCCTCTAGCTAAAAATCTCTATAACAATAAAAATGTTAACTCGTAAGGTTATTCACTCCAGACTCCCTATTCGCGTAGATAGCATTTGAATTCGCGCTTTCTGAATTCTGAGGCAACAAATACGCTGACAACGAACTACTACAAAGGGAGAAACAAAAGTAATAAACAGCAAAAAATTTCCGAACGTTTTCATTATTTAAAGAATGAAATATTTTTGGTCTTTCGCAATTTTTCGGGTATTAACGCGGATTAAGTCATAAGCGATGGTTATTTTTTATTTTTATCTTAACTGAGTTGCTGCGTATTAGATTATAGATTACAGGGGAACAATGGTATGTGTTTTACTATATGGCTGGTATATTTTTTCTATAAACAAAATATACTTCATTGTCTCATTGCGATGGCAACTGGTTTACATCACAAAAAGAAAAGCCTAGACAATTTTGATGAAATCTTTCCCACCATGCTTGAACTAAACTATAAATATGACTAGCTCCTACCATAATCTTCACCCAACTACAGTAAATCAGGGCGGTTGCGGATGACAACTTAGACACTTCCTTCAGACGAAGCCCGCAGCCATTCCTTATGCACCGAAAATGGCCACCGCGAAGTTTTAGTTGGTGTACCGTGCGTAGGGTGTATGTAGTGTTAGGGACTCTTCCCGGCGGTCACCCGATGTTTTCCATGTCTCCGGGCAGCTCGACGCAGGGCCCTAAGGCACGGTGAATCCAACATAACCAATCGCCCCCCACGTAGGCTGGGCGGTAGTAGTAATAACTCTCTCCGAAAAACAAAAAAAGATAGGGTATAATAACCTCTGTAACAGCTACATCCTGTAACTTGCGCCAGCGCCCCACGACAGCTGATACAGTCGGCTCCCGCCGGTGTCGTTCGCCGCGCCCGTTGACATTTATGGCGGCAGCGCACCGAAACCAACGTAAATATTATTTATTGGTCACACATATGGTCTTTAAAACAACACATTATACGGTTTTACGATTAAAATACCCGTGTATTTGTTTCGGTTTTTATAGTTTATCGATATCTTTTTTCGTAAGCTTTACGACAAGCTTAATTCACGAGATTACGACGCTGTTTACATTAATATTCGTAAGAAATATTTTCTAACGCCTGCCTTATAAAGTTCACATGAGAAAACATTACCATAATTATAATTAGTATCATTCGTGACAATCACTTTTTAGACACCATGCTAACTTTATAACTGTTACTTACTATTTTTCCAACAGTAACAGGGCCGATTTCACCGCTTGCTGATAAACGCCATTTGTCACATAAATGTATAAGTAGAATAAACACAAAAGTCACACTCTAATCTAGGAGCATAGAGCCCTTTGGCTAAAAAGATACAACGGTAGTTGATTACTTTTTTTAAATGGAATTATGAAAAATGTATGCTATCCAAAATCAAATGGAAAAATAATTTTCAAAATTGGTGCAATAGTAAGTTATAAAGCTTTGAAATCAGATGGAAGGGGTAGCTTTCAAATAACAGCAATACTAGGTTGTGACGTCACCAAGCGCCGTCGGCCATAACGATGCCTGCGTGCGAAAGAGATAGCGCGATATCCCCGCCACGCCCCCAATTTTGCTCACAAGAATATTTCAAAATTGAATAACTTCTTTATTTTTCAATTGATTTTGATGCTGATTTCACAGAAGAATTTCATTTTCGTATTATTTTCTGTAACATCTAAAATAATTTACAAAATCAAACATAGGAAACTACCCTATTATATTAATTATTGATTATAATTACGAATTTAAAAAAAATCTAGCCTATACACACACACCAAACCTATACACTCAATCATAAAATCGTACACACAATCACAATTTCCCGCAATCGGGCAAAGACCCAAGGCAGTAAATGCGAGCTGAAATCTCGGCGAGTCCATTAAGGGGTCGGCAGGAAGCGCGGGAAATAGGTTCCGTCGAGTCCACCCGGTGAACATGTTTTTCCTGACATTTTTTCACTAGCGTTCAAAAGCCGATGGACTGATAACAACTTTCAAATGGGAATGTGTTTTCTTTTAACATTTTTAAAGGTTTGCACGTGTTTGTGTCTATTTTATGTATGTGGTATGTAAATATTTAAAACAAAATATAGCATCTTAAATTATAAGTAGTCATTCAAAACAGAAATAGGTCATTATAAATCATAATTGATACTCAAATTGACTAGTATAAAACTTTAATTTATACTAAGTTTTACGTCTTCCGCAGAATATTTTAATAAATTTAGTATCTTGATTTCAAATCATAAAAAAATTCCAAGCAAGTCAATCGGCACGTTCATTATGGATCGTTGATGTGGGATGAAAACGGATTATCTGAGAAGAATTAAACATCTGAACTTGCTATCCAAGCGATTACCTGTCGAGGATACATCCTGCCTACCCCCGCTTCATCACGCTGTCATAATCAGACTTGAGGTTTTATATGATTGCTATAAAGTGAGGTATATATTAAAACCTCTATTTAGAGATGGTTAAAAGCACGGCGGTTCTAGCACAATAGGACAGCACAACCACGGCTGTAATTTTAATAAAAATGCATCACATTTTTTTCAATTGTATTTTAATAATAATTTAAAATATGGATTAACACCAGACTAATTTTAGTACAAAACATTGTAACTTTTTTGTTTGATCATAAAATATCATTAAACTAAACCTGTCCTCTATTATTTAACTAAGAAACTATAATTTAAAAGATGCCTAAGATTGCAATTGCAAAAGATCATACTATTTTGTTTTTTTTTAATCAATGGCTCGACAAAGTCGCTTCACTGCACCTGATGGTAAATGAAGTATAATATTATAAATATAATATATAATATACTAATATTATAAATGCGAAAGATCGTGATGTTTGGATGTTTGTTACAAGTAGTGATACATACCATATTACCCTGGTTAACATACTTTATATCCCAGAAAACCATACAGTTAGGCTTTTTATACTAGGCAAGGTCTTTCACGGATGAAGCTGCGAACAACGCAAAGTGTTCTGTAAGAAAAAACATAATTAGATAATTATTCTGAATTCCAAACATACCATCATCCCCGAACTAAGGTTCATTTTTTTGGCTGAGTGTTTTAAGAGTTCGTGATAGCTTGGTCACCAGAGGTTGTTTGAGAATTGGCTCCTAGGAGAAGCCGAGACTATCTGCAAATAACATTTCACTCAAGATATAAGGCCAGTTTGCGTGCCACTGGCAACTTTTGTATAGGTTTTTTTTTATTGCAGTGAATGATAGACGAGCATGCCGTTCGCCAGATGGTAAGCGATATGAGCACCCATAAACAGTAGCGACACCATCCAGCACCTTGAGTTACAAAGTACTGTTTATCATTCAACTGCGCTCGACATCCCGAGACATAAAATGCTAAGTCTCGTTATGTCCAGTAGTTATACTGGCTACAATGTCCTTCAAACCGAAACACAACAGTGCATGCGCACTGCTGCTTGGCGGTACAAATAGACATTGCGTTGGTACCCACCCAGACGGACTCTCACATATGAGAGACCTACCACCAGTAGTATACGCTATGTGTTTCTAATACCGTGAGGGCTAGTTAACATGTTTCAAGTTTTATTGGACAGTTATAGTATTAAATAGCTAATGTAAATAGTGCTCTTTTATTACCATTTATTTAGGAACATAGATTTGAACGTGCCTTTTGTATTTGGTCGGCTTATACATTTACTAGCATTGCGCGCGGCTCCGCCCGCGTGGAAATGTTTTTCCGGGATAAAAAGTAGCCTATAGCACTCAGGAGTAATGTAGCTTCCTATTAATGAAAGAATTTTCAAAATCGGTCCAGTAGTTCCTGAGATTAGCGCGTTCAAACAAACTAACAAACAAACAAACTCTTCAGCTTTATATATTAGTATAGATTAGATGTTGCCCGCGGCTTCGTCCGCGTGGAAAGCCTTTCCCGCAGTCCTTAAGCACATTACGACGCCAGTGCCATCTACTTAAAGAAGCAGATTAAAAATATCCATTATTTTCCATGGGAGCAAATTATCGGGACAAAAAGTCGCCTTTATGTATGTTAATCCAGGACATGGTCGATCCGTGTGCCGAATTTCATCCAAATCCGTTGTTTCTGGGTTTACTTCTAACAAACATCCAAATATTTTCAATAACGTTCGCATTTATTAGCAAGAAGTAAGATGTGACGAATAGTATAATATTAGCATAGTATTAATTATATATTAATACTATGCCATTATTATTATGCTATATATTATTAGTATTAATTATATATTCATTATTAATATAGTATTCATAATAGCAGCTACTCCTAAGTTGTGAAATAGGCTGTAAGACTCGTCGACTACGTCACAGAAGCTGCCATAAAAAAAACTGATTTATAAATAGAATTGATAAACCGAAATCCTTTTAAATCCTTTCAATAAAAATGGTATCCATTTATAGAGGATATTATTGGTTAAGAATTAATTTTACCAAGTCACGCCTCTCTGACTTGCGTTAAATTGAAAGAGTTGAAATTAGATTATCCGAAATTAGTTTCTAATCCGCCGAAGGTAATTTAACACTACGCTTCCACAATTTTGCCACAAATTCGTTTTATTGCAAAGAATAAAATTTTATTACTCTTACTATTCAGATAGGACTATGATTTTCTAGGCTATAAAATGTTATCCCCGTCTAGATTTTTAGGCTCGGAATCTTTTATAGTAGTACTCGGTTTAGCAGGTCTGGTATCTGACCTTGAGAAAGCAGACCGTGGTATTATATTCGTTGTATAACTTTGTTTAACTATTTTTACTTGCCGCCCGCCTGTGCATCCTTCGTAGGCTGTTCGCGTAAGGATTTGCTCTGAATAAATTTAGTCTTATCTGAATAGAAATATCAAGCCTACTCATAAACAGTAGCTAAACCACAGAATTTAGAACAGGAATTATTTTAAGACGTTATAAATGAAATCACTCAATATTTAGAACTTACAATGGCTGCAATTCCCTTCAAAATAGAACACGATGGTACTTGTCCACCGCTGCTTAATAATAATCATCGTCATCGGCATTTAGTAATCGATTGTTGGATATAGGCCTTCAATACTCCCCATTTAACCCTGTCTTCGGTTTTTTGCATCCAGTTTCTGCCAGCGACCTTACGCAAATCATCACTCCACCTAGTTGCAGAGCGTACCACACTACGCTCGCCTACTCGTAGTCGCTACTCATGGTTGTAATAATAATATAATCTCTGTTTCATGTTTTGTCCTAATGCTGGGCACGCTTCTAAGTAATAATGTTAATACAAACACACACGCATTTATCCCCGATGGGATTGATAGAGGCGCATCTAGTGCACCCAATATACGCCGTGCGTATTCCGTCCCGTGTTGTGATAGGTTAGCCTCCCGCTATAGCGGGCACAAATTCCAGACTTCGGCCTGATACTGACTAGAAAATCCAAATATTACTTTACGGGATCGAACCCGAGACCTCAGCATTGCAATACAACTACTGAGGCAGTCAAATTAGTCAGTCAGCAATGGAACAGTAGATAATATAGGGCGTATATTTAGTAATAATGCAAACATAAGCCCTGTATTATAGATATTGTTGGCGTTTGTTACTGATGGCGGTATCTTTAATACTGAGAGTATTTCTACATTATTTTGTCGTTGGGCTTGGGCAGGGTGACCTCTGCTTAGCGGTAGTAATTACAAAGCGACACGAGAGATTCAGCGCGTAACTAAATATACACGTACTAGCGAATTCTAAATTCGTCAGCTATCCTCTCAGGGTACGCAAACAAGGCAGGATCATAGGTTCCGCGCGGCGTCTGTTTGCACTGTTGATTAAAATCTGATACAGCGCCCCGTCCGCAGTGTTTTTATTATTCAGATTTTTTTCATAATCACCTGGCCTTGTGGACTTTCAAATCTATTTCATATTTATCACATAATCTGCTCTTTTCGGGGGTTGTTAGAGATGTAAAGCCTTTCATCATCTATGTTGTCCATGTAATAAGGAATTGAGCAGAATTCAATATCACCAGATTATTTGGTATTTATAACTTCCTTTATAAGTTCGTCGTTAATATTTGATGAATAGACATATTTAAAATATATCTATCACGGTTTCGTCAACTAATAATCAATTTATGAAACAACAAAATATCCAATTAGCAACGTACGTGAATTTTTAATGATTATATGAATATTAATATCTTGACATTATTTTTAGGGCGAGTACACACATTCGTTTAGCTTCAGCGATTTGCTATTTAAATCTGCCTTTACAGACATTTGAATGTATTAGCCCTTGTTGTTTTATCCGTGGTCAAGTAATGTTAACGGTCTTAGGGTCACTTGACGAACGCGCAGCATTTTCGTCTTGCTGTGACTTCGCTTGCAATTCGTTAGTGTGATAAGAGCCTTAACTTTACCTGAAATAAAGCAACCCGGCCTTATTTTTATACCACCGAGCAAGCCTAATTGTTTATTGTCCAGTTCTGTACAGCTAGTACTAAGATTATTCCTACTATATAATATTATAAACGCGAAAGTTTGTAAGTATGGATGTCTGGATGTATAGATGTTTGTTACTCTTTCACGCAAAAAGTACAGAACGGATTACAAAGAAATTTGGCACACGGGTAGATTATGTCCTGGATTAACACATAGGTTACTTTTTATCCCGGGAAAATATAAAGCGGGACTTTTATCCCGGGAAAACTCATTCAAGCGGGCGGAGCCGCGGGCAAAATCTTGTAAAACATAACACCGCTCAGCATATAACCCTGGAACGGAAGTAAAAGTACATAAAGTCCAGATAATTAGCTAAATTATTCTAAAGAGCACTAGTTCCTTTTTAGACTGATATAACGAATAAATATTTAACCATAATTTACCTGAACATACGTGTGGCATTAGCGATCGGTTATAACAGGTATTCGAAAGAAGCATTAAACCTTAAATACCCACATATTATGTACTTAACTTATCTTTTAATTAAATAAATATATCATTTTAATTAGTTTAATCCTGAGCACATTCGAAAGCAAGTATAAAACAGTTGTCAAAACCCGGTACAAACTAGAAACTATCGAACGTACATTGTGTCGGAATTTTCATTTTCTTTGATTTGTTTATCTGACAACAAACTAAAGTAAAGGTGTCCATATTAGTCTATCATAGACCTGTGTGCCACTATGCCTACGCACTTCGAAGGCTGTCATGCCGTAAGCACTGAGTGACAAACATATTATCACAGCATACGGTCCTAAGTCAAAGATGCAGCAAAAAATCACCGACGCTAAACGTTTCGTGTGTCGCAGCCTTTAATTATGTCGCACTGCAGTCATGTCCTGAAAAACGAACCAGAGTTTGTTTGGAATACAATAAATGCTACCTGACAAAACGCAGATATTGTTACAAACATTCGAATTTATCGTGTTTCTTTTTTCCATTTTGTTAAAGGAATCGCGGTTTTGTTATAACATTTGATATCGCGTTGCGGTATATTTTTTGTTTGTATTGGTCATGTGTGTCGGCTTTAAAAATATTAAAAATATTGTTGTACTAGTATTCTTTTTTATTTTTGGCACCACGCAAACATTGTTCCCTCAATGTGTAATATATGTATACAAAAATGATATTAATGAGTTGAAAATATTGTTTCGTTCTCTTATAATTACTATGAAATTGCCAGTCGCTCGAGCCAAGTTGCAAAACTGATCATATTGGTGATGCAACTATTAACTATTTCGTGGCGTCTGGTGTCACAGTTGACTGCGTCTGCGCGGTGCTTTAATTAGAAGGTGTTGGCAGATAACTATTGCAACTACACTTCCGTACCCACAATTTATTCCGTACTACCATAAGTTGGGAGCTAGCTTATGAACATAAATATTTCTAACCCCGGGAAATGAAATAATCTGTCTCACACAACAGTATGACGATGTATTAACTTGTATAATAGGTAGATTATGGATTTTTAAGGAAGAAACGGCAGCTACCTAAACAGCTGTAGCTACAAGATAAGTTTCTAAGGAGACTGTCCATCATTTTTGAAGACATTAAAGACATGCATGAAAGATTAAAAAACCTACAGTCTGCAAGATAAGGGGCAATTGACTGAAAACTTTTTTGATGAATCGGTCCTGTTGCTTATAAAGGTCAAGTTAATGTAGCTGCTCCATATCAAAATATACCTGTATAATGCCGATATTATTTTTCTTAGTAACCCTTAACAACAAAGTTAAGACAATCAACAATATCACAAAAGGTACTTGAGGTAATAATATTTTAATACTGTTCATACGAAATTAGCTATTCATAAAACTTGATTGATTTTCATTCATATAATTCCGAATTCTGTTAAATTTCGGCCGCTTCGAAGAATTCCAATAAACTTGATTGCGCTAATTGGATCGACGATTGGATGCTTTATTTAATCATTGGAATGTCTATCGGAATATGGACTACATTTCGCTCACGTATCTATCTGCCCTTGCGTAATATTTTTGGTGTATAAGTCTTCTTTTTTAGAGTATTCAAGGATATAAGTAGTAAGCATACATACACACTCATGCTTTTTATCCCCAAAGGGGTAGTTAACCGCAACTAGTGCACCCACTTTTCGTAGTGCATATTCCGTCCCATGATGTGATAGGGGGCGAGCCTATCGCTATATAGGGCACAAATTTCAGACTCCGGGCTGATGTTGAATAGTAAAATCTAATATAACCTTGCCCGACCCACGGATCGAACCCGAGACCTCAGCATTGCAGTCGTACCGTAATACAGCTTCGCCTCCGAGGCAGTCTCTGTATCTTACAAAATAATAATACCAGCCCTATATTATATACTGTCCCACTATTGAGCACTGACCTCCTCTACTACTGAGAATTTAGGCCTTAGTCCGCCACGCTGTCTTAGTGCGGGTTGGCAGACTTCACATGTAAAGATTCTAATGTAGAATTCTTGGTTACGTAGATTCCTCGCGATGTTTCTCTGTCTGTCTGTGATGTCTTGTTACTGTACGTAATACAACTACGCCACCGAGGCAGTCAGCAAAGTAAAAGCGAAGCAAAAGAAGTAAGGCTATAGTTATTCCAGGATTTGCTTTATCTATGTGCCAAATTTTACCCAAACACTTTCAGCGGCTTTCTTTCTGCATATAGTTCTAACAAACGTTCAAACACCTTTACACTTTTTAAGACATTCGTAAAAAAATATCTGTGCACTCCATGCTGATAAGAAGTATATTTTCAAGTAGCCGATAATATTAGGTGGCAGTGTGTTACTATACATTCTGTTTGGTTATTTCTAACATGGCTTCTCAAAGGCATAATATAGAATCCTCGAACATGGAATTTCAATTCTAGTTAGATTACTCGAACAATCTTAAGGTTCGTCACACAAATATCTTTATCAGTGTGACGTGGATGTTACCATCTTCATTAGCAATTCAACATTCATTCCTAAACCCAAGCAGTCATCCCTCCAGGATTATCAGCATAACCTTACAAAAACTGGAATTTAAAGTAGGAGAATAAAGAGCATTATCCCGGACAGTTAGCATATTACAAGCGGTTAATAATTGTATGAAGGAAGTCGGCCGCCGCTGCGCAATTTGCATGAGTAATGAACGAAACGCGAAGATGTTTTTCACAACTTACTCGCCTCTTAGGCAAGGTGCAGAACGCCCTAGAATATGCTTTGAATATTTCCAAGGAAAGCTGGAAGCTTGCCGATTTTCACAGGTCCGTCTAGAATTTTTTATAGGAAGCCTATGTTCAACAGTAGACTTATTGTAGCTGAGGATGATGATTTCCAAAGATCTTGCACCCAACAAAACGATATGTTTTAATGAAAATAATTGGCTTTAAAAGGCCTATGGTAGGCGTTGACTGTCTAGTAAACCACGTACAGTTGTGAATTACAAAGCTTAACTTAACATTAAATCAAATTTGGCATCCTAAAACATTAGGTCTCATAATGCCCTCTAATTACACTGTCTACAATTTCCCTCGAAACGGAACAACAACTTGCACAATGCTGTTTGGCGACAGGAATAGTCCACATTGTGGTATCAACTTTAAAAGACTCTTTTATAAGAGAGAGGATACTTAGGACTAAACTTTCCTTAACTTTTTTCCCCTCAATAGGTACGTCATACCAGGTCCCTAAATATTTTTAACAGTGAGTAATTTTTAGCTGATCTGCAGGCTTGGTCGATGTTAACTTAGTTTCTAAGGACTATCCTCTTCGTGTATTAATTCTTGAATTTCGACATATTTGCAGAAATTTTTGGTAACATAAAAGTTAAACTACATCGTAGTCAGATGTAGAAGATACGAATAGCGTAAAACATATAACACAAATGTTGTATTACATCTAAAATTCAAGGTACTCTTTAATAAATAAATCCATAACTGCGCCCGTGTGCACCTCACCTTAAATTTCTTGCACTCAAAGAGGAGGTCGGATTTCTTGTGTCGTAATTAAACGCTACCGAGACACTATTTAGCAGCGAGTCTATTAACACAAATTAGTAATTCAAATTCTTCCCTAAATACTTTTTGATTTACAACGGCGGCCGCGCGTGAGTGGAATTTCTTTTGGTGGTTACTCCACGCTCCTTGTACTGCTTAAGATCTGTTTTAATGACACGTCTTGAGAACTTAGTTAATATACAGGCGTGTTTTACTGTCTGTTATTAGTCACTAGCTTTTGCTCGCGGGTTCTTCCGCGTGAAAGAGATTTTTCAGGATAATAGTCCCGCTATATATTTAGATAGCGGGACTAAAAGGGATAAAAGTAGCCTATGCCCTTTCCGGAGTCTTAAACTATCTCCATACCAAATTTCATCCAAATCCGTTCAGTTTTTGAGTTTATCACATTCAGACAGACAGAAAGACGCTGCAGGAGAATTTGTTTTATAATATGTAAGGATTATTGTTGATACTTGAAGCGGTAGTTGTATCGGTGTATGCAAAGACGAATCCATATTCTCTACTTGCATCTGAATGCAAGGAAATGCAGGTAGTTTATTTACTCGCGAATTCAGACTGTAACACACATGTAAAAACTGCAGGGTGTGTTACAATACTTCAATTGAGGAGGTTTTGTAATTTGTTCCATTATTAAATCATACATTAGATAAGTATTCTATAATAATTACATATTATGTTGCACATGCCTACCCTTTGAAAATTTAGGCATCACGATTCGATAAGAAATATATTTATAAATCTCGAATCCACAGGCACTATTTTCAGCACTAAACCATTGTAAAAATCAAATTGAAAATTTGTATCGACCTACTCCAATCAGCTTCCGGAGGCTCGTGATTAGCCAGCTGGAAAGTTTGTCAGCATTCCAGCCGCGTGTTGATAATCAAGAAAGTTGGCCGGCGACGTCGCCCGGACGTGACGTACATTCAGACAATATGGCGAGGTGACGCTCATAGATCATGCAGGTACAGAAGCGCTAGAACTCTGGGTGATTTAGGAGTCAGATTGGGAGGGCATTACTGAGAATACCAATCACCATAAAAAAATTTGGTGATTTGGGAGTCAAATTGGAATGGATTTATTGACCAATCAAATTTCTCAGGGCCTGTTTCAAAATGTTGAAGTGATGTTTAGTGGCGGCCTTAGTCAGCCCGGAGCCCCGGGTGGGAGCTTAAAAAAGGTCCTCAGTTAAACATCGCTAATCCCTCGTCTAAACGCGGGGCCACTGGCGATTGCCAGGTTCACCGCTCTCCCTTCTAAAGCCGCCTGATAATGTTTTAGTTAGGTAGCTAATGTGGATAGTATTTGATTACCATCATATGAAAATAGAGCAATTTCTTTTGACTGACCAAATAGATTTGATAATATTGTTTGTCAGTGGGATCTGTCAAGGGGATTCACCATCCATAACAAATCACACCAACAAAATGTTCCAAAGACATGTGAGTTCTGATTGCATCTGCTATCTCATTGTTGAGCTACGAAACAATTAGATGTGTTTTCTTTGCTTATTAAAGAAGCTGATCATAAAGACGTCGAAATTATACGATACCTATTGCTTTTTAAAAGAGACGGATGAATCTTTTTGCGTAGTTTATAATAATACGACATGGGCATCTGTGAAAAACTTAAAGGAAAGACTCTATGTAAACGTTTGCCAGAAAATATGAAATTTTGCTCATGTTTATTGGCAAAGATTTCGAAGCCAAGATTTATAAAGTAACTAGTACTTAAGTACTCGTAAAGCAGAGATTATGATAATCTGAGATGTGCATCTTAGTTCCTTTTCATCTCGCGTTATATCAGCCTGGCACCAGGGTTTGCTTATTCAACCTTTAGCTTCGCTAATTCTTCTTCTACGTCTGTTGATTTTTGTGTATTAAATGTGTAATTAGATTCTAAATTATGTACAGTCAGCCACAAAAGAAGCTAAACAAATTCAAAATTTCAAATCGCCTTTTAACTTTTGTGTCCGTATTAACAATAGTTTTTATTTCACTAAAATAAACTTAAAAGGGTTTACTTTATTTTAGACAAAGTTTTTTTTTATTGAAGATAATAAAATGTAGAAGCGTTTTAAAGTTTTGATTTTTTTCAGCTACTTATGTGCCTAACTGTACATGGTTGTTACCTTGAGTAGCTCTCGTGTGCGGATTACCAGTACCCTCGGAACAGTTTATGTATTATAATTTCTACTTAATTTCATTATTGCTGACTAAACCAACTCACAATCTCAAAAGTATCACACGTATTTTTTCCGTTGAATATGTAAATATTCTTTAATAGTGTAATATTCATCAGGTAATGAAGAGTGTAGCGAGTTTGTAGGTTTACAAACTATTAATATTATTAAGCTAACTAATAACTATAGCTACGTAAGGGTTGATATCTAGTTGTTATTTTAAAAATGCTAATAGAAAATTCCACCATGGCAACTTCTTTTTTACGTTTCAAGAACTTAACAACCTAAAGGACATGTCCAAAAACGGGCCTAAAATTCTAACCAAGACAGCTTATATATTTGGATTGAACTCGTAAAAGCTAGCCTTTTATAATAAATCGTTTAATTTTAAAGACACCGAAAAAGATAGGAAAAACTACACTTAAAATGATCGTTTTAAAAAAAGTTTGTTGTAAATGGAGGGGTCAAAAATATTATTTCAATGGATCAAGATCTTAGCCCCTTTAATATTCCTAAAGTTTGAGCCTGGTTAGATTTTGAGGCCCAGCCCCCATACAAAAAGCGAACATCTCCATTATTACGAAATAAATATTCACATGGGTATTATAAGAAAAAGCGTATTCAATGCTTAAACTCGCAAGTTTAGAACAGCGTGAGTCCCTCCGGAACTTATGTAAAATGGCTTACATAAAGATTACAGTAATCAGATCACGGATCTGCAAACTTGTAAGTCCTTCCCCAACTTCCCCACAAATACATTATACCCGTGAAAATCTTGTCGATAAGTTTGATAGATTGCTTTGACACGACGGCTTGACGTTAAACTGAAGTATGTCAGTTATGAATGATGAACAATCTGGTACATTGTCGTTTGGCAAATGAGTAAGTGTTCGTAAATTTTGTCATATTAAAAAAGTGTCGCATTGACCTGAAGTTACTAGTCTCTTATCACACTGACGAATTGCGAGCGAATTCACAGCACAGCGCAGCGAACAATCTGCGGGCTCGCAACGAATTGGGAGCGAAACGAATGGTGCAACGAATTCGCTGCGCCTTCGCTCCACAATAAATAGCTCGCAATCCGCCAGTGTGATATGTCTCCAAATAGATCTCTTGTACCAAAACACTACTGAGTATGTGCCACCAGGTCTACCTTTGACAAGCTGCAGTATGTGAGTATTATTTATTCAGGTTTGAAAACAATTTAGCCTGTGCAATTACAGGATATTATACAAAACATTTAGAGTCTCTGTTATGCAAGTTCTAGCGGGCTATTGGCTCGTCTCGTCACTAGCAAAGAATGACGGATTTGAACTTGCAAATACTTTAAAGCCACAGACTATATGGTAAATATACTTCCATATACTCGACGTACATTAAAATGACATTATTAATTACTTCATATTATAGCTCACCACTTCGTCCACGTGATGCCGTTCCTGTGTGTATAAAACCCAATGTGTATTTTTCTGGAAACTAAAGTAGAGAAGCTAAAAGAAGAGCCTATAATAATGCCAATCACTTGGTATATCTTTGTGCCAAATTTCATCCAAATCCGTTCAGTAGTTTCTGTGTTTCCTTATATCAAACGTCTCTGCAAACCTTCGCATTTATATGAGTAAAGCCACGTTTGGACGAATCAATTATTGCAAGCAATAATCGTAGGCAATTATTGAACCTCGTTTGAATATACGAAATGATGAGATAATTCTCGCCCGCGTTGACATAATATTAAATCCTTTTGAGTTTTGACAGATAAAAAAAAAATACGAAAACTGCTAGCAATAATTCCGTGAAATTATTGCTAGAAATAATTTCTCCGTATAAATGAGGCTTTAAACAAACCTTAGAAACCAATAAAACACTCCAAACCAGCTGTAAGCTAAAGAGCAGAAGAAACAAATGAATCTCGTCGGCAACAGGCATCGGTAACGTTTCACCGCGCGATTTCAACACGGCTATCTTTCAGTACTCGTTTAACTTCTAGTAAACTATTGGTTTCATAGACGTTGGATTTACTGAACAGTACACATTAGTTTGATGTTACTTCTAGATGATGGTAGCCTGGTAATGAATTTCGTACAATATTTATTTCAATTGAAGTTAGAATATGAAAACCAATTGTTGTTATTTTTATGAAATTTACTAGTCTGAACATCAAAATAGATGTGCGATTAAAAAAAGGGAATAGGAATAGCAAGGATTAATCAATGATATACCAAAAGCATAGATATGATATGAGCAATCGCAATTTTAAGACTCGAAACTAACCCAATTGGGGCAAATACTAGCAGTCTTTCTATTGTTCATACTGATTTAAATACATCAATCAACTCTTTCACACACGTAATGTCAATAATGTGCATGCGGAACACAATTTGTTAGGATATGGCATTGGGGTATGGCTTATCTATACTTTGTAAAAATAAATGGGATTAATATCATTTTCGATACCAGTTTACACTTAAAATTCTGTTGAATTAAATTTATAAAAAAGCTTATAAATTATCTATAATCATCTTCGCTTGTATCAGTAAACCACTTTCATACCATAAAACACCAATTATCGCTAAATCGCAATTTGAATAGCCCATTGAAAATATCGAAAGCTGCCAAATTACTGAGGGTACTAATGAACTACGGATCTGAGAACTGGGTAATTAACGCCCTCCGATAATTAGGCCTCATTAAGTCGCACCAATTGGAGCAGATTACGCGGTCTCTAGCATACAACTTGGCAATCGAATTTGATTGATTACTCGATAATTTATTTATAGTGAAAGGTGAGTAGTTAAGTCGCGTTATAGTTCTGGTTCTGCGTTCGAATCCCCGTAATATAAAATTTGGGATTAGGGTTTGGAAGACACACCTACCCATATTACACGGAGCAGAAATTATTTGGCTGGGTTTTATAAAGCATAGACTTCTGCTCGCGGTTCCGCCGGCGTAAAAAAGTTTTCCGTGATAAAAAGTAGCCTATAGCACTCAGGAGTAATGTAGCTTCCTATTAGTGAAAGAATTTTTAAAATCTGTCCAGTAGTTTTTGAGTTTATCCATCACAAAAAAACAAACAATCAAATTTTTCCTCTTTATAATATTAGTATACACTACCTGCCTACCTTGAATCTCCCTGGGTGGTAATTATGTTTCTATTTTCGAACCAAGGTAGCTGATTTTTATACGGTCACGGCAATGTGAACTCACTGTACCAGATGGTAAGCAGAGAGGGGTCCAGACAAGTCGACTGGTGAGTGATGATTATTCCACGTCAGTCGACACAATTATGCTGGCCTGTTTGAACTGGATATACACAGGCTGATCCCGGAATGCGACACACTTGGACCACTATGGCGGTTTTAACACCTTATGTATGGTGGTTGATATCCGGGCGGATACAAAACCTACAAAAAAAAGTACAACATTTTCCTACCAGCAAAATATACTTTACTTAGAGGCATAATACATACAATACAATATATCCATCATACCCATTTGAATATTTATCGAAATGTATTAATTGTGCATGAAAATATTGTGTGAAAGTTATCGAAGTAATTGAACTACATTACTGATTTA
Organism: Sphinx pinastri; assembly: GCA_947568825.1. NCBI lineage: Eukaryota > Metazoa > Arthropoda > Insecta > Lepidoptera > Sphingidae > Sphinx > Sphinx pinastri. The sequence goes on from OX387623.1 coordinate 1,572,195, forward strand.
TAGCAAATCATTGGAAGTCAATAAATATTGGTGGTATAAATATTTCAAGTATAATTTTATTTACCACGAGACTTTTACTCGCGGCTCCGCCTGCATGAATGAGTTTTTCCGGGGTACGGGATAAAAGTGCTGGTTTATATATTCTTCTTCTTTGTCGGTATCACTTTTGACGGAGTGGTCGTGGTCATCACTTCAGGTGTTGGTGGCAAGCTTCACAACACGCCGCCACTCTTCTCTGATGGCCGCCTTCCTCGTGCATTGAAGTAGTGATGATGAGCCATTTACTGCCGCTTTTATCTGGTCAGTCTACCTCATAGGCGCTCTTCCTCGTGGCCTGGTACCCTCAACCTTTCTTTGGACCACAAGTCGCTCAATAGACACCTCCCCTCGGCGGCATACGTGACCAAAAAAGGTGAGGATACGAGACTGTACCAAAGATGATAAACGCTGCTTGATGCCGAGTTCTCGAAGTATAGACTCGTTGGTACGGAATTCAGTCCACGATACTCCGAGCATTCTCCTCCAGCACCACATCTCTAGGGCGTCTATCTTCTTCTTTTCAACTTCCCGCAAGGTCCACGTTTCTGCGGCGTACAAGAATATGGGGAATACAAGTGTCTGAACTAGCCGGATTTTTGTGGCTCTATATATGTTGCGATTCCTCGATATTTTCCTCAACTTGTCCATCGCAGACCTAGAAATTGCCATACGCCTCTTCACTTCGTCGATACATCCACCTCGCTTCATCGCTTTTTATTTTATCGGGATAAAAAGTAGCCTATATTTCTCGCTGATAATGTATCTTCTTTTTTAAGGCATGGAATGACGAGACGAGCGTGCCCTTCGCCTGATGGTAAGCGATACGACCACCCATTAACAGTAACAACACCATCCAGCACCTTGAGTTACAAAGTACTGCGTGGCATTCCTCTGCGCTCGTCATCCTGAGACATAAGATGTTAAGTCTCATTATGTCCAGAAGTTACACTGGCTACAATGTCCTTCAAACCGAAACATAACAGTGCATGCACACTGCTGCTTGGCGGTAGAAATAGACATTGCGGTGGTACCTACCCAGACGGACTCTTACATATGAGAGACCTACCACCATTAAAATTATATTGGTGAAAGATTTTTTTAAATTGGTCCAGTAGTTTCTGAGTTTATTCCTTACAAACATGCAAATCTTTCCTCTTTATAGTGTTAGTAGATATTATGACAGTGATAAAGTCTATTCTGGGAATATTCTGTTCCCAGGATGAAAAGTAGCTAATACTCAGGGATAATATAGTTTTCTATTATTGGAAGACTTGACTTGAATTCTTTGAGAATCGGCTCGTTGGTTCCACAGATCCCTCCTACTCACAAACTTACAAACAAACTTTGCTTTTTTATGATATTTATTATTTACAATAAAATTTCCAATTTCTGAGTTTCTTTCCATGTTACAATCTTGTGGAGCGATTTATTTTTCATGATTTAGATTCAAGGAAAGATTTTTTTGATAGCCTAGTTTGGAATGGAACGGTCCACCGAGACAATGTCCGGAGGTTCAAAGCCCAAGGCACACACCTCTGACTTTTCGAAGTTACGTGTGTATCGTGACGAAACCTACATACCTTAGTCCGCACCTTCTGTAATTTACCATATAAGGGCGCATATTTTAGCTTTAATGTAAGTATTATATAAAATTGTCATGATTGTACTCTGTTTTGCGTCTTAATTAAATAAATAAATAAAATAAATAAATACCTGAGAATTCTCCATAAGAACTTCGATGGGATGTGAAGTTTGCCAAACCGCACTAGGCCAGCGTGGTGGACTAAGGCCTAAACCCTCTCAGTAGTAGAGGAGGCCCGTGCTCAGCAGTGGGCAGTATATAATAGGCTGATTGCATTGCATTGCAAAGAGTTTATTGCCAGATTATAGCCGGTAATCAAAATATTTGTAAGTTTGTAAAAGCCAGTTGCACATCGATAATTCTTCTGATATTATAGATGTTTAAGGCTGTGACCAATTACCATCCAGTGACCCAATAGTTAATATTTTATCTCTTTATGAAGACATAATAATGGCGACTATCGAGAAATGCTTATCTATCTCGTTAGTAGAATGTTCGTCTATCATGATAATAATAAGCATGACGTGGGTAATAATCATGTCTGCCGAAGCCTACATTAAAGCGGGAATAATATTAATAATTTACGTAAAGAGTCCAAATATTATGGAAAACTAATTTCAACGGCTAGGACGGACAGACGGGGGCGCGCAGACGGGCGGGCGAACAGACGGGTAGTGTTTCCGTCGCGGCACGTCGCGCGTCGCACGCCAGATGTGACGGCTGCTTCCGTCCGCGCTGCCCACTTTTGTATTTCACACAATTTTTGAACATTAACACCTATGGAATTGAATTTAGGGATATTGAACTTCCGTTTTGGCTATAACACTGAAGAGGGAGGCAGAGGTCAACTAAGGCATATTGTATAATTTGTTAATGTAGAAAATGCAAGAGCATTGCCATAATATGCGAAAAGAATTTTGATGGGGAAAGTCGGGGATTTATTTTGAGTGGATTATGATATTTTGCCGTATCGGGGATATCAAACCTAGGACGTCATCGTCACACAGCTGAAAGACAAGTTACCACTAGGTACAATCCGGTTAGCGCTTATATACTTCGGAGGATTATATACTTCCGGCGTCTTATACACGTGTTTCTACATTAAATATTTATATTATGGAGGTGAATCTCCATAATGTAAACTTGAACTATGCCATATAAACTTTTGTGCGTGATTGCTCCTAAAAAGAAATCCAAAATATTCGTTTCGCGTATTAATATTTGTATTTTAAAATGTGTAGACTAACCAGGGGTTCCTAATCAACTTTTTTCAGTCGATGCTCTATATGGAGCCTACTCCACTTACCAGGGGTCACTTTATCGAGCCCGTATAAATCAAAGCCTGTAAAACGTTTCATTGCCTATATTTTATTGCTAGGCGCTAAAGAAAGAGCTTCATTTAACGATATATAAATAATGTTATAGACTTAATTTCAAAAACAGTGTTAAAATTTTCAGTTCATCACCACATTGATATAGTGACATTTTACTTAACTCTTAAAATTGGGCTACTGGATTCGATCTTTATTAAAAAGGCATAGTTTCTAAAATTTCCACAATTTGAGACCAATATTACACTGAAATCATAAACTCACCAAATTTGATTCGTTAGCACTATACCGATTCTTTTGGATTTTTAATTTTAATAGGTTCGGTACTTTGATTTAATATCTGAATTTTAAGAAGTCACTATACGTACCTACATAACAGACCTAAAATACCAACACCTGTCAATAAACCAAGTTACAACTTCCTTCAAAGTTTCCCGGATAAAAATTCACACTGGCTACAAAAAATTTAACATTCCGCATACGTCTCCTTGGATGTCTTCCCGGGGATTATTTAAATAAGTAGATTATCGTTCGTTCGCCATTTATTACCGGAATCTCATCTTATCCCGGATCAATGATGGACTTTGAAAGGTGAATACTGTACGAATTACAGTGAAGGAGACGGTAGCTCAATTTGGAGTAATATGATGAGATACAAGATTGGAATACAGGTGGAACATCTCGGGATGAATCTAATTATTTTTTAGCTTTAAGGCAGCAATGGAGTGATTAAGTTATTTTCCTGCTTTAAAAAATATTTAGATTTTTTGTGTGTTGCAGAATTTTATGAAATATTCGTTGGGAAGTGGAAAATGTTTTTAGAGCCTCGGATGCTCATCCTTACGGACTTCGAATGCAATAGAAAATATCCCATTTAAAATCAATTTTCTCACGGAGGTGGCATTTGGTCAAGCCAGCCTTTTCGTGATAACTCTCTTCTTTTAGATCGTTATAGGTGGGTGTCTATTAAGATTGTTTAGCTGAATCGCTGGTGATGCTTATCTATAGAATGGATAGATAACAACCATTTGCTTTGAACATATTTTTTCTAGGACTCAACTATTCCAAATCTATTAGGCATTGCTTATAAAAATACAAGGAAATACTTAAACTCTACATTAGTAGGTATCATGCAGTGACCCAAAATAACAATAAAATAAACCTGATTCACTCCTAACAATTACTCTGCAAAGGGAGGGACACGATAAAAGAGGTGGTAAATGGCGGTAATATTTTTTGATTTACAAATTTGCATAAAACAATTCAGCAGCCGAGCACAATAACGACTCGTTTAATCAGCATAATGGCAGCATTTACAAGTCAAAATTGTTTGATGTTCACTCCGATAATAAAATACTTTATTGGTACATCAACGTCAACAAGCAAGGCTAGAACTTCTGGAGCTGAAATAATGTTGCGTACTTTTATTTGCGAATTAACATCTGTTTGTGTTATTAGCCATTTTTGAACTGATTTTAATGGTTGAGGATTAAGTTTATTTTGAAGTATTTTGTTTCGTATAGCCTCCAGCCAAGATAATTCTGTTGCAGCACTTTTTTATTCAGGTTTATTGAGAGCGGCGTCATTTATTTAGTTTTTGTTATCACGTAGTTCATGTTCCTTGAAAAAATAATATTTTAGAGTACCAAAGGCGTGAGTATATAGGTTTCTTGTATACAAATAAATGACGATTTGACCTAGTTTCTTAAGGATTTTATTCAAGCCAATAAGGTAAGGTACAACGAATAGACTTGTCCGAATAACCAGAAGCGTGCACTCTAGCGTGGAACTAATTTATGCATTATAAGATACATCAGAATTATACATTAAAGAAATTCGATAGAGAAAATGCAGCATCTGTAAACACAATCCATCTAAAACGTAAACAGTGATTAGAAGGGCTAAAGCGTAAGAAAGCACTCTAAGAGGCCCTCATCAGAAGCAAGTCTTTAAGCATTTTTATGTCAGGTCACGTTCGCACCAGTAATGGAACTCCATTAGAACGGCTTCGAGCAAACAAGCGGTTATTCTCGTGAATACATAATTTTTTATAGTTTTCAGTTAATCCCAGATTCACAGCACGTCGACGTTTTATTTCTCAGCACAAGGAAATGAAACCTATACTCGTGATGATGCCCAGGAATTATCTGAAATTAGAATGTAACGAAATCTAATATGATTTATCTTGAAAAGTGTTTAAAATCTTTTGTATAATTTAGTGAGAATCAATGTTTCAAGCAGGATGGCGAGCGCAGTATCATTTCATGCGGTTATACTAGTGGTTATGGACATTGTCGTGCTTCACTGTGGTAGAGCGACTTGAACAAAAATTGTACAAGCTAGCAGTGATCCTTGGCTTTTGTTGAACCGCCACTAGCCTTTGCTCTAGATAATTAATAACTAAATTTTATTACAAATAACCTTATTGTAAATTAATATAAAACCGGCAAGGTGCATATTAAAAAGAAAAAATAGGCATACTACACCAATTTTTTAATACATCAATGACTATACCGCCATTTTATTCTAAGTAAAAAATGGGACATAACCATTGATGTAGGGTTTTTTTACATCAATAGACAAAACATAAGCTAGACTCGGAATCCACTGCCGGGCACAACACGTAAATAAAGGTTGCATTGAAAGTGGGCCTAAATAAAATATTATAAAAAAAGTCGGGGATACAACGAGAGATACTTCATAATTAGTTTTTATTAATATTACGTTTGTCCTGTATTATAAACTATTCTTCAATATTCTTACATAATACCGCTTACCACTAAATGAGTGTTTACGACGGATATTAATAGATACATTTTTCAAACTTCTTTCTGATTTATCCATTTTCGCAATATACCCGCAGATAGGAATTTAGATTGTTTATCTTGGCTTCTCAAAAACATTTTTATACCTTCAGCTTATTTATAAAATAAGAAGAATTGGCATAAAGCGTAATGACCATCAGGTTCAACAGTTCAACCTTGCAATGTCAAGATGAAAACAAACTCTCATGAAGTGCGCAATGCAGAATAGACGCCAGCTTTGATGTAGCAAATATCTATTCGGAGGAAGTTTAATTGAAAAGTTATAAGTTAGCTGTAGTTACGCTCAGGAAACTAATAAGAATAATGTTTGTAGTTGGAATGATAGTGTATTTAGAAGCAGCTATAGTTTTTTTTTTTTTTTTTTTTATTTATTTGGATTACCAACAATTGTCACATTGAAACATTTACAATAAGCTTATACAAATATAGATCAAGCTAAATGCACAACCACACTAAGGTAATCACAGCATACAATAGGACGTGTAATTTCAATATGTTTTAGTTATGGAGCCATGAAGCGGCCGGGAGTGAATGCAAGCTTAACTTACCAGAAATTTAACGACATGCTGAATGCTTATATGAAGGTCCTGTAGGATAGAATATAAGTAGTTGTACACGTAACAAGGCAGTCTTACACCTTCAGCACGTGAGTTACCTAAATCCTCCTTCGGTATAATCATCGGCATATCGGCTATAATAATAATGCACCCCTGAATTTGAAATAACATATAATATTGAAATAAAACTATTTTGCGGATTTTATCGCGGTTTTTTAATTAATATTTTCTCCCGACGTTTCGAAGGCTTTGCAGCACTTCGTGGTCACGGGGCGGACTGAGGTGTTGGTGGTTCGCAAAACCGCAATAAAATCCGCAAAATAATTTTATTTCAATGTTTAACATTCGCGTAAATATAAGAAGTCATTATAACATATAATAATATGTTCATTGTCAATCTATGATAAATGTTAATATTACTAATCAAATTTGTGTGAATACAATTTCACATGGCATTGTTGTTCCAGTCTAAAACAGAACCCTAATTGGTATTGCGTGAATTGACTGCTTTGTCGTTATTTCTTCGGCCTCTCACCAGGGGCCGTAGTCAAGATGCCTTTATAGAATCATTAACGCTAATGTTTTGTATGAGAATGGCATATCCTAGCGATAGACTTATCGATAGGATATTTAATTTCCATACTTTTTTCTGCTTTCTATTAGCGTGAGTGATTATAGAAAGGCATCTTGACTACGGCCCCTGATCCAATACTGGAAATATGATCTCGCCATTGCCAATTTTCTCAAAAATCTACATACACTAGATCTTTATATGTAGATATTTTTTTAGGAGGTGGTGACCCATAACTCGAATGACTTCGTTATTTTATTACGAAGGCTTATTGTGCCCCCAACTTAAAATTGCAGGATCCTATTTCGATATTTTTTATGAGTGCTAAGTTTCCCCCTCTCTGGGAAGTAGTGGCGCATCGCGCAGCTAAAGATAATCCCTGTTTCTTATTATACCGACTTATTTTACTGAATTATGTACATTACTTGGTTTAGCTCGCAGCTGCACCTGCATGACATCACAATATTATGCTACTTTGCCGAAAAAAGTAGCCTAAAATATATTAATTTTAGATTTTATCTCACTATAAGCTAAATATCATTCAAATGCGTTCAGTGGTTTTATCGTTTCCTGTCAAACACATAAAAGTCCAAACATCTTCACAAACATTTAATATAATAATAATACCAGCCCTGTATTAAATACTGCCCACTGCTGAGCACGGGCCTCCTCTACTACTGAAAGGGGTTCACAAACATTTCCAATAATATTATATTTATACCGAAACGTTCTAGAAGGAAAAAAACAGTTATTTTCAATAACCGCGTTATATTGCCACCGCTATTAATATCGGTACACGCGAAATCTGTAACGTGGGACGTGTTGGCTGCAATAGACGCAGTCTGCGGTATCGATACCTGACGTTGGAATTCCATTCACGCATTCCAAAGTCCAGGAGCTACGGTCAGCTACTGTCACTGAATTGCGTGATTATGGATGATTTTACTGCTATATACATATTGAGAACTAGACTTTTGTTTGCGGCTCCGCCCGCGTGAATGATTAGTACACACACACACTCATGCTCTTTATCCCCGAAGGCGTAGGCAGAGGCGCAACTAGTGCACCCACTTTCGTCGTGCGTATTCCGTCCCATGATGTGACTGGGGGCGAGCCTATCGCCATATAGGGCACAAATACCAGACTCCGGACTGTTACTGAATTTAAAACCCAATATCACTTTTCCCGACCCGGGAATCGAACCCGAGACGTCAGCATTGCAGTCATACCGTAATACAACTACGCCACCGAGGCAGTATAGTAGTATAGATTGTTCCATTATACAGACATGTAGGTACATTTTACATACGTACACGCCTTTGTCACGGAAGGAGTTCCGCGAGCTTATTTATTACATGGCGTGATAGATGTCATATCACCATAACAGGCAGATTCCAATGCGAAAAGTCCATAAATTTTATTTGCACGGGCAGGGTATCAATCGCAACACCTCACGGTTCACAGAAAGTGTTCTGCTCTGAGGCCAATAAGACGGTTTTATACTGTACTAGCATTGCGCGCGGGACCGCCCGCGTGGATAAGATTTTCCGGGATAAAAAGTAGCCTATAGCACTCAGGAGTAATGTCGCTTCCTAATAGTGAAAGAATTTTAAAATCGGTCTAGTAGTTCCTGAGATTAGCGCATTCAAACAAACAAACAAACTCTTCAGCTTTATAATATTAGTATAGACTAGCTGTTGCCCGCGGATCCGCCCGCGTGAATGAGTTTTCCGGATTAAAAAGTAGCCTAAGTTACTCCTTATTACATCAGCTACCTGCCAATAAAAGTCCCGTCAAAATCGGTCCAGCCATTTCAGAGATTAGCCGGAACAAACAGACAGACAGACAGACAAAAATTCTAAAAAATGTTATTTTGGTGTATGTACCGTATATATATTCATATACATGTAGTAAAAAACGGTTATTTCAATATTACAAACAGACACTCCAATTTTATTTATATGTATAGATAGCTGTTGCCCGCGGCTCCGCCCGCGTGAATGAGTTTTCCCGGGATAAAAGTCCCGCTTTATATTTTCCCGGGATAAAAAGTAGCCTAAGTTGCTCCTTATTACATCAGCTACCTGCCAATAAAAGTCCCGTCAAAATCGGTCCAGCCATTTCAGAGATTAGCCGGAACAAACAGACAGACAGACAAAATTTTAAAAAAATGTTATTTTGGTGTATGTACCGTATATATATTCATATAGATGTAGTAAAAAACGGTTATTTCAATATTACAAACAGACACTCCAATTTTATTTATATGTATAGATTAGTATAGATTAATCTTTAAAGTGTAGGTAATCTAAAGTACAAGTCTACTAAAATGAAAGTTCTTTGATTGTGATTTGTTTCAAGTATTTTCTAATACACTTAAAATATGTAGATTTATAGAACTAATGCTTCTTAATATTTAACATTTACAAACCGTTTGAAACAATTGAAAAAGTAAATGATTTTCTAAAGTAATATTATTTGAACAAATAATTTTAATTCGTACAACCGAACTTCTTAGTATAATTTTACTTACAATGTTATATAGGTAGGTACAGCATATTTTTTTTAATAATTTATATTTATTTTATGTATAATGTATTGTTGTTAGAAACATGTCGATCTCCCCGTCCATAGAGCACGGTTGGCATCGCTTTGGGATTAATATTGCAGGAAGAGCCGCAGGTGCACACCACGCCAAATTGAAAATTACTCAGCGACATACTCCCATTTGGCCGGATTACAACTGGCGATGGCCGCGCAATTACGTTCATATTGCATCGCAATTGTCTTCGCATCGTCAAGGTAATTAGTGTAATGGCAATTTATTATCTTGAGATATTTGGTGCTCCATTAATGGACATTTATGGAACGCTGGTGAACATATGAAATAAGATTTTTTGCATAGATGTAGCTTATAATATAGAGACATTTATAATCACAAAAAAATACTTTAAGTTAAAAAAAAGTCGTATCAAAATGAATACTTTTGCTATTTAACAATTCTTTTCAGCAGTAACATTGCACACAGACATATCAACACACATAATATACATATATTATTATGGCCGATAAGTCCTGACAATTAATATATTTTTTAAGGTGAGACTCAGATAAATTTTGCTTCATCTATACACATAGGTACTAAAGCGGTGTGTACGTACATTTAAAGAAATGTAATAGAAAAGAAAGGAGGCCATTGAAGAAGAGTAATGGAACACAAATCAGCGATTTTATATTTTTTTCTGTCTGTCTGTTTTTCTGTTTGTTTGTTACTGCACATCTCCGAAACTACTGAACGAATTTCGATGAAATTTGGCAAACGGGTAGATCATATCCTGTATTGACAGATAGGTTTTTTATCGCGGGAAAATACAAATCGGGACTGTTATCCCGGAAATCTATATCACGCGCGCGGAACCGCGAGCAAAAGCTAGATTATAATAAAATAACATTCTTTATGTTCCTTATTTATTTGTAAGTACTATATACTATGTTATGTATACTAAATACTTATTACCGATACATATAATATTTACAATTATTTATACTTATTATGAAAATTATTTATGTGATTGAAAATATTGTGTACAACTTCCAAATACAATAAATAGAGATAATAATTGAAAATAAACTCATATTTATTATGAAATATAAACAACAATATGTGTCCATTGGCTTATATCTGTTTGTGTGTAGTGTTCAAGTGGATATATAGTATTTGTTCTGTATTTGAACGTGTGTGAATACTTTAGTTGAAAACAAAAAGTAATAATGTTATTTTATAATGTTTTGCCGTTAACTGTAAAATAAGTAACTAAGAGTATACCCTAACTATAATACCTTCAGGATATCAGAAAAGGAGCAATAAAGAAGATTTCTTAGTTCTTCCACACAATTTAATTACAAAATATGGCAGTAAAGATCATCAAAATGCTTGAATTTTTATTAATGCCTATCAAGGTTATAGCCATAAAATGTGTTGTTATTCGTGACCTAAATGCTTAGTTCCATAATTATAACAGAGTTACGAAATAATTAATAGAATATAAAACGAGTTAGCATAATTTAATATGTCATCATCGCCTTGTTTCGTTACGAAATAAAATCTCTTTTACATATTGTCATACTTAATATTTAAATGTATATACAGGTGTACTAGAAATATAACACTCGAAAATAAATGATCACATCGAACAATACAGAGATACAGCACTCGGCAGTTTGCATATTTTTAAAAAGATATAGTCGATCAGTAGGCTTAGAATGTGACAAAAAAACGCGACACGACTCCGTTTCGTTTTATTGGGATTGGATTGGACACGTGACTGACGCATTGGTCTCTCGATCAATCACAAACATCAAAATTAAACGACATCGTCTCACGAGTTCCGTCTTTTTGTCACATTCTAAGCCCACTGTTTTGTCTTCGTATAGCTTCGTCTCTGTCACACCTATGTGATGTTTTTTCGCTTACTTGCCAACTCTCTTCGTACGGCTTGAAGCATTGATATATAAAAAACTTGAGGTGTTATATTTACAACTAAAAATTACAGTACTTCTTTAAAGTATAAAGGTATTTAAAGTATAATTAATATTTTTATAATAACTACTTTTGTACTTTTAACGAATATTATGGTTCTATTTTACTTGATACCGGCACAAATATTTTTATGCGCATCTATAATGTAGTAGGTTCTTCTCAAAATATTTTTACTCGTCATTTTTATAAATGTCTACAATTTTAATTGACTATAAATATCCCTGTATTTTTAAAATAAAATCACAATATAAAATCCTTGTCCATTCATAAATAGGTTCACCCATCGCATCATGAGACGGAGCACTTGAACACGCGAAAAGTGGGTGCATTGGTTGCACCTCTGCCTAGCCTTAGAGAATAAAGACATGATGTATGTGTGTGTCCATTCACAACTACCACTTTCCTCTCATCATCAAGAAAGATTGGCCATCTTTTTTCCACTCTTGCCCACAATTTCAGCTTCTGTCACAGTATCGGGTAACGCGTCATTTGCTGTTTCAGGTACTAGGAAGGTGACAGCGGCTGCCACCAATGCTGTGGCACCGAAGATTATAGCGGGAAGGCCAGGCCAGTAGACCATCTGGAATTTTAAGAAATATTGGTAAGCAACATACATTTTAAGAGCATACAAATAATAATTGTGTTTACGTTACGAATACAAAAAAAAATACTCTAACGAGGAGATAGGAAGAGTAATAATAATAAAAAAAGAGATGCAGTTGTAACTGGGTAATTTTTTACATTTAATTTACCCCTTAAATATGAATGATTTAAGTAAAAAGATGTCAAATGTATTGAAATATTATGAAAGATGAATATCATTACCAGTAACGGAGTCTGCGGCGCTAATATAGACCCTATCCTCCCCAGAGAAGAGCACAGTGCGTGCATAGAGTTCCTCGTATACGTCGGGAATAACTCTGACGTGTAAATATATGTGATGTTGAAGTATATGGAAGACATCTGCTTCCCAGCCATGTAGACCACAACGGAGAGCCACGCTAGAGCTGTAAGATTTATTTAGTATGGTTATTGAAGAAAAAGTGCAGTTGGAAAAATATACATACCTCTGTGAGTATAATTTTTTTACTAGGTATTTAGTACTTACAGTTTGGCAAGAATGGTTGCAGAATACACAGAATCGCTCCCAAAATAAAACTGACAATGAGAGGATTTTTCCTTTTGAAATAAATCAGTATGTACATCACTACAAAACTTCCTGGCACCTCAATGAGTGACATCAGTGCAAAGTTTATGTATTTGTTTCCTTGCAAAGACACAGAATTAATCATCATACCATAGTTCACGAAGGTGGAAGTACTCCACCATACTATGCATATCAAGCATCTACACAACAAAGTCTTCGAACCAAATGTTATTTTCAGCAGATTTATAACTCCAATTTCTTTATCTTCCTCGCAATAGAGGTTCTCTAGAACCTTTTTTTCTATCTCCAATTTGTTTTTGTCTGCTGCCTTCTGAAGGATTTCTATTGCCTTCTCTTTCTTTCCTTTCGTGAGGAGCCATCGAGGGCTCTCGTCTATTACGTAGATATACAAGAAGAATAGTAGAGCTGGCGCATAGATGACTCTTAGAAAATTTCGCCAGTACCCTACTCCCCATGCCGCAAATGGGAGAATTGTGCCTCCCAGACAGTATCCCAAACCGCATAGTAAGAAGTATGGAACACGTTTCTTTGTGGCGACAAATTCTATATCTGGAATAAAAAGTATATTGAAGTTAACCAATATTTGGAGCTACTAGTTTGCTAACAAAGAAAAAAAACATCTCATTGTTGTAATAGTAGAATTAAACTTTCAAACAAGCAATGTCGACATTGTAGACTTGGTAATCATAATTTTATTTCATTTACCTGTTTTCTATCTAATTCTGGAATAAGGTTATGGTACTTTATAAAAAAAAATACTTAGTATTGGAACGAAGTTCCTTATTGCGCGTTGTGAAAGGGGGCTGGACGGAAAAGTTGTCACGACACTTTTTGCTATTATCTTACTAATATGAACCTTAAATACAATGCGTAGAAGCTATAACTCTTGAAACGAGTATAGGTTTATTTATTAAAGTCATTAAAACCATTTCTTACTAATCTAATATGAACCTTAAATACATTGCGTAGAAGCTATTTCCCCAGCGTTGGCACGGCACGAGTACAAAAGAATCGAAAGTAACATTCTTTTTTCAAATTTTGTTGATTTATTCTACTTTGGTTACTGACATTTATCAATAACAAGACTAAACGTGCTTTGCTCGCGTTTAAAAATCTACTTTATGTGGTAAGCGTAAGATCGAATTTGTGTTTAGTCAATCAAAATTTGTGATAAAAATGCTATGCAATAGCTTTACCGCGGTAGTCTCCGAGTGCCACACGTATTTATTTGTTTTTTTCTCTAGAAACTTATGTATTGGAACGGAAATAGGAAAATATTTATATATTTATATATAATATACACACTGTTATATAAATAAAATTTTATTACAATTCCTTCACTAATTAATCGAAAGGAACTACGTTCCATCCGGGTGTCCCTTGACACCTCTCATTGCTTTTTTTTATTAAAATTTTATAATTAACTTAAACAATACAATTAGTATTTGAAGGTTTATATTAACATTAATTTAGATTGGAAATACTTACTAAGTACAAAAATAGGCGAACAGATATCGCCTATAGCAGACTCCATGAACTCAAGGACTATGTACATCCAGTACCATGGGGAGAAACTCTTCGCCAGACCAAGGACACCTCCCGCCACACCTGTCAGGACTAACGCCTTTTTCCTTCCCAATCTAAAAAATATATACAAAAGTAGCTTTTGCCCGCGGCTTCACCCGCACGAAAGGTTTTTTACTGGATAAAAGTCCCGCTATACATTTTCCCGGACCGAATTGTAAATATAAACTATTCTCAAATGCACCTGAAGACATAAAAAATTACATTACAATTGGTCCAGCCGTTTAGGAGTTCAGTGCCATACAAACGCACAGAAGAATTATATTAAATATAATTCCTCTTTACATGTACATTATGTATAAAGATTGTTACATATAGATGAAAAGACAACCTCCGTCAAAACCTGATTGAAAATAACGTGATAATGCCCATCAATAATACCCACTGGCCAGATCAAAAATACCCTGAACCGGCGGGAATGCATGATAATATTGATGAAGGTGGAGGAAGAGAGAGAAGTATGCCAGAATCGAGCAAATTGGCAATCCATATTCTCTGCCTACCCCTATGGGATAGAGGCCTGATAGTGTGTATGTATGTATGAATGTATGTAATTATACCCACAGTGCTATACCCACTTAAGATTCTTTACTCTAGGTCTAATTGCCCTCTACACGTTCGTATTCCTTTTTCCTGTAGCATTGAGTAGTTTAAGTTTTGGTTTTAATCTTCTTTTCGTCTCCTCATTCTGTTTATGACTCTTTCTTAACGCATGCTCACGCCTTTTATCCCCGAAGGGGTAGGCAGAGGCGCAACTAGTGCACCCACTTTTCGCCAAGCGTATTCCGTCCCATGATGTGATAGGGGGCGAGCCTATCGCCATACCGGGCACAAATTCCAGACTCCAGGCTGATACTGAATAGAAAAATCCAATATTACTTTGCCCGACCCGGGGATCGAACCCGAGACCTCAACCTTGCAGTCGTACCGTAATACAACTACGCCACCGAGGCAGTCTCTCTCTCGAGTGACTCTTTCTTCTAAACCGTTATGATGAGTATCGTAAAAAATGAATGTATTATTACTATATACTAGGTCATTGGCGCTTTTGTCCTTTAACGTCCGAAAAATAATTTATGTGATGTTGTATCTTGGTTATCAAATACAACGTAGCTAATTCTACGGATTGTGAAATTTATGCCCAATTTGATAAATAATGGTTGCTTTAATTGCACCTCTGCATACCATTCGGGCATAAGGATATGTTCATTTCATATATGTACTTTAACCCATCAACGCCCGCTTATATATAGCTATAAGCTAATTTCCTTATATAAATGGACACCGGTGTCCACAGCGGGCGTCTAAGGATTAATGAGTCCAACCTGTCTGATAGAGGTCCAACTATGAGGAGTCCAAACATGTACCCCAGGCTGTGGATGGTGCCGACCAGGGTACGTCTCCATTCTTGACACGCTAACTGGAACTATGTAAGTTATTGCAGTCATTAGTACTTTATTTCCTTTAGTAGTTTCAGTGACTGCATTAATCAAAAAATTAAACAATATATTAATTGCAGTTACAGTTAATCTACGTAATTCCTCTAGAAACTTTGTGACTCTACAATGTTTAGCAATACAATTGTTCCTGTCGCCAAAAATGTCTTCCCTTACCAAAACAAACAGCGTCAATTGCCACTAGGATAATAAAATACAGAATTTTCTGACAGATTTAAATTTTAAAAAGACAATATTTAAAGACAACGCAATAAATGTGTCTTCACTTTATGCTAGATCTCCATGAATTATTTTTTGCGATTAGATACTAAATTTAATCTTAGTCTAGATTGAAATAGCTGTATACATACTTCGGCTACAAACGTGTTTGGATTTTCGTAAACCCACTCTGTGCATACGGAATCTGCACTGAAGCACGTGTTGTTCCCGAAACTCTCGTCCGCACATCTGAAAATATCATTGATCGATTGGAGCATAGAGTTGAAAATTTGATTAGATTTCACATGTATAAATCATCGCTCTGGTAAATAAAACTAAGGCCCAGTTGTTCCATCCTTGGTTAAGTAATAATTGAAGGTAGATTTGTAACACTAACTTTTCTGACCACCAACACCTCAGTCCGCCCCGGGACCACGAAGTGCTGCAAAGCCTTCGAAACGTCGGGAGAAAAATTAAATAAAAACCGCGATATAATCCGTTATAATAGTTTAATTTCAATGTCTAACATTCGCGTACACATAAGGAATCATTATGGTTAAGTAAAGTTAAAGGTCAAATCACTGGCGAATTGCAAGCGAATTCCCAGCGAGGCGAAGACGCTGCTATGTGTTAATCCAGAATATGATCTATGTACTTCTTCTTCTTCTTTTTTTTGTGGCTTCCACGGCTTA
Source organism: Sphinx pinastri (assembly GCA_947568825.1). NCBI lineage: Eukaryota > Metazoa > Arthropoda > Insecta > Lepidoptera > Sphingidae > Sphinx > Sphinx pinastri. Next base: position 1,588,739 of record OX387623.1, read on the forward strand.
TCAGTGATTTCGCCAATGTCAAGTGTACGAAAGAAAAAAAAGCTTTTTATTTCTTATATGTCTCGTATATGTGCCACCGGTGAGGACGAACTACAGGCAGAATGCATATATCTTAAGGGCAAGCAGATATTTCAACGACGTAGTTGCAGGTTTTGATAAGAACGATACCGATATAGATTTAGACTTAGACTTATTTAACACAAATGCTAAGCATGTTAAACGCCTGTTGAGCGACAGGTTTTTAGGTTTTTAGATTTATTTGTTTTTTTCTAAAAGGTAATCAAGGCATTTTTGTGAACTGAACTTATTTAACTAATCACATTAGTTACGTATAATATTATAGTATCTTACTTGTGAAAACTTGTGGCCTTCTTAATTTTATTTTGCATTATTATTGTATGAGATAGCTGTGAGTTTTCCGAATAGTTGAAAATAAAATAAAATATAATTTTGAGAGAATTCCAAGGAACTATAGATTTCAGCCCGAACTTACCTAGCTAAATGAAGAGTAGGATTATTTCAAAGAAGACTGCGGAAACATTATTTTCTGAGTGATTTGTATCTACACTACAAACAATAACAAACCTAGAAGAGCGAATAGAACATAGAATACACATATTATTTGCACTTTATTACTGTGCACATATTTATATAAATAAATAAGAAGTAGGATAAATAAATAGGAAAGTATATATAATGAGCATCAAATAAAAAAAGACAATGACACGTAAGCAACTCTGAAAGTGAAATGCGCCATTTTCTGTTGACTTATAGGAACATGAGTTATTATAATTCTCTCTGGGAACATGTATTTAATACTCCAAAGAGCATTATAATAGTACGGAAATAATACTCAAAAGGGAAGGTCTAGTGAATGAAATAAATAGAGAATTATGTACCCTATGATGGCTGCAAACAAGGCGTCAAAAATTGCCATAAGTCGATTTTGCCAACACACAATACACGGTGAGACAAGAAAAACATAGAACAAAAATATAGACCATAGAAAGAGATTGTTAGATTTAATAAATTTACAAAGATATTTGACGTTGTTAGAAAAAACAGAACTTAATAGAACATGTACGCTTACAGGACGAGGGAAATCAGAAGGGAGAACATCGTCTATATCTATGTACTAAATTTGATCCAAATACGTAGAGTGGTTACTTCTATCAAACATCGAAACGACTCACAAACTTTCGCATTAATTCTAATATTTAGACAGCCTTATTTAGACAGAGTAATTATTTCTAGCAATAATGGCACGCAATTAATGCTAGCAACCATTATCTTTTTTATATATGTCAATAGACTCGTAACGTCAACGCGGGCGAGAATTTTCTCGCCATTGCGCGTGTTCAGAAGGAGTAACGCTTTAAAGCAATCATTGCGTACAATAATTGCTAGCAATAACTAATCTGCCTAAATGAGGCGATCATTTCCAGGAATTATACAATACAATACAATACAATACAAAACTCTTTATTGTATAACCAAGTTACATGAAAAGTAAATATAAGTTAACAACTACGGTACGGTTTTACAATGGGCGGTCTTATACTTGCAATCTCTAATCGAAAGACAAACAATATTTGTACAGTTTAGTGGCAAAAATAGTCACTGATATCCGGACATTCCCGACTACAAGATAGTACTATTTAACCACAAAAATACGAAACTATCATGATCTCCATTATTTCGACATCTATATTTAGACTCATCCAATGACATGTCTGGAAGTCGATTGTAATGCGGAACATAATAGGATCTCATCAAAGGACAGGAAATGACCTCTACGCGCTGAGGAAAATAGCGCGGTGTATCGCGACTATAAACAGGGTAAGCATTCAAAAACATACTCTAAAACAACGTCCTTTGTAAATTATATTAGCAACATAAACATAAATATTGCCTCGGTGGCGTAGTTGTATTACGGTACGACTGCAAGGCTGAGGTCTCGGGTTCGATCCCCGGGTCGGGCAAAGTGATATTGGATTTTTCTATTCAGTATCAGCCCGGAGTCTGGAATTTGTGCTTGGTATGGCGATAGGCTCGCCCCCTATCACATCATGGGACGGAATACGCTTGGCGAAAAGTGGGTGCACTAGTTGCGCCTCTGCCTACCCCTTCGTGGATAAAAGGCGTGAGTATGCGTAAACATAAATATAAAGCAAAAGTACTATTGTGCACTTTAAAGAGATCAAAGTGCAGTGAAAATCAGTTATAGCGACATTGAAGGGACCACCTAATCTGGACGCTATATCCAAAGGTAGTTAAAAACTATACTCCTTTTCTATACGTTTATTTGTCGGAACCTTACCATTCAGTCGTTATAAACGCTGCCTCGCTATAACCGGTTACTACTGTAATAGTAATACATTAAGTACGCCTGGCTCTCTGTGTGCTAATTTTCATACAAATTAATTTAGCGATTTTGCTGATATTTATTTTTAACAAAAATTGAAGAACCATATCTTTAATATTTTTGGAACCTAAATATTCAGTGAAGTTCCATCAAAATAAAATCATCGAAATCCGATCACCCAGTGTCACAGGATATGCGCAAATACCAACAGAATCTAGTATCTTTATATGTACTCGTTAATTGCCATAGAATTCTCCCTTTTATACCGCAAATCGTTTAAATACTAATATTAGGTCTCTCGTATGCGAGGGGCCGACCGGGTAGGTACCACCGCATTGTCTAATTCAATTGCCAAGCAGCAGTGTGCATACACTGTTGTGTTCCAGTTTGAAGGTCATTTTAGCCAGCTTAATTACTGTGCATTATGAGACTGAACACCCTGTCTCAGGGTGACGAGCACCATGGAGTGCCACGCAGTACTTTGTAATTCAAAATTCTTTATGGTGTTGCTAATGTTTATGGGTGGTCGTATCGCTTACCATGTACGTCTCATCATTAAACAGTAATAAAAAATAAATAAACGTATCGTACATAAATGAAATGAATAAAAGAAATAACATATTATCATCGCAGCTGTGCAATTTATTTTCACGAATATAACTTGTTTAAACAAAAATGAAATTAATTTATTCGGCTACATTTAGCTACAAACTAGAAATCTTTATAATTTATTAGTTAAATTTGTTAAATTGCAAAAGTCATGAGTAATTACAAAGAAGTGAAATATGTTCAGCAAAAGTTTTTATGCTCTAAAATTTATTTAATAGTCAGTGTAAATTTTAAGGCAAAGGAATTCTAAATAAAATGTTTTGATAAAAATATGTCTAATATTTTAAAAACCATAATTATTATCTTTATAATACACTTTCGTATAGCATTTTATATATACTATAAATAATACGCTTAGCATTTATTATGTTTTAAAGGTATTTTTTTGCTTTGAATGACGAGGCGAGCATGCCGTTCGCCTGATGGTAAGCGATACGACCACCCATAAACAGTAGCAATACCATCCAGCACCTTGAGTTATAAAGTACTGTGTGGCATTCCACTGTGCTCGTCATCCTGAGACATAAGATGTTAAGTCTCATTATGTCAAGTAGTTACACTGGCTACAATGTCCTTCAAACCGAAACATAACAGTGCATGCACACTGTTGCTTGGCGGTAGAAATAGACATTGCAGTGGAACCCACCCAGACGGCCTCTTACATAACGAGAGAGCTACCACCAGTCTCTCATTATGTCTCAGCGTTTATCGTGTTTTTAATCTAAATCGATTTATAACAATGTTATTACCTGATAATGCTTTATTACTATCAATCTACTCCAAATAAAATTTAATGCGTATAGCAAACAAGTTATCTAAACTATAAAAATAACTAGCTTCCGCTCCCGGCTTCGCTCGCGTGAAAGAGTTTTTCCGGGGTAAACGTCCCACCTTATATTTTCCCGGGATACTTTCATCGAAACCCATTCGGTAGTTTTTATGTTTGTCGCGTACACAGGCGGCGGTTATTTGTTTTATACTATGTATGTAAATAAGGATAAGGATATCTTAGTCTATAAATACATCTTAAGATAATGTGATAATTAAAACAAATAAAATTTCGCTCGGATTGAGGTATTCGTTTTGGGCTCCGAACGTGTCAAAAGAACCGTTGTCAAAATACAAAAAAGCCTGTTATACATAAGTATAATAGAAATATGAAATCATCCAGATATGAAATAGCTACCTATTTGTGAAAATTTATCTGAATAGTTGTGGTAGGTCCAATAGTAAACGCGTTCAAACAATACAAACTGTTTATATTGTATTACAGATTAGCAAGGTATGTCAAGACATACTTGCATACTACGCATCATATCATTTTTATGTGTGCACGGCAGTTATTGTATTGCAAATGTTATTATGTTGTTAATACGCACTCCAGATATAATCCTTACTAATACAGTATAAATGCATAATACACACACACACACACACACATACACATACACACACTCACGCCTTTTATCCCCGAAGGGGTAGACAGAGGCGCAACTAGGGCACCCACTTTTCGCCATGCGTATTCCGTCCCATGACGTGATAAGGGGCGAGAGACTATCGCCCTATTATAAATGCGAAAGTAACTCCGTCTGTCTGTCTATCGCGCTTTCACGCCAAAACTAATGAACCGATTTAAATGTCACACAGATAGTCTAGAGCCTGAGAAAGGACATAGGCTACTTTTTATCCCGGGAAAATATGAAACGAGACTTTTATCCCTGTTTTTTTTTTCTCGCGAGTGGAGCTGTCACGGCCAAACCAATGAACCGATTTCGATGGAATTTGGTAGGTAGATAGTTTAAGACCCTGGAAGGACATAGGCTACCGCTTATCCTGGAGAAATGTAAACCGGGACTTTTATTCCGAAAAATATTTTCTTGCCGGTGAAACTGCATACAAATAAGTATGGATATAGTTTGAGGCCGAAGGAAGGACATAGGCTACTGCTTATCCCGGAAAAATATAAACCGGGACTTTTATCAAAAAATATTTTCTTGCGGGTGAAACTGCAAACAAATAAGTATGTAGATAGTTTGAGACCCAGGGATTTAGGGTTTGGGACCAGGGTTAGCAGTAGCATATATCCCATATGCTACTGCTAACTGCGGCAACATCAAACTTTCATTCAGAAATACACTCACGCACACACCATATTCGCACTAACGTCTAAAATGATAAAAAATCAGGAAAATAAAACCGATATTTTTGGTGAAAGTATTCGTTATTCATGGATGATATTGGGCATAATGTTAGCAGAGGTAAGGACGAGTATGTGGTTTCATTTATTAACGCAATGTTAAAATTGTTGACCACGGGCTTCCTGTACCACTGAGAGGGCCTTAGTCTACCACGCTGGCCTAGTGCGGGCTGGCAGACTTGTGTTCACGCGTACGTTTATCATCGAAATTAAACTAGTTTGCAGATTTCGCGATAAAATTAGCAAACAAGTTTCCGGTGAATTAAAAAGTTAGTACATATTTAAAAACAGCTTAAAAACTTGCATAATTTTTTGATTTAGAACTGGGATATGATGGAGAAAAAATTGACCTAGTGGATCCAGGTTGTGATAATGTCTTTTATGATGACAAAAGACATTATCACAACCTGGATCATGAAAAGTAAATAACACGTAAAGGTGATGACTTTTACGTGTTATTTACTTTTCCGAGACAGTTTAGTGTCGCTGCACTTTGCGCATCGCTAAGAGTTAGAGCCTTCACACGGCGTTTTTAATCTATCTGATGACGCGTCTCAAACGCCAATGATCGTAGTACAGTCGGTACAACTGTTCATACTCACGGTAAAATCGCTCGGGAAATGCTCATATCAAAACACGTCGTCTGTACGTCTGTACGCATTTAAATCAACAATATAATGATTTCTTATATTTACGCGAATGTTAGACATTGAAATGAAACTATTTTGCGGATTTTATCGCGGTTTGTTAATTTTATATTTTCTCCCGACGTTTTGAAGGCTTTGCAGCCTTCATGGTTACGGGTTGAGGTGTTGGTTGTCCGAGAAGTAAAAGTTCCAATATCTACCTAAATTTAACAATTATAAAAGATTTAAAAATAACGTCGGGAGAAAATAAAAAAATAAAAAACCGCGATATAATCCGCAAAATAGTTTCATTTCAAAATCAACAACATAATTAATACTTTGCGTCCCAAACTCAAATATTTCAACAATTTAGTAATTAATCCGCTAAATAAATGCACGCTTCTTGTTAACATTTTCGTTATAAAAATAAATAGAAGCCAGCGACGATTCTGGAAATCCCCCCGACCTGAGAAGCATCAAGTAAATCGTAGGTTGTTTTTTATTTTTTACAATAAAACACATATTAACAAAATTCATTTAAACGCATATTCTTTATTAACGATTTAAATATGGATATTAAACGCGAAAGTTGAACGGTCTGCCGAGACGAAGGTCCGCAAGTTCAAAACCCGAGGCACACAATACTGACTTCTCGTAGTTATATGTGTATTGTTTATTATGTATCGTTCGCTTTAACGATGAACGAAAACATCGCGAGGAATCTACGTAACCAAGAATTCTACATTAGAATCTCTACATGTGAAGTCTGCCAACCCGCACTAAGACAGCGTGGCGGACTAAGGCCTACATTCTCAGTAGAGAGGAGGTCCGTGCCCAATAGTGGGACAGTATATAATATAGGGCTGATATTATTATTTTGTAAGATACAGAGACGGCCTCGGTGCCGAAGTTGTGTTACGGTACGACTGCAATGCTGAGGTCTCGGGTTCGATCCCTGGATTGCGCAAAGTGATATTGGATTATTTCTATTCAATATCAGCCCGGAGTCTGGAATTTGTGCCCGATATGGCGATAGGCTAGCCCCCTATCACATCATGGGACGGAATACGCACGGCGAAAAGTGGGTGAATTGATTGGGCCTCTGATTACCCCTTCGGGGATTAAAGGCGTGAGTGTGTGTGTGTGTATACAGAGAGTACTTACCCACCTAAAACAATTTACATATTGTTTAGGTAAATATAAAAATAATAGTCAACTTAAAATTCGAGCACACCAGCCTGTGCTTGGTTTTAGAAGTACATATCATCACGCCTTTTTCCCTTTCCAGGGATAGGCAGATGGGTCACACCTTAACCTTTTGTCTCGATGGCGTAGTTGTATTGCGTGCGTGGTCATCGAGCTCCACGTCTCGAATTCCGCGTTGGGCCAATGAATATTATGTTTTTATGCTCCTATCAGTCCGAAGTCTGTAATTCGTGCCCGATATGGCGATAGGCTCGCCCCCTATCATATCGTTGGATGGAACAGATGGGCGAAAATTGGGTGCTTTCGGTGCACCTCTGCCTACCCCTTCGGAGATAAAGCCATGATATGTGTTTGTTTTAACTGGTAGAAATTGATTATTTTAGCAACGATCAGTAACGCTGATAAAATGGTCGGAGTTATTGTTAGTCTCATAATGCCGAGATATTATACCTAGTAAATAAATATCAACAAATTATCGATTCATTCGATAGTTTAAAGCAATTATTTTATAATAAATCACCGTGACACCGAACCAAGGTCCACGAAACCTTTCACATTGCAACTATTGAACAAGAGGCTTATTAACAAATATTTTCAAATTATATTTTAAATCAATGTTTTGTGACTTTCAAAAACAAAATACTAGTAAAAACTGATCAAGAACCTTTGATGCGGATGATAAGTAAGTATAACACTCACCGATATTTCACTTCTTCAGCAGCGAAGATAAAATTTGAACAGTACAAAGCATTCGAAGCGTATGCCAATGCTAAAAACACAAGTAACTCCCTGTGGTACCTTCCGAAAATTGTGAACTTTTGTAGAACATCATCCAAGTCTGTTGGCTTCATAACTAATATAAGAGGACTAGTTTATGCAAACAGATACTATGAAAACATTTGCGACTAGCGACCACGGCAAGCGAATTAACAATGACTTGCCGGGGACAACGCTTGCTTCGTGTTAAGGTTGATTGCTTTGTACTTGATATTGTATGAGTTAGTCGCAGTTGCTAGTTGTTTCGTAGCTAAATTCACGTATGTATACGATGCGTTTGTTTTTTTTTAAATATTTGCCGTCACGTTTATGCAGCGCACGTGTTTCGTTTTTTTAATAATAACCCATTACATTGCTTTTTAATTCGCCAGTTATTGTGGCTAGTTGGGTTAGTTCGTCACTGATGAATTTTAATATACGACCTTATTTTGTCTTTAAATAATAGTTTTACATACAATATAGCATCACGCCTTTTTCTTTTATAAGGTTAGGTAGAGGTGTAATACACCCGCATTTCGCCAGCTTTGTTAAGTCCCATGTAATGGGGGGCGGGTCTATAGCCATTTACCGGGCACATTTTCAGACTCTGGGATATTGAGTAGAAAAACCAAATTTCACTTAGCCCGATCCGGGTTTCGAACCTGAGACCTCAGCGCGTATCATACCGCGTACGCAATAAAACTACGAAGAGTTATTTATTATGTAATTTAATAGAACAGCAGAATGTTTTATTGTTCGTCATATTGATTTGCAAAAAATATTTTTCTGCATCTTAATATAATAATATGATTCATTCAATATCTGGGGGCACGGCAGTGCTCCCGCCAAGTCAAGCAAAAAAGCGTTACGGCCGCATCATCCTTTTCTCGAAGCAGTTCAGTGGACTTAGAATCTGACACGAAGACGCAACTCGTAAAACGATGTCGTTTAATTTTGATGTTTGTGATTGATCGAGAGACCAATACGTCAGTCTCTCAACCAATCCCAATAAGACGAAACGGAGACGTGACGTGTTTTTTTGTCACATTCTAAGCCCACAGGCCGTTTTTGACCCCCTATAACTTCGTTGTAGATAAAACTAGAAGCCTGAAATTTCAGTAACCAAGCAGGCATTATATAAACACGGCATATTTCAAATTACATTCAATTTGAACTAGTAGCTTAAGAATTAGAACTAATCAAAGTTTCTTAATTTTATCCCTCACTGACTGACTGACCGATCATCAAAACTCTAAGGCACTTCTAGTAGACATGTCAGCTACAAATTTAGAATAAAATTAGTGTTTAGTGTATAAATCAAGGAAAAACTAAAATATTTTGTAATTTCGGTCCAGTTTTCTAGATACACCAACTGTTAAATAACTTGGTAATCCCATATAAATATATAGGATTACAAAGTTACATTTGCATTGAATGAATCAGTGTACCTGTATATTATGTATAGTATACAATTCTTTAAAACTATGTACTTGCCTAATTTTTAGTAAGGTGCATTATATTGTTACATATATGCGGAGACTATTTATAAGCAATATGTCCATTTAAGTATGTATGTAATATAAAGTTGTATTAGTCTGTAAGTCTTCCTAAAATAAATAAATATAATACCTACGGAAAGAAATGAGATGCCATCATGAAATGACTGGTAGAATCCTTTAGATGATAAAATATTGTAAAAAAATGACTTGTAAAAGTGCCCTTAGGGGCCTAATTACTGAATAAACGATTTGAATTTGAATTTTGAATTTGAAAAACATAACTTGTAAAAAAAACCAAGTCTCGCAACTCGGTTCTTCTACCGAAAACAGTTGTGAGATCTACGTAATACCAAGTCGGTTAATTTATTCAGTCCCTACTCTTAAGGGACCTTTTGTCTTAAGTTGTTACGTAATTAGCTAACATATCAACATCTTATAGTGACCAAATCAATATAAAAAATATTTTAGGTTTTCGATAAAATAGATTGACTTAACACGGCAAACGAGCTGCTTACTTTTCACCATGTATTGAGTAGGTAGAGTTTGCTAGTGGACAATATCAAAATGTTCATACAAAGTGGGTGCAGTAGTAACGCCTCTGTCTACCCCTTCGGGGATAAAAGTCGTGATTGTATTTATAAAGTGGTTTAGATATATAAGAAAAGTTGACTTCTGTAAACTATTTTACCGTCTAAAGTCTAAACAATCAGTCAATCAATGATCCTGGAAATCTTTAGGGGAGGCCTATGTTCAGCAGTAGACTTCATATGGCTGATGATGATGATGATGAAATAATCAGAGCAAACTGTCTCCTGAAAATGAAGCTTGCGGGACTTGAGGCGAGTCGCACGATATGATCATTGAAATAATGCAGCGAGTGACGCATCTGGAAGTTCTTGCATAATATATTGCTGCGAGAACTTGTTAGTCTAAACTTAGTTAAGAATGCTACAAAAACCTAACTCACTTTGCATACTCCGGTTAGTTCTACATTTTTTCATTATCAAAAATAATACAACCATTTTAAGTGGTACTTTATAAGTAGTAAACTATTCCAGACTAATCTGCTCATTATTGTAAAAATTCCGATAATAGTTACGCTTAAATCTAAAACATCTCTTGATAGCAAAATATACAAACTCATGTTGGAAAAATAGAGTTAAATTATTGTTTTTAAACATCTTCATTTTCAAATATAAGATTAAATTCAGTATTATCATATTTTCTTTAACAACCAAAAGAAAAGATATCATATACATAGTTTAGAAACTAGAGTGTCAAGGCGTTTCATAGTAATTCTATTAGGGAAGTAGTTGAAGAAAGTTGTTCTCAGAAGGGGTAAAATATGACGTGTTTGTCACTTCCAAGAATGGTGGAATTGATTACGTAATTTTCTAGACAATTGTGTTAAGATGTATACTTAGATGTGTTCCTGGCGTCGCTTTTATTGTACGTTTTATTTTTATACTTGCATGTCATATTGACCCTATTGCATCTAATAATAATAATACCAGCCCTATATTATATACTGCCCACTGCTGAGCACGGACCTCCTCCACTACTGAGAGGGTTTAGGCCTTAGTCCACCACGCTGGCCTAGTGCGGATTGGCAGACTTCACATACCATCGAAATTCTTGTGGAGAATTCTCAGGTATGTAGGTTTCCTCACGATGTTTTCCTTCACCGTTAAAGCGAACGATAGTTGATAAACAATACACACGTAACTTCGAAAAGTCAGAGGTGTGTGACTTGGGTTTTGGACCTCCGGATATTGTCTCGGCAGACCGTTCAATTCCCAACTAGGCTATCGTCCACTATTGCATCTAATAAGTTAAATTGGGTCCATATAGAGTGCCGACTGACGAGAGATGATTACCAGTCGACGAAATTATGCCGGCCTATTTGAAAACACATCTATACTATTATTATAAAGCTGAAGAGTTTGTTTGTTTGTTTGAACGCGCTAATCTCAGGAACTACTGGACCGATTTTGAAAATTCTTTCACGAATAGGAACCTACATTACCTACTCCTGAGTGCTATAGGCTTATACTGGTGGTAGGTCTCTCATTATGTAAGAGGCCGTCTGGGTGGGTACCACCGCAATGTCTATTTCTACCGCCAAGCAACAGTGTGCATGCACTGTTGTGTTTCGGTTTGAAGGATATTGTAGCCAGTATAACTACTGGACATAATGAGACTTAACATCTTATGTCTCAGGATGACGAGCGCAGTGGAATGCCACTCAGTATTTTGTCAGTCAAGGTGCTGGATGGTGTTGCTACTGTTTATGGGTGGTCGTATCGCTTACCATCAGGCGAACGGCATGCTCGTCTCGTCATTCAAAGCAATAAAAAAAAAAAAAAAAAAAATACTTTTTATGCGGGCGGAGCCGCGCGCAAAAGCTAGTATTATATACACAGGCTGATCCTGGAACGCGACACGCTTACGATCACTATGGCGGGTTTATACGTTGTATACTGTGGTCGCTATCCGGATACAAATGGCCTACCATAAGCAGGTTTGTGTCATTAAGATAGTAGCAGTACAAATGCCGAAGGTGAGGTATTGGGATCAGTTCCCAGAAAAAAATATGAATGTTTCGATTTATAAGCGTGAGTTCCAGATTTCAGGTTGTGTGGGAATATGTCCAAACAAAATGTTCAAAAATTGTTGTTACATATAGAAAAATATTAAGAAAGATAAAGATATATTTATTTTGCAAATATGGGTAAAACAGATGAGCATACTTAAAATTATTTAGAGCAGCCATATTTAACCAGAAGATGGTATGCAAAATTAAATTGTTGAATTTAAATACTATGTCCAACTATGTCACAATTATTACATAAGAAAATTAAAAACAAAAAATAATAAAAAAAAAGTCAGTTAATAATCACAAATAGCCAGTAATATGAGAAGAAAATAAACAAACGTACAAATTCTAATAATATTATTACACAGTCATGAATAAAAGGCCGAAAAGTTTATACACGGATAGTCTGATCGAATTATCTCGAACACTTTCGCAATATGATCGTATTTGACTTAGTTCGAGTTCGTAAACAAACATGTAAAACCGAGGTCGCCTATTACTTTTCGTAACACCAAACTAGAATAACTATTGGTTTAGTAGTTCTAGATTGCTATCTTATATATTAGGGCTCCGCCCGCGCGGAAAAGTTTTTCCGGGATAAAAAGTAGCCTATAGCACTCAGGAGTAATGTAGCTACCTATTAGTGAAAGAATTTTCAAAATCGGTCCAGTAGTTCCTGAGATTAGCGCGTTCAAACAAACAAACTCTTCAGCTTTATAAAATTAATAAGTATAGATTATCACACCCTTTTCCTTTTTCAGTGGTAGGCAAAAATGTATGTGCTGACTTTTTTAATACCAACGTCCAAACCAGCGTGACAATACCCGCGCGTTGATATTTTGACAGTGTTTTCGGTCAAGTCCTGAACTGCGGGCTCCAACTGCCAAATTGTTGAAACTTTCTCTTACCCGCACTGTCTTATCATGTGGTGTAAGTGTTGAGCGGTTTACTGAATGTACTGAACAATATTTTTCTGCCCTGGACTACTGGATAGGAATGTGATTGTACCAAAACAGTGAAGCTTGTGATACCAGTATAACTTGACCTTTCCTTTCAAAAGAAAAAAAACTATATATAATTTTGATCCTTTATACGATTTTCCTAGTAACATTTTATCAAGGAACGTTAGGGGAACTCCTACTAAACAAACAACTGTCTTATAAATAATGAGAGAATATTTTCTATTTAATTGCACTCTAACGACTAAAATAATAATTCAAACATCACTTTCCTCTGTGGCAAAATTTGAAGGTAGATAACATTACGTAGGTAATTTGCCTGGAGCTACTTGCAATTAAAATTACGATACTAGGGTGACTATCGCAATGCATACCTAAGCTGAATTAAGGGCTTACCCAAACACACGAACATCCAAACATTTCCACAACTAGTTGCATTTATAATATTAATAAGAAAGAATTAAGATTAGTAAGATAAGACATCAACATACATATATACAGAAAACCCTTCATCTCCCTTACCTTATCCACGTCTCGTATTTAGGAGCCCGTGTAAACAGAATTAGCAGAGTTTGTACCGTGCACCGTCGCTTCTTGAGACCTATAATTGAATTGGCTTGAGCACACGTCATTATGGGACCATCGGCATTCAGCCGGATAATCTCGTGAGTCGCTGCATCATCGATCAGTATCAGTTTTGATCTTGTTTATTAGAGCCATTTTAAACTTGTGACAGTATGCTGTTCTGATAAGGTATAATGAGCCTTATTCTAACTTGAAAAGAGGTTACTCAATTGAATGTAAAATTTAGATCTTGTATAGTAAATAGATAGCAGCGATAGCCTAGTTGGGAGTGGAACAGGCTACAGAGACGAATGTCTGCAGGTTCAAAACCCAAGGGACCTCTGACTTTTCTAAAGTTATGTGTGTATTCTTTGTGAATTATCGCTCGCTTTAACGGTGAAGGAAAACATCGTGAGGAAACCTGTATGTCTGAAAAAAAATCTATAAGAATTTCGAAGACAAGACACCTTTTTAAAATCGTTAATGCTAATAGAAAACAAAATATGTATGGAAATAACACATCCTACCAACTGACTTATGTCCGTATTCACAAACGTTTCTTATCTAAGTACGGAGCGCTGTGATTATAAGTCTGTTTCTCGGTGCGTTCGGCATGACACCCTTCGCAGTGTGTAAGAATAGGGGCGCTGTAATTGACTAATATTGAGATACGAATTTACTTCAGTTGGCTGACAGATTAAAGTTGAACAAAGACAAAGAAAACTATGAAATTGACACTATACTTTCGGGCGCCCTGTGCGTCCGCATCTGAGGTCCGCATACCATTGTTGAATATGGATGTTACTGATAAGAATATATCATTACCATACAATTTTGTTGGTTTTCTATTAGCGTTTATGATTGTAGAAATAGACTAGTCCATTACTTTTTTTAAATAACATTTATCAAAAATGTATACCATCTAAAATCTAACAGAAAAATATTTTTCAATATTGGTCCAATAATAAGTAAGTTACAAAGCATTGAAATTTAGTAAAAGGGGTAATTGTCAAATAACAGTAATATCAGACTATGACGTCATCGGGTGTCACCGGCCATAACTCTGCGTGCGTGCGACAGAGATAGCGCGATATCCCCACTACGCCTCCACTTTTACTCACGACAATATTTCAAATGAGAATAACTGCTTTATTTTTCAACCAATTTTGATGCTGATTTCACAGAAGAATTTCTTTTTTGTATTAATTTGCTGTTACGTATAAAATAATGTACGAATTAGAACATAGGAAACTACCCTATTGTACAGCCCCTACTGACTTCAAAACTAGATTCCCAGAAATGAGCCAACATGCTGAATGTATCCCCATAGTTCTAAAATCTAGACTCTATGACACGTAACATCTAACGTTAGACTATGGAATTAGATTTTTTTTTCATTGTTTTGAATGACGAGACGAGCATGCCGTTCGCCTGATGGTAAGCGATACGACCACTCATAAACAGTAGCACCACCATCCAGCACCTTGACATACTATGTACTGTGTGGCATTCCACTGCGCTTGTCATCCTGAGACATAAGATGTTAAGTCTCATTATGTCCAGTAGTTAGACTGGCTACAATGTCCTTCAAACCGAAACACAACAGTGCATGCACACTGCTGCTTGGCGGTAGAAATAAACATTGCGGTGGTACCCACCCAGACGGACTCTTACATATGAGAGACCTACCACCAGTACACCACCATCACCAGTTACTAAGAACCTTCGTTAGATGTAGATTTTACCGCGTAGCTGTACTGTTTCAACTTTTACGTTCCTTGTTACGCAAAATATGTTTAAAGGTTTTGCATAAATTACCAAAATTTTACGGTGATCAAATAATTTGCAATAGATGAACAGGTAAAGGTATTGCGTGAAATTTATGTACTGTAACAAATATAAATTGCGTAGTTAGTGGTATAATAGATTTTTGGTTATGCTAATTTTATATCAGACACAAATAATATTTTGTCATCGCGCACGCAATATAACTATGCTACCGAGGCAGTTTAATTAAACACACACACACACACACACTCACACCTTTTATTTCCGAAGGGGTAGGAAGAGGCGGGACTGGTGCACCCACTTTTTGCTGTGCGTATTCCGTCCCATGATGTGATAGAAGGCGCGCTTATCATGATTTCGGGCACAAATTCCAGACTAGTCCGACACTGAACAGAAAAACTCAATATCACTCTGCCCGATTTCGAAATCGAACTAGCGACCTTAGAGCGATGTCCTCGCGCTATACAACAACGCCACTGAGACAGTTTAGTTAAATATATTCTAAAAACATAAAAAACATAAACATAAAATATAATAATCAAGCACGTTAAAATGCAACCATAGATAAAAAGAGTTCCCCAGGGCGTTCCATAGAAATAGAACGGAATGGTTCGCAGAACGCGGGATTACGACCGCTCTAAAAATTACACCCAAACGTATAATGTTTTTCTGTTAGAATGCGTTCGTATGAACGTTTTGTTGTGAGAAAATATTTTTAATTTTTAATGTACTGCATTGTGCACTGGCGAGATATTTATTTGTGTAATTATTCCAGTGAATAGAATAGATTTTTTTGTTGCGAAGGTTTATAATTCTCGTGCATTCGTGTTTAGGACAAAGAGATTTATTTATTTACAATAAGTTCTCCAAAAAAGATAACACAGGATTTAATTACTGGCTACCATAAAAAAAATCTTTTTAAATAACGCGGCAAAAAAAGTATAACTTCAATATCTTCCGCCTTATTCTACGTTCAAAATTCAAAACTAAAATGTTGACTATAGCTAACTTCAGGGCGTCGGTTTTTCTATGTTCAAAATTCAAAACTAAAATGTTGACTATAGCTAACTTCAGGGTGTCGGTTTTTCTATGTTCAAAATTCAAAACCAAAATGTTGACTATAGCTAACTTCAGGGTGTCGGTTTTTCTATGTTCAAAATTCAAAACTAAAATGTTGACTATAGCTAACTTCAGGGTGTCGGTTTTTCGTGACGGTGTGCGCGCGCATCGTAAAAATTTACTCTCATCATTTTTCCCTAACGCGCCAAAAGGAGTATAACTTCAAAAAAATATGGTAAAACAATGCGCATCTTAAATTAAGGAGACGCAGCATGCATTTCTTAAAAATAGATGTAAATTAAATGTGCTTAACATACATTAAAAATGTAATAATAAAGAACTGGAGCCAGCTTGGGTTGATACCCGAGAAGGGGTTCCAAACGCTGAAAATGAAAATGCTAAAATGTAATTGAAGATTGGAAATCAATGAGCTTTATTATTATTATTCATACAGTATTGGGCAGAAATTGTATTAACGGATCAGTTATTCGATGAGTTAATAAATTAGAATGAGGTCATTGCTCCTAGTTAAGTTCACATCAAATTCCAACTTTACAGTAATTTATAATAGAGCTGATATTATAGTGAATGAAATTATCAATTGTTCTTGTTTACTGAAAACCAATAATCGTACAAATAACACTGCTTTCAGGGAAATGCAAATGTTATAGAGTTTCAATACTTTTGCATTATGCAATAACCAAGCGAAAATATTAACAATGACAATAAACATTGCCGTTTTATACATTTTCACAAATGTCATGGGATTCTAGTCTTTATTGTAGCTTAATAAGGCTTAGTTTGTGAAATCCTTTTTTATAAACTTATTTGAGCAAGTAGGTCGCTTGTGCTGATTATCATAGGTTATTATCCGCCATTTTCGTGGGTGCATTGCATCCGAAAATTAGGATCTTTAGGTTTTTTCGTACTTTCAGGAAACTTACTGATGAGGCGAAACGTAATAGCAGATACTACATAGAATGCGTATAATATTTTGGCATATAGACCGGGACCTTCTGGATTCGATTTCCGGGCCGGGTGATTGTCACGTTTTAATACCGCGAATTAGACCCCTTATAGTTATTTAATGTTAAATAGGTAGACGTTTGGAAAATCCAAGCAAAAGCGTTTCGACACCATATTATGTGAAAATTTGCGTAGCATGGACTTCTTATTTGATTGGGATAAAGGCAGGTGGAAGATAATAATTCAATGTAAATATTACTTTAAATAATTCCAAGTATCATTACAAGTTTGAAATTAGAACAAATTCAGAATCTAAACGTAAATACAAGTTATTTTAAAACAATTTGCTTGCGCACAGACAAAATACTTTCTTGCCTCAAAAACTTCCCGGTACATCGATTAGAGATGATACCATATCGATAGAAACCTATCGATACATAAATTAATATTACTAAATTGTTAACATTATTATACAAATACTCATATTCGTCATAGACGTAGCATCAGAAAAATATAGACCTTATATTGTTGACTTACCAGGGACTGAGACCTTCGTTTCTGAATGTATTGTCCAACTTGTGTAATATTATATGTTGATAACCACATTGAGATAAGTAGAGAGAATCGGTAAGTCAGCGACAAAACGTTACTTAGTTGTGAATGATGGATGAAGCTCTACATAACTACTGGGCCTGTAGTGCCCTCACCGGCGAGGATCGCGACGCATTCCTCCCATTATTTTTTAATAAAAATGATCTCTTTTTATATCCCCTTTCCTTTCCTGCCAGCCCGAGCTGGCTCTTTTTGTTTATTTTTCGCCATTGATTTTACTCCCAATAAAAGTGTCAATAGTTATATAAGTGACCTTTTGTATTAATAATAATTATTATAAGTAATTTAATGTATCTTGACTTATCATAACTGCAACTGTGTTCGCCTACGTGATGAATAAAGTATTTTATTTTTATTTAAATGCTAACCGAGTATCTCTTACTAAATTCAATGTGTGATATTCACAGCCGAATATATTTTAATATCTCAAATGTATATACTGCTGAATACACAGTATTCACACATTCACGACGATTATCTACAAAGTACAGACGCAACTAGTGCACCCACTTTGCGCCACGTGTATTCCGTCCCATGATATGATATGGAGCGAGAGCCTATCGCCATATCGGGCACAAATTCCAGACTCCGGGCTGGTACTGAATAGAAAAATCCAATATTACTTTGCCTGACCCGGGGATCAAACCCGAGATTTCAGCATTGCAGTCGTACCGCAATACAACTACGCCACCGAGGTAGTCTTATTTACCTGGCGAATATTGTAAATTTAGTTGTATTGCTCTATTACATAAAGACTTGCTCGCGGTTTCGCCCGCATAAATGAGTTTTTCCGGGATAAAGTCCCGTTTGATATTGTCGCGGGAAAAAAATAGTCTCAGTTACTCGCTGATAATGTAGTATATTGGTAAACATTTTCAAAATCGGTCCATTAGTTATTGAGTTTATTCGTTACAAACATAAAAAAAATCAAAATTTTCCTCTTTTTAATATTAGTATAGATTTTAGCTTCTTGCGGCCATCACTAACGTTTAATATTTTCGATGTTCCATCAAAATAATTAAAATAATACGAAGCGAAAGGGTGGAAATATGCAGGCTCGCGTCGAATCCAAAAACTTTTCGCTTTCCAATAAAATGGTCCGAATACTTCGCAATACAAAATATTCAAAAGGATTAGGCTTAATTGAAATTTTTACATTATTAACTACAACTGACGATTTTTTTTCGTGTGCCGAATAGCTACAATTTAATAAAATACCGACTAAATTGGAATATTTTAACATAAATATTTGGTAGGTAGAGAGCACTACTTTATTAAGTTGTCATGGCGACGCAGCGGAAAATGCTTCGAGTTAATGAAGTTAAATCGTTTATATTAAAAATCATTTTTAATCTGATTACGAGAATTTTGTGAAAATATATTCAGTTTGTTGGTGATGATGGTTCCTGCCGTAATGTATTGTTGCTGATTTATTACTATATTATTTAATATAAATAGATCCAATAATTATTCTGACATTATTAGAAGTGTAATAACGACCATAACCTAAAAAAATACATTACTTATTTGACGAAGTTTTGTCATTGAATTAAGTCAAAACGAAAGATCTACCTTAATGATTTTTATACAACTAAAAGACGATACGGGCATGCCTGACGGTAAGCAAAACTGCCCGCAAAGCGAAACAACAGCTTTAAATCTTAATATATATAAATCTCGTGTCACAATGTTTGTCCTCAATGGACTCCTAAACCACTTAACCGATTATAATAAAATTCGCACACCATGTGCAGTTCGATCCAACTTGAGAGATAGGATAGTTTAAATCTCAAATTATAGTCGCAATTTTAATTTATTGCTAATTATTTGTCTGTTATTATTTGACAGTCACAATTATCTTAACTCCAAATGATTCTAACAGATGTCGATACCTTTCGACTGGGTTGAGTAAGTAATCAATAGATGGCGCTGCTATGAATGATTCTAACAGATGTCGATACCTTTCGACTGGGTTGAGTAAGTAATCAATAGATGGCGCTGCTATGGTAAATC
The DNA here is from genome assembly GCA_947568825.1 of Sphinx pinastri. Classification (NCBI taxonomy): domain Eukaryota; kingdom Metazoa; phylum Arthropoda; class Insecta; order Lepidoptera; family Sphingidae; genus Sphinx; species Sphinx pinastri. The sequence continues at coordinate 1,608,554 of OX387623.1, forward strand.
TACGAACGTGTCATATAAGCTACATTTTAAGCGGGACTTTTATACCGGGAAAACTCATTCACGCGGGCGGAGCCGCGGGCAAAAGCTATTGCTATATAGTTTTCATTATTTTGTCTCCCGCATTGCTATAAAGGGAAGTGGAAAAATGTATTTCCAACCCCACCTTGTCCTTCTATTCGATTAATTTCGTTGCGAGTTAAAACTAATTAGTGCTAGAGACTCGTCGAGCTTCACCGCTCGTCTTAAAATACGTGCCACTGCTTATCCTGGCTTACAGGAGTGGTGGGTGTGAGGGAAGAATAGTCTCATGCACTGGGTTGTCAACAAGTTTGTACCCATTAACAACCATCTATTTTTATATATAATTAACACGATCTATGAAGCATTCAAAAATAAATTTCGCATTCAATCAATTTGTTACAATGTTCTTGTTTGTCACAAGAGCCGTTATTTTTACTTGCAGTTTGGAAGATAGCGCCCATTTCACCAAGTTGACTAGTTTTTGCTTGAGGTTCCACCCCGTTATAATTCTTTCCCAGAATACAAGTGCTTTTCACTTTTCCGGTTTAAAATAACATATCCCGGACATGACCAATTTGTGAGTCAAACAAACAAATCTGTTCAGCGGTATATGCGTTTCCTTTTAATGATCTGTCTGATGAGTGCTTTGTCACTTTTAATCAAATAATTTACATAAATTAGGCGACACTTTTAAGTAATTATAAGACTTAAGATCATGTCTTAGGGTGACAATCGCAGTGGGGAGCCACGCAGTACTTTAATTCAAAGTTTTTTATGGTGTTGTTTCTGTGGGCGGTCGTATTACTTACTATCATGAGAGTGGCATACTCGTCTCGTCATTATAATGCAATAAAAAATAGTTGAGTTAATCAGTAAACAATATACATTAAATTATTAGATACCTTAATGAGCCGTGCATCATATCAAAGGACATATATGAGTCGATTAGGCTACGCTAGCTAATGAGTCTGAGTATAACGAATGAAGCGACTCCGCGCCAATTATAACACAAACAACCGTAGCTTTTATGTTAATATATTCGGCGGGTATGCATTATTTACGAGACTAACGCGGCTGTGCGTGGACACAATGTAGAGGTTACTTCTCCACTATATTCATTTATGGCAGGAGGTGGTTGTGATTGGTAAAGCTGTAACGTTGAACTGGTGACTGTGATGGCTCTCAATCGGACCAGATGTAATCTCAAGAACGAAACAAAAACACACATCACGATTTTATCCGCGAAGGGGTAGGAAGAAGTGCAACCACCCATAATTTGCCATTTGTGTTCCGTCCCATGCTGTGATAGTAGGCGAGCGTGTAGACACATTGGGCACAAATTCCAGAGTCTGAACTTGTACTGAGTAGAAAAACCATAAATCACTTTGCTAGACCCGGGATTCGAATCCGGGCCTTAGAGCAGATTCATACCGCTCACTCAATAGTCAGTCTAGTATATGATAATATAACATCGACTAACGAGAGTTACAGTCTCTCGAAAATGACTGAAATGTCGGCCCGTCTTATTGGACGTATGCAGGAACAGCTTGGATTTTTAACCGAATTCATAACAGAAGAAGGTTACTCATTTCGTCGTAAAATTCTTGACTCTGTATAGGGTGGATACATAAATTGAATACTACATTTTATGTAAACTCATACGAACCTTTATCGTCTTTTTTAGTCCATAAATATTTTTCAATTCCCATGTAACTTCTACATTGTGTCGCAGTGTATCGCGCGAAAAACGCCAGATGCCGCCACTGTACATCCGTTATTGAAATTCAAATTTTTATTTTTGCATATGTATGTAGAAATTACCTGAAAAGAACGCAGTATATTGTTTAAAAGAATTGAACGAAAAATAAAATCGCCATCTGAAATGTAATCTGCCCGCGGGCGCCCATTTCTGTTCGTTTGCAACGCTTTTTACAATATCAAATTGATTAACTTGAGTTTTTATAAAAGACTAGCTTTTGCCCGCGGCTCCGCCCGCGTGAATGAGTTTTCCCGGTATAAAAGTCCCGCTTTATATTTTCCCGGTATAAAAGGTATACATAATCTACCCGTAGCTTATATGACACGTTCGTAGATTTACCATAGCAGCGCCATCTATTGATTACTTACTCAACCCAGTCGAAAGGTATCGACATCTGTTAGAATCATTCATAGCAGGGCCATCTATTGATTACTTACTCAACCCAGTCGAAAGGTATCGACATCTGTTAGAATCATTTGGAGTTAAGATAATTGTGACTGTCAAATAATAACAGACAAATAATTAGCAATAAATTAAAATTGCGACTATAATTTGAGATTTAAACTATCCTATCTCTCAAGTTGGATCGAACTGCACATGGTGTGCGAATTTTATTATAATCGGTTAAGTGGTTTAGGAGTCCATTGAGGACAAACATTGTGACACGAGATTTATATATATTAAGATTTACCATTTAATGTTGCGTAGACCCGAGAATTAATCCTTCTAAATAGGATAGTTTCCTTTATTTTATTTCGTACATTATTTTATATGTAACAGAAAATAATACGAAAAATAAAATACTCTGTGAAATCGGCATCAAAATTGGTTGAAAAATAAAGCAGTTATTCATATTTGAAATATTGCCGAGAGCAAAAGTGGGGGCGTGGTGGGGATATCGCACTATCTTTTTCGCACGCACGCAGCGTTAGGATCGGCGACACTCGGTGACGTCACAGTCAGATATTGCTGTTATTTGACAACTTCGCCTTCCACCTCATTTTAAAGCTTTAGATCTTCATTATTATTGCATCAATTTTGAAAATTCTTTTACTTCTAAAAACTTCTAAACATGCAAACAACCAAACCATTTTTACAAACATTCGCATTTTTTTTGTGGCATTGAATGACGAGACGAGCATGCCGTTCGCCTGATGGTAAGCGATCCGACCACCCATAAACAGTAGCAACACCATCCATTACCTTGAGTTACAAAGTACTGTATGGCATTCCACTGCGCTCGTCATCCCGAGACATAAGATGTTAAGTAAAATAATAAAAAAAAAAAAATAACATGACACGGTTTTGAATTTTTTGGGTAGACGTTCTCACAGAGTTATCGCGTCGGGAAAAAAATTGAATTGTCATACCGGCCAGCTTAGTTTGTCCGAACTATAGTAGCATAGATAGAGATCGACTTTTGTATTTGATCGGCTTATGCGGCTTTGCTATATGTGACAAATGTTTTATCAGCAAGCGGCGAAATCAGCCCTAATTGTTTGACATATTTAACACCAAAAACATTGAACTATGGTTTAACTTCTAACTCATCTCATTAACATCTTAAACTTTCTTTATATATATATTTTTTTTTTTTTTTTTTTTTTATGGCATTGAATGACGAGACGAGCATGCCGTTCGCCTGATGGTAAGCGATACGACCACCCATAAACAGTTGCAACACTATTCAGCACATTCAGTTACAAAGTACTGTGTGGCATTCCACTGCGCCCGTCATCCTGAGACATAAGATGTTAAGTCTCATTATGTCCAGTAGTTACACTGGCTACAATGTCCTTCAAACCGAAACACAACAGTGCATGCACATTGCTGCTTGGCGGTAGAAATAGACATTACGGTGGTACCCACCCAGACGGACTCTTACATAATGAGAGACCTACCACCAGTATATTAGGGCAACAGAAAAGAATATTAATTTATACAGTACAAACAAAGATATCCAACATCTCTCACGTACAGGAATATATCATTCAATTCGACCATAACAAATAATTTCAAATTTATTTTAAGACACCACAGTAAAGTTTAGTATAGGTAAACTAGGCATTATTTACGGCGAGCCGACGACATAAAACCTGATCTTACGGCTCTCGTGTGTACTGCTTAATGCTTAACAATTTATCAGTATTGTCTTTTTATTACTTTATATTACCACACTGTACACAAATACCAGGCAAAGGTTACAGTCCAGGGGAGAATCATCGAAATCAGGTTTGGTCATCGCGTATAATTTAATATGGGGCAGAATTCAGAGATCGGCTGGCAAAGGATATAGGTTACAAGTCAGAAGTCAAATGTCGGAAATCAGATTTTGGATTTCAATTGTGTTATGTGGTACATTCCATAACTGATGGCTAATATCATAATTCACAGGAGATCTGAGATCACTTAAATCACCAGTTGCAGTTCTGAGGTCAAATGTCGGAAAACAGATTTAGAATGTTGGATGTATTATTTGATGCTTAATGTCAGATTTCGGAAATAGGAGAGCAGAGGTCAGAGATCTAGTTCTCCTCTCTATATTAGAGGACACGACTGCAGGTAAACTGTATAATTTAATAACGTCCTAAGGGCGTAAAACCCAATCTTCTATATACATTCATCATCATCATCAGCCACATAACGTCCACTGCTGAACATAGGCCTCCCCTAAAGATTTCCAGACGGACCTGTCAAAAGCGGCCTGCATCTAGCGTGTTCCTGCGACCTTTATCAAGTCGTCTGTCCACCTATACAGGGTCATTTTTACATTGCATTACTAAATAAAACCACATATTCGTCTTTACCTCTTCTAACATCTTGCCAAAATCATCCATGAATAACGAATATTGTTGCCAAAAATCCCGGTAGTAGTTTTCAATTTTTTTGAACATTTCGTAGTTTAGTGCGAATATGGTTTGTGCGAAAGTGTATTTCTGAATGAAAGTATAATGTTGCCGCTGCGACGAATTATCTTAGAGCAGTAGTAGTGGCATAAGGTCGTGTAAGCTTAAAGTTACTTTTTATTAATATTTATTTTGTTCGAAACTTACACTTTTTTTATTTTACATCTATGGTTAAAATAACTTAATGGAAACCGTTACTTTTGACGAGATAAGTATGTGATTTCATTTATTAACGCAATGTCAGAATGACATTAGCATGATAATATGCTAATATGGATAACAGGTAGGATAGATAGGTATTACTTACTGCTCTAGACTGCCTCGGTGGTGCATTTGTATTGCGTGCACGGTACGATACGACTATCGCGCTAAGGTCTCGGGCTCGAATTCCGGGTCAGGCAAATTTATATAGGGTCTCTCTACTCTGTATCAGTCCGAAGTCTGGAAATGTGCCCCGTTATTGGCAATAGACCCGACACTGATTATATGAGACCCTACATAGCTGGAGAAATGTGTATGATTTATGTCTCTACTTATTTCTGAAAAGGGAAAAAGGCATTATGCCTCGATAGCGTAGTTGTATTACGGTACGACTGCAAGGCTGAGGTCTCGAGTTCGATCCCCGGGTCGGGCAAAGTGATATTGGATTTTTCTATTCAGTATCAGCCCGGAGTCTGGAATTTGTGCCCGATATGGCGATAGGCTCGCCCCCTATCACATCATGGGACGGAATACGCACGGCGAAAAGTGGGTGCACCTCTACATGTAGTTGTACATGTAGTTGCGCCTCTGCCTATCCCTTCGGGGATAAAAGGCGTGAGCATGCGAAAAAGGCATTATGTATGTAATATACTAGACTAGATTATGTTTTCGGCTTCGCCCGTATGAAAAACTTTTCCCGGTATAAAAGACCTTCACTGTAATGTTCCACAGTGCCATCTGAAAGAAGCGACGCCAACGCCATCTATTTTTAAAAAATATGGAAAATATTACTTGCATAAAAAGTATAGCAGGATTTAAGCGTAGTGTAACTAATTATGCTAACTCAGGTCATGGTCTATTGGTATGAAAAATCCGTTCAGTTGTTTCAGCGTTGACTTCTAACAAAAATCCAAACATTTTCACAAACTTTTATAAGATTAGTAAGATATGATAAGGTTTTAGGCCTTAGTCCATAATCTAGTGCGTATTCCTCACAATGTTTCGAAATTGTACCCAGAACTACCCAGTTTATATTTTTTCATGTAATTTCAAGGAATAACCAAACAAATACAACGTGAAATAACCTAAGACCTACCAACAATCTAGGAACTGACAGCCCCGCCTTCCCCCAGATTGCACAAGATTGTAGCGAGATTGTTTCTACACCAAATATCCAGATAGGCAGGACGTAGCTCCTCACTAACAATTTAATAAAGTAGAGTGGAATAAACAGCTCGCTTACTTTGTTAACACGATGAAATGTAGTCGTTCGGGTATATTTTTCAGTATGTAGCTTTTATATGGAGCATACTTTAAAATTGCAAAATATAGTCATTGCCTATGAATTGAGGGTTGTTCAGTGCAGTAATTTTGTACAATTTTGTGTTTCTGTGCGACACTTCTCGCGTCAATTTTTTTTAATGCGTTGCGTCAATGTTACCCCACTGCATTAATTGATGGTAAATGGCGTAGCGTCAAAATAGAGTTTCGACTGACGAGATAAACCATCGCCAGTCAATACAATTATACCAGCCTTATAAATAATACAAATTGAAAAAAAAAACAATCAAGATAATAATTCTACAGCCTATATTACTCAGAGACTATATTACAGCTACTAAGCGACGATAGCCTAGTTAAGAATGGAACGAACTGCCAAGACAAATGCCCGCAGGTTCAAACCCAAGGGCACGCACCTCTGAGACTGACTTTCCTAAAGTTATGTGTGTATACTTTGTGAATTATCGCTCGCTTTAACGGTGAAGGAAAACAATGTGAGGTAACCTGCATACCTAAGAAGTTCTCTATAAGAATTTCGAAGGCATGTGAAGTATGTCAACGCGCACTAGGCTAGCTGGACTAACGCCTAAACCAACAGCAGCATTGGTACAGTACAGCCCTGGTAATATTATTTATTACTAGGTACTTCTTGCGGGTTCGCCCGCGTGAAAATCCTTTCCCGCTACCAAAGTCCCCAAAAACGCGAGCGCCATCTATTTAAAAAATGATTATTTCTAATCGGAGCAAATTACCAGGGTACAAAGTAGGCTAAGTGGCAATCCACGACATGATTTAACATCCATATATTTTCATTTACTTTCGCATTCATAATATTAGTAAGAAGTAGAATAAAATAATAATATACCTATTCACATTCTGAGATTACTACACTCAGATAATACGTTTCCCTATTAGTAAAAATGTAAAGAAATACGCCAAAACCTACAAACAATGTCATAGTCTCTGTATCTTTATGCGAAGTAATAACAGTATCTTGTTATTACTCTAATGAAAAGCACAAAAACCTGTACTTAGGAGTAACTACGCACTAACTACCAGTTGCCTGTACTGAGAGGTATATTAACAAGAACATTCTTATGTAGCACTAGAGCTTCGCCCGCGTGAATGAGTTTACCAGTATAAAAAGCCTATGTCCTTTCTAGGGTCTCAAACTATCTCCATACCAAATTTCATCGAAATCCGTTCAGTGGTTTCGGAGATGTGCAGTAACAAACAAACAGAAAATCATTGACGAACTGAAAAGATAGAAACAAGATTTAAATTTGAATATTTTATTTTGGTTTTTAACAATCTTAGTTGACAGTGTTCACAAACGCTGTCGGAGGCATAACACGCTCACTTCTCATAATTTGATTGGTGATATAGGCAGAGCAACAAAATCTCGGAGTGAGCAGAAGCCTCCGACTGCGTTTGTGAACACTGTCAACCATTGATGTATTAAAAAACCCTAATACATCAACGCTGTCAACTAAGATTATTCAAAACCAAAATAAAATATTCAAATTAAAATCTTGGTTCTATCTTTTCAGTTCTTCAATGAATTTAATGAAGATGGCAGATATTGACGCAGTCGGGTATTTGTTTTTTTTTTAAATATTTTTTATCACATTTCTTTCAATGTAAAGTCACATCGGGTTATACTGCTTTATTATAGTGTACATACACATACATGCACACTCACACCCTTTATCCGCGAAGGGTTAGGCAGAGGCGCAACTAGTGCACCCACTTTTCGCCGTGCGTATTCCCTCCCATGATGTGATAGAAGGCGAGCCTATCGCCATATCGGGCACAAATGCCAGACTCCGGGCTGGTACTGAGAAGAAATACCTAATATCACTACGCCCGACCCGGGGATCGAACCCGAGAACTCAGCATGGCAGTCGTACGTATATACTGTACCTATATATATTATGTACTTTATTATAGAATATATATAGATTACGACTTATTCGTCGTATACATTTTTACCAACTTCTATATATACTGCCTCAGTGGCGTAGTTTTATTGCGTGCGCGGTACAACACCGTTCCGAGGTTCTGGTATCGAATCCCGGGTCGGGCCAAAGCGTTATTAGGTCGGATCAATATCAGCTCGGATTCTGGAATTTGTGCCCGATATGCGATAGACTCGCCTCATTATATCGTGGGAACACACAGGCGAAAAGTGAGTTCCCTGGTTGCACCTCTGCCTATCCCTTCGCGGCTAAAGGCGTGATGTATGTATATTATATATTCTACATAATATATTATTACGTATGGAAGAGATTTATGTTAAAATAAGCTTCGGAGGTAGAGCGAGCAACGGCCTCTGAAACAGAGGGCACATGTAAGGTGATGGCACTAATAATTTTGTCCTTTAAGAATTTTGTTTTGTTTGATATTTCTATGCCGATATGTATTTGCTCTAAAATATCTCTGTTTTAATTAATGGGTTGCTTGTTAACTCCTACCTCATTTAGTGACTCAAAATGATTACTTTGAAATGTTTGATTACATTTATATAATTAAATTGCGTAGAAACAAAAAAAATGTATGAAATGATTGCAAAAATGTTTTTATAAATCACCTTTTGTTCTTTAGTAAATAGAAAAATCATCGCAAAAAAGATTAATTCATTATTTCTACAACTGTTCCAATTAGGATTCAGTTTATGTTTTATCGAAAATTGCATAAAAAGCAACGTTTGTATCCAATATTTATTCTTTCACCTCAATCAACAGAAATAAATTTGATTGTAGTGTATTTATCTCGGGGCTACACAACCTCTGCATGACTAGACCATTACTTCTGAATGCAGTCAGTGTAAAACAACTTAACTGATAATAATAATAAATATAATACCAGCCCTGTATTATATACTGCCCACTGCTGAGCACGGGCCTCCTCTACTACCGAGAGGGGTTAGGCCTTAGTCCACCACGCTGGCCTAGTGCGGATTGGCAGACTTCACATACCCTCGAAATTCCTATCGAGAATTCTCAGGTATGTAGGTTTCCTCACGATGTTTTCCTTCACCGTTAAAGCGAACGATAATTTATACACAATACACACATAACTTCGAAAAGTCAGAGGTGTGTGCCTTGGGTTTCGAACCTCCGGACATTGTCTCGGCAGACCGTTCCATTCCCAACTAGGCTATCGTCCACTTAACTGATATTATTATAAAAACTAATTGTCATCCAGTGGTCGAAATTCGACCGCAGAGTCGTCTTTAATTTATTTGCAACATATATTATAGAATATAGATACATTTTATTTTTCTGCACTCTTTCTCTATATAAACTTTTATTATGCCAAATTTTACACTCCTCTGTACGTCTATGTGCTTAAAAAAATGAAAAAAGTTTTTTCTTCGTGAATAATTATATGGATAAGCGTGATTAACATCACTTCCATTATTTTAATAGTAAGTTAAGGATAAAATTCTAGCATTATTAAACAAAAGTAAATGCAGAAATTTGTGAGTAGGAAAATGAAATGGTATGAAAATCGATGATGATGGAATTTTGCTCGGGTTTCCAACCTAAATCCTGACTTTCTTCTTCGGATCGTCATTGCCAAGTTAGTTAAATGTGAGTAGGTTACCTAGGGAAGGACTTTATAAAACTGAAGCGATTATATTTTTGTTTTGCTTTGTTTTTTTTAACACGCTCATGTTTAATACTTTTACTCCGATTCAAAAAAATCTTTCACTAATAAAAGACATTATTCTCATGTGTAATAAGGCTCTTATTCCTTTGACTAGAATATAACGCAGAAAAGCGCAAGCAGAAGCAAATCATAAATCCGGAACAAGACTAAACAACTATCGATTAACATGAATCGCTTCTTCATCAGCATTACCCTAACACATAAAGCCCCAAATAACCATTTAAGTTGACCCCCTCATAATCTAGATCCTTATTCATCATTATCAGTTTAAGCGGGTCAGCCACTTAATATGTATAGGGCGTCGCGAATGTTTCGCAAGTAAATGGACGGAAACAGTCTGCTAAGTCGGAGCCAATCAAGAAAAAGCTTTCGAGGAAACTTTGCGCAGCACTGTACTTAATCTGGGGAAATCAAGACTGGCGTAAACCACATTGAATTGCAGTTGGGTTATATTTTGTTGAATTCAGTCTGAATTCTCAGAAAGTATGTCTATTAGCTTCATTAGGTGCTTCTGATTTATTTTATGGCTCTGAATGAGGAGTTTTTATTCCTAATGACAAGCGGCACTGTTATAAAGACCTCTAGAATTTTGTAAAACACTGTATTGTGCTCTCTGAGACGTTAGAATTAAATTTTCATATTGCCCACTTACACGTCTAGTATCTTATCTATACGAGAATGCAACTATTGTATGCAATATTGACGCTTAGTAGCAAAAATGGCGACATCGCCAAAGGCTTTTTTTTATGGCATTGAATGACGAGACGAGCATGCCTTTCGCCTGATGGTAAGCGATACGACCGCCCATAAACAGTAGTAACACCATACAGCACCTTGAGTTACAAAGTACTGTGTGGCATTCCACTGCACTCGTCATGCTGAGACATAAGATGTTAAGTCTCATTATGTCCAGTAGTTTCACTGGCTACAATGTCCTTCAAACCGAAACACAACAGTGCATGCACACTGCTGCTTGGCGGTAGAAATAGACATTGCGGTGGTACCTACCCAGACGGACTCTTACATATGACAGACCTACCACCAGTAATGGGAGTTTAATACACCTGTTTTCCAAATCAAATGTTAGATCCAGTTTCAGAGATAAGGTTCAAAACACTAACCTAACCGCACCAATCTCTCGAAACGTAATAACACTCGTCATCAAACGAGAAAAGTGAACTCGCTGGCGTGCCAATAAAGCCCATTCTCATAGTCGCGTTAAATATACAAAAGGAGCGATATAAAGTGATACAGTTTTCTATTCGGTCTCATTTTTATTGCCCTCCTCGTAAAAAGGTTATGGCGGCAGGTACAACCGTTGTTTAAGAGGCTTCGCGTCAATAAAGTAGGGGCCAAATACATAGAAGTTTATTTGATCATAGCTTCATATTTTTTACTTTAGTGTTGTGAATAAACGCTCTTTTCGGATCTTTACATTTATTTCGCCACGTTAAGTCACTTTTGTTGTTATGTGGTGGACTAAGGCCTGAACCCTCTCAGTAGTAGAGGAGGCCCGTGCTCAGCAGTGGCCAGTATATAATACAGGGCTGATTGCATTGCAGTGCATTGTAAGTCACTTTGTTGTCTGTTTGGAATGCAGGAGATTTTAATCTACGTATTTCGACGAGCTGAAGTATTTTTTATGCAATTAAACTCGCTTTCTTTTCCGTTTGTATTACAAGTTTTCGATTAAGGATGTAGCATGTTTTTGGCGTAACACATATTGTTTTCACCTACTTACATCATTTTAAAGGATCAAACTAATCAATAAAAAAAACCATTTGCTCCCTATTTCGCCCGGTCAGCCATAGCAACGCATTCGCCCGGAGAAGCCCACCGTACCGTGAGATGCAGCCTCTTGCTGCCACTCGCTGCCGGCACTTGCCCCCAGCGGGATTTAAATTAAAATATTACGCTTTTATTAAAACACGGCTCGAAGGTTTTTTATATCGGGGAGCCGATTTGCTGAAAGAGCCCTCGGCTATTCATTTGCGTGTTCAACTGTATTTTTGTTTGCTTATATTTGTATGAATAGTGAATACTGTGACGGTTTTAATTTTCAATAATAGTGTAATTTGTAATATTGTAAGTATTTTAGGTCCGTGAGTCATTTTCTATCTTTATAAGCTGTTAGTAATTTGTATAACCTCTTAATAATATCTACGTACATTTTCCGTTGTAATATTAGATCAGACTTGAAAGGTTCTAAAACCTATGATGTACTGACTCGCTTTTGCTAGCAGCTTCGCACGCGTGGATGAGTTTTTCCGGAATAAAAAAGTAGGCTATGTCCGTCCCAGGGTTTTAAACTATCGCTACACAAAATTTCATCGAAATCTGTACGGTTCTTAAGTGTATGGCGTTCAGACAGACAGACAGGCGCGGGGACTTTGTTCTCTACAGTGGCCTAGCGTGGTTGGGGCGGTTCGCCCCGGGCAGCACTTTAGGGAAGCGGCAAAATGCATAAAATAAAACCTTTTAGTTTTTTTTTACTTTCAGGGACGAGGGGAGGGGTTGTATACGTGACTCTTATTTTTTTATATGACCTTTTGGGGCCTTGGGGCGGTAAATTTTGGTTCCGCCCCCGGAGACAAGAACTTACGCTACGCCACTGGTTCTCTGTGGGATCTTATGATTTTTGTTTTTTAACAAAACTGGAAGCGTCCAGGAGTCGTGGACAAAACGCAATTGAATGCGCGATACAAAGCATTTTATTCGAAGGGCAGAGATGGGTCCAGCGGCTGTTAGGGGCCTGAGTATCGCATGACGTGGGTCACTGAAGGAAGATGTTTTCAGAGACCCTTACTCTTGGTGTGAGTTAATAAAGTTTGATTGTACAAGTGCTTTTTTATAACATGTATACTCGCTGAAAATCGACAAAAATTACTATGAACTTAGCGACCATGTGTACTTACTAAGCTCTAATTTACCGCACTAGATTATTTTCGGTAGAAAATGTAAATTTGTAACAAATTTACCAAACCATACTTATTGATTTTTTAAATTATTTATTAATAAAAAACTAATTAAATGTAAATCATATTACAATTGTTACCGTTTGAAAATGTATCCTTCTAAAAAAGCTGCACTAGAAAGTCCCTTAACAACAAAAAACATAGTAATAAAACAGTGAGAACTCATAGTAAGATCTACGATAACGTAAGAGGAAATAAGGGCTCGTTCGAGGCCCGGTATTGCTGCAAGAAACATTTCGTGTGATTGGCTCTGTGGATCACACCACAAGGATGTGGGACGGGTACTGAGCTCTAAATATGTTTGGCAGAAACTTTGGACCTTGACTCCTAGTCTGGAATACGACAGAACTTTCGATTACTATATTTCAGAGATAAAAGGATTTAAAGTGTTAAGAGTCAATATTAAAGTTTTGTTACTTAACCGATTTTGACAAATTCTTTCACTATTAGGAAGCCACATGTTGCCCGTGCTATAGGCTGTTTGTTATCTCAGGAACAGGCGTAAAATAGCATACCTTCTCAAACAAACCGTTTGTTTAAATCTGTCAATGAAGAAGTTAATATGGATATATCTATACCGTCACATTCTGTGGAGGAAATTTTCTAAAGAGTACATGCCACATCCACATTAAACTTGAGAGCATTAAGGTATCGTGTAGTAGCAGCACCAATTGGTTGCGAAAAAGTGTCCACTTCATTTGCTTTTATAGGCTTCTGCAGCCAACATTGCCTTACTTTTGACTTTTTGGCCAGACCGAGCGATAATTCACAAAGAATACACACATAACTTTTTAGAAAAGTCAGAGGTGCCTGCCCTTGGGTTTTGAATCTGCGGACATTTGGCTCGGCAGTCCGTTGCACTCCCAACTAGGCTATCGCCGCCGCCAACGCAATGCATCAAATGAAGGTTTATAGCCAGTTACGATTGCTTTGGTTTCTCTTAATTATGAAAACAATTATCATTGTTAATGAAATCAGCAATGCAATGCAATGCAATCAGCCCTGTATTATATACTGCCCACTGCTGAGCACGGGCCTACTCTACTACTGAGAGGGGTTAGGCCTTAGTCCACCACGCTGGCCTAGTGCGGGTTGGCGGACTTCACATACCTTCGAAATTCAGTGAACTTCTCAGGTATGCAGGTTTCCTCACGATGTTTTCCTTCACCGTTAAAGCGAACGATAATTGATAAACAATACACACGTAACTTTGAAAAGTCAGAGGTGTGTGTCTTGGGTTTTGAACCTCCGGACATTGTCTCGGCAGACCGTTCCATTCCCAACTAGGCTATCGTCGCGTTTTTCAATGAATGAAATCAGCACTTTCTTTTAAATAAAAATTATGTTTTTATTGTTTATAGCTCTAGTTACGGCAATCATAATCAAGAAGTTATATTAAAAATGCTTATCCGTTTTAGGCATTTTTCTGAAATTAATATTTTTTTTTTAATATCTGCTGTAATTTCGGATATCCGCTTCAAACAAATAACTTTTTCACATCTTAGACTTTCAGTATGAAAGGTTTAATCTCTATCTACTTAGGCTAATCGTGTCAACTGCTTCGGTACATCCGTTTAATTGTAAAACAAAGTAGCGAGGAGCAAACAAAAGTTAGTTATGAAAAAAGTTGCGTTCGAAGCTCTGAATCGGTCAGTAGGTCTTTCCATTGTTAACTTTATATGTGAATGGCACTGATGGGAGCTCTGACTGGCAATAAACAATATTTTACACACACACGCTTATATCCCGGAAGGGACACAGGCGCAACTACCCACTTTTTACCACGTTCCATAACACGATAGTGAGCGAACCTATTGCCATATCGGGCACAGAATCTAGAAACCGGGCTGATACTGAGTGGAAAAACACAATATCACTTTGCCCGACCTGGAGATCGAGACCTCAGCACAGCAGTCGTACCTTAATAAAACTACGCCACCGAGGCAGTAAACAATATTTTAATAGTTTAAAAAAATCAACGGTGTCAAGAGCGTAGCATGACACTTAATCTGCCTACCCCTATGAGATAAGGGTAAGTATGTGTACTTTCAAAGTGGTAGAGAATGTAGAGATACGCTGTATATTGGTGAACGGAATGAATGGGCTTGATACTAGTTAATGTGTTACAAAAAATAGACGTCGTTAGACAAACATATAGACGCGACGGGGGACTTGGTTTTATATTATGTAATGATAAATTTTTTTTAATGCATAGAATGACGAGACGAGCATGCCGTTTGCCTGGTGGTAAGCGATACGACCACCCATAAACAGTAGCAACACCATCCCTTACCTTGAGTTACAAAGTAAGTACTGTTTGGCATTCCACTGCACCCGTCATCCTGAGACATAAGATGTTAAGTCTCCAGTAATTACACTGGCTATAATGTCTTTCAAACCGAAACACAACAGTGCATGCACACTGCTGTTTGACTCTTACATATGAGAGACCTACCACCAGTAAATTATATACTTTGATTGTGCAGCCTTAAATCCATATTTTGCTACTGTTATTGTACTTCCAACGGGTGAGAACCTGTTGATAAGAAACACAAGGCCTACACCGGGGGCCAGTCTTTCATACATTTTTTGTACTTTATTTATAGTAACATTTTATCTGATGATGAGATAATGAAAAAAAATATGATTCCCCGAGGCCTAAACTCTCCTGTTTCCTAATCGCTTCGTTTCCTCATTACCGGCAGCGCGTCCATGTCCTAGCATTGTAGATGTTTATAAAAAGGATGTGTAGTTCAGTTAATTTGTTTATTTATCCAAATTATAGATACAATGCTCTTTAAAATACACAATATTATGATTTTTTTTTTAAGATACGCCATCGACAGTTACACATGATAGTTTATGATACAATTTACTAAAAATAACATTGGACATTGCGTTCAATCATTATAGGTGAATTCAATATTCTTGATATTATTTTAATAAAGTACTAACATTAATAGATCAGCATGCAGTATTAAATCAAGTGCAATTGTGAACTTATGACTAACAAATAATAATTATATGCTATATATATATGCTGTATTTAATATATCCTAAATAAACATAATTATTATTCTATAGTATAGGTGTGTGAGAGTGTGTGTAATCAGGTGACCCATTAGTCTATCCTATGCTAGTACAAAACATTTGAATTGTGATACAAAAAACACGCGATATTTCTAAACAAAGCTCACTCAATATTTCATGTCATAATAATTGAATATCTGATGTCACGTTGTTCGTCATTTTTGCTGTTATAAAATATTTTGGATGTGGATAAACTATTTACATTGGACTGTTTTTTATTCATAGAGTTACATGTTAGGTTTTTTTGAAGTAAAAACTTCTTTGGCGGCGTTGAGCACTTTTCTTGGTATGGGTATAAAATGTTAAACTCGCGTCAGGACACGTGACCTGATCGAAAATTCGTAAGACGGAGGCAGAGTAGACCGCCGGCGCGGCGTGGGCGAGAAATTAATTTATGTAATATAAGTTGTCATTTTTGTATACGATAGCGCAATAAATAAATATTGTATTTAACCACATAAATGCTAGTACTTTTATACTGATAAATAAAGCAATTCATGCGAAATTATTCCCTAACCATTCAAAAATATTCAAAAATGCACAACGTTAATGTTCAAGTTTTCACTTCTGCCGGCACTCCCGGAGTGCAACCCGTTGTTTTTTTAAATACTTGTTTTTGCTCGCAGCACCGCCCGCGACAAAACCTTTTATTGATTTATGAGCAATTAATTATGTCAAAATAGGATTTGGTGTGCCGGTGTGATAAATTTGATCCTTTTAATCGTTTGTAGCGTAGATTTTTGTACAGTCAGCAGCATAAGTATCTGTAGAAAATCTAAATTTCATATCGCCTATATACGCGTTCAGTTAAACCGACTTTTTTTTTCTTTGTTTGAAGTAAAGGTAATCTCTTTAATTTTATTTTTGTGAAGAGAAAAAGTCGATTGATAAAGAACACAAAAGTATGTAGGCAATTTGAAATTTTGAATTTGTTCAGCTACTTATGCTGCTGACTGTACCATAGCAGGAGACCGCCACTTTATATAGTGCAATACATTATTAAAATATATTGATAGTATAGCTTAAATATACACTGACGCCTCTTATCTCCGAAGGGGTAGGCAGCGGCGCCACGAATGCACCCAATTTTCGCCATGCGTATTCCATCCCATGATGTGATAGGGGGCGAGCCTATCACCATATCGGGCACAAATTCCAGACGCCGGGTTGATACTGAATAGAAAAATCCAATATCAGTTTGCCAGACCTGGGGATCGAACCCGACCGCATTGCAGTCGTACCGTAATACAACTACGCACCGAGGCAGTGATAGTATAGCTATAGTTTATTAATAAACTTTACCATCCTACGCCACATTTTTTTTGTTTTTTTCCCACTGACACGGCTAAGTGACCCTACTGCACCTAATGGTACGCGAGGATGGGTTCAAATATAATGTTAACTTACGAGAGATGATTACCACTCGTCAGTCGATACAATTATGCCGGCCTTGTTTTATGGCATGAATGACGAGACGAGCATGCCGTTCGCCTGATGGCAAGCGATACGACCACCCATAAACAATAGCAACATCGTCCAGCACCTTGAGTTACAAAGTAATTTTAAGTTTCATTATGTCCAGTAGTTACACTGGCTACAATATCCTTCAAACCGAAACACAACAGTGCATGCACACTGCTGCTTGGTGGTAGAAATAGAAATTGCAGTGGTACCCACCCAGACGGACTCTTACATATGGGAGACCTACCACCAGTAAACCTGTTTGAACCGGATATACACTGGCTATTCCCGGAACACCAACTACCATGGGCCACTATGGCGAGCTTTAACACCTTACGGTGGTCGCTATCCGGGCATTTGCAAGATACATCATACCAGCATTTAATTATATAAAAATGAACCCACACCTCATGAATATCTAGCCCATAATCGCATCGTTAAGCTTGGCGTTTGGCACCGCGAACATATCGTAGAGCTCCCTATGTCGCCTAATGAGTGCCTAATTGAATCGCTCATTGCAAGCCCTAATTGCGTCTGCAATTATGCCCACTTCATTCGTAATACGGCATTGGATCGCTGCGCTGTGACGTCATACCGGAAATTTACAATGGATTTTTAACGGTTGAATTAATTGGTTTGTGTAAGAATTTAGTGTTAATCCTGCTAATAACTGTGTAATGGGTATATAAATACAGGTACTTACCTACATTATTAGATGGTTACTATGTTAAACTCGGGGAATACTTATAAATTAAAAAAGATTTATTCAATATACTTTCACACACTGAAACGAAATAATATCAACACATTAAGAGTAAGTACACCCATTATAATTTATTTTGTCATGTCTAAAGTTGAATCATAATGTAGTGCCATGCAGAACTTTGAAATTTAAAGTATGCGATGTTGATACTGTTCATGGACAACCACTGTCAGCAAAGCAACCCGCTCGTTCCATCATTCAGTTGTTTTACTAATACATTTCCAGTTCGTGGATTTAATATCCATTCAAAAAAAATATAATTTTATTTCAAAAACAATTTAAATATCAACGATTAAATGTACATAACTCGAAAAGCAGCCATTTTACGGATTATATTCAGCCGTCGCTCATCGTCCACTTCTGTTAATTGCTGTTTAATAATACGTCTGTTTTCGTTCGTCATAAGTAGAATTCGAAATGGTCAAAATATGGATATAATTTGCAAATTACAAATGTAATTTCATTTCAGTATTGGTAGTTATACATTTTAAACGTAAATGTACTTAATTAATTGTTAATTTTTTGTTGTTTACAAAGCTCGTACGCGAGTTAAAATGGGTTGTTATTAAAAGCGTTGTAAAGTAACAATTCTACGTGGTGACAAAAGACAAAGAAAAAATCTCTAATTCTTTACTTAAAGGTTAATACGCATACTCACGCCTTTTATCCCCGAAGGGGTAGGCAGAGGCGCAACTAGTGCACCCACTTTTCGCCGTGCGTATTCAGTCCCATGATGTGATAGGGGGCGAGCCTATCGCCATATCGGGCACAAATTCCAGACTCCGGGCTGATACTGAATAGAAAAATCCAATATCACTTTGCCCGACCCGGGGATCGAACATGAGACATCAGCATTGCAGTCGTACCGTAATACAACTACGCCACCAAGGCAGTCAAGTTTACTTAAAGGTCCAATAACAATTTACTATCAAGAGCCATGCTAGCCTGCTGATATAAAAATCAAGGTGTTATTTGCTGAATTCAATACTTCAAATTTGTATATTAGCTATAGTATTACTTATTAGACGTCACAAAGTTTTTAAGTATATTTAATAACACAAAGAATAGAGTTGGGAGCGCGATTCCGATATTTATATTAAAATTCGAATACCTATTCTTAATATAATTTCCATGATTGAAGTCGTTTGGTTTCGCGATTTTCGCCTCTATTGCACGGCATCGGAAGTTTTATTTATTTTGTCAACATATACAATTCATAAGTAAAGTTGTTCCCCTCGTATTTGTTTTTTGAAAACAAATGCGTACTAACCACGGGTATGTAATATACATGCTAACAAATCGAAAACTTCCAAAACCCACTCCACCGCATCATGAATAAATAAACGTAACGCGAAAGGTTACGTTCAAAGCAACGTAAAAATTCCAACGGGTTCATTTTTAGAAAAAATGGCCGCGAATTTAAAATCGGAGTGAATTCGACGTAAATTTACATTTTTGATTACGTAATTGTACCTTGGAATTTTTGGATTTTTCACAGCTTCCTGTAGATTTGTTTTTGACATTTGCATTTTTCAAACTTTGTTACGTTTGCAATTAGTCCTCGGTGGGAGGGCCAAAGTCGTGATTGTATGGCAAAAAGTGGCAAGTAAGTAATGAAATTTGATTACAAAGTCAAACATGAATATTTATTTTTAATGAATATACATTGTGCTTAATTACAATATTTTTGTATAAGGAACACTGTTATTTATAAATTCTTTACTAAGTGCTGAATATTTCACGAATAAAATTTAAAATGATATTTTTCCATAGACAAGAATGCAACGTCGATTTTTTTTGTATTAAGTACTTAGTTGAGTTTTGGCGGGAACTTGGAAGTGTCATGAGGTGCTCTTGTTTTAATTCATTATTTTGGTGATACTTAGTGTTATATTGCATAATTATGGTGGTATATTATCCAATATAGTTCTATTAAAGAGCTCAAATGAAGTGTATTGAAATAACTGTGTTAATCAAGTGTTTTTTTGTTGCCACCAAAACTCCTCGATAAAGTCTTGGTAAGGTAGCCACTGCTTTACTTCGGCATACTACACATAATAAAAAAAGACAACCCAAACTTGACATTGGCAAAATGTGAAAACACAAGTGCCATAAAAAAAATAAAAAAAAATAGTACCTAGTTATTAGGTATATCATTGTAGGTTTAATAATATAAACGTTTTGTTATGTTATAATAAACACAGTACCGAAACTCTTTCGTAGATTTAATATATGTTGAAACTCGAATGGATGCTGGATGATAGATGATAGAAACTGAACACGCTGGATGCAGGCCGCTTTTGACAGGTCCGTCTGGAAATCTTTAGGGGAGGCCTATGTTCAGCAGTGGACGACATGTGACTGATGATGATGAAACTAGAATTACTTGTAACCATAAACGCATCGATTAACAAATTAATTGAATATTACTTCAATAATGCTTAAAAACAAAGATAATTTTCCTAAACTATCAATTTCATCACACTAACGCCATCTAGCGACTCCTCAACATTAGCAACAACGAACGAGTGTAGAGTTCAAGGGCCGCACCACACGCGCAGTTTTGTTACAAATCAACCGCTGGCTAGCTAACTGCGCGTAGGCGAGTTTGAAATACGCACTATGTCTGAGCAGATAGAGTGTAAACTGCCTAGTGCTGAATGCTGATATGCATATAAAGGGTTAGAGCGGGAAAGGTGTACATCTAAATATCATCAAAGTCTAGTGTAGTAATAGAGGGTAAGTTTGTCGATACATCAAGAAAAACTTGTCCGGACAGAATCTTCCGAGTTGAGTCTGCCAATAATTTTGGTACTAATAGCATTTTTTAAACATAAACGAATGACGACCCAAACGCCGTAAAAAATCCGCAGTCAAAAAACCCGAATGTATTGAATTATTGATTGATGCGTATAAAAAGGAAACTTGGTTGTGCGCGAGCGATCAAGCGAATTATCGTAACATCTACGAAAACGAGCGTGTGTGATACGATAAAAAATAAGGCCGATGACAACCCGTCAAGCATGCTTGAATGAGCTAATATAGCAGATTGACGTTGAACAAGTGCGTCCTTTTACTAAGTCATCTTGTTAGTTAGGGTATTTTATAAATTAAAATGTACAAAAATAAATTTTTAGTTATAGACAAACCTTCCCAAACTCCAAGAGATACTGTCGGCACAAACAATAAATTTGCCAGTCCCACCGAAAAAATGTGCAAACGAAAACTACCCAAGTGCAGTTTTGCAGTACGCATAAATCAAGACAGGAGCTCCGTAAAATGCACGACCGCTTCATACTCGAACAACTCTCGTTGGAGTTGGTAAACAGTTGAATTTGCCAGCTAAAGTGGGCTTACACTTCTCTGATACGTTTGGAGATTTATTGAATACACTGATGTATACTTAAACTCACGCCTGTGCAGGAGAACGAAATTATAGAACTAGTGCAGCCATAATTTGAAAAAATCTATCAATCCATAGAGATACCATTTTACGATAGAGAATTTCTATTGTTTTCTAAAGAAAAGAATCTGTTAATTTTTTTTTTAAAAAACCCCAACCATTACTTTATGAATGTCATCAAGACGGTTAAATTTAAAATTATAGTTTTTTCTTTATGCACATAAGACTATTCAGCCAGTGTTTATCAAAGGTTATAAATTATCATAACCAACTTCATCTAAATAAAAAATATGACTATTCCAAATTTAAAATAATATTTTTTTGTTGAACAGGCAATGCGACGAGTTTTAATAAAGAGGTTTATTTGAAACATGACTGCAGTACTATGATTTATTACACGAAGATACGAGAATACAAGCGCATTAAATCAAACAAAAATAAAATTAGGGACACACTCTAAAATAAATTTAATTCAAAGTAATGTACATTATAATTTGCAAATGCAATTCGCGTAAAGAACGTAGTGTCGTATAAAACAAAGCGTGCGACGCACAACACATGTTAAAAATGTTAAAATGAAAAGTGTTCGCGGCGACTTCTCATTAGTATCCGACAGGTTCCAACTGCCAAGTGTCCATGGATTTTGTTACACCATGCCGTAAATAGGGCATATAATGATGAATACAAGCCTTACTTCCTACTTCAGATTTTAAATTATGATTAGAAGTCTGATAACAGGGTGGTGTAATCAGAGGAAGCGAAAGTGGTGTGCCAGAATCGAGCAAAGTGGCAATCCATGGTCTCTGCCTACCCCTATGGGATAGAGGCGTGATACTATGTATGTAAGTATGTAATCAGTGAAATCCAAAATATAAAAAGCATTGAAGATGTCAATTAAGGACCCAAATTGTGACCATACTATACATCTTAAACACAGCAAAACCTCATACCATCGTTTTAACGTCAGCAGGAGTCATTCTTAGGCCAACAAAATTCTGGCGACCGCGGAGTAAGGTCAGTCTTGCGACTCTGAGTAAACATAATATTACCATCACGTAGCATATTTTTGTAGTCATAATAAAACTGTATGTAATTTACCGAATTCGGTGTACGTTTAAAAGTTTGCACATTGAATTTATGACGAATAACTCATTTCTTTTTGAATCTACTTCAAGTGTCATTAATTATAATTTTTGAAAGTGACGTTCACTTAAACATTATTATCTATTGGTGGTACCGTTGCTCATATTTGCAAGCCCGGAAGTGGTCTGAACAATAATAAATTGATATTATAGAACCACTCACGCGACCGCGAAACACAGAACATGGTATCTAATTAATATTAAAAATTATTGAAACCAATTGTCACATTACACTATAGTAGGGACACACTAATCTGGCCGGTATGACATGACACGGTTTTGAATTTTTTGGGTAGACGTTC
The DNA here is from genome assembly GCA_947568825.1 of Sphinx pinastri. Taxonomy (NCBI): domain Eukaryota; kingdom Metazoa; phylum Arthropoda; class Insecta; order Lepidoptera; family Sphingidae; genus Sphinx; species Sphinx pinastri. The sequence continues at coordinate 1,631,533 of OX387623.1, forward strand.
TCACAGAGTTATCGCGTCGGGAAAAAAATTGAATTGTCATACCGGCCAGCTTAGTTTGTCCGAACTATAAGGCCCTTCGTACACAAGGCTACGCAAATCTTCGATACTCAACTATTTTAATCTTCAAGCGACTACCGCCATACAAATCCATTGAGGTTTGTACACGAGTCGCGTCGCCGACATTCGTCCTGCGACTCGCGACGTGCCAGTCGCGCGCTACCTACCGGACGAGATCGTCGCTACATAAATCACGGCGATTTCCAAGATGGCGGAGCAATTTTTAAATATTTAATTCGTTTCTGAGGTGGAGAAATATCCTTGTTTATATAATTATTCCTATTAGTGAAAGAATTTTCAAAATCAGTCCAGTAGTTCCTGAGATTAGTGCGTTCAAACAAACAAACTCTTCAGCTTTATAATATTAGTATAGATTTAAAATAATATTCTAAAAAGGAGATTACAGAAAAAGCTTGGGTGGCAGTAGGAAAGACCGATAAGATAGTAGTACAAAATTATAGTTTCATTATCACTTGTGTCAGACATTTTGGATAAAAAGTGTAATCTGCTTAGCCGGTACGCCTATAGTCACTGAGGCAATTCTCGTCTTGCGATTCAATGTCGTGTGTACGGACCGTGCGCTACTCGATACTCCCGACTTGATACTAATGTAGTATACAACATTAATATCGAAGATTTGCGTAGCCTTGTGTACGAAGGGCCTAAAATGACTGTCAGATTAGAGATTTCTTTTTCAAAAATAATATAATTCGACAGCTATCATAGATAGTGCTCTAATTTTTTGTTATTCATTCCGTCATAGCTAGGTTTTTTTTATGATATATGTGAAAAACGAGCATAGGGAACGTGCACGTCGTAATCTCTGCCATCTGGAGGCGCAATCTGACTCTTTTTCAGAACATCGATACTTGGCATTGACGTAAAATTCGTATTAAAAGGATGAAAAATAACATTTAATTTGTTGATAATGTATTGTTGTGTATCTGGATGCTCCAAACCATAAAAATAAACAAATCAAATAGTGTTAAATTATATTATGTTGCCAAGAATAGGACCTAAGTACTTACATTCCATGGTTATGTGAAAATCGACAAAAAGAATAAAAGCTGTATAAAACATACGTAGTTATGACTTATGAGTTCCAGAAGCATTTGGAAATGTCTTATTACGTAATTTATAAAAATAAAGGTGTTTTGAAGATAAAATTCAATACAAAAAAATCTGTTATTAAGGTAACACAACCTCCTAACTTTCTTAAATAACTAGCTCCAATGTAAAAAAAACATATTCTGGACACGCTGGGTATCAATAATATTCGCCCGGAACACATATTTTATCATTTTTGTCATATTAAAAGAATATAAGAAATAAATTATTGTCTTAAAAAGTTTCTTTTTTTATCCGCATGTGGCTCTTGTGTCGATTTTGTGCTGCCCCCTATAGTTCATACACGCTCCCTATACGGTTCACCTGATGGTAAGTAATCACCGCCGCCCATGAAAATCTGCAATACCAGGGGGCATAGAGATGCGTTCCCGGCCTTTTAGGTGGGAATACGCTCTTTTTTTTAAGGTGTTCCTCCTGATTCCTTTTTATCGTCTCATTCTGGGAGGATTGAGTCACCCTGTATATAATTTGGGTTCACACAGTTTTTATTTATTTATCTATTTATTGGTTAAGGATTGCTAACGGAGTTTACAATAATTCTTTTAAAATCTACACATATTTATATATATGTCTGTTGTCACTTACGTAATTGTAACTCTGGTTTTAAGCAATCACAGCATGAACCACAATCTTTAAAACAATAGAAAAAGCCTAAGTACTTAGTCTATCAATTGTATACTAACAGATAACAATATTACTGTAATTAAAAAAAATATATATTAAATGTAACAATACCTGATAAGAGTACTATGAGAGCATATAATTTAATAATATTAATATGATATTCCAATTTTCAAATATAAAACAACATATGTATTATGTAGATATATATTATAGGTAACAGTAACAAAATTAAATCAAACCTTATATTATAATAACACATCAAAAACTTATTTAATACATTGGTAACAATCAGCAATAGCCAATGACTAATAAGATACGTTTGATTTGTGATAAACTATCACTTAATTTTATGATTTACAAAGCATCATTATTCGATGCCTTCCAAAAATCCAAGAGGTAATAGGTTTCCTCTGTTTTCCTTCACGATTGGGTTTAAGATTAGGAACTTACTTAAATGAACCACAACACGAAACCATATCGCGATGTAGCTGCGCGGACATAAACCAACTAAAAATGTATGGAAAAATCTTCCAGAATTAATTTAATGCGCCTATAATAAAGATTTTACACTATAATTAATGATTATATATTACGCTTATGTTATTTTAATTGACTCTATCACCAGTTATGATGTAAAATCTAAAAGTTTTGAGGAATGGTGGCGCCATCTCTTGGCGGTTGGAGGAACTACGTAACAGTAGATTTGCGTAGAATATTAATATTATACTTGACAACAATCTTTAACATTTTTAAAGATATTTAAAAGGTGTTTCATATTCGTTTATACAATTGTAATTACAATTCATCAAATCATTGCCATAAAAAAAAATATGTATATCTGTACTAATAGTATAAAGCTGAAGAGTTAGTTTGTTTGTTTGAACGCGTTAATCTCAGGAACTACTGAACCGATTTTGAAAATTCTTTCACTAATAGGAAGCTACATCACTCCTGAGTGCTAAAGGCTACTTTTATCTCGGAAAAACGTTTCCACGCGGGCGGAGCCGCGCGCAAAAGCTATATTAATATATGAAGAAAAAACAATAAGAGGTGTCAAGGGACACCCGGATGGAGTGAAGTTCCTTTCGATTAATTAGTGAAGGAATTGTAATAAAATTTTATTTATATAACAGAGTGTGTATATATATAAATATATAAATATTATCCTATTTCCGTTCCAATACATAAGTTTCTAAAGAAAAAAACAAATAAATACGTGTGACACTCGGAGACTGCCGCGGTAAAGCTATTGCATAGCATTTTTATCACAAATTTTTATTGACTAGACACAAATTCGATCTTACGCTTACCACATAAAGTAGATTTTTAAACGCGAGCAAAGCACGTTTAGTCTTGTTATTGATAAATGTCAGTAACCAAAGTAGAATAAATCAACAAAATTTGAAAAAAGAATGTTACGTTCAATTCTTTTGTACTCGTGCCGTGCCAACGCTGGGGAAATAGCTTCTACGCAATGTATTTAAGGTTCATATTAGATTAGTAAGAAATGTTTTTAATGACTTTAATAAATAAAATAAATAAAAATATACTCGTTTCAAGAATTATAGCTTCTACGTATTGTATTTAAGGTTCATATTAGTAAGATAATAGCAAAAAGTGTGGTGACAACTCTTTATGAGATTTTTTTCCGTCCAGCCCCCGCGTTTCACAACGCGCGATAAGGAACTTCGTTCCAAAAACTTACAAACCTTTTTATAAGCACATTACTAGCACAGAAGTGAGTTAGATTTGTTATAATTAAAGTTCATATAGAGAAGACTACAAATAGAAATTATTAATTTCAACGAACGGGCGACGTCTACTTTTTATGAATACTTCCCAAGAACAGTATCTCAAGACACAAGATGGCCTGTTTTGAGAGACGCCGTAAGTAGGTTTTTATTTTTGCTTCACAAATCAAATTGTAGCATTAGCTGGTTCAATATATAAATAATAAAAAATAAGGCTTTTATTGCGTGCTTTTAAAATAAATAAATCGATGTAAAACGTTTACAATTGCAATAAAACTAGAAACGAATACTTAATATTATTATCATTACAGAGGTCGTACCCAAGATGATTTTCTACAAGAGTTAACGCTAATAGAAAAAAAAGCGTATGGGGATGACACATCCTATCCATAAATCTATCGCAAGGACACGCCATTCGCATATAGATATGAACATTTTGTTTTATCAATATTCATACTATGATTGTGAAAGTAACTTTGTGTCTAACGCTTTCACGACTAAAATTTGGTAGAGAAAAGAAAGAAAGGACATAGGATACTTTTAACAAATTTGACATAAATTCAATCCATACAGATTACACGAAACGAACAAAAGCTAGTTGTTGATGATGACGTATTCTTTGACAAATATCTTTAGAAAGTAAGTGATTACTGACCATTATGATACCATTGATAACAAACTGCCTCGGTGGCGTAGTTGTATTACGGTACGACTGCAATGCTGAGGTCTCGGGTTCGATCCCCGGGTCGAGCAAAGTGATATTGGATTTTTCTAATCACTATCAGCTCGGAGTCTGGAATTTGTGCCCGACATGGCGATAGGCTCGCCCCCTATCACATCATGGGACGGAATATGAACGGCGAAAAGTGGGTGCACTAGTTGCGCCTCTGCCTACCCCTCCGGGGATATTAGGCGTGAGTATGCGTTTATGCGTGATAACAAAGACCCAGGTATCCCAGGGAGCCGAGTGTTGTGCAATGCAATCAGTGTTGTATTATACAGGGTGTCCTATAAATGGTAGGACAAACTTTAAGGGGAGATAGCTTGAATAGTGCTCTACCAGGCATGAAAAAATGACCTCTATAAAAGTGTCGTCTGTTACTGGGCATGGATGCAATGTAATCAGCTGTATTATATACTGCCCACTGCTGAGCACGTGCCTCCTCTACTACTGAGAGGGTATAGGCCTTAGTCTACCACGCTGGCCTAGTGCAGGTTAGCAAACTTCACATACCCTCGAGATTTTTATGGAGAATTGTCAGGTATGTAGAGTTCCTCACGATGTTTTCCTTCGCCGTTAAAGCGAACGATAATTGATAAACAATACACATGTAACTTCGAAAAGTCAGAGGTATGTGCCTTGGGTTTTGAAACTCCGGACATTGTCTCGGCAGACCGTTTCATTCCCAACTAGGCTATTGTCCACTGCCGAGTGCAGGGTAATGTTATATTTTTTTATAAAAAAATAATAATTTGGTGGTGTTGCTGCTGTTAATAGACAGACGTGTAGATTCCTATCAGTTATCACCGTATTGCTCGTCTCGTCATTCACTCCCATTAAAAAGAACCAAATTAAAATGTACATAAAGTTTTATCCAGTGGTGAAACTGATTAAGTATATTCAAATCCGGTGTGAGTAGAACGCGCGGACGGCGCGCGGGGTAATTTGATTACGTATGCATTAAGTGCATTTACATTTCCCCGTGGAAACGATCTGACATCTCTTAGAGCTCGCAGCCCTTAATGACAGCGAGTGACGTTGAACAGACGAATTCTAATCGGCTGTTTAAAAAAGCCTTTGCGAAGTACGGAATTTAGATAATGTTTTATTTTTCTTGTTTGTTTTGTAACTGGCCATCTTCTATCATCATCAGCCACATGACGTCCACTGCTGACCATAGGCCTCCCCCAAAGATTTCCAGACGAACCTGTCAAAAGCGGCCCGCATCCAGCGTGTTCCTGCGACCTCTATCAAGTCGCATGCTATTAGCAATCATAAAATAAATAAAATGTTAGTCACGCTCCAGGTAATTTTGGGTGTACATACCTTTATAGATATCTGTATGAATTACTAGCTATAGTGTTACATTTATTGCGACCTTTATCAAATCAATGAATGGAGTGTATTTGCTTCCGTATACACGTAAATGTGTTCGCTTTTACACATTTCATGCAGAAAGCATTACCGCAACCGCGAACCCTGACCGCAACTTGGTAGCAATGTCTTTGGGTTGGCAAACTGCTCGTGAGGTCTGTATTTCTAGTATTTAGTGGATTCAAGGAAGGAAAACTAAAATGACATTTTCTATTATTTTGTGTTGTGTAATTATTTCTTTAAATACTATTTCGTAATTCGATATAGCTTTTTATTTCCTTTAAATTTGTATAGATAATGTCACTTGATGAAAAAATTCAGAACTTTTAGTTCATTTACTAGTAAATATTATATTTTACAGTGGATTAAATTTAGATAATTTATAAAAATACAATTAAGGAGCTTCGAGTATCACACATTATCTTGGTACCAAAATTAAGTATAGAACTTAATAAAATAGAATTACCAGCTATTTTTAATCAGTACTCACTTTTACCGTACAATTACATGTTCTAGAAATTGCAGTACACGTGTTCACTCCTACAACAATGAGTCTTCTCTTTAAAGGGATAGAGAAGTAAATCGCCAAACTGGTATAATGATAACGAACATAGAAAACCATTGAAGATATGACTCTCTGGTCGACATTTTACCAATCTGCACGACACTAACACAATGTAAACAGAAGCGAATGTTATTCTAAGTCACTCGACAAACAAATACGATACCAATGTATTATTACATTTCATGCGAAACCTCAGTTCGGGTTGTAGCGTCAATTCATAACATCCAAGAACTGTTGAAGTTTAAATGGGTATTTAAAACGGAAATTATTATAATAAATCGTATCCGGTTTGAGCGGAGACAGTGGCGCCCCCACTGTTATTACTGGCAAGCATGCGACTCTGTCATTTCACTTCAAAAGCGCTTATTAACGGGGATACACGAGATTTGTCGAGCACAAATTAGATTAGCCTTTGTCTTTGAAGGCTCTGTTTACTGCGCTTTGAGTTCACTAAGGTAGATAAACAACTCACAAATAGGCCAATCCGAGAGGGATAAGATAATAAACGTTTTAGAAACACTATTATTTTTGGATTTACTGGTGGTAAGTCTCTCATATGTAAGAGTCCGTCTGGGTGGGTACCACCGCAATGTCTATTTCTACCGCCACGCAGCAGTGTGCATGCACTGTTGTGTTTTGGTTTGAAGGACATTGTAGCCAGTATAACTACAGGACATAATGTGGCTTAACATCTTATGTCTCGGGATGACGAGTGCAGTGGAATGCCACACAGTATTTTGTAACTCAAGGTGCTATATGGTGTTACTACTGTTTATTGCTTACCATCAGGCGAACGGCATGCTCGTCTCGTTTTTCTATGCTATATATATGTATATACTTATTAAGTTATTTTATGTGTAAAAATTAATTGTGAAGGTCTGTATTTAAAATTCAGTAGTGTCCTTTATCACAAAAATAAGAAATATATAAAAGGAAATTATTACAGTTTTTGTTTTAAATATGTTAGTATTTGAATTTTACATAAGTTTCTATTTATTTAGTTTTATTTCACGGCACATAAAGTATACCATATTCAATGGTCGTTTTTAATATTTATTGCGTCATACACTAATAATATTTTATCTTGTTTAGCGGTGATGTGAATTTCTTTATTACAAAAACTTTTGCCGAATTCCAGTTTATGAATAGATCAAATAACATAAAAAAAAACCCCATTCTTCTTCGTCTTTTCCTTCATTAAATTACATTTACCTACCATTAGATTAAGTGTAAAATGATAACCAACAATAACCACTAAACTTAACACAATGATATCTAACGACCCGTTTAGTTTCAATCGTACTGCAGATAAAATATAAACATTTTCGAAAAACATATCGTGCTCACCGCTAATAGCGTGTCCGTCGTTAATTTCCTAACATTTATCCAACTAGCGGCGGCACCGTAGCCGTGTAGCGTAGCGTGTCGATCGCGATTTACTTAAATGACAGTTACCTGCCCCTTTACTCGTTAAACTGTTGTATATGATGCCGTGTCTTACAAATTGTTTCGTACTTTTCACAGTCCAAAGGTTTTGGACTGTTCATTTGCCAGAATATTAATCGTCAGGTTAGCTACGAAGACGTTTAACTAATTGAACTATAGGTCGTGGAATGATAATGTATTGTTAGGATTTTAGTTAAATTTACTTTAAAAAATAATCAAAACTAGTTCAAAGACACTAAATTGTTAAAAATAACCATAAACTGCACTTGATAGAAATAACTTCTAAAGAGTAGGTTACAAAATATTACCAGAACACTAAATTCCCATGATGATGGTCACGCGCGCACATCTGCCGACTGAATGCTCTGACTATTTTTTTTTTGTCCTGACTAATCTGCCGGTAGCCTGACGAGGGTCGGCTTATCTGGCCACACCGGACTTTAGGGTGAACGCTGACGCGCTCGCAACCCTGAATTTAAGTGACCATGCTGAGGGCAACCAGATGTCCACTCCTTTTATAGGGAGTTGGTCGGTGCTTTCAGTGATTACTACCTTCAATAAATAAATTGACAGCTAACAGTATTATTATGTTGAAGGATACTGAAGGTAATACAATTATTGGGTATTGTGATACTCGATACCTGATGTTTTATGGTAATGCGCGGTGTAAGTTAGTTCTAGTGTTGCTACAATTCATCAACTGAATATTCTGCTTTATTTATCATCCAGACAATTTAAAAAAACTAGTTTATTTATCATTTACCTCATAGTTGACTAGCTTCTAAATATTGAATATATGAATGTAAACCATTTACTTTCCGCTTTCAATTCCGAGTAAACAAAGTTGTTAAGTTTAATAAATACGTAAGCGTCTTATTTGAAATGAAAATATTTAGGAAAATATTTAAACCCAAATAAAATGTTTTCTACACGTGTTTTGTTTTTCTACTGTGATAAAATTAAATATGATTTTATGATGTAAAATGTATGTTGTCTGTATGTTATTACATTTTTTTTTTTATGGCATTCAATGACGAGGCGAGCATGCCGTTCGCCTGATGGTAAGCGATACGACCACCCATAAACAGTAGCAATACCATCCAGCACCTTGAGTTACAAAGTACTGTGTGGCATTCCACTGCGCTCGTCACCCTGAGACACAATTTACACGTGCCAGTACATAAATACGTATTCAACAAAGGTGGTAGGATACAGTTAAATACATTGTGTAATTTCGAGAGGAAATAACACTCAGTTCGTGTTCCAAGAAATTTCGAATGAGTAATACAGATTTATATTCAGACTTATTATAACCAATTTATCATCTATAGATACTGAATCTTTCTGCTCAGTTTCAGCCTGGAGTGCCCTGGAGTCTGGAACTTGTTCCCGAAATGGCTATAGGATCCCTATTACATTATGGAACGATTGTGCCTCTGCCTACATGAGTGTGTACGTGTGTGTTTTTGTAAATTAGCCTCACTACAATAATCGTTCACAAACCTTCGAACTAGCAATTCATCGAAACACATCTGCATCCCTCATCGGCTGATTCATATCTGGATCACAGAATAAAATGGGCGATGTTTGCGTAAAGCGAATGTTGAGCAGCCTTTGTTTCCAATATAGAAATAACAAGAAGATATGAACATATTTTATAATGATTCCTTATGTTTACGCGAATGTTAGACATTGAAATTAAACTATTATAACGAAAAGAACATATAGCTGACGTTAAACACCGACGCTCTACGAAGTCTGCAGTAGCTGAACACTCAGAAGAAGGCTCCAACCATTACCTTAGATTCGACAAGCCACAAATCCTTGCCAAAGAACACCGATTCCTGCCTAGGATGATCCGCGAGGCTATTGAGATCAAAAAACATCCTAATTTCAATAGAGAAGATGGTTGGAAACTTGCACAAGCCTGGGACCCGGTCATACATCTAATTAAATCGGGCCCCAAAAGACCTGCTGCCAGACCTCAAGACATTGTGAGCTCTTACTGCGTAGACCGGACCGCAAATAATGACTAACATCTTTAAATTGTATAATTGTAAATTGAAGGTAGATTTGTAACACTAACTTTTCGGACCACCAACACCTCAGTCCGCCCCGTGACCACGAAGTGCTGCAAAGCCTTCGAAACGTCGGGAGAAAAATTAAATAAAAAACCGCGATAAAATCCGTTATAATAGTTTAATTTCAATGAACATATTTTGTCATAAAGTGCACGCAAATTGCTATATCTGACTTAATATCACATACTAAGCAATCAATTTTATATTTTAGTTAGAAATACTAATATATCTAACACCAAATTGCATACAGTGCAACCCCATAGTATTTCCAACAGCATTATCAAAAATAAAGGTTGCAGGGCTGGGTGGCGAGAGCGTTGCGAAGGCGTCTCAAACGATACACGCAATATGGAATCCGCTTAATATTAGTTCTGCTCGGACCGAAACGCATTGCTGAGAATTTAATACCGATTCCGATGATTATAATTTATAATAATATCATATAGGTAAATGACGAAGTAATGCTAACGCAATTACAAAATAATGACAACTACATTTTTTCGTATTATTATTTATGGCGTCCCTGCATACGCGACGATTCTGCCAATGTCGAGGTATGAGCTGTCTACATTAAATTTGAAAAAAAAAGCTATACAAAATTCAAACTAACTAAATGGACAATTTTACGTAGCAGTGGCGAAGGGTCCATACAACCCGATTCCCACCGGCTTCCTTTTTGTAATTTTTGCAAGCAAACTTAAAATAAATGATATTATTAACAAACAAATAATTAACTTCAACAAAATTCATCTTAAAATATTGTTAATTAAACACTTCATTTTCATCGATTGGCGTAAAATAGATTAAAAGAATGGTAATAGATGAAGTTGGAGCGCGCGCTAGCGATCTATGTTTTAAAATTCGCGCCATCGTGACCTGTGGCCGCGAGGGCCACGCGAGGGAAACCGCTTTCGTTTGGCTTGCCCCGCGGTGTATCGTTGTCTCTTTCTTCCTCGTACATGTTTGCGTATTTGCTATCTTTGTCTTTTTTGTCCATTCATACCGATACATTTCTCGTTCATGGGAAGATGCGTAAGAGGTAACCCGAAATCTTTTGGCTTCACTATTAACCGGCTATGCATTATTGTCGCTCACCGAGTTCACCAACTACGACCAACTAAGATTTGCTAAGTCTTTTTTAATTAGAAGCGTTAGATATGTAAGGTTACAGTAACAAAATTAAATCAGACTTTATATTATAATAACACAACAAAAACTTATTAATACATAGTAAACATTCAGCAATGGCTAATAAATTAAGTTCAAACTGCGATAAATTATCGCAGAATTTATTGATATACAAAGCATCACAATTCGACGCCTTTCAAAAATCCAATAGGTAATAGGTTTCCTCTATTTTCCTTCACGAACGGCTTGACGATTAAGAACTGACTTAACTGAACCACAACGCGAAACCATATCGCGATGTAGCTGCGCGGACATAAACCAACCAAAAATGTATGGAAAAATCTTCCAGAACTATTTTATGCGCCTATAATAAAGTTTTTACACTATAATTAATGATTATATATTACGCTTATGTTATTTTAATTGACTTTATCACCAGTTATGATGTAAAATCTAAAAGTTGTGAGCAATGGTGGCGCTATCTCTTGGCGGTTGGAGGAACTACGTAACAGTAAGTATGCGTAGAATATTATTATACTTGGAATTGCGTAACATTTTTAAAGATAATTAATAGGTGCTTCATATTCGTTTATAAAATTGTAATAACATCATCAAATCATCGCCAAAAAAAAATAAAAAATACAAGTTATTATGTATATTAATACATGAGACGCCAACTTGTTTCACTAAAGGGGCAGTGTCATCTCCTGTAATCATCACGTCCGGAGTACCATAGGGCTCTCATTTAGGTCCCTTATTTTTTATTATCTTCATTAATGATCTCATTTTACGCCTGCGATGTCCTTGTTTATTGTATGCTGACGATTTAAAGGTATTTAATGGAATTACTTCCCACGATTTTTCGGGATAAAAGTCCCAGTTTATATTTTCCCGTGATAAAAGTATCCTATGTCCATCTCCCGGTTCTGAGGTACCTCCCCACCAATTTTCAGCCAAATCGATTCAGCCGTTCTTGAGTTATAAATAGTGAAGGTAACTAACACGACTTTCTTTTATATATATTATTATAGATTTACCTCATAGTTGACTAACTTTTAAATATTGAATATATGAATGTAAACCATTTACTTTCCGCTTTCAATTCCGAGTAAACAAATATGTGAAGTTTAATAAATACGTAAGCGTCTTATTTGAAATGGAAATATTTAAGAAAATATTTAAACACAAATAAAATTATTTCTACACGTGTTTTGTTTTCTTTTCTACTGTGATAAAATTAAATATGATTGTATGATGTAAAATGTATGTTGTCTGTATGTTATTACAATTTACACGTGCCAGTACATAAATACGTATTCAACAAAGGTGGTATAAAGTTAAATACATTGTTTAATTTCGAGAGGAAATACACTCGGTTCATGTTCCAATTTCGAATGATTAATACGGCATATTTAAACCAATTTATCATCTATAGATATTGAATTTTTCTGCTCAGTTTCAGCCTGGAGTCTGGAATTTGTTCCCGAAATGGCTATAGGATCCCTAATACATTATGGAACGATTGTGCCTCTGCCTGCACGAGTGTGTATGTGTGTGTTGTTGTAAATTAGCCTCACTACCACAATCGTTCACAAACCTTCGAACTAGCAATTCATCGAAACACATTTGCATTCAATCCCTCATCGGCTGAGTCATATCTGGATCACACAATAAAACGGGCGATGTTTGCGTAAAGCGAATGTTCAGTAGCCTTTGTTATACCCCCGTTCCCCCCCCGTTCCCCCAGCCCTTCTCCACCCACGATCCCGCCAGCAGCTGCATCGCTTCCATTCCTCCAGGAATTAGTTCTCAAGCGAACAGACGTTGGAGGTTACGTATGTTATTGTTGATCATTTTCAAATAAGTTAAAATTATCTTAGTTATTATTCAAAATAGGAAATTCAGTTTCGTACATCGTATGTTATGTCTAGCTGCGCATCTGAGCTATGAAAGTAATGTGTATTCATGAGAACTTCGATTTGTGTTCCTTGTAGGTAACGGGGTTACAATTTGGACTGATGTGGGCTCGTCAACGGTGAGAACTACACATAGAATGGGGCTTCACAGCTACCAGGTTGTTCAGACGTTTTATCTGTATTTTATAAAATCTACATACATTTTCCGTGACTTTCTTTTTTAGTTTCCAATACAGAAATATCTAGAAGATATGAACACGACCAGTGGCCCCTTAAGCCGTGCGCCCTGGCCGTTTTGTCATGAAGTGCACGCCAATAGCCATATCTGACTTAATATCACATACTAAGCAAGCAATTTTATATTTCAATAATAAATCCTAATAACACTAACACCAAATTGCATACAGTGCAACCCCATAGTATTTCCAACAGCATTATCAAAAATAAAGGTTGCAGAGCTGAGTGGCGAGAGCGTTGCGAAGGCGTTTCAAACGGAACACACGTAATATCCGCTTAATATTAGTTCTGCTGAGACCGAAACACATTGCTGAGAATTTAATACGATACCATTAAGATAAATGCCACGCAGTGCTTTGTAATTCAAAGCATATTATAGATAAAGCGACGATAGCCTAGTTGGGAGTGGAACGGACTGCCGAGACGAATGTCCACATGTTCAAAACCCAAGGGCACGCACCTCTGACTTTTCTAAAAAGTTATATGTGTATTCTTTGTGACTTACCCCTCGCTTTAACGGTGAAGGAAAACATCGTGACGAAACCTGCATACCTGAGAAGTTCTCTAAAAGAATTTCGAAGGTATGTGTTGTCTGCCATCCCGCACTAGGTCAGCGTGGTGGACTAAAGCCTAAACCCTCTCTGTTGTAGTGGAGGACCGTGCTCAGCAGTGGGCAGTATATAATACAGAACTTCAAAGGCAATCATTGATTCGTGATCTTGGCGTGTTACTGGATAGTAAACTTCATCTTAACTCCCATACTAACCACATAGTAAATAAGGGCCTACGTATGTACGGTTATATATTTAGAAAAGCTAAACACTTTGTCAATTCTCGGTCATATTTACTTCTCTATAAGTCGTTAGTACGACCTCAATTAGAATATGCAGCTGTGGTCTGGAACCCCTTGTATAAAGTGTATATTGATTCTATAGAAACAGTCCAGCGAAAGTATCTAAAAGCATTACATTACCGTTGCTTTCATTCAAATTCTTCTTATTCTAATTCATTAAGAAAATTTAACCTTCACGATCTAAAATCTAGACGTACATTAATCGATGCTTTCTTTTTGTATAATGTTTGTCGTGGCAAATATGATTGCCCAGATATAGTAAGCAAACTATCTTATATAGTACCTAGGGCCGTATTAAGACGTGAGGCGCGCGGAAGACCACTTTTTGCCGTGAGTTCATGCAGGACTAATGCTGGCTTGCGAGCGCCTCTACGACGTCTTATGACTAACTATAATAACAGTTATAACGACTTGGATTTGTTTTCGCTCACACCAATTGCATTTAAAAATTTGGCTCTTAACATTGTTAACAATACCGCTAATAGTACAGAACACAAAGATAAGTAGCTATATTCTTATCTTCCTACTTACACTTATTAGTTGTTTAATGTAATTTCTATCTGTAATAATTGTGTTAAGTCTTGTTTCACCGGGTGCATGTACTCCCAATATTCGTAAATACGAATGTATAAACTGTGGATAATGTAGTTAGTTGTACAATTATCTCCTATGTACCTATATGTAAACTTACTTGTATAAAACTTATTGTACAATTGTTTTTTATCCCGAATAAATAAAATAAATAAAATAAAATAAAAATAGAACTGGTATGGTATGGTGTAAATAAAGTCATCCACGATGACGACCACAAATTTTGTAAGCTACTGTCCAAGTGGACAACCTATCGCTTATGTTTTAATTCTGTAAATACACACTGAATATCTACGAAGGCAATAGTATACTACGATGTATAATTAATGTCTTAACCCGCGAAATCCCTGCTTCAAAATTGATAGCGCGCGTCATTGTTAATGAAATTATCTATAGCTACTGATTATAATTATGTAGATTATCCATCAACATATTATAAGGATTAAAAAAAAACAAATAACAACTTGTGTTTGATGAAGTTAACAAATTTAAGTTTTCGTTCCAAAGTATTCCAATAGTACCTGTGTACGTTTTTATAGAACAGCATTTAAATCAGTCGACAGAAAAATTGTGGAAAAATGTATCCTTACTGGTCCAACAACAATTGCAAGTAAAAACACCTACGATCTTATTAATATCATTGTATTCGTCGAGGATAGTTGTATAGTGTTATCTTACTTACTCTGACCTAAAATGTCATCTATACTATTATATAGAGCTGAAGAGTTTGTTTGTATGTTTGAACGCGCTAATCTCAGGAACTACTGGACCGATTTTGAAAATTCTTTCACTAATAGGAACCTACATTACCTACTCCTGAGTGCTATAGGCTACTTCTTATCCCGGAAAACTTTTCCACGCGGGCGGAACCGCGCGCAATGCTAGTGCAATATAGAAAGACAAACACTGAAAAACTAAAACCTCATATTATCATGTGTATTAGTAATTTAAATAAATAACTACCGCAATTAATGCTGGTGGTAGAATCCGCTTGGATAGCGACCACGTCCAATCAACCATAGTGGCCCACGTAAGTGTGTCGCGTTCCGGGATCAGCCTGTGTTTATCCGGAGCAAACAGGCCGGCATAATTGTGTCGACTGACGAGAGATAATCACCTTTTGTCAGACCCTCTCTGTAGTAGAGGAGGCCCGTGCTCAGCAGTGGGCAGTATATAATACAGGGCTGATTGCATTGCAGTGCATTGCAGACACTATCTGGACCTCTGTTTACGATCACGTGCAGTGGAGTATGAAAAATAACTTTAAAAATACATCCTACACACACTAAATAAACTTCCTCGAAAATACACAAGAACATCCACCGTTTGTCTTCTCAGTAATCGAACCCGACCGCAGTCGCCGCGCAAAAGTTTAAATTGAACCGAATAGTTGCCACATGCCGGTGGAAATGACTAATTCCATTTAACTGCAGTTTACGTTCGCACTAATTAAAAGTTTCCGAGATACCAGTTGTCAATGTGTGGTCTTTTTACCTGAAACTTTTGGAAGTCGGGAGTTAGTTTAGGAGTAAATTGGCTTACGATCTTAAAGGTTAAATATATTTAATGAAAATTTAAAAACCTCTTTACAAACCATCGTGTCTGTCTGAACGCGATAAAGTCAAAAACTGCCAAACGGATTTGGATGACGTTTGGCATGGAGATAGTTTAAGAACCTGAGAAGGACATAGACTATTTTGATCCCTGGAAAATAAAGCGGGACTTTTATCCCGGAAAAAAATGTCATGCGGACAAAGCCGCGAAAAAAAAGTCGTAACATAAAATTCTTTTAAAATATTTATTTTGGGTTTTGGGACATATAATAAAATTATTATCTTACTGGTATCAATTAGACAAAAAATATACATACTTACTGTGAGTTAACTACTTTACCAATATGAGTTAAAACTTGTAGAAATATATTACAATTTTACTAGAATACATTTCTAAAATTCACCCACATATTTTAAGGATTTACATAGCAAGTTTAGAGCAGATCAAAATCTCATTTACCACGTTAAGTATAGATGGGATCAGAGCGTGTAGAGTGCCACCGTCACGAAGGATCTTTGATAATCTACTTTACGCACTTATGTATTCCAATCTTAAAGGACTAAAGTTCACTTAAATCGGATTAGCGACCGGATTATAGTGGTTATGGTTTGGCCATAACTCTTATGTTAATAATCTTAACTAACGTCAACATATCCTTTGATGTTAAGAACTATTTGACAATTGAGTAGAAAACGTAAGAACGAGTTGCGTTGTAAAATCAACTACAATTTCTCTAATCGGTCTGTGCTATAACATTTTGACTACACTATACAGTGGACAGTCAGCAGAATAAATATCTGTACAAAATCAAAATTTCAAATCGCCTATATATATGTTGTTGATATCTTGTTAATTTGATTTTTAATATATATGGATTATGTAATCTGAATTAAATATATAAAATAAATAAATAAAATACGCGTTAAGTTAAACTGAAATATTTTTCTTCGTTTGAAGTAAAGTAAATACCTTTTATTTTATTTTTACGAAGAGAAAAAAAAGATTAGTAAGAACACAAAAATATGTAGGCAATTTGAAATTTGAAATTTGTTCAGCTACTTATGCTTCTGACTGTACATACTATCCGATCCAGTAGGATACTAGTAGAATCCATGCAGGGCCCGATCTAGCAGTTAGAATTCAGCCGATCTGGGCTAAAATAATATTCACCGCCTTTTACAGAGAGTTTGTTTCTTGTCGGGCTACTAAGAATGGTAATTTTTTTTTGTCTCCTAGAAAGAAAATTGAGGACTCGGTGCAATCGCCTGGCACCTTCAATTTTGCTGCTCTGGACGTTTACCTAACAGGCCCACGTATAAGATCAGGCCCTGAACCCACGCAAGGATACGTAGCGAACACTCTACATACCTGACTAGGATGTCTAAAATGATCCGCTAACTCATAATAACACTTCATATCCCATATAACAATCAGAAAATCCCAAATCTAATCCAATAATCTTTTGCGAAATAGTTCCATCCTTTAACCGTACAATACGTAAACAAAATGTTTCTTAAAAGACGATAACAAATATATATTCAACAAAACACACATTTCTCATTGTAATCGCTGAGCCATGGTCTCGAATGGCTGCATAAAAACCTTTGCACACAAAGCAGGCATGGCTCATTGGTCTCGACAAACAAATTCCTTCTCTCATACACTAGAAAAGAGTATAGAATGGAATGCGGCGCTCGCTGTTTACTCAGAGAAGCCACTTGTTGCAGGCACAGGAGTATCTTGTGCTGAGATTCAATCTAAGGGATTAACCTGCGATTGTGGTTGTTGTAATGTAATAACTATGTTGCCTGAGGGGCTTTGCTTAACTTTGTATTATTAAGAACGGTTTAATTGCCTAGTGAGAGTGGACTGCGAAACGAAGTTCGTAGATTCAATCACATGCGTATTTTTTACTTTTGGAAATTAGATATGTGTATTGCGACTGCCTCGGTGGCGTAGTTGTATATCGGTACCACTGCGATGCTGAAGTCTCGAGTTCGATCCCCGGGTCGGGCAAAATGATTTTGGGTTTTCTACTCACTATCAGCCCGTAGTCTGGAATTTTTGCCCGATATGGCGATAGGCGCGCCCCCTATCACATCATGGGACGGAAAACTCAACTCGCAAAGTGGGTGAACTTAGTTGCACCTCTGCCTACCCCTTCGGGGATATAAAGGCGTGAGTGTGTGTCTGTGTTTTCAGATATGCAACCATTCAGTAAATCTGCACTTGTCAAATTTGAATACACGATCGTTTGAGAAATTGTATGATCTACATCTTCCATGAAATATCTCAAAATATGCTACTTTGATTTATTATATTGAACATAAATATTAAATAGTATATGCATTAAAAAAAAATCCTCATATTTGTATCTTTAGAGTCGAAATTCGTATTTATTTTTGCTTCTCTGAATATTCTGTTTATTTACACATATTTTATTCTGTTTGTTTTTTGTAGCCATTCCCAGTACATTTATATATTTCAGGCATTTTAAAAAACTCTTTTGTCACTTAAAAATTATAGCTTAGCCGTACAAGAAACTGACGAGACACAGGTCCCGAGTTAGATCCCGGTTTAATTCTTAAAAAGTAGACATTTTCTCTGACAACATTCACGTTAGAGTAATGGCGAGTGTCGTATCAAAGTTTTTCGTCATACTCAAAAATCTCTGTAACAATTCAGTGACATTTAATGCGCCATTCGTGTGTCCTATTTAATATATTTAACCGACATCCAAAAAAGGAGGAGGTTCTCAATTCGTGCGTTTGTATTTTTTTAATTTAACCTGATAGTGGTAGGGAATTTGTATTCGCTCGGATGGCGATGACTGTCAGTGGCGTAGCGTGGTTGGGGCGGGAGGGGATGCCAATAATATATCTTTATATATATAATTCTTCGGTGCGTGTGTATGACACTTAACTCCTCCTAAACGGCTGGAACTATTGTAATGAATTTTTTGTGTTTCTTCATGTGGATTCGAGAATGGTTTAGATTAACAATTGGATCCGGTAGGCGCTGTACTCGGGTTCTAGGATTATATTTCCTTTTTAGGGCAGGACGCCTGTCGCAGCCGCTAGTAACCTTTTATAAATTTAAAGTTTTGGTGACTGGAGTGCACGCGTGGCTAATACCACGCGTGCACTCCAGTCAATAGGTTGAAATTACCTTTATTTGGTGCCTTATGGTGGCAAATTTTGGGTCCGCCCTGGCAGCAAGAACCTACGCTACACCACTGCGAGTTGATAAACCCGCCATAGTGGCATACGTAAGAGTTGCGTTCTAGGATCAGCCTGGGTATATTCGGTTTCAAACAGAGCGGCAAAATAGTGTCGACTGTCGACTGGCAAGGGATAATCATCTCTCGTCAGTCGGTACTCTATCTGGACCCCAGTATACTTACCATCAGGTGCAGTAGGGTGACTTTACCGAGCCTGTATAATAGTCTTTATGTGTCCAGCGTTCAATATTTTATACAATATTTGATATTGCGTTAATAAGTAAAACCACAAACTCGTCTTTACCTCTGCTAGTATTGTGCCAAACATCATCCATGAACAAAGAATATAAAAAAAACCCGATTTTACATATTTGATATTTTGATGATTGATTGTATTACTGACTGAAAGTGTGATGTTGCCGTTCCGACGAATTCTCTTAGTGGCATATTAGGGCGTGTAAAATGCATTTTTTTTTATGGCATTGAATGACGAGACGAGCATGCCGTTCGCCTGATGGTAAGCGATACGACCACCTATAAACAGTAGCAACATCATCCAGCAACTTGAATTACAAAGTACTGTGTGGCATTCCACTGCGCTCGTCATCCTGAGACATAAGATGTTAAGTCTCATTTGTCCAGTAGTTACACTGGCTACAATGTCCTTCAAACCGAAACACAACAGTGCATGCACACTGCTGCTTGGCGGTAGAAATAGACATTGCGGTGGTACCCACCCAGACGGACTCTTACATATGAGAGACCTACCACCAGAAAAACCAGTAAATAACTTTTTATTGATATTTATTTTGTTTTTCAAAACTTACACTTTTTTATTTTACGTCTACGGTTCGAGTAACTTATTGTGAAGTGTTATTTTCAAGAAGATAGGTATATGGTTTTCGGAGGAGACCTCTCGCTGCCGGCCGTGGTCGCTTCTATGGTCGACAGCCGGAGGTCCTGGTGTGCGGTGGCACACTTTTGTGAGGTGGTCCTCTCGCGGAAGGAGAGTGCCGAGAGGGATCGGGGTCGCGGAGATCCTTCCCGCCTCCAGACGAGACGTAGGAGGCGCCGGGTGGACGACTGACCGGCGTCTTCCGCCCTGTGGATTGGGGGCGTTTGAAGAATTCCACCACGGTATCCCCTACTTGTCGTAAAAGGCGACTAATAGGGGCCACCGGGGGGTCGCAGGCGGGCGGCAGGGGGCTGTCCGTCTTTAACTTTAACTTGTGTTTCGTTAGCACATTGTTGCGATCCCTGTGATGGACGGCATGTGACTGCCTCGGTGGCGTGGTTGTACTGCGTACGCGTTACGAGTACGATTTGCGCGCTGAGGTCCTGGGTTCGAATCCCGGGTCGAGCCAAAAATATTGTGACTGGGTTTTTCCATCTTAAAAATTACTCAGTCGCAGCTCGGAGTCAGGAAAGTTGGCGGTGTGATACCCCCCGTGCCTCGGAAAGCACGTAAAGCCGTTGGTCCTGCGCCTGATCTCTCTCCGGTCATGTCGGATTGCCGTCTCACCGGACTATGAGAGTGAAGGAATAGCGAGTGCACTTGTGTATTGCGCACACACTTGTGCACTATAATATCTCCTGCGTACCTGGCTGATCTCCGTTGAGATTGGCCGCCGTGGCCGAAACTGGCTTGGAGGATTACGTTTTTTTTTACGATGGACGGCAGCGTGGCAGGTGGGCCTCACGCTGCCGCTGACGCCGAGGGCGTCCTTCGGCTGGCGGCTGCGGACGACAACTTAGACAATCCCGTCAGGGGAAGCGCGCAGCCGTCCCTAATGCGCCGTAGATGGCCACCGCGGAGTTATGGTTGGTATGCCGTGCGTTGTACATAGGTTAGGGACTCGGCCTGGCGGTCGCCCAATGGTTCCATCTCTCCGGGCGGCTCAACGCCGGGTCGTAAGGCACGATGAACCCAACATAACCGCTCAGTCGCCCCCTTGAAGGCTAGGCGGTAGTAATAAGGCGCTTTCTCCGCGAAAACAAAAAAAAAGAAGGTATGTGGTTTCATTTAGTAACGCAATGTCAAAATGACCCTGTATATTAATTTCAGTCTATCTTAGATTTAAAAATCTACTTTCTGAAATATCTTTTTGATATTTACCATCATGGAAGCATAATATATCAAGTATTGTCACAGTTTAAAGCTTGTAATATTATCAAATTTCACGAGGAGTTTGAGATTGTGTTTTGGGCCTGCTATAATCTTTCGATCAAGATTTAACACTTTGATTTTTTGTGTGACTTTGGTACTTTTCAAAACGTAGCTGCTCATATCAAGATAAATTAACTACAACGTAGCTTCTTCTACATATTTTACTGTAGGAATTTGAATAAAACAATACACAAATAATGAAATGGTTTATTTGTCAGTACATCCAAAGCATTGTCATGTGCTTTTAATTCTAACTTAAATTTATTATTTACATCTTACAGTAACGTGTTTGTTGTTCATTTGGTCTGATACCAGAAATCATTTATAAACGGAATAGAAAAATCACCCTTATGTATTATATGTTAAGGGTTATTTATATCCCTTGTTATTTTAAGGGTATGTTGTGATTGGTGAATGCGCCCCGAACACTGAGTACGCACAGTGGTATGTAATGCGATGCATACTATTATCATTAACGAAATACGAAAATTATGCGTACCAGTATGATTATTATTGGAATTCTAGTAAGCGTATCACGCGTTCGAGACGCTTTAAGGCGCGTTCGTCAATCTAGACACGCCTTTAAGATAACATACAAATTAAGTACCCAGAAATGTCGCATATTCAAGAAATCGAGTAAATTATTGACATCGTTTCTATTGGTTCTCATACAGAGTAAAGATTTACGATTATTCATTGGGTTTCGTTGGAGTATTTAAGACCTTGAAATAAAACTATTTTGTGGATTTTATCGCGGTTTTTAATTAATATTTTCTCCCGACGTATAATTAAAAAAATGAAGGTAGACATTGTAACATTAACTTTTCGGACCACCAACACCTCAGTCCGCCCCGTGACCACGAAGTGCGGCAAAACCTTCAAAACGTCGGGAGAAAATATTAATTAATAAACCGCGATAAAATCCGCAAAATAGTTTTATTTCAATGTCTAATATTCCCGTAAATATAAGAAGTCATTATTTAAGACCTTATATTTCTGTACAACTATCATAAGGAAAAAAACAATTTCTTAGTACACACTGAAAACAACTCTGACGTCACACAGTAAAGATTCTATTAAAACGACGTTTCATATTTGACGTCTGATCCAAAATTCAATTCGATAGAGTAACAAAGGTATAAATTGCGCCATTGATGTTAAATGGACACTCATTGAAATTAGATTTTTCGCTCAATTGAGTCCATTTTATTGATATTGTATTACTTTTTCATCTTCATTGTTGTCAAAATAAATGGAACGCAATGAGAACAATGATATTTTTGAGTCAGGTTTTGTTTATTATTGTTCAGTTGTGATTAACAGGACGTGCGGGGTCCTTTAAATTATTATGATATTACCTTCTATGAAAATAAATCTAACTGACCTGAAATATATATTTTTGTATCGTATACAAATTATATTTATACCAATATGCAAGTATTGGTAAAAAGTCTGGAGTAACTCGTTGCGACGTAAAGTGCAATATACTGGTAATCCAGTAGGATAGTATGGTTTTCATTCCTTTAAATAGGCGATTGTTAAATCATTTCTGGTAACAGAAACCATATATCCTGGTTTTATGTAAGGACATTTGCAAAACATGTGATAATCCTTCGCAATTTGTAGTCATCTTAACAAGCGACAGGGGAGAACACGGGGTACGGCATATGCCATAGATTCTTAACTTTGCCATGTTGATCCCCCCCCTGCCCTTCACATACGCAAGGTGACTAACAAATGCGTGCGGACTGCTGTAACACAGCAAGCATTCGTGATTTTATCATATAGGAGGGCCAAGCAATCATAAAACGAGCTCTGGCCTATACTTTAGTTCCAATGGTCAACCTTATTCAGTTATAAGAATAAAGCTGTATAATCAGATTATATGCTACATTAAAATAAATACAGTTGGTCAAAGCTGATATATTTAGTACTGTAATAAATAATGCTAGAATATTAATATTAATGTAGGTTATATTATCATAGACAATTCCATCAATTGCAAGGTTGACCACAACATACAAAAACTCCTAAAGGCTAGCGTACAAACGTGCAGGTTCATAAAAATCACCCTACGGTCGTTTTTCCATTCACAAAAATATAATTTTTCATCTCTCTAAAAATGATTTAAAATTAGTTTTCTATCTAAAACAATCAATTGGGAATTTCGAAGGTAACATTTGAAATGTATTTTATCATCTTTGACATAAAAGTTATTAAATTGATTCGGAAAATCTATTTATTTGCCAGACAAGCAATTTTCCCAGCGTAATTTAAGTCTTGATCCTTTCCATCGAAATTCCCAAAACGACTCATTCACTTAACTACAAATAACATCGCGATATTGTCGGCTGAACTATACTAACGGTCCATGATGTACAATCACAAAAAATAGACGAAATCCAAGCGCAAACGTCACACTAACTCAAAATGTCACACTCATCACGCGGTTGGATTATATCACGTACATCGACTCCATTGCGATCTTTTTTAATCGTACATCAACTTAAAACGTTTTTATGAGAATGTGCTTAGCTAGAGGCACATCTATGTTTGGCATTCCGACAGGTTTCGCTTTTTTCTCTTTTCTATGCAAAGTGCACTTTTTGTCTTTAAGCCCTATTTCTGACTTGTTGTGGGTCATCTTTATTTGCGATGAAACTGATAGGTTACGTTTTTTGGGCCCGCAAGATTTGCAATCACAAGATGTTTCGTCACTTTTGT
This sequence comes from Sphinx pinastri, assembly GCA_947568825.1. NCBI lineage: Eukaryota > Metazoa > Arthropoda > Insecta > Lepidoptera > Sphingidae > Sphinx > Sphinx pinastri. The sequence continues at coordinate 1,655,670 of OX387623.1, forward strand.
GTTTTTTAACATTCACTTTGACCTCACTTGTTTCAGTGCGTTCTTCTTTCTTCGCATCTACGTCGGACTTGACCACTTCGACTGCTAGTTGCGATGAGTCGAAGCATTTTGTTGATTTCTGAAAACAATCTTTAGTAAGTACTCCAATTTGAAGCTTAACGAAAATGTTACCACACTTTTACATAAATAGGTACTTTATTCCAATTCAATTTTATAGCAGAACGTTTAATTATCTTTAGCCATAAACTAGGTTTAGCACTAGCGCTTATATATTTTATGGTCGGCATCATTTTTATGAGGCATTCGACTGCAGAAAATTATCCACAAACACCGTAAAAAGTGAATTGTTATAAAAACTCTTATATGATATTTTACTAAAAATAGAGCGCAATATAGTATGCTTCTATTTCCAAAGACTTTAAATATCTGGCAAAGTTAAAACCTTTATAAGTTAAGGGCAAAGTTAGCACATCGGACGGAGCTACTTACAGTAGGATTAACAGCTTTGGAGTAAATTTGGACACGGCCTTCCAGTTCCATCTTGAGCCGCCAGTCCCTGAGGTACATATGCGCAGCGGCCGCGTTTGGCCACCCTCGACGCCACGTGTGCCATCTAAGAAGTTACCAAAAGTCACTTTATGTTCTTAGTCTAAGGTTCTTGTTTCTTATTCCTTGTGAACGTAGAAAATACCTATTAATTAGGTATTTAATTTAACAATAAATTGTATTGATACATTTACATTACACATTGCATCAACGTGATTCACATATAATCTACAAAAGGAGCAAAATAAATGAATTATGGCAACGCATCTCTGTGCCCCCTGGTATTGCAGATGTTCATGGGCGGCGGTGATCATCTACCATCAGATGAACCGTATGCTCGTTTGCCCACTATATCATTAAAAAAAAAACATACCAAATAATTTTACATTAATAAAACTGCCACAAACAGATTCATCAAGAAACTCATTTTGCAGTCATATTCCACCAATCGAATTCTCCAATTTATCAAATTCTAAAAACCTTTGAAATATTATCTAAATAATATTAAAATCTAAATAAACCTCGTCAAAAGCTGCAGCGTTCTTGATTTCTGCCCTAACGAGCGGTACATTAAGGCTGTTGACCGGTAAGAAATGAGATCCCCTCGAACAGGCCGCTCTACATTTCGATGTCGGAAACTCAGTCTTGTGGCTTCCAAATAATACCTCGCCGCGGCACCTGGCAACCCTGTAATATTATATTTAATTTAAAGGAAAAAGTAATTGAACACAGCCCATTATTTCACCACGCAGCTTTTCGAATTTTGCTATTCAAATCTCTAGATGTTGGTAAATCTAATACCGCACAATTATTTTCAAAGCTTTTCTACGTAGTTCCAACCGCTCTTGTCATTTGAGTTCCTTTTATAAAATCTTTTAGTCTAGCGTATAAAGGGCTTTTTCAAGCGCGAAATAAGTTTGTCCTATATATTATGTTGAATAGGTTTAGTAATTCAGAATTCTATATCTAATTTCTACTTACCTTTATTCCTAAACCAGTCTCCGTATAGCACGTAATGCTCCCAATTATTTGGTTCTAATTCTACCAGTTTACTAAGGATTGCTTTCTTTTCCAGCTCAGGCTTGAGCGTTAGCAGTTCCATGTGAGCTTGTACGAAGCGCGGCTGAAGCCATATGCACTTCTCCAGCATGGTGATAGCTTGATTGACTCTACCGCTTTTCCTAAGAGAATGTGCAATAAATAAACAATTTTAATGACACGTAGGTATAATGATAATGACTGCCTCAGCGGCGTAGTTGTATTACGGTACGACTGCAATGCTGAGGTCTCGGGTTCGATCCCCGGGTCGGGCAGAATGATATTGGGTTTTTCTAATCAGTATCAGCCGGAGTTTGGAATTTGTGCCCGATATGGCGGCAGGCTCGCCCCCTATCACATCATGGGACGGAATACGCACGGCGAAAAGTGAATGCACTAAAATTTATTTCTACCCGTCCGGAGATAAAAGACGTGAGTATCTATACTTATATATAAAGCTGAAGAGTTTGTTTGTTTGTTTGTTTGTTTGAACGCGCTAATCTCAGGAACTACTGGACCGATTTTGAAAATTCTTTCACTAATAGGAAGCTACATTACTCCTGAGTGCTATAGTACTTTTTATCCCGGATAAACTTTTCCACGCCGGCGAAGCCGCGCGCAATGCTAGTGGGTAGATATAATGGTTTGACTTCAGGTGTACTAAATTATAGATCAGTTTTACCTGACATGATTGATAAGTTACTGTTAATGATTTGATAACATTTAATGTAGCAAAGATCAATATCGTAATACAAGAGGATACTGAAATAATAATACACATTTTTTTAGAAAGTTGAGGATCTGATCAATTGTTAAGTATCACATATGTACAGTCAGCAGCATAAGTAGATGAACAAATTCAAAATTTCAAATTGCCTACATACTTTTGTGTTCTTACCAATCTTTTTTTTCTTCACAAAATTAAAAGATATTTACTTTACTTCAAACGAAGAAAAAAATGTTTCAATTTAACTTAACGCATATATAGGCGATATGAAATTTTGATTTTGTACAGATATTTATGCTGCTGACTGTACATCAATCACTACACAGGAGTAATGTAAGAAAGGGAGGAGGAAGAAGACTTGAAGGAAGAAATATACGACCTCTAATATTTACCAACTAGCATTGCGCGCGGCTCCGCCCGCGTGGAAAAGTTTTTCCGGGATAAAAAGTAGCCTATAGCACTCAGGAGTAATGTAGCTTCCTATTAGTGAAAGAATTTTCAAAATCGGTCCAGTAGTTCCTGAGATTAGCGCATTCAAACAAACAAACTCTTCAGCTTTATATAATAGTATAGATTAAAAAAAATCTATATTATTCTTACTTGTATAACTTCCCAAGATTGTAATGTGCGTTGACGTGGTATTTATTATATGCGATGGCTTGAAGAAAATGATGTTCAGCTTTGTCGGCCCCGGTGACCAGGGTACCGATGTTGTTGTGGGCACTTGCATAGGTGGGCCATAACCTATTAACAACGTTTATAATTTTATGTGAATCGTTGTAAAGTCGCAAATTGTTTTAGGGGAAATATTAAAGTAAAGAAGTGATCTATAGTAGGGACAAACTAATATGGCCGGTATGACATGACACGGTTTTGAATTTTTTGGGTAGACGTTCTCACAGAGTTATCGCTCCGGGAAAAAAATTGAATTGTCATACCGGCCAGCTTAGTTTGTCCGAACTATAGTGTTTTTTATTCCAAAAACCTTTTGTACAAAAAAGTCATTTATATAACAAGTTAGTATATATTTTGTTTAAATGCAACCTGTCCGGGCTATTTTAGTCTTATTGAAATAACATATCTTGATAACTTTTAGTCAAATTTACTTATTTTATACAACACTGCTACAGCAATGTGCAAATAAAAAGGTATTTAAGAAGAACCTTTAAACATTTTACAACGCGTTACACCAACAATAATAACTCCACCATTATATTTATTTAACAAACATAATACACCGCTAACTTTTTTACAAACTTTGGCAGAGTTGCCTAAACGGGGCTTCCACACTCGCGGTGAGGCGAACGCATTTGTTACCTCAAAGCTTCTTTATAATGTTTGATGGCAGTATCTTGCTGCTCCGTCTCACGAAGAAAGTTGGCAAAGTTGTAATGCAGTTTCGCGTTCTGCGGCAAAGTCACTAAATCCGCCCTGTAACAAAACACATTTACTTAATATACGACCGAATACGGCGGCCTTAATGCGAGTGTTCTAGTATGTATAAATTTACGTTAGGATTGTCGTGTTCAACTGTTTAGTAAAAATTTAATATGGCGTTGCGGGGACATTTTCCAGTTGTTTCGGACCAGTTCCGTATTAAAGTTTGCTGGAAACTGTTTGTTCATGGCGATGTGCAGTATTTATTCTCCTAATTCGTTTTAAATGTGCTTAGCAGTAAAATTATTTATTTTACTAAGTGGGTCTCTCGTACGTGGAGTGTGTTTGGGTTGTTTTTACCAGTGTTCCTAGCAATAGTGCAGGAACTGTTGTATTCTTGTTTGAAAACATTATACTCTGAGTAATCACTAAATATTATTCGCCGGGTGTCGTTCTATTGAACTTGAAAGCAAATAACATAAATGAATCAACTGAAGATCGTTGTGCGTGACAAGATATATGATTAAAAATAAATTAAAAGTACTTCGTAACCAGTTAAATCTCACTTCTTTTATTAACAGACTTCAAAAGGAGATTCTGTATTTGACCCAAATGTATGTTCGTGATTTTCTCAAAAACTACTGAAACCGTGATCATTCTATTTTACAACATTCTTGTTTTTTGGGAATTTTAGCCTTTTGTTCAAATTTATGTTTTTGTCGATATTTGTAATTTGTGATGTTTTATAATAACGGGTGTAGTGTGATGTTCTCGATATTTAGTTGAAAGTTCTGTGGGGTATAGATACTGAATTATGGGAAATTTAAGTACATCCTTTTCCTTTAATTAATTTATTTAAAAACACACATTTTTCATTGGTAAAGAAGGCCTCGTTCCGAAAACAATTAAAAATGGCTCTAGGTGTATATTATAAAAAACATAATATGATGGATATCTATACAATTTGTTTTCCACGTGTTGTAATAACATAAACGAAAACAACAAGAACACAAGACATCTCAATTATTTAGAAGTTTTAGAAACTTAAGATTAACTTTGGAATTTAGATACTTTGCTATTAATTAATATAAACTTATTTTGTTTCTAAGAAATTCGTCAAATAAATCAAGATGTTTTACATTTTGTAATACAAGAGATACGCTTGAAGTAAAAAGACTATTTAGAATAAACATTTAAGTCTACGATCAACTTTCTGTGTAACATATTATTAGATCTGTGCATTTTACCGTCGAGAAAAATTCAAGAATAATCTTTCAGAAAAATTAAGTAGGTACACACAGAGCTCACGTTTAATAAAACTTATTTCTATGTAGAGGAAAGATAAATGACAATGTCGACGGTCGCCATCCATCCTATAAAGGGTTAACTAGATTACGTGACGCTGTTTCCCAAAAATATTCTAATCTAGACTTCAGAATGCTGGAAAAAGATGTACACCTGTATGATGTGGAGCAACTCTTGCCTGGTAAGACATACACTCACGCATTTATCCCCGAAGGGGTAGGCAGAGGCGCAACTAGTCCACCCACTTTTCGCCGTGTGTATTCTGTCCCACGATGTGATATGAGACGAGAACGACATAACTAGATACTAATAACAGTAGCATCCAAAACTATGAATGATAATTATATAGCTCTAGATAATGTTGAATTGCGCGTGACAGACATAGTAACTAACGCTACAGCGTCGCTTTCGGATATAGTTAAATTGGTAGTAATCAAAGAGTTTTAAGATTATATAGAGCGGACTTTGCTAAAATGTTCATACAAAAATTTTGAGCCTGTTCGTAAGTAACTCAATCTACTGTGAAATACCAAAACACCTATTAGATGTAAAATGTATTAGAACATACTTTGATATGATCGTAATGCGCAAATTGGCATATTTCCTTCCAAAATGTTGTTTTCTTTACAAAATTTAAGCATACCCAGACGTCTTGTCACACGAGCGTGTCAGATAAGACAGCGACTTATTACCAATTGGTAATAACTTTAGGACGAAAAATTTGGGCTTGATGTCCGGTCTATAACTTACTATACTGTTGAATGTGTTTGGTGGTAATTATTCAAAATGGATAGACAATTATAGCTTACATTTCTTCACACGGTAAAGTGTCTTCACCGCTCCTGCTTAGAAGTAGAGTGGTGACGAGATCGAATATGTACTTAGGAGATATGATTATCCATCGCAAATTGACACAATTATGTCAGCCAGTTCAATATCGGTAGATCTAGGTATTGTATACATTGCCTAGGTAAATTATGTAATGTACGATAATATTCATAATTACTATTACTAATATTATAAATGCGAAAGTTTGTATATTTGGATGTTTGTTAGAAGTATACGCATAAAATAACTGAACTGATTTGGATGAAATTTGGCACACGGGTAGATCATATCCTATTAACACATAGGGTACTTTATATCCCGATAATTTGCTCCGATGGGAAATAATGGATATTTTTAATCTCATTCTTTAAGTAGATGGCGCTGGCGTCGTACTGTCTTTTCGGGACCTTTGTAGCGGGTAAGGCTTTTTATGCGAGCGAAGCCGCAAGCTACACATAGTATTTTATACATTGCTTGGACGTCCCTAGTATTCTATACATCGTCTAGGCATTTAATAGAATGCCGGATTATACAGATTGCCGGTAACAGATACATTAATACCATACAAGCAGACACATTTCTATAATTAGGCTAGTAAATACGCTATACATGACGCTATGTACAGTCAGAAGGATAAATATCTGTACAAAATCAACATTTCAAATCGCCTATATACGCGTTAAGTTAAACCTAAACCTTTTTTCTTTGTTTGAAGTAAAGTAAATCTCTTTTAGTTTATAATAATAATAATAATAATAATGAACTCTTTATTGTATAACCAATAAACATACAGAAATAACATTTCAACAACAACATAAAAAAAAAAAAAAAACAGAATGCGAGACATGGTTCTACAATGGGCGGTCTTATCGCTAAAAGCGATAAGACCGCCCAGCGATAAGTTTATTTTTGTGAAGAGAAAAAAAAAGATTAGTAAGAACAAAAAAGTATGTAGGCGATTTGAAATTTTGAATTTGTTCAGCTACTTATGCCGGTGTCTGTACCTCCCATATAATGAAAGGCTTACAGGAATAACCTATTGAGCTGCCGCAGTGGAAAATAGCAGTTTGCTGGCGGCCGAACTAACAACACAAATTTAGACTCAATAATGCAACGCTGAATTGATATCGTAGGGGGTAGTGAATCGGCTCGGATGGGAAGAGCGTGGGTTCGATACTAGTCCCAAACAACTGCTGATATTTGGCGTTACGTGTACTATTTATTTTCAACTAGCTTTGCTTGCGGTTTGCCCTCGTGGAAAAGTTTTTCCGGCATACGATCTTTATCTCTTTATAGCTAGTGTGTCTTCAGCAAGAAGTCGCTTAAGCCTTAACTTTTTTAAGGAATTTGTCTAGGAAGAATCTTCCTTTTAATATTTTATTTGTATTCTTTATTTCTTGTGTATTTTGCTTGCAAATTCCCTCGTAGGCTTTAGTACTTGTTGGCTTACCTTTCACTATAATATTTCTATAAGTGAAGGCTTGTTACTGGCTTTCAGTCAACCATCCTAGGTTTTTATAGCTGTAAGTCTTCCACATCTTAAATAAATAAATAAAAGTCCCGTTAGAGACTGTGTCCTTTCCAGGGTTTAAAACTATCTCCATAGCAAATTTTATCGAAATCGGTTCAGTTGTTCAGCGGCGTAAGCGTGAATAACACACAGAGAGTTTCTTTATAATATAAGTAAAGTTATATAAGTAGGAAAAATTGATAAATAATGGCGGAAAAACCGAAAGGAAATGGCTTACTAGGAAATAATTAGTATTAGAAAGTTATGAGGGTGTAACTTACAGAATGAGTAGCAACATTATGACATTTCTTATATTTACGCGAATGTTAGACATTGAAAATGAAACTATTTTGCGGATTTTATCGCGGTTTTTTATTGTTTTATTTTCTCCCGACGTTTTGAAGGCTTTGCAGCCTTCATGGTCTTGCAGTCCGCCCCGTGACTGTGAAGGTTGCAAAGCCTTCAAAGCGTCGGGAGAAAATACAAAATTAAAAAACCGCGATAAAATCCGCGAAATAGTTTAATTCTCAATTTACTAAATTATGTACGATATTAAACAAAAAAAATGTTGCATTGAATGACTAGACGAGCTTGCCGTTCGCCTAATGGTAAGCGTTACGACCACCCATAAACAGTACCAACACCATCCAGCACCTTGAGTTACAAAGTACTGTGTGGCATTCCACTGCGTTCGTCATCCTGAGACATAAGATTTTAAGTCTCATTATGTCTAGTAGTTACACTGGCTACAATGTCCTTCAAACCGCAACACAACAGTGCATGCACACTGCTGCTTGACGGTGAAAATAGACATTGCAATAGGGTACTATTGCAATGTCTACCAAGACGGACTCTTACATATGAGAGACCTCCATCAGTGACAATCACGTAACATATCTAGAATTAGATTTGTAAATACGACGATAAAATTATCTGTGAACTAATTACACCTCTGGTTTTATGGGCGTCGAGGTGGGGACGCAAGGAGATGTACTTCCCTGCAAGATATGTAAAATAAAGATATTTTTTTTAAATAATTTGCTAATTAACTATGTATCACAGAGGTTTTATTATGTTCAAGCATATCCAGATACCGCGTTTTTTGAATTTTATATTTACTCAGTGATATTGTGTAGTATAGTGTGAAAATGCAATATGCACCTCTCAGAAAGTAGTCCTGGCCTATGTCTATTATCCTCTCTAGAAAAATGGGTGTGAGCTTACCTCAATATCAGATTAATAATACTCTAAACATATAAATATTATAATGTAATGTATCAAACAGCTATTTCTATCCGTAAATTCCATTTCGTTTATTTGGGTCGTGTCACCTTGAACTTGGCAATTGGGGGCGATCTGTAAAGTCAAGGTCGTTTGTCAATCAATACGGGTCCTTTGGGAATACACGCAATTTCGGAATACGTCGTCCATATCCAGACGAACAAAAACACAAATTTGGAATTGGGAATCAGTCGCAAAAAAAGATCGAAATTGAAATGGTCCATCAATACTTATGGGTTGTTGATATTGTACAAAAGATAGAGGATTGTAAAGTAATGTACACACACTTTATCCCTGAAGGGGTAGGCAGAGGCTCAACTAGTGCATCCACTTTTCGCCTTGCGCATTCCATCCCATGATGTAATAGGAGGCAAGCCTATCGCCATATCGGGCACAGTTCCAGACTCCGGGCTGATACTGAGTAGAAAAACCCATCACTTTGCCCAGCCCGGAATCGAATCCTAGTACAACTGCTCCACCGAGGCAGTCATTCAGTTTTTTTAATGGTTTCCTCAGCTGTAGACAATATTAACATACAATGGTCCGGCTTAAATTCATTGATACCGATATTTAAGAAAATAACTGACTTTTCGTAAAATGTTTGCTATTTCTTTTGCTAACATACCCATAGACCCCCAAATCTATGAATGGTCATCACTAATCATAAAGTGACCCATCATGGTCGTCAATAAAATCAATTCAAATCCAAAACCCCGTATTCTGTGAGTCTGGTATTACCTCCAAGTCAATTCACTTACACTGTAGACACAATTACCTATCTTCAACGTTGTACCACATGCAAATCTAACAGGTTGGCCGTAAAACTGATCGCCAGTTTTAGATACTGTAGCGGTTCGAATATAACGTTTTCATAATGTATACCAATAAATTCTAAGTTAGACATAAAGCTAGAATCAAAATGAATGAAGAAACTCTTACGATTGAGATTAAATCGAGTTTCCGTGACCACTTCACAGCCATAAACAAAGCCATAGGAAACGTCCATAAAATCTTACGACCACTGTTAAACTTTAAACCAACTGGTATGTATGGAAAACGGCAAATAGCACAGTTTAGTAACATCCACTTTATAAAACCCATATAATTTTACGGATATTGAATTTCACGGTATTATACTTTTATTTTAAAGTGTACGATGGATTTATTTTTATTGATGCTACAAAATTAACGTACGACCAAATGCTTCAAATTTTTATATGAATCTCGAATTTGCTTCTTCAAGGCTTCTCTCACAATTAATTTGTAAAATTAGTTTCATTCTTCCAAATAGTTCGTGCATTATAAGACGTGTTCATAAGAAGCATTAGTTCATCATATAAAGTGGTATATTTTAACACAATGTCAGTACGAAATGCAACGAATTTGCGAATTGAGCATAATTAATCTACCTGGACTTAGGTAATGAATTGAAATGAAACCTACAAAAGTACGGAAAATGTGCAATGTCCAGATTAAAAAAATACATTTAGTTCGCTTAAGTATATCTGACTTTATAAGTCGTAATATATAAAGAAGACCATAATTAATACACCATAATTATTCATACAAAGCATTTATGCAAAAAATTTACGCAATTTCGTAACTGAAGGACGCTTAGCAAGAAATAAGAATATTCCTGGGTTGTTTATTAAACTCCTTAATTTATCGTAATGAAGTTGAGCTTGTGTAAAGCTTCATATTCCAACAGATTCCAGGAACAAGCACTCATTCAGAGCATTGTGCTTAGAGTAATTTCGCTTTTGAAAATTGTACAGAATTTGTTTACGTTTCGGTATTTGGGTTGTGAACGTTTTGTAATTAGAATAAAAATGTTTCGCCGCGTTAATCGCTTAATTTAATTATAATATGAAAAGTCTTTTACATTATTTTAATTAGTTACTTATATCAAATAATTAAGTGTAATTTTATGTGAAGTTTGTTAGTTTTTACTGTTTAAGATTTAGCATTTTGGAAAACTTTCCAGTAGAAATAACCAGTGTAACTGTTCTCTTAGCACGTAATTCGATTTTCACAATATTTTTCTTCGCAATTAGGAAGGTTTTATTAAAATAATAATACTAAGTAAAATAACATCACAATTGCCTGTACCTCAAAACTTTATGGTTTCTAATAACATCTTGTTTCTTTCAACATATATCTCTAAAATCAATCATTCAATTACTCACCTCAATAACGTAGCTCGGTCTCTCCAGTCAGCGTTTCTTCTGTAAGTTCTTGCCACACCACTGGCAGCCAAGATTGCCAGACCCACCACCAGCATAGCTTTAGTGCCAGGTTTGGAGTACCACATGAGCTGGACTCCATACGCCGTGATGATCACGCTTCCCACGCTAAAAATAATCTTAGTATTACAAGGAGGAAGACAAATCAAATTGGTAAAATGAATCGTCGCGTATTGAAGATATATATTCGAATTCTAACTAGCTGCTATACATATTTTTATAGAAGAGGTGGTATATAAGGAAATGTGACCTGTTCATAATTTAATTCATTACCACAGCTCACATTCACAATAGTATAGGAACAAATGAGTCATTTTTCGGGCTTCTAAGTTTTCTACGTAGTTTTCTTGAAGGTGCCTATTTAAAATACGGTAATACTGCATGCAAGACTAGGATGGCTTAACACCGTGAAGGAAAATCCTCGGAAATCGTAAACAACTGATACAAGAGCATCTCAGAGGTTACTGATCCTTCTTTAGAGGATGTCCCCACCCTACTACGCGTTAGAGTAATCATATTAATTCCATTTCATAGATCAACATACTATAATTTCCATTTTATTTCCAGACGCGTTAGTTGTCTAATCTAACTTATAATCTCTCTCTCTCTCTCTCTTGTCGGTCCCTCATATCTGAGGACCGTGGTCGGCATCAGGGTTGCATCTGAAGCGGATCATCTGCCTCCACTGGTTTCTGTCCAGCGCGTCTCTTACGGCTGTGTAGAATTTAGAGGACGATGAGTCTTTCACTTGGTCAGTCCATCTTGTTGATGAACGACCGCGCGATCTCTTGCCTTCGGTGTTCCCCACCACAATTAATTTTTTCAAGTTTTCATCGCTTCTGCGCATTGTGTGGCCTTAGCATTCGTCTCCAGCACCACAATTCGAATGCATCAATCCTTCATCTTTCGCGGGTCAGGATTATCCACGTTTCAACTCCATACAGGAAGATAGGAAATACCAAGGCTCGTACTAATCTGATCTTGGTTTTGAGACCAATTCCTCTTTTTTTCCAGATGTTGTTTAGGCGAGTCATAGCATCTCTCGCGATCCCCATTCGCCTTTTTATCTTGGGAACACAGCTGCCAGAACTCAATATTACTTTGCCTGAGTCGGGATTCTAACCCGGGACCTTGGAGCGTTGTCGTACAACAACTACCCCACCGAGGCAGGCACTTGTCACTTTTATATCATAATTTAAATGATTGTGGTAAAATTTTTAAACCATGTCCCTAAATACTTTACCTAGGAATGTAGAGAACCCTTTCAGCAATGACAAAACCAACGGTGACGAGCAGGTTGCTCGCCGGGACGAACGGTATCACCAACAGAAGCAGACCAATCACTGCAGGTGTGTGGCGTTGCACCTGATAATCATAATCATAGACTAACTTAATAATGAAAACCAGCGCTGCAGTACCCAGGAGGTATTGCAGCATGGAGATGAATGGGAGGCACATTGTTGGTGCAATTTTTTTTAACAAAATGAGATTTGCGTATTTGTTTTTTTTTTTATACTGGTATGGTAAAGTGACCCCACTGTACCTGCTACTAATCGGAGAGGGGTCCATATATTGTCGACTGACGAGAGATGATTATCTCTCGTCAGTCGACAGAATTATGCCGGCCTGTTTGAACCGGATATACACAGGCTGATCCCGGAACGCGGCTAACTTGGGCCACTATGGTGGGTTTTGATATTTTGTGTACAGAGGTCGCTATCCGGGCGGATACAATATATATCCTACTATAGCATTATTGTTTCTGTAGCATAATTGCTATAATAAACTTATTTCGCTTATCACTGCAAATCATGACTATTATACCTTACCATACCAGCCCTGTATTATATACTGCCCACTGCTGAGCACGGGCCTCCTCTACTACTGAGAGGGGTTAGGCCTTAGTCCACCACGCTGGCCTAGTGCGGGTTGGCAGACTTCACATACCTTCTAAATTATTTTTGTGTAATTCTCAGATATGTAGGTTTCCACACGATGTTTTCTTTCACCGTGAAATTTCACCTCGAAACCTCCGAAAGCGAACGATAATCGATAAACAAGACACACATAACTTTGAAAAATCAGAGGTGCGTGCTTTGGGTTTTGAACCTGCGGAAATCCGTCTCGTCAGACCGTTCCATTCCTAACTGGGTAACCACATCATACCAATACAACATTTGTAAGTGTGTACGTTAGTCAGTGAATTGACTGAAGTGAGTGGTCGTAAAGAACTACTCGTGTCATGAATATCAGGTACTATAAATATCTTTTGATCACACATAACCATAAGCCGCAACAAATATTTGAAAATCACACAAAAAATTAAGTTATGTTCTTATATAGACTCAGTACACTTACCTCCAAATCAGCAACACAGCGGTAGCATAGTAGCAGTAGCGCTCCAAAAGCAGCACAGGTGAGCAAATTACGAGGGTCCCAACCGCTAGTGATGAGGGGCACGGACCCCATCTGCCAGTCATGGCTCAGGATCCAGGGGCACAGGAGCAACCACCAGTTGAACGCGGCCAGGTAGCAGAATGTCATTAACCTGCCAATAAAAGAGATCTTAGCATCTTGTTAATAAAAAAAACGTAAGTTTTTTTTATGGCATTGAATGACGATACGAGCATGCCGTTCGCCTGATGGTAAGCGATACGACCACCCATAAACAGTAGCAGCACCATAAAGCACTTTGAGTTACAAAGTACTGTGTGGAATTCCACTGCGCTCGTCATCCTGAGACATAAGATGTTAAGTCTCATTATGTCTTGTAGTTACACTGGCTACAATGTCCTTCAAACCGAAACACAACAGTGCATGCACACTGCTGCTTGATGGTAGAAATAGGCATTGCAGTGGTACCCACCCAGACGGACTCTTACATATGAGAGACCTACCACCGGTGAAGTTATCCTTAAAATATCTTATCGCATCGTATTAAGAAGTGTATGTATAACTCGAGTGTATGTGATTCGAAATATCGAACGAAGCTCCACAAGCTTTCCGACTGCTTAATTTTTTGAAAATGCTACAGTACACGAAGAACTGCAAACCCTTACCACAAAAAAAACTGCATACCAAGGTTTTTAGCCAATATTATATTTTGCTTTAGTCCACGAAACCTTTTAATTGAAGGCGGTTCTTAAAAAAAATTCTAAGGTTAAAAATAAGGCCTCATACCAGCAGTAATTGGATATTTCTATTATTTTAGAAATTTCCTTTTATTAAAATGTAGGCCTCGTATTTTGGCCTGGCCACCAGTTTTTTATTTGCTACCAGACCAATGCCGCTATATTTGTGGGCGTAATTTGTCACTTTAGACACTTTTTTTCTGTAACTGCTTTTTAAAACTGTCTTGGTGGCGTAGTTGTATTACGGTACGATATCGATATACGATTCCTGTAGCAACCAAACTAACGTTGGGCCAACATGTGGACGAGTCGCGAGTACTGGCACAGAATCCTTTGATAAAATCAACACGGAACGGCCAGCTCCCAATGCTAACGTTGGGACCAATGCAAATTTCTCGATCGACACGTTAGACGAGTAACTTTCGGGCTAACGTTACCGTGAACGTCCGGATCTGGTGTAAAAGGTATTATGTATAAAACAGACGGAAGAAAGAAAAATCTAGAGAATATTTTGTAACAAGCTGTTATATTACCTACGCCCGCTTATATATAGTTATAAGCTAATATCCTTCGAGTGGACGATAGCCTAGTTGGGAATGGAACGGTCTGCCGAGACAATGTCCGCAGGTTCAAAACCCAAGGCAAACACCTCTGACTTTTAGAAGTTACGTGTGTATTGTTTATCAATTATCGTTCGCTTAAACGGTGAAGGAAAACATCGTGAGGAAACCTACATACTTGAGAATTCTCCATAAGAATTTGGAGGGTATGTGAAGTCTGCCAACCCGCACTAGGCCAGCGTGGTGGACTAAGGCCTAACCCCTCTCAGTAGTAGAGGAGGCCCGTGCTCAGCAGTGGGCAGTATTTAATACAGGGCTGATTGCATTGCATTGATTGCATAATATCCTTATCTAAATGGACACCGGTGTCCACCGCGGGCGTTGAAGGATTACGCGTCATTTTGAAGGATCAATTATTGCTGGCAACATTGTACGCAATGATTGCTTAAAAAAGTTACCCAGTCTAAACATGCGCAATGGCGAGGCTTTTTTCCCCCGCGTTGACGTAGGTCGTACACGAGTCTTTTGAAAAATAATAAAAAACGATGATTGCTAGCAAAAACTGCGTACAATTATTGCTAGCAAAAGTTTCTTCGTCTAAATAAAACTTTAAAATACTATTTCAAAGTAATACGTAACTAAGGTACACTGAGCTTGTGTAGGTACTTTAAACCACGATTTATAGAAACAGGAAGCAATTTCTTTTCGTTCACACAAAAATTAGCTGTCAAAAAAGCCATTAATCTTTAGCCATTAACTACGTTGACGTGTAAATTTTTGTATTGAATTTCTTATATGCATTACAATTTAAATTGGCACACTGAACTTTAAAAACGTAATCTTACAATAAATAAATGCGATAGATTGGATGTTTGTTACTTAATCACGAACACCACAATGGCTTAATGGGTCTGGATGAAAAGCACAAAAATGGACTGTACTTTGGAATAGCACTAAGGATACTTTTTTATTGCAGAAAAATATAAAGCGAGACTTTTGTCCCGGAAAAAAACATTTTTCACGCGAGAGGAGCCCCGAGAAACACTAGTGTTTTAATGAATAGAAAGACTATTGAAAAGAGGGTGATAAGGCTGTGAAATAGACCACGAATTTGTTTTACTAAAGCCAATTGACAACATTTCAAAATCTAAACGTGCCTAAAACAAAAATACCGTTTCTTAATTTTTCAATTCTGAATACGATTATATTTTTATATTTTTATTTTAATACTTAATTTCGGAGATAAAAAATAAAAACCGAAAAATTATTGATGACGTCACACATACGGTCGAATGAAGTAGGTTCCTGGCTATTCATACTATTTACGTAGATATGTAAATACTGAGTACTGGGTATATCGTATGTCGCCAACTGGATGACAAATTACAAAAGTAGTTGTTGTTGAGTTGCCACTTGGCGGTTTTTTGTATTGCAAAGCAAAGGCTATTACGTCTTGAGCCGTATATATGACGTCATTTGGTGCTTACGACGCTTTAGAATAAGGCAAAATTCAAAGTGAAAATCATGAATGAAAATATCTGAAGTGTGAAAAAAGAAAAAATATGGGTCTCATAATTTTAGATCAAGTATCATATAGTATAAACATTTGAGTATATCGAAAAAATGAAATGTTGTCAATTTCGCACTATGCTAGTATTTTATTCGAGTAGCGAGTAATTTCGTAATGTGTCTGAACATCGAAAATTTTGTCGAGATTAGTACAGATATTTATTTTGATCTGGGTTATGTGGGACTGAATAGTTTTCATAGCTCATTATATACGATACAATAAATATACCTGACTCTCTTTTTACGTGGCCAAGACAAATAAACTGATTTTTAAAAAATATTTAACGCCGTTCAGTCTTTTAATATAGGAAAGACTTGAACAGGGGCTGAAGCCAAGTTCCCTTTCTAATCTTTAACGCTAACGCTATGTATGTTTGAAATATCCTATAGTACCGGTACTCTATGATGGCCGTTTTGACGTTTGTTCGCTGATCAAGTTTCGTATTAATTTATAACTACCTTGAAAGATATAATTGCTGTACATTATTGTCAATACGTGCAGTAAAATTTATTGGAATGTATAATTTTACGACAAAACTCGCCATTTGTTTTTCGAAATTCGAAATTTTAATAATAAAATCTAATACGATTGTCACTTATAGGATCGCTGGCTGGTATAGTTTTTTTGATAATGAATTGTGTTGTCACTTCACTATTGTTGTCTGTCAAAACGTCCATCATAGCGTGCCGGTAAAATAGCAATAAATTTATCGATAGGATATGTCATTTTCATAACTTATTTCTGTTTTCTATTGGCGTTAACGTTTGTCGTCATCGTCAGGAAACCTGCATATATGAGACGTTCTCTATAGGAATTTCGAAGGTATGTGAGGTCTGCCAACCCGCACTAGGCCAGCATGGTGGACTAAGGCCTTAACCCTCTCAGTTGTAGAATAGGCCCGTGCTCAGCAGTGGGCAGTATATAATACAGGGTGGTGGCATGGTGGTGGTAACGTTTGTATAAAAACATCCTCGCTACGGCCCTTAAAAAAATCTGGTTACAAAACCAAGAAGCGTTTAAAACGAAATTACCAAATCCTCACGTGCACTTTTATTCGGTGGAGCCGAGTTTAATCAGACCTCATTTTCTGTGTCACAGATGTTCTCAACGAAACTACTGTTGTTTGCTGCTTGCAGGTTGCGTTTGTATTATTCTTTACGCTCAAGTTTTTAGTTTAGTTGGGAAATTATCGTATTTAGTTAGGGATGTTACATATTTTTATTACTTAACATGTATCATGGTGTTATGGTCATGTAGTAGATGAGAACCTTCATGACGACAGTGATATTGAGAGAGAAAGAAGGGCTCTCGCTGTGCGTTCTAATATGATTGCACGACGTTTTGCGCGTTGCTCTAATGAAGTTAAAGTAACATTATTTAGATCGTACTGTCAGAGTTTTTATACTTGTCAATTATGGCTGCAATACACTAGGCGCTCTTACAATACCTTAAGGGTACAGTATAATGATGCATTTCGCATATTATTAAATCTTCCTCGATTTTGCAGTGCGTCAAATATGTTCGCAGAGGCTGGTGTAGCAGACTTTTATGCTGTTGTCAGAGCTCGTGTTGCGTCTTTTTGGGCACGGATCAGAAAGAGTGAGAACGTAATTCTAGCTACCATTGCCGACGACCTATCAGGACCATATTATAACTTCTGGTTGAAAATACACCGAAATAGAAATGTAAAATAGGTCTAATTGTATAGGTAATTGTAAAACTAACTTAGTGTAAGCCCAATTGTAACTAACATTATGAGTCTTTATACTTGAAAATAAAATTTATTATTATTATTATTATTATTAACTAGCCTTTGTCCGCAGCTCTGCCCGCGTGAAAAAGTTTTCCCGGGACAAAAAGAAGCCTATGTTAACACATAAGCTACTTATGCCTGCCCTGGATTAACATCCAGGACATAAACTACCCGTGTGCCAAATTTTAACGAAATCCGTTCAGTAGTTCCGGAGATGTGTAGTAACAAACAAACAGACAGACAGAAAAGAATTATAAAAATCGCTGATTTGTTTTCCATTACTCTTCTTCAGTCAACCCCTTTCATTTTTATCACATTTCTTTAGATGTACAGACACATCGGTTCTACTTCTTTATTATAATATGTCTAGATTATAAGACATGAAAAAAAATCGTAAATGTATTCAGAGATAGCATAGGAATTTGTTTAAGACTTGTTTCATTAAATTCCTTATCCATCATTACGTACAAAGAGACCAGTTTAATAAATTGTTATACGAAAAGCAGCAAAAATACATGTTTCTTACTGGCTGAAATAAAAGCAAATAAAAAAAACAACGGGTTGCACTCCGGGAGTGCCGGCAGAAGTGAAAACTTGAACATTAACGTTGTGCATTTTTGAATATTTTGGAATGGTTAGGGAAAAAAATTGCACGAATTGCTTTATTTTTCAGTATAAACGTACTAGCATTTATGTGGTTAAATACAATATTTATTTATTGCGCTATCGTACACAAAAATGACAACCTCCGTCTTACGAATTTTCGATCAGGTCACGTGTCCTGACACGGTTTAACATTTTATATCCGTCCCAAGAAAAGTGCTCAACGCTGCTAAAGAAGTGTTCACTTCAAAAAAATTATGAATTGATTCTGATAAACTGTATCAACACTTACCTGACGAAGAAGCTAGGATGAAAAGCGGCTGGGTTATCCTGAGGCGAGAAGGTTGGCAGCGTCCCCTGCAGTAGTGCCAACCGCACGCAAATGAGGAGCGCCAGTGATACCACCACTTTGATCGTCCGCACTGACAGACCTGTGCATTTCTTTTCGATTTTCAGGGAGCATATTGACCTGATGAAACATTATAATTGTAGAAGACATACATATTTACAGATACTATTGAATTTAGTGTTTGACGAAAAGTATAAATTATACAAAACAAAATAAATCGTTAAAATGCTAATGATTAATGAAATAGATATTTATAAAACTAAAACACTTGAGTAATTTAATGTAAGTAGGTAGGCACCTAAGTCTTCGCGAGAACTAATTATAATTTTATTATTAATAAAGTAAAATTTACAAGGCCCAATTCACAAGCAATCCTCAATAACCAACGACCTTTTAAGTTATCAAAATAGAATTTAATCCTGCCTATAAATATTTTAATCTTGGAATGGTATTTACTTTGACCTTTATCGTATGCTTTGTATGTAAGCTGATGATGTATATTAGTTTGGGTTCTTGTCAAGAAATGTGAGTAAAAATATGCCTTCGAACGTTCCAGGAAATTTCTACTAGCCTGTCCTAAATAACTTAATACTTGTAGAGCGCACAATATGTGTCACATGTAATTTTGAATTATTTTTAGGCGCCAAGCATTGATGTATTAAAAAACCCTAGTAACTCGCTATTTCATAGTCTAATCAGCTAATGCCAAAATAATTTCGAGTACTTTTTCGAATTCATCTTTCAAAGTTATACCATATATCAGGTATATACTATCCAAGGTATACCATATATTATCAGGTACAATTTTACTAGCAATGGATGAGTATCAAGTTCAACTATAATGTTAGCTACAAGTCTATGCAAATCGCTCTAAATTCCAGTCGCTTCTCGTACCCTCATCGGTATCATTAAGAGATAGCTTGATGCAATTAATATCGATTAGTAGGGCAGGAATACCAACCTGATAATAAAAAAAACGATGAAGATTTTTTATGGAATCGGAAATTTATGCACTTATTGATAGAACTATAATTCAATATTACTCTTGTAATTAACGTTCATACTATACGCAACCTCTGTTAACGCAATTGAATGATTATGTAAATTGTTATCAGATTAAATAATAAATTTTATTATGTTAAATCCTTTTATACCTTTAATCACGTTAGTATAATCTTTGTATATATAATTCTTCTGTGCGTGTGTATGTCATTGAACTCCTCCTAAACGGCTGGACCGATTTTAATGAATTTTTGTGTGTCTACAGTTGGATTTTAGAATGGTTTAGATTTACAATTCGGTCCGGGAAAATGTATAGAGGGACTTTTGTCCAGGTAAAAACATTTCGTGCGGGCGAAGCCGCGGGCAAAATTTATTTATATAATACTAGAAATAATGTCGGAGGTTCAGTGAAATTTTTGTCGTGAATTATCAAAATAGTAGGTAATATAAAAAACACAAATTATATTTCTATAGATCATTAATATAAGCATGAGGTCAGATGGAAGAAGAATAGATGAAATATAACCATTATATTATGTCACTTTCTTACCTTTTAACAAAGGGCCAACACCTATAGAAGTCGAACGCTAAATTCAACATAAGGATGGTGACGCCAGTCTCCTTGGCCAGCATACTCAGAGCTCCGAGTACGATGCTCAGCCACACGCACTTCTTGTTGGTTGTGGGTCTGTGTATTTTGGAATTATTAGAATATCGCCTCTACCATCAATCACCTATTATAAGATAGAACCCCCCAACTCCTCCAATAGAAGAGGCATTGCATTTGCATTGCAATTACGCTTAATTTTAAAAGCTTCATTAAGTCCATCGATTTGTCTTCATTCTGGATTTGAGCGTTGATGAAAAATAATATTTTACACTTTAACTTCATTGAACAGTGCTCAATATAAATAAAAATCATACAGACTCAAACCGTGTACATAACGGCAATTGTGAGTTTGAAAAAATGGGTATAAAAAAGAGGTACTGGGCATTACTTGGCGTCTTATAGAGGTCATTACAATATTATTAAAAACAATAGCCGCGAGAATGAATTTAAAACATATCAACTTTTTATTTTCGCTAACATAAACTCTTTATACAATAAAACCATTTAGTTTACAAAAGAATTGAAAGAAATACTATTTTTTATAACCTCAGTGTCCCAAAGTGAGTTATGCGAGGTATGCCCTTACAAATTTGAAGATCAGACAAAAGTACTTTCTAATATCAAAGGATTAAATAAATGTTCATTGCGAAAAAAACTTAAAAAAGATTAGGACATTCAGAAAACTAAAGCACATGATACACGTAAAAAAATATCGTCGCCTTCTTTGTGTTATAAGGCCGCGTTCACACAAGAGTACAGAGCATGTATTGCTCTCCATGCAATAAAATAAGACTAAGATAATGGACATAATGAGACTTAACATCTTATGTCTCAGGATGACGAGCGCAGTGGAATGCCACACAGTCCTTTGTAAGTCAAGGTGCTGGATGGTTTTGCTACTGTTTATGGGTGGTCGTATCGCTTACCATCAGGCGAACGGCATGCTCGTCTCGTCATTCAATGCAATAAAAAAAAAGAAAAAAAAAAAAAAAACTTTTTGAAGCTGCGTTTACATTGCAGTTTTCGAATACAACATATTTAAAAAAGTGTGTGTGTACTTATGTACAAGAGTTAGAAGTTATACTTCTTTGGCGTAACAAGATAAAAATATTTTTAAAAATTTAATCTTTCGCCTTATTCTACGTTCAAAATTCAAAAATGTTTACTATAGCTAACTTCAGGGTGTCGGTTTTGCGCGACGGTTTGCGCGCGCATCGTAAAAATTTACTCTCATCATTTTTCCCTAACGCGCCAAAAGAAGTATAACTTTAAAAAACTTTTTGAAGCTGGGTTTACATTGCAGTTTTCGACTAAAACATATTTTAAAAAAACTATTTTACGGATTTTATCGCGGTTTTTAATTCAAATATGTATTTTTTTATTTAAATGTCTAACATTCGCGTAAACATACAATAGACTACAACATATTGAAGAGCGTACACAACGTTAAATTGTATGTTTGAAATATCATTGCCTAAGTTATGGTAACACTAGAGACCAGATTATATGTATTTGCATATTAGGGAAATTTTTCGCGGTTTTTGCTTATAATGGCTAAAATCATGGGATAGAGCATATTTTAGCTATATTACGCGATATTATATTACTACTTTTAATTAGGATAAATATAAATAAGTGAAAAACAAATGTATGGGGGACATTTATGTATCTTAACCTGAGGAACTTTTTTTTAGATCAATTTAAGGCGTTATAAGGCTTACTATTACAAAATGACAAACACAATATTATGGTACCGTATACTTTTGGAACCCGAATTTATACATTATTATTGTACATTTTTATTTATGGACAATCGTCATGCTTAACATCATACGACTGATTTACGTCTTTTATTATGAAAAAAAGGGTATTATTCAGTAAAAAAACTGCGGTGTTCTACTTTATGTACGTGCCCTAACATTGAAATGTGGCCGTGATAAAATACCACTCAGACTTTTCTAATATTGTATAAAAGGGGGATTAAGGCGCGCTACCCAAAATCTCGAATAATAATGTATTAGCCATTAATACGAAATACGACGGCGATCGGTGCGATACTAGATGTTATAATCCTATAAATAGGGTTTAAATTTATTGTATGTTATTGTAATAGCTCGATTTCAGAACGCACCAATGTTAAAAAATATTATAATTAATTTAATAAAATATTAAAAATGTAAAACACAAATATAGGTCTGAATCCACACTGAGATACAAGTGTTATGCTTTTTTTTATTAGTGCATTGAATGACGAGACGAGCATGCCGTTCGCCTGATGGTAAGCGATACTACCACCCATAAACAGTAGCAACACTATCCAGCATCTTGACTTACAAAGTACTGTGTAACATTCCACTGCGCTCGTTATCCTGAGACATAAGATGTTAAGTCTCATTATGTCCAGTAGTTATACTGGCTACAATGTTCTTCAAACCGAAACACAACAGTGCATGCACACTGTTGCTTGGCGGTAGAAATAGACATTGCGGTGGTACCCACCCAGACGGCCTCTTACATAATGTAATGAGTCAACTACGAGATACTTTCGGCTTCGAGTCGCAAGTCGCAACACAGATCGGAATGAAATATTTACGGATCACAAAACTTAAGTCTCTGTGGGAATGAACCCGTGACCTTCAGTTTCAGAGCCAGCCTCGCCTAGTTTATAGCAGAAGTTATATATACTAAATATATTATCTAGAAATATGCATAATAATAAATAAAGTTCGTTGGTATAAGAAATATATTGGTACGCTATATCAATAATTGATAATTCAGAATCAGAATTCACATCATAAATCACTTACGAATTGATTGTCTTTTCACAAGCATCAATTCTATACCATACTGAGAGAATTTAAAACGTGACCAAATATCGTACCAATTTCAAATTCATTGACAGTCTTATGAATTTAATGTACTATATGTAGAGATAAAAATGTCCTTAATATTATACTTTAGAAGCTTCTTACCTGTGATAGACTAGAAGTGATGACAAGAAGAATATACACGCGAGCACATCAGCTCTACCCACGACTCCAGCTACCTGTCAGAAAATAACAATTATTTCATTTATCCATTCTGCTACATGGCTGGGAAAACGTGTATTTATATTTATTTCAATCAATACACATCAATAACATTATTTAGCTTAAAGATATTTACGTTCACAACTTCAAACATGCATAAATATTTTTAAAATTTTGTCCGCAACAATATCTATGTCGGGATCGGCCTTAAGGAGGTCGGTGTGTGCGGTAAGGAGGCGGTATAAGCGAGGTAGCTCGCGCCATCCTACTACACAATTGCACTGCAAATAACTCGTGCCACCGACTACGACTAATTTGGGACAAATAGTCGACACGAGTTGTGTCATCTCATTCAAACATCTAATTTCCCGCGTAGAGTGTCGCAACCAATTTTTATTTGAGAATAAATTCTTCGAACCTAAGGCGTGTTATATATTATTCCTAAGCACCTCACTAGAAATTTAGTAAGGTATAAATAGTGTTGCACCATCTTTACTTTGGACTAAAATAAAAATAGGTCGATGAAACTTCAATGACTATAAATTAACGGTGAAAGAAAACATTGTGACAAAACCTACATACTTGAGAATTTTCCAAAAAGAACTCTGAGGGTAAGGGAAGTCTGCCAACCCGTACTAGGCCAGCGTGGAGGACTAAGGCATAAACCCTCTCAGTAGTAAAGGGGAACCGTGTTCAGCAATGGGCAGTATATAATACAGGGCCGGTATTATTTATTACTAGACTACTGCTCGCGGCTTCGCCTACGTGAAAAAGGTTTTCCGGGATTAAAATATTTTCCCGGGATAAAAAGTAGCCTATGTGTTAATCCAGGACATGATCCACCCATGTGCCAAATTTCATCGAAATCCGTTCAGTAAGTAGTTTTTGAGTTTAATCGTTATAAACATACTTACATACAAATCTTTCCTCTTTATAATATTATAGTATAGATAACCAAAATTGTGCTACATCTAACCACTAACGAAATTTATGTAGGACTGACACTATCTAAACTTGAACCTACATTCGATGGAGAAGAATGTTAATAAATACTTTAAAGCTTCTATAATTTTCTGCTATTTGAAATAATTCTTTAAGGAATGCAGAAAAAAATAAGGTCTGTTTCACATATTTCCAGTAAATTTATTTGACAGTTATCGTATTAAACAACCTGTCAGAACCGGCCTGCATCCAGCGGGTTCCTGCGACCTTTAAAAGGTCGTCTGTCCACCTTGCAGGAGGACAATCCAAAATTTAAATTCAAATTCCCAAAATCTATTTAATCTGAATATTCTTGTAACACCTTTAACGAGATGTAATTTTCTTCTATTAGTATTTCAATACTTTTAAAGAGGATTTTTATGCTATTAAGAATTCACATTCAAAGCGGGGTTTCTACATAATAAATTAGGACTAAGTTGGTTCATAATATATTTATCTACCAGCCTCCATTTCAATCTATACTAATATTATCTGAAGAGTTTGTATGTTTATTTGTTTAGTTGAACGCGCTAATCTCTGGATTTACTGAACCGATTTTAAAATTCTTTCACTAATAGGAAGCTGCGTTACTCCTTAGTGCTTATAGGCTACTTTTTAAGGCGGGACTTTTATCCTGGAAAAAATCTTTCATTCGGGCGAAGCCGTGAGCAAACGTTACCTAATCTATACTTCAACACTAATATTATAAAGATTTGTATTTTTGTATGTTTTCTAACGAATAACCTCAAAAACTACTGGATCGATTCACCATTAGAATGCTACATTATCCCTGAGTTATATAGGCTACTTTTTATCCCGGGAAAATATGAAGCGGGACTTTTAAACAGGAATAACTTTTTTACGCGGGCGGAGCCGCGAGCAAAACCTAGTTACTAGCTACTTATAATTTCGTTACGAGTGAAATAAGATTTAGTTTACGCAGAGAATTGGCAAGGTTCTTTTCTCTGTGCAATTGTTGATCCTGACTGCAATGACAACAATCAATACGATTGATATTCAGATATCAATCGTGGCATGAAGCCAAGACACATAATTTTTAGCAAGATTAATCAGCATCAGTGAAGTGGACGATAGCCCAGTTGGGAGTGGAACGGTCTGCCGCGACAATGTCCGGAGGTTCAAAACCCAAGGCACACACCTCTGACTTTTCGAAGTTACGTGTGTATTGTTTATCAATTATCGTTCGCTTTAACGGTGAAGGAAAACATCGTGAGGAAATCTACATACCTGAGAATTTTCCATAAGAATCTCGAGGGTATGTCCCTAGGCCTAACCCCTCTCAGTAGTAGAGGAGGCCCGTGCTCAGTAGTGGGCAGTATATAATACAGGGCTGATTGCATTGCATTGCAATCAGCATAATCATCAGTTTTCTAAGCAAAGAACCTACCATATTGACAGAATGCTAAAAATCACGAAGTCAAAGACAAAAACAAGGGATATTGAGAGTGAGCAACCGCTAAAAGTCGTCTAAACTATCCAATGATGCAGTCACAATGTCGTCAATTGTCGATATCACTACAACTTTTACGGATCGGTATAAAGAGTCATTGACACCGAATGGATGATAGTAATAGCTTCTTTCTTACCGCCTCAGTGTGTACAGGATGCACGGCAAACAACAGAGCAGCCAGGGCCGCGAAAGGTCGTTGTAGACGGGCGATTGTGACGCACGCGCGGGCGACAAGCGCGCAACACGCCGCGTGTAGCACCACGTTGCACGCGTGCCACCACCATGGCCGCAGCCCGGCTAAGGCGTGGTTTAGCCTGCAACAATAGAAAATACGTATAAGCTTATGTTGAGAAGAGCGGGGAGTGGTCCGTTGCATAGCTCTACGATTGTTCCAACATCATAAAATTCTTATGAAACTGCATAGCGCTTGTCAACCTGGGACATAACATGCTAAAATACATGCAGCCTTTTTAGGAAAAACATCGTACCCGATATTTTGCACTTTTATATGAGCATGCATGCTCACGCCGTTTATCCCCGAAGGGGTAGGCAGAGGCGCAACTAGTGCACCCACTTTTCGCCAAGCGTATTCCGTCCCATGATGTGATAGGGGGCGAGCCTATCGCCATATCGGGCACAAATTCCAGACTCCGGGCTGATACTGAATAGAAAAATCCAATATCACTTTGCCCGACCCGGGGATCGAACCCGAGACCTCAGCCTTGCAGTCGTACCGTAATACTACTACGCCACCGAGGCAGTCTTTTATATGAGGCTATTTAATTATTCATTTTGAACATATTTATGGTATTTTGAAAATTAATAACCATCGTTTAAACATTTTGCAAATATATCTTAAATATTTTAGAATAAATAAACAAAAAAGCTTCTTCAGTAAAAAGTACGAAATGTTGGTTACGATGTTCTTCCTGAAAGGCTGGATAGAACATTTCAATCTCAGTGTATACAGTACATTGTCCTTCGATACCCTGATGTTGATATCTATGAATAATCGTGGCGTTTACCATGGCTTTAGTTATTGTTCTGAGGTTTACCATTAAACGACTGGCCTTCACTTGTAAGACGTAAACAAACTTCATTTGTTTGACAATAGAACTAGTTCCTCCCTAAAACTCCATAATTAAGCAAAATGAACCATTTAGTAATTACAGTAGAGCTTAAAACTGATTGTAGGTTGACGCCGAGAATTTTGAGAAGTCAGAGCAAACAAAACATCGGTCATTAATCATACAGCCGGAGTCCGGACCTAGAATTAGAGGATTGGCTGTAGTATCTTCAATGTTTGTCACGTGTTTTGTGTTTGTTTGATGTAAATAGATAGTCGAATTTATGTGCTTTGTAAAGATAATATTATGTAGTACACTTTTGGTAACAAATTCTTGATGCCAATGCCAAGAAATATTTTTGCTGGCACATACGTAAAATATGTTTTTAAATTACTAAATAAATTTTATTTATTTCATGAATTAAATAATTTGTTAAAAATCACATATATTTTTTTATATTTTAAGAAATGTTTTTTGTTTGCTAGAAATATATGCAGAAAGAAGATGAATAAAGATGTGAACGTGTCCAGAAGAAATTTCGCATATAGGTCGATCACGCCCTGGATTGACATTTCATAAGCTACTTTTTATGCCGGAATGTTACAGTGGAATATTTATACAGGAAAGGTCATTCGATCAAGCTGACAGTTACGCTTAGTTGTTAATAAAACACAATAAAGTACAAAAAATCTACAGTCATCCACAAAATCAAAATAATTGCATTACCGTACCTCATGATAACCGAACAAAAAACCCAGACAAAATATACGTTTATTGCATTAATAACAAAACCAGTACTAATTCGATGCAATCTCTTATTCCCAGCAAAAAGTAATTCCACGATTACTTTCGAGAAAATGACGTTGCGCCTGATTTGTCCGAAACGGTGATTTGGCCGAAAACGAGGGGCGTTCGCTTATGTCATCGGGTAATTGGGATGATTGTAGCGAAACCGATTGGGAGTTATTGCCGTATTCGCGCATATAAGCCGAACGAGGATTGATGGTGGATAGGCCAGTAAATCTGGGTCAAACGTTTCTGCAATAGCGAGAAAATGTGTTGCATCGAAATTAAAGACGAGATACCCACTAAAACAAACTCACAAACTTTACTTTACTATATTAGTGATGAAAACCAACTTGTACCCCTACCACGATTAATAAAGCCACATATACGTATCGAGTAAGTTGAATGTTTAAGTATTTCTCTACAGTTGTTTGACAATACTATACGTATATATAAAAAGGATTTCGTGCTGCCGATTCCCATGCACTTTGAATTTACTGTTCTATGGCTACAGGATTTACTGTAATGTTCAAACAGCGCCGCCGCATTTTAGTTCTACATTTGCTTTACATCAGGCGGATAGCAGACAAACGTGAGCCCATTGAGAAATAAAAAAAAATAAAAAATAAAAACGCTCACGAAGCGCTGTTCAAATTTCCATCCTAAAATCTACTTAAACGAAACTATTTGTTAAAATACGTCTGTTGGTAGTGCTGTTAAAAAGTATTAAAGCCCGTCATAGTGGCCCGCGTAAGTATGATGCGTTCCGGAATAAGCCTGTGTATATTCAGTTCAAACACTCAAGTTCAGTTCAAAACTGGTGGTAGGTCTTTCATATGTAAGAGTCCGTCTGGGTGGGTACCACCGCAATGTGTATTTCTACCGCCAAGCAGCAGTGTCCATGCACTGTTGTGTTTTGGTTTGAAGGAAATTGTAGCCAGTGTAACTACTGGACATAATGAGACTTAACATCTTATGTGTCAGGATGACCAGCGCAGTGGAATACCACACAGTACTTCGTAAGTCAAGGTGCTGGAAGGTGTTGCTACTGTTTATGGGTGGTCATATCGCTTACCATCACGCAAACAGCATGCTCGTCTCATCATTCAAAGCAATAAAAAAAAAACCGACTGGCATAATTGTGCCGACTGACGAGGGATAATCATTGCTAGTCAGTCGACACTATCTGGACCTCTCTCCGCTTACCATCAGGTGCAGTGCGGTCACTTTGCCATATAAAAAACATAACATAACATTATACGTACTATACCACAAATATTCGTACTAGGGTACAGGTTGTGAAAGACCAACATAGTTGGCTGTGGAATTTATTTCCTGCGTAATCTAAACCAAACTTCAGCATTATGTCAAGATTCTATATCTTCGTTAATATTACTCATATACCTATAACTATAATACTAAAATCATTAATGAAGAACACACACACACACTCTCACATCCTTTATCCCTGAAGGGGTAGGCCGAGGCGCAACCAGTGCACTTACTTTTCGCCGTGCGTATTCCGTCCCACGATGTGATAGGGGGTGAGCCTATCGCCATATCGGGCACAAATTCGAGACTCCGGACTGATATTGAATAGAAAAACCCAATATCACTTTGCCCGACCCGGGGATCGAACCCGAGACTACAGCACTGCAGTTGTACCGTAATACAACTACGCCACCGAGGCAGTCTAATAAAGAACTATAGTATTCTTACATCAATTTGTTACAAACTTATTCAGGGCTACTAACAACCAATTTATATTCTTGACAACTTGTTTGTAGGTGGTTTTATTACGTCTATATTAAAACGATAGACTAGAAAAACATCAGTCTTTTTAATACCACATAAAAAGATGGTTCGCTGAAATATAATTGAGCTGGCTTCAATATAGCTCAATTAGGAATATTCCTTTGACCTACTTTTATTTATGAAGAATATTTTAATACAAAAGACGGTAATATCTATAAGTTTACATATTTTACTAGTTTGTGGTACGTGACTGAAACAGGGTCTTGTATTATGGCAACAGGTTCTCCCCTATCACCTTGTGAGCGGCGATAGCCTAGTTAGGAGTGTAAAAGACCGCTGAGACGAAGGTCCGTAAGTTCAAAACCCAAGGACACGCACCTCTGACTTTTCTAAATTAATGTGTGTATTCTTTGAGTATTATCAATTGCTTTACTTTCATATCTGAGAAGTTTTCTATAAGAACTTCGAAGGTATGTGAAGTCTGGCAACCCGCACTAGGCCAGCGTGATGGACTAAGGCCTAAACTCTGTCAGTAGTAGAGGAGGTTCATGCCCAGCAGTGAGACAGTATATAATACAGGGCTGATATTTTTGTATACCAGGTGAAGTGAATGTTATACATTATATAAACATATTAAGCATATACCTTAGACACGCAGCTATGTATTATTATTACTATCACATCCAATATTCAACCTTCACTTGATAAATTTAAACGTTAAAATAACACAGCAAAAAATCGCTCAAAGAAAACGTTACAAATTCTTATATTCACGCCTCGAGGTAATTGCAATTGAGGTTTACTTGCCTGCTTCACACGTGGTAGAAAATCATGGATCTCGAGATTTTTACCGATACACAGGATATTACGGGGAATGCAATGTTGAGATATTTTCGCAAACTATTATAGGAGCGTCTTTATCGTTGAGTAGATCTTTTGGTTGGAATGTTTTTAGCGAAATATTTTTTTGTTATAAACAGGGCGTATAAGCAAGTGGCATCTTGATGGTATGATTGCGGTCAGTGACTTGTCACTTATAAAGCTGTCAGAGCTTTCCCGAATTCGGAATTCGCAGTTTTATTTGTACCGATCATTAGCAACACCAAACTACAGCGAAATAACTTTGCGTCGGTTTTCGATAATATAACAATGCGAGGATTCATAGGTCTGTTGCTAGCTATTAAAATCGGACTTGAGTACTAATGGTCCGCGGTACGGTCGCTACAACAAAGCCGATGAGTAGTTTTAAGGCATAAAAAAACAGGCATAGGCCATGGAATATGTCACCTTAGGCCAACATATATCGGCCATTTATTCTTATAGGTTTATTGAGCAGATTGTCTATTTCTGTCACCAAGCACCACTGTGGTACTTCGCCTTGGAGAACATAGTTGCCAGTGAAGTTAGGTATTGTGAGACTTATCATACATTTCAATTCCTAGAGTCGAGGTCATTTACACTACTAGGTAGGCAGGCGTATAACTTACATTGCCACCTTTGAGTTCAAAAAGCCATTTTAAATAACTCACCAACATTCCGTTAATAAATAACATATTTCAAAATATAATAATTGTCACCATTCCAATATCCCATTAAAATATATTTCACTATTAATGAGATCGGAACGTAATACTTATGCTGGAAAAATTTAAAAGCTTTATACAGTACCGAAATGTCGTTAAAATTCCCCGCATCCAACATTTAATGATTATGTATGTTCGGAAATACAGATTTACGCACATACACGGTAATTGTACGGTTTCGTTGTGAATTAAACTTAATTAACAATTTTACAATGGTGTTTATTGAATACTTTGGATTTCCAATCAAGAGGTCGTATTCTTTTAATTTTTAAGCGATGCGAGTGGTAGGCCCGATTTATTCGCGCATCAATTAAAATGAATTTCCTTTCAGGTTTAATTTTATATTTCTAATAAACTTAAGTTAAAATTAATAACTGGAAAAACCGCAGTCGCAAGAACAGACACATTCTCAATTGATCCACATTTCACCTGTGGAATGCAATGTGGAATGCCACACAGTACTTTGTAACTCAAGGTGCTGGATGGTGTTGCTACTGTTTATGGGTGGTCGTATCGCTTACTATCAGGCGAACGGCATGCTCGCCTCGTCATTCAATGCCATAAAAAAAACCTGAATATTAAATTCAAAATCCATCCAACATTCATTAAAAATTATGGCAATTCAGCAGCAAATGGTCACCAATAGGAAAATAAACAAAGCCATTTGAAAGTGTGTCATTATAAAACATTTAGCCCCACGTACGTGACATGTTTGTCGGACATCATGCAAGCGTAATTACTGTCTTTTATAAAAAACATAATGGCCGCCATGATGGCTGCCCACTAATCTCTTTGGGGATGAATGCTAATAGTGATTTACTAACTTGATTGATTTGGGTTATTTGAATTTAGAATGCTTTTTAACGGAAGTAGTGACGTTTAAAATAAATGGAATAAGTGAATCATAACAGTTTTCTTCCCAAAACAATCATAGCTCTACTATCGTAGATATTAGCTATGATACATAGAACTAAAGTTATTAATAATACCAGCACAATACTAAAGTTATTAATTTTTGTTCTCAGAGCTATGAAGGATTTTTGACCTTAAAACATAGAAACCCCGGTTCCAAGATCTAGATCTAGCTTGCCACCCATAGCGCTACAATGATATTATCTTCCGACGAAAACCATAGCTATTTATACAAACCATAAACAAATTATTGTAAGCATGATATCCACAACGCTGTCATATTATACGAAAATACACAATTCCATAACCAATAACAATGGCTTACGCTGACCAAAGCCTTTGTTAACTCCGCTGACCGAGACAATACAAAGAACGTCCAAATTGGACATCACCCACATCAAAAACCTTCCAATTAAAGCTGATTGATTGAGATACACCCATATCAAGACAACAAAAAACTCCAACCACGTGACAGGAACAAGCAATTAATTCTAGAGATTGCAAAAAACGTTGAACAAAACCGTTAATAGGAAGCCGGGCACGTATCGCAAAACGAAGGCTAGATGGGATCCGGAGGATGTCTGAGCTGATACCGATGTCTATTAAAAAGCAATCAAGCGTCGCTTCGTTAGGTCCCGGACACGAAGGTCCTAGTATCGGCGCTTTTCAATAGGATGACGCACACTTATCACCTCCGAAACAGACCGCTTGAAACAGAGATTTGAATAACGGAGTTTAGCTAAGGCAAATATTGTTTCGAAATTTGAATTCCCGAGTTACGCTGGTTTACTCAGTGCAGTTTATAAAATCTACTATATGGTATGTGGCTTTTTCAGGTGTCGAGTTCATTAGTCAGAGTCAACCTTACAGATTTGTTGCTACGTGGTTTCATAGAAGTTTGTTTCGTGCGCGAAAAACCCAGATGAGTCTGTATTGTTTTAAACCGTGTTTCTTTTTTATTACCATCAACTATTGCAGCTATTTACATATATTATTTTCTATGTGCTATTTTTACTTTTTTCATAAAATAAAGCATGTGCTTTTTATTATTTTTAATTATGTAATTAAATAAACGTCTAATAATAAATGCGCACGAATTGATTGCTAACCATTTTCTAAACATTGATAATGTCATGTCATTCTATGTGTAATATAATTTAATGAGATAGAAGGTCGTGTGTTTGTTAAATTAGAGGTATAAGAAAATTATTTTACTATGAATATAGTAATGCGACGAAAATTTTTATATAGATCCTTGTCTCAAATCTAAATATTATCAACCCTTTCTATTATCAACCCTATGATTCTCTGATAAAATGAATGATAATTTGTCGTGATGGGAAATAATAATCAAAATAAAGAGATGAAACGATAGCCATAATCCGTCAATAAAATAAAAAGCTTTTATTCAAACTTAAATTTTAAAGTAGCTAACTTAATTGCTTAGCGCAACGAAAGGTTAAAATCGCGGCGAATGCGGTAAACAGGGACGTAATCAGAAATATTTACAAGGTAAATAATTACTCGAGTACGGTTGGTTGTATTAATATTCAAGGAAAATATTGTAGGAAAATCTGAGTTCCTGGGGGCTTTTAATAGAATTGAGGGGTTGTGTTTTTTATCCAAATAGATAACGAGATAAGCAGCTCGATTCATAATGCTAAAACTCCACATAAATAGCAAGAACAAAATATAGAACTTTAAACACAATTGCACTGTGTGTTTACCATACTGCACTCGTTACCCTAAAACCTTCGATTTTAACTTCCACAACGCAGAAGATCTTACTCATCGCATTAAAAGAGGACGCCCGTGTCCGACAATGTGACAATATAAAACAAGATAGTAGTATAGTCCGCACTTCTGGAATATTTACTCAATGGAATGCCCGTTGTATTCGAAATTATTTCAATGGAATCTTAAACAAAATTCTCGATAACTTTGTTAATTTTCTTATATTACAGCTGTCCTTTATTTCTTTTTAAATGAATGAGAATTTTAAGTATATTCCAAGAATTAGGATGTAAGATGTAGGTCGGGGTTGGTTACAAACTAACCAACGTATTATTGCTATATTTCGCCGTGTTTAAATTTTCGTAGTGAGTCTTCGCAGTAAATTTTATACTGTGCCAAATAAACTCACGTATAACATTGTAAACTGTTAATGTAGGTCTTGCTGTAGAGGAATATAACACTTTTATATGGTAATTATTTCATGGTCGTTTTTTCTCATGGCTGAGTTCATAAGATGCACTATTGGCTAGAATCCATAATCCTGGCCCAATTTTAAAGCGAAACAATGAATTTTATGTAGTATTTAATTATTTAAGTTCTATGTAACCTTTATTTATACGATTGCTGTAATATGCAAATAATATTGAAATTAAACTATTATAACGGATTTTATCGCGGTTTTTTTTTATTTTATTTTCTCCCGACGTTTCGAAGGATGCCGTATGAAAATATTATCTGCAACGTTGAGAATAATCTCTTCAAAAATAACTTAACAAAGGAAGATTCGGAGGCCATACGCCAAGACATTTCGTCAATATTGCGTCAAAACAAAGTGCCGAAACCAAATCTCCCAAAACATTAATACATCGCTTTAAAGAACTTGCAATCAATGAAGGATATAATAATTCTCCGTGCAGATAAAGGGAATGCGACAGTAGTAATGGATACGTTGGATTATAACAACAAAATCGAACAACTTTTATCGGATGTAAGTACTTATAAAATAGTCAAGACAGACCCGACTAACAAAATATTAAAGGCTACTAGCTCTTTAATCAAGAATCACTCCGATGAGTTAAATCTAGACGTAGACTTACTCATTCCATCGTGTGCAAAACCGCCTAAACTGTATGGGTTACCTAAGATTCACAAGGCAAATGCTCCGCTGCGTCCCATTGTGAATCAGATCGACACACCAACGTACAGACTGGCTCAGCACGTAGCTAAAGTGCTTTCACCACTCAGAGGAAACACTAGAGCATCTGTGAAGGATTCATACCAATTTGTCAGCGACATTGAACACCTTAAATTAGCTGACAATGAAACAATGGTCAGTTTTGATGTCCAGTCTTTTTTCACAAGTTTACCATTACAAGACTGCATTAAAATTGTTTCTAAGAGGTTAGCAGAAAATAACATCCCTGTTGAATATGCAGAACTACTCCAACATTGCCTTACATCTGGCTATATGTTGTGGAATGATCAGTTCTATGTACAAGTTGAGGGGGTAGCGATGGGCTCACCTGTATCTCCAGTAGTCGCCGATATTTTCATGGAGGACTTTGAGGAGACAGCCCTGAACACAGCCCCGGTCTCGCCAAGGTTTTACAAACGGTACGTAGATGATACTTTCACAATATTACCATCTGACAAAGTAACTGCATTTTTAAATCATCTCAACTCCATTAATAATAAAATTCAATTTACCATGGAGTTGGAACAGGATAACTCTCTTGCTTTCTTAGATGTTTTAGTCATCCGCAATCCTGATCAGTCTGTAAGCCACACTGTGTATAGGAAACCGACCCATACTGATAAATACCTGAACGGTGAATCTCATCACCATCCAAAACAGTTAGCTACCGTGGGCAAATCTTTGTTTCAGAGAGCACAAGGAATCTGTGACGAGAAACACCTGGCTGCTGAGCTTCAACATGTCAAGCAAGTACTGCAAGACAACAAGCTCCAAATTCCACGCCGCCGTCACAGAGACCGAGTGAAACCAGCCACAGTTGATCGTGTCCCAGTTGTATTACCTTATGTAAGAGGAGTCACCGACAAGATTGGCTACATCCTGAAGCGTGCTTCCATAAAAACTTATTTTAAGCCACCTAAGAAGATTAGTCAATTTTTACCGATTCGTGCCTAGGATGATCCGCGAGGCTATTTAAATAAAAAAACATCCTAATTTCAATAGAGAAGATGGTTGGAAACTTGCACAAGCCTGGGACCCGGTAATACATCTAATTAAATCGGGCCCCAAAAGACCTGCTGCCAGACCTCAAGACATTGTGAGCTCTTACTGCGTAGACCGGACCGCAAACAATGACTAACATCTTTAAATTGTATAATTGTAAATTGAAGGTAGATTTGTAACACTAACTTTTCGGACCACCAACACCTCAGTCTGCCCCGTGACCACGAAGTGCTGCAAAGCCTTCGAAACGTCGGGAGAAAATAAAATAAAAAAAACTGCGATAAAATCCGTTATAATAGTTTAATTTCAATGTCTAACATTCGCGTAAACGTAAGGAATCATTATGCAAATAATAGGTAAAAATTGCTATACGTTTTTTCCAAAGTGTTAAATGATAAAAACATTAGATACCGACTGTGCCCACTCCAATCAAAACACTAGTTAAATTACACACAACGCCATATTCGCACATCCAGCCCACATAAAAATCGCCACATAAAAACTGTCCACGAATTAACAAAATTTCTGGCTACGAAGTGGCTCATTGGTCCCCCGACTTAACGCCAAACTCCAGCCCATGCCTCAGCCTGCAGGTGGGTGTCAGTGAATGGGAAATATTAATACCGCGCAATGCACGCGAGCTTTCGGAACGGTTCAACTTCTAAACTGCAGTCCTGGTTAATTAAAGAAGTGCAGAACGCACACTTACTAAACTCGGTTAATGTGAAATATAATGCATTTCTTAATATGAATTGCAAGCGTTAATTTTAAAGATCTTATTTTATAACACGTTACCCTGTAGGGGTTGGCACATTACGCCGGCGTGCAAAGCATGCCGGTAACCCCGACATACCCGCCTCAGTTCCTCGGACTGACGCGGGATCTTAAAGTGATTTCCCCGCGACAAAAAAAAAAAAAAAAAAAAAAAGGGGTTTTGGCACATATGCATCTCTGGTTGCAATCAGGGCACCCACTTTTCGTCAAGTGTGTTCCGTTCCACGAATTGATAAGGATTCCCGACTCCGGACAGATAGAGAGCAGAAATGCTCTCTATCTGTCCGGAGTCGTAGTGTCATAATATCACTTTTCCCGACCCGGGATTTGAACCCGGGACCTCGGATCGGTGTCGTACCGCGCACGCAATACAACTATGCCACCGAGGCTGTCTTATTATAAAGTTTATAATGAAAGTAGAGTGGCGGAAAAGGATGAAAATTTTAAATTCAAATTCAAATCGTTTATTGAGTAATTAGGCCCCTAAGGGTACTTTTACACGTCATTTTTTACAATGTTTTTTATCGTCTAAAAGATTCTACCAGTGCTTCGGAAAAGCTCACTGACCTGAGTAGAAGCACCATTTAAATGGACGGTAATGGTTCCGGAAAATATATGCTTTTGATAATTAGGATAACTGTATTCATATGGGTTGATAATTATCTACCGTATAATTCAAGCTAGTCCCTCAAAGAAAATAAGGTTCTTCAATCATTTTTCTGAAAGATGTTTCTATTGTTTTTGTTATACTTTAAGTACGACATTAATAATATGAAACTCTGTGTTTCATATTGATATGTTAAAAGATTTTTTGATGACGTTTCCAAGTTTTTTTTTAATAATATCCAGCAATACAGAGTAACTTTTAACCGAAGATTTAGCTTCTGTTATTGAAGTTACATTTAATTTTGAGATCTTTTGTTAAAAATTACAAATTATACATAATTTATAACATGGCTGTTGAAAGATTAATTTATTTATTCTTATAGAGAAGACAAAAGAATTTTAGCATATATGAACATGAATGGGATCAAAATGTTTTCTCTTAATTAGTTAAAGCGTTTTACATATATTGTTTTATAGTCGAAATTGACTGACCGGCGCTCCTAAGTTTGGCTAGGCAATTTTTAAACCTAACAAAATCTCAAGTAATCATACTCAAAAACGAATAGGTATCTAGGGCGATTTTTTGATTTTATAGTCTAAATCGAAGCTCGGGCACTCCTATGTTGGCTAGGCAATCTCCAACCCTGACAAAATCTTATATAATCAAACTCAAAAAGTAATACTTAGCATATTTCAATATTCCAATAGAATTTGAAACAAATAAGTGAAATACAGTCAACAGCGACGTATGAATATTATATTTCCTACAAAACATAAAAATATCGAATACAAAATAAACTCAAGACAGCTATAACGCGAAAACTAATCTCTTACAAATCGATCTTATAATACAATGGCTGAGATCACAATCGATATAAAAAAAGTATTAACAGCCGATGAAAACTGAAGATATGTTTCACGCGACAAATGCCGGGCGTGCGTCGGAATATTGCTTTTGCAATAAAACGGCTGGTCACTCCACACTCGACAATAACGCCGATGATAGCGGCCATCACTACCCAGACTGCGAACTTGGGTATGTTTCGATAAATAACGAGATTGTAGGATCAATGGATTGGGGATTAGGGCAGGAAAAATCTAAAATAGTGTCTTCTCCCATCATTCTTATGTAAATTTTCTACCTGCCTTTATCCTACAATGTGAGTGGAATACAGTTTTTGAAGCATGCAAGGTTTAGCTTAGTTTTTTCACGAACTTACCACCGCTTTCCTGATATCAGCGAAAAGGCGATGATAACACATTAATTACTAGTCGTGCATCAGCTAAAATTATGTTAAATATATTCTGTTCCCAATGACTTTGATTGAATCTTATAAGACTTTTCAAACATCTAGTCCTTTTTAAGAAATTATAAAGCAAAGCGGCCATTAAAAGGAAGAGGAAATGAGGATAGTCAATAATCCAAGACAGCTTAACTTTAATTGCTAAACTAATCCGTTTCCCTTAGAACAGCAGAACTATAGACAAAACTCCACTAGATTCCCAGATAGCGACGACGGTCATAGTTTATGGGGACAATATGGCTACGGACTCCCATTACGCGTAAAATAGCAACGGACGGCATGGGCTTTGTCTCAGCGGTACACGTCTTCAAGATTTTACGATCTTTGTTGTATTAAATGCCAGGGAAGTTTAAATCTTATTGATTTATATTATAGCTTGTATAATACCGCGTGTGTACCAAAGAGATAAATAGAGACATAAGGCTTGTATCTATGGTACGATTTTGCTTTTTGAAAATGCACCACATATTAACAAGAGTATACAATATGTCGTACACAGACCGATGAATTCAGCTGTATTTTTAAATCAAACATAAAAACTTTTTATAACTTAAAAATGAAACCCGGATTCTTAACGTTTTATAGCAAGCGGTTGGCAGATGTATGCAAACATTAGACAAAGGTTCCTAATTGATTTGAATCATTCAGAATTATTTTGTTTTTGCAGTTAAATGAGACGAGACGCGTATACCGTTCGCCCGATGGTAAAGAGTAACCACGCCGCCCATGAATGAATTACAAAGTTCAATTGATTCAGTAACACATATTCATACACTAAAAACAAATTAAGTTAGTCGATTTCTCGCCTCATAATAACTAACCGAACTTAATCCATTGCTAAATGTCTGCGGTCTAAACACACAGTGGTCGTCCCACACCAACCGGTTGTCATCGCTGATTGGTTTTTCAATTAAATTTCCGAGGTCCATACGCTCCGTTGTCACAATAGCAAGATGGACCAACTATCTCCCATGAAATTTATAACGGCATCAGATTATTTTACAGTTTAGTTTTAATTAAAAAATAGTACAGAGATTTTATAGTGAGTTTAAGACAATGACAAACTTAAGAGAATTCCAACTGCATCCCGTATAGGTTTAGTTATAGAAGTAAAGACGAAAGTAATAAAGAAATCATTTAATAACGTTTCTACGTAGTTATATGAATATTCTTATTAATTAGAGGCAAGATATCCTTCAGGTACGCAATAGTGCACACAGCTTGATATAAACAAAATATTATTTCATCAGTAATTTATGAGCCTATTTTCCCTCACTACAAAGAGCCGACCGTTGATTAAAATTTCTAAGTTTATTGACGCTAGATGAGAAAAATTGCATGGTAACGGAAAAGGACAATTTCTCAACACGCGGCATGGGTCTGGTAGTAGAATATTGAATCTTTATTCTGTGTATTTTGGGGTTCAAATCTATCAATAAAATATGTTATTTGTATTGTAAATTATAAATAAGTATGTAAGATTTTTAGTTCAATATAAATATTTTTTTAAAGTGTGCCAGTTATTGCAATTATTATTCTTTTAACGGCAATAAATTAAACCAAACCTTCTAGCCTAGATGCTCCTCTGCCAATCCATTCGCAGATAAAACCGTACACTTATCAATAAATAAAGTGCAATTTCTATACTGAATGAAGATAGTAAATTACGTTGCAACAAAGCTGCTACGTTCGATTTTTCTAGAAGTATTAAGCGTTTTCAGTTTAAATTAGATTGCGTTTGAGTTTCTTAAATTAGCGAGTATCAGCGAACGAGGAAACTAAATAAATAAATACAGTTTACAAGTACTACTTAACACTATTATAATCCCAATTTCTTAATAAACATTTTCTTTGAATCAAAGATGAAAAAATATTGTTAAAAGGAAGAGTCTGTAGGCGGCGTTTTTTACACGAATTTGTCTAAAACCTGCCTCCCCTTCCACACGATGGCTCACTTCGTTGACCCCTCCCGCATCAAGCTTGATGTAATTTAATACTTCATTCACCACCCTGAGTCCACGGGACTCACTACTGTTTTTAAACAACGAAAATCAAGTGTATTGTTAACCGTTTGGAGTCCAGCGTTCCAGTACTTTCCTGAAGTGAGGCATGGAATGGGGGAGTAAGCGGTCAATCGGTCAAAGCCTTTTGCAGAGGTGATTTTTGATCCAATTTGGTCTCATGTTTTGATTGTAATTAGACTCATGATAGTGATTAGTGGGCTAAAAATAGGGATGATGATTTAAGGGTTACAGATGGCCCCTAACCTTTCTTCTTGGCTGATACCACTACACTACCTCCGAGATGAAATTACTATACACTATTCAAATTGATATACACTTGACTATAACTATATTATACATTAGTGTCTAGCTGTTATTCAGCAATCCGCCTGTATATGAGGGTTGAATAATTAACTGAATCAATATTGACTTAGGTAGGTACAGCTTGATCTAGGTACTATGAAGAC
This sequence comes from Sphinx pinastri, assembly GCA_947568825.1. NCBI lineage: Eukaryota > Metazoa > Arthropoda > Insecta > Lepidoptera > Sphingidae > Sphinx > Sphinx pinastri. The sequence continues at coordinate 1,696,772 of OX387623.1, forward strand.
CGTGCTAAACTTGTTATTATAGTACTAGCTTTTGCTCGCGGCTCCGTCCGCTTGAAATAGTTTTTTCGGGATAAAAGTCCCGCTTTATATTTTCCCGGCATAAAAAGTAGCCTATGTGTTAACCTAGGATATGATCTACCCGTGTGCCATCAAAATCCGTACAGTACTTTTGGAGATGTGCAGTAACAAACTAACAGACAAACAGACAGACAGAAAAGAATTATAAAATCGCTGATTTGTTTTCCATTACTCTTCTTTAGTCACCCCCTTTCTTTTTTATCACATTTCTTTAAATGTAGGTACAGACACACCGGTTCTACTGCTTTATATATGTATTATTATTTGTATAGATAAAAGTCATGCCATCATGAACTTCCAAAAAAATCCCGATACCGGAGCCTCTGTATACCTAATACAGATGGTAAGTCAGCAGTGACAGACTAAGGATCATTTAAATGTATTGAATTTTCGATTCTCACGTATCTTTGACGTAATAATATACTTAGGATGCTCAAAACTATAATAATAAAATAACACTGTAAGGAAACGTATCTCAATCACTCATCGTAGAAAATTAAACAAGATCCCATCATCTTAAAACACAAAATTCATTCCTCAACCACAATAAACATCCAAAGAGTACAATTATTTTTTATTATAAAAAGTTCATTTGTGTGAACCAGAGAAGCTCTGAGAGACATCAGTGACAGTGTCCCAGCATTATTCCCCGACATCTATGATGAATGGCCTTCTGCTGGCTGCGGACGTGACTAGTTCTCCTTTTTATACGTGTTAAAGATCAAAGCATTATCCATTCCTATAGGAAATTAAAGTATTTTTTCTTGTTCGTGATTCATTCCTTGGAAATGTCACGCTTATTATTGAATGAAAGGGTTTTGGAAAGGTTTTTGTGTAATTGGAATTGTTACTAGAGATTTAAACTCTGTTAACTAATTATGAAGATAGTTTCTTATATGATCTGACGAAGAAAACAAATTAAAGTGTATATTTCCTATATCTATCCCACAATGTGATGATTTTCAAAATATCGAGTACATTGCTTATCCTAGGCAACCTTTGATGGGAGTACTTCTGGGAGTACCCGGTAGGGTACTCTTCAACTTTATGCTACTCAACGTGAGAATCTAACCAAAAACGTCACAATTCCAACCTAAGTACGCTATTACTAGACTAAAGACTCATTATGAATTCAATGTGGAGGAGATAAGTATACTACATACTTCTAAATACTCAATTCCAATGCTTCCTCCAGAGAAAGTTTTTAACATTATTAGTTCTGAAATGTAACTGGCACGTCGTTCTGGATTTGTTGTGACGCCGTACAGCCTGACAAACGATCTGCGATGCTTCGGTGAGCTCGAGTGGTTCATGCATAATGCCGTCCCTGTTTCATATCCAACGTGCTCGCTTTTAAGTTCATTAGTTTGGGTTGCTTTATGCGGTCCATGGTTGAAAAGGTTAGAAAATGGTTTCTCGCGTGTGGAATGACTGCTGTAATTTTAAATTAGTTTTAGTATTTGGATAGGTCAACTGTAAGTATAACCCCAAATATATTTTGTAACTTAGGTAAATATGGTTTATCTACAGAATCTCTTTCAGGTAAGTCTCCAAAATATTATAAGAACAAAAATGTTAAAACTAATACCTACTTACATAAAAAGATAACAGGAATACAAAATAAAAGAAAAAATCCAACAATACGCTCTGTAACACGAGTAGCTAAAAGTACCATAAACAAAACAGCGAGATAAAAATATCCAGGAACAAAAAATGGAAAGGAAATTTCTTACAATTATCAAAAAGCGCCTAAAGGGTGTGAAGCCGTAGAATGCACGCCTAATTACACACACAATGGTAGACATTAAAGCTAGAGCAAAGCTGTTCTCATTAAAGAAGATACAAAAAGCTCTGTGTGCGAGAGACAGAAATTACTGCCTACATTCAAACGGCAACTTTACAAGCGACGCTTTCAACTAAGAACCCGCTGTTTCTGCGAATGCATTTTTCAGTGGAATTTACATGATTGGTGGAATTTCTGATGGGATTTTAAACAGTATTAATGCTTTGTTTAGCCTTACTATTGTATCGTTATGTGACTGTGAATTTATTTAAACGATTTAGATAATGGAGGTTCTCAATACGGCTGATTGCTTTAAAATAAATACTCCATTGACTCGAATTCTCGGATGACTGCCACGATGGCGTAGTTGTATTGTGTGCCCTGTACGTCTTTCGCTCTGAAGTCTCGGGTCCCAAACCTGCGTCGGCTAAAGTGATGTTGGATTTTTCTGCTCAATATCAGCACCGAGACTAAAAATGTATCCAGTTCCTAAACGCCCCCTAGTACATGGATTATAACATAGCTGACGAAATGTAGATGTTTTACATCTCTGCCTACTCTTGGAAAGGGAAAAAGGAACGATGCTATGTATTTACGTGTGTAATTACAAAAGTTACGTCTCTCGCTATTAGCAATTTGGCTTTAACTATAATTCTGTACCACAGACAGTGTGGTCAGTTTACCGAGCTAAATCAAAAATAGCTCTAATGGCCTTTATATTAGTGTCCATTTTGTAAAAGAGTCTTTGCATTTTGAAATCGCCAGAGGATTCCTGAGAATTCCCAGTAAATTCAATCGCATTATAAAGTTCCAAGACCCTACATTATTTACTATCCCAACTCAAATACCAAGGTCTTTGGTGTTTGTTTAGAAATCCGGCAGAAGTACTAAGTTCTAGGCACGAAACAAATGTAGACTATGTACTTTTTACTGTTGTTTGTGTAACTAAGAATTGTGAATCGAATAATGTCTCAGACAACAAGAAGCTGTATAGGTTAGCTATACCCTTCGTAATAAAGTCGTCATCAGTGTAATTAGAGTAATACTCGCAGAAACAAAACTACTTAACGCATTTTTTTGCGATTATCATCATCATCATCAGCCACATGAAGTCTACTGCTAAACATAGGCACCCCTAAAAATCTCTAGACGGACCTGTCAAAACTAGTCCGCCCCGTGACCATGAAGGCAGCAAAGTCTTAGAAAAGTCAGGATAAAAATTAAACAATGTGTCGCGAAAAATCCAGTTATTAGTGTTATTTCAATTTCATAATTTATTCAAATTATTGTACATGTAGATTTACGTACTCGTTGTGAGCAGTGGTTACCATCTGGGTTTTTGGTCCATTCAATCCTACTTTTTTTTAATGGGGCACGTCAAACTGCACCCGAGGATTCTAGTAGAGTGGCGTAAGTCCTCTTCTACTTAGTTTTTCTACACTCCAATTTGCAACATATTTTTTAAAGCATGCTGTAATAATAATCCCTTCCTAGCCGATTTCGGCCATGGCGGCCAATCTCAACGGAGATCAGCCAGGTGCGCAGGAGATATTATAGTGCACAAGTGTGTGCGCAATACACAAGTGCACTCCCTATTCCTTTACTCTCATAGTCCAGTGAGACGGCAATCCGACATGACCGGAGAGAGATCAGGCGCAGGACCAACGGCTTTACGTGCTTTCCGAGGCACGGGGGTATCACACCGCCAACTTCCTGACTCCGAGCTGCGACTGAGTAATTTTTAAGATGGAAAAACCCAGTCACAATGTTTTTGGCCCGACCCAGGATTCGAACCCAGGACCTCAGCGCGCAAATCGTACTCGTAACGAGTACGCAATACAACTACGCCACCGAGGCAGTCGCAGCATGCTGTAGAAAGGATTCGCTAGGTTTTTACGACGGGCTGCCTGACTCAACGCCCTGGTACATAATACCCTCAAGAAAGACACACAATACTAAAATAATCACACGTTAGTGATAAAGACTGGACGATGATAATTAAAAGAGTCAAAACTATTTTTAGCTCACGATAAATACTTCAAGACTCATAGCAAAGCACAAGGACTTGACATTGATAGCCAATAGAGTAAAATCCAAAGACCATGAAAGACCGTACAACATTGAACAAATCTCGGCAAACATTTGTTACATTTTGTTCCAATGATTGCGTTTTGTATTGGCACGTGCCGAATGTAATATTGGCTCGTTTTTATGAGGGCCATTTGTCATAGGCACGAGGGTTTTTGTCAGCTGCCCGCTGTAATTAATCGAACCCGCACTATTCGTAATAGAATTGTTAAAAATATCAAACATAATGGATTTTGTTATTGATTAATTGTAATGTATTTGCACTTTATTTTAATATGTAGATAATCTGTCTAGTAAAATGTAATTTAATACATATTATGGCGCTAGGCTTGTCTCTTACTATATCGAAAGTAGAGTATTAACTTAGCATAATGTGCATGTACTAGTTGCACCTCTATCTACCCCTTTGCGAATAGGAAGCGTGAGGTTATTCTGTATTATATTATTATTATCTTAATAAATTTTGCCCGCACGAAAGAGATTTTCCTGGATAAAAGTCTCGCTATATATTTTCCCGGGATAAAAAGTAACCTAAAACCTTCCCAGGGTCTCAATTCCATCTCAAATCTCCCCCATTCCAAATTTCATCGAATCTGTTCGGTAGTTTTTGAGCAAACTATGTCATCCCTTTTTACCTTCTTAGGGGTTGAATTTCGAAAAATACCTTCTTAGTGAGCACCTACGTGCACCTATGCAAAATCTGCGTCACCTAACACTTGTAGTTTCTGAGATTTCGCGACGACTGAGTGAGTGACCATTCGCTTTTATATATGTAGATATATTAACTTAATAATCACATTCTTTTAAAGGCTTTCCAGATTTTTTCATACCTTTTATACAAATAGAAATTCACACAAACGCCTTATTCAAGCTGGTGGCTTAGCCTTAAGGCTATGTTAAAACGAGGAAAACCTTTATAGTCAATAAAAATGTTTCTTTTTATCATTTTCTCTTCGTCGATTGGAGGGAAAATTATTTTCCCTAAGTTAATGATTTCATACTTTTATTTCTTTAGTTACTGACAATGCATAAGTATTATATCATTTTTGTATAATGCATTAGGCGACCCCAAAATTGGTACAAATATTGTCCCGTTTTTAACTTTCTAAAACTATAGATTAAGTATTAGATTCATGATAACGATTAGGTTGACTGGTAGAGAATGCCTACGGCATTAAGTCCGCCTTTACACCTTGTATAAAGTGTTAAATATATACTTAAATATTACATTAACACTAATATAAAGAGGAAAGTTTTGTATGTTTGTGACGAATAACCTACTGGACTAATTTTAAAAATTCTTTCATAAAGCTACATTATTAGCAAGTAACATAAGCTTTTATCCAGGGTAAGCCGGGCGGAGCCGCAAGCAAAAGTCTATCAGTAATATAATGGTACACTCTCCATCAGTAGTATAGTTTTATTTACACAAATAATAAAATGGCCTTTCAAACCACACGTGGGAGCCAACACTTCTTGACTTATAATGCTTGCCGACAAAAATAAAGTACCATAATACATGTGCCGATTTCTCGCACACGAAAGACCTACCTTAACTAAATAATTTTCAATTATATAATATAATAATAATTCCTTCAGATACCCTCTAAAATCTTATGTAGGAATTAGGATTCTTAGGTTTGAAGGTTTCCTTACAATGTTTCGTTCATCGTAAAAGTGAACAATAATTTAATTTATAAAAAACACCATGTAACTTCAAAAAGACAGAGATTTGTGCCTTGGGTTTTGAACCTGCGGTCGTCTCAGCAGTCCGTTCCATTCCCAACTAGGCTATCGTGCACTTTCAGTTGCCGACTTTTATTTAGAAAAACTTTTCCAGGAGCCGCGAGCAAATTCTAGTTTAATAAGAACTAAGTCTTAATTACTCAGCGAGTTCCCATGAAAAACATCCTTATCAACCAATTAACGGCGCTGTTTAATTGGCAGAGTTAGTTTACAGACGACAAGAATCAAGTTTCGCAGAAAACATTTCAGAGTCTACTGCCTTCTAATTATTATTCAAAATTAATTTTGCATGAAGAGAATTACTAAAATCTGCATACAAGAGAATACTCTGGAAAAGGCTGAAGATAAATTCTATCTTAAAATACGTATCAGTCTCTGGAGTTACGCATCATTTGTCAGTTTTATCCATGTAAACGTTCTTCGTAAGTACTTACGAAAAATGTATTCTATCAACTTCGTAAACTGGTATACTTATTTTACAAGTAACGTATGTTACTGTAACAAGCTTACGCAGTTGTTTACATAAGTGACTTATGAAAGTAAAAGTTTCAAATGTAACATACGCCTAATGGTGATTTAAGCTTTATGAAGAAGCCTATATTATAGTGGAAATATTTTGTGTCCTTCGATCTCGATATCTTTTAATGCCAACCCATTAGACTTATTATATTCTAGAACTGCTTACTTTCGTAATAAAACATTTAATTTCCCATCGAGAACTTTACTGGATTGAATTTCAACATTTCAACAGGTTCTCTAAAAAAAATAATCAACAATATTCCCCCACAAATTATTCCTAAACCGCAACTATAAATCGCATATTACCTATTTTAAAACAACACTGAAAGTCAAATAACATTCTACAAAGCCGGCAAGAAATATCTCAATCCCACAATAAAAATGGCGCCGTAACTCACGTCCGCTTTAGAGATATTTAAGGTATTATTTAAGTGGGATTTAGTCGTTAGCTAAACTGCAATAATGTCCATTGTTCAAAGTGTAGTCGTGTACAATTTTGCGGTCCATTTGCGGCTATGAAACTGCGATGGGTTTGAGAGGAGTGGAGTGGGGGCGTCGGACAAAGTGCTCAAATATCTCAGTGTTAGAGAATTATTTTATTATAATGTTTAGAGATGATGTCCAATAAACAGGTAGCTCGGGTTTGATGCTAGATCGGATAATCGATTTCTTTTTGAACATCACTATTCACTTGTATAGGGTTGCGAAACAAAACACAGACGATTTTTAAAAAATACGTAATATTGACAGCTGTGAGTGCGTACTGTGGCAGGATGCCTAAATATCAAATTACACGTCCCTACTTTAAAAAAAAATGACGAAATTCTCTTACTAACTTTCGGGACTTAACTTACATCCTTAGGGGATCTTTTTCTATACACACCGTCGCGACTAAATTTCATCTATGAACATAAACCGAAATTTCTTAAATTTCTGCTAGTCGTAGGTGTAATTAAACTATCGTTTATTAAGGACGCTAAAAATATGTGCTTCGTTGTTGCATTTTAATACTAAAATTAACGGAACAAAAGTTCCTAAGTTATTATTTAATTATTAAAGTAAATTAATATTTTATCCTTTTTTAGTAATATACTAAAACTAAACTTTACTACAACAAATTTAAGTGTGAACCCGGAGTCTGGATTTACCCAGTACACAAGCTCATTATTTACAGGAGACTTAATATATAATATGACGAAATGTGGGTTACACTACCTACCCCTGAAACGGAAAAAGGCGTGATGTAAACAGCCATATTACCGATCGCGTCCGAAAACAACCGAACACCGGCGATCACCTCCCATCCATCGCTCGCCAGAGTGATAAAGTCGCTCGTTTTTGTGCGTAAAGAGCGTAGCATCCTTCACGAGCCGTTCTGCAACTTTTCATTCGGATCCTTTTTCGCGACACTGTAGTCGAGTTCCGAGTGACTCGTGTAAGCCGAAATAAATCTCGGCTTCACGCGCTGTAGGGGAGATGTGATTTGTGCGTTTTAGTAATAGTTTTTATATATATTTATTTTTTGTATAATTTATATTATTGCTTGCTGTAATAGGTTTGCTGCGTTGAAATTTTAGACTAATTCAACAGTACGATTTCCTTGGAACTTTCGTCCGCGTGCAACATTGTGGAAGCAGCCTTCGCTTGCGGTGTTTGTATACCGTTATGATTTAGGGACTCTTGAGAAAAGAGACAATTTCTATCTAGAAGCGGCAACACTTCACATCGACGATTTTTTTGTATTATGGATCCTTATAAATGGGTCTAATCACTTACCATCAGGTGACCCACTCGCTCACATACCCCTTCCATTGAATATTATCTTAATGTGTTTTCGGACGAGCATTAAAATTTTGTCTGAATGTTACAATGGATCATCGGGATAACATCATCGTTATTCTTAATAATAATGTATAAAGCATAATTACTCCCAAAGAGTTTTTTTTTAATATAGTGATAGTAAACATAGTTAAACACATTGATTGAACGTACTTTCGGCCTCGAACTATTCCTATATAACACTTAAAACATGGCCACCCTACAAAATAAGGAGCGTGAAGAATAACCTTGCTCGCTCCGAATTTAAATTGCGTTTCTAATGTGACCCATTCAAATTGAATTTTTAAATATTAATAGAGCTTAGCACCGTGGTATATCAGTTTATGCCGTTGCCTGTAACTTTTTTAAATCTACGGGACAGCGTAGGTATATAAAACTATTGTGCTTAAACGAGTACTTATGTGAAAGTATTTAAACAAAACTATTACGGATTTTATCGCGGTTTTTCAATTTATATTTTCTCTCGACGTTTCGAAGGCTTTGCAGCCTTTATGGTCACGGGGCGGACTGAGGTGTTGGTACTATTTGAATTATATTAGTTGGTAGTATTGACATTCCAGGTAACTGAAGGCACAGCGCAAGGTTCTGTACTAGGACCCCTACATTACCTTACATATGTGAATAGCCTGTTAAATATTATAAAAATTGTGAAATTTATCAATACGCAGATGATACCTGCCTTGTTGCTGTAGGAGAAAGTGTCAGTGAAGCCCAAGAACGACTGCAAGATGACTTTAATTTTCTGATAAAGTGGTCACATGACTCCGGTCTAGTATTAAACACTAGTAAGAAAAAATTAATGTATATAAGCACTAGTCAAAATAGAAGTTCTATTGTACCAAAACTAACAGCTCAATGTCATAAATGCCTACATAATAATGACTCTAGTAATCCGGATGCGATGCATTGTAACTGTGAGTCTATAGATCTTGTAGATAAACAAACATATCTAGGATTAACTATTGATAGTAAATTTACTTGGAAGGAACATATTAATGGGGTATGTGACAAATTAAGAAGCATTCTGGCTAAGTTCTCAATTATAAAATTCCATATCCTACATTGTTGATGCTTTATAAAGCATTGGTTGAGTCGACGATATCTTATGGTCTATCTACCTACGGAAAGACTTATAAAACTCACCTTAATAAAATCTATATATTGCAGTTACGGTTACTAAAACGTATCGTCCCGGATCACTTTCAGAAAAAATATGAAAGCGACTACCACAATCGATTTGAGTTTTGTAAAATAATACCTATACATGAAAAAACTAAATTAACACTTTTGACGGAAGAATTCATTAATGATAACAAAAAAAATACATAATAAGACTGTGTTTACACGAAGTGTCATTAGTGGTAAATTGTTACTTCCAAAGTTCATAAATCAACACGGCAAAAGAACATTACGATATTTAATACCCTACCTTATTAATCAACTACCTTTATCATTACGGGATGAGATTACTCATAAAAATATAAAATTCAAGTTGAAACAATATTTCTTGCAAAATATAAATATACTTCATTAATTTTAACTCAAACAACTGAATATAATACATTCAACAATTACGTACGTGCATTGCTTAAAAATAAAATATAAAATAAATATATAAGTATAATTAAGATCTCGGGAACAACCTGTATTATTGCCTTGTAATCGAGGGCTTCTACCGCCAGTTTGTTATTTCGACGGACAGCTCAGTCACCGATGTTCCAATTAGTCATACACGTATTCGTAATATACCCTAAACTGTCATAATATTGTAGAATACTAATTATAATTAAGTATTCATTTTGTCGTTTGGAGATATGATCTGTCCAAGGTAGGTGTATTCCTCTGTGTATTCTATGTTTTTTTTTTCAAATGACCAGAATAAAAAAGAAATAGAATGCAGAATATCAAACGCATGGAAAAGGTATTGGTTCTTTAAAATTCTTATCTGTGGAAACTTATAATTGGCTCTAAACTTTTATACGTAAGCACTTGTAATTTATTTGTTACCTAGCTGTTAGTTTCCCTAAAAATAAAAAAAAAATAAAAAATAAAATAAAAGAAATAAAGAAAAACCCAGACTTACATATAAGAGAAAAAGTTAAGGTATTCAACTCTTGTGTTTTACCCTGTCTGACATATGGCTGCCAAACATGGCCCTTGACAAATAAGAACGTCAAAAGACTAGAAATCTGCCAACATGATATGGAGAGAAGTTTGATAGGAATTAAAAGGAAACATAGAATCACATTACAATCAATTCGTAGAAAAACTAAAATAACAGATGTAACTTACCGCATAAAAATGCTCAAATGGAACTGGACAGGACACGTTATAAGATGTAAGAAAAGTTAATGGACAAAAGATGTCATGGAATGGTATCCCAGGGACGGAAAGAGGAAAAGGGGCAGGCAGATACAAAGATGGGCTGATGATATAAAAAAAGCAGTGGGGAATAGATGGATGAGATTGGCTTGAGATCGAGACTTGTGGAAGGCTCTAGGGGAGGCCTATGCTGTTAAGCAAGACAGTCAGACAAACACCGATGCTGAGTAACTTAAGTTAAAATGTTAATTATGGTTGTAAATAAAGGCTTTATTATTATTATTATTCATTTTGTCGATGATAATGATGCACGGTAAAATTCAATTGAATTTATGATTGCATCATCTAGAATAAGAATTATTAGGTTATGTAAATTAAACAAATAAATAAGTAAATAAATAAATAGTATTTAAATAGTGAAGATCGCAAGAGGCATTAGGCCCAAAAATACGACGATAAAGGTCGCAGGGGTACGCTGGATGCAGGCCGCTTTTGACAGGTCCATTTGGAAATCTTTAGGGAGGCCTATGTTCAGCAGTGGACGTCATGTAGCTGATGATGATGAAAAGGCCTAAAAAACTGTTTGGGAATACCAAACTTTAGAATTATCACATTTACGTTTGGTTTTGTATTTTAAAAGATAGTTTCAACTTATGTCAAAATTGTCTACTCGAAATGAATTGATCATAGTTTGTAACCTGCTCGCTATATTTATTTAGGCACTTGACAAATAATTCATGTATACAGGCTTTTTATTGATACAGGCGGACTTAATTTCGTCGGCATTCTCTTGCATTCAACCTTAGGCTGGCGCAAAGACAAACAAGGCAGGTGCATCATAGGCAAAGTAACGATACTGCTTAATGTCTTTGATCATAGGTAACTGCAACGGTATACAAACGTACAAATAGGTAAATACAAATACTTAAATACTGTTCACTTACTAGGTAGGGAATCTAGAAACAAACCTATCGTACCTTAAACGCTCGATAAAGGCGAAAGAAGCACCCAACAGCCAATGTTGCCATAAAAATGTAATAAAATATTAAATAGCTCATAAGATTGCTTTATACGAAGCATCTGCATAGTAAAGAGATATTGGAGGTATCGGAAAAGGCCAGACAAAGGGATTTTAATGTATGTATTTGTAAATTATGCCGCTTTATAAAGTCTGCTTTATTTAAATTCCTTTTGAAAAAATATTCTCCTTAATAATCCTCCTTTATAATCTATTTTTTAAGGTTATTAGGTTACTTTTTTAGGTGATTTGTTTCTTGTTTTACTTTTTTTTCTTTTTTTAAGTTATGTGTTTTTCGCGTTAATAGTTTTTCTACAAAATGTCTTAAATCACTGTACCTACCGATCCATAGGGCCAGCTGCATGACACATGCGCCATCGTTTGAAAAAAAAATATAAAAGTTAATTATTTCCCACGGGAGTAAGTTACCAGGATAAATAGCCGGTGTTAATCCAGGAGATGGTCTACGTGTGTGCCAACTTTCATTCAAATCCGTTCAGCTGTTTCTAAGTTTACTTCTAACAAACATTAAAAGTTTTCATTTATAATATTAGTAAGTTAAGATAAGATTAAGTACTGAAATAGAAGTTTCCAATTACGCTACTTCCATGAGAATTTTACACGAGGAAGAAAATTGCTTACAGACTAACGGTGGCAAATGCCATTTACCTATTGGTGGGGACGTAATCCCATCTTATGATACTTAACTGGAGGTAGGTCTCTCGTATATTATTTATTTATTTATAACTAAATATTCACTTACACTAACAGTATTATAACTAAACATGTAAGCTACTTTAAAAATAACAAAGACTAAGTAAAATATAATTAATTAAAAGTAAGTATGCGAGGGGATGTCTGGGTAGTTACCGGAATGTCCATTTCTACCACCAAGAAGCAGTGTCCATGCACTGTTGTGTTCCAGTTTGAAGGATATTGTAGCCAGCGTAATTACTGGGCATTATGAGACTTAAAATAGAATGTCTCAGGGTGACGAGTGCAGTGGAGTGCCACGCAGTACTTTGTAAGTCAAGGTGCTGGATGGTGTTGTTACTATTTATGGGCGGTCGTATCGCTTACCATCAGGCGAGCGGCATCGTTGCGTTATTTAACTGCAATAAATATATATACAATTCCAGTCTTGTATTATAATATATACCCTACGTTTCGGCAAACTTGTTCTGTTACTAAGGCGTTTTAGATCTTAGTCCACCACACCTTCTTCTAGTCAGCGTGGCCCACTAATTCCACCTTATAATCTGAACTAAATACCACATAATTGGATCTCTAATTTGTCATAATAGTCAATTGACGTTTTATATCTCTAATTACATCGTTTGGACAACGCCAATGAATGTATTATTTATTCACACAGTAAATTTCATTATTTCCATGTACAGTGTTATTATGTCCAATTATCTATGTAGACAAGGCTCAATTATTTTAATGGTACCTATATCTTGCTAACATCCGTTGGGGTAACCTCTGTTTACTTCTATCACCAAGCAGTACGCTAACATTATTGTATTCAGATTTCATTCTCATGGGTTGGCAACCGGGGCGGTTAGCACCCCCACCCTCAAGAACGTTTTTTTGTTGGGCGATCCGTCTGCACTCCCTTTGGGCCTGCGCCCGGATGACCCTGACACGAAAATCATACCCCTAGTAAACAGCAGTTACTTTTTTTCCATACAGTGTTCTGTAAATTTTCTTTGGCCATACAAGTGAGTTGAAGTTGTCACCCTCTGTTGAATGATATCACCAATGTTAGCGTTGCCAGGCGTCCGGATATAGCCGGACATAGTTTGTCTTTTTGAATGCGTATCCGGCCATGTTAAACGGTGTCTGATGTATCCGGCTTCTGTTAGGCTTTTTAGATTTCACCAGTCACGTGGTCGATCGTACAAGCGGGGCGGCGCGTCGTTGTTTCTGCCCCGCACGCCTCACTTTCATTAGAATTTAAGAAGATTTTTTGGTAAATGATCAAAAACGCCTGGATTACTAAAACACATAATCCTTACTAATTTAGTGTGTCCGGCCTTTTTTGGGCTTCGTTCACTTACCATCAAGTGCAGTGAGATGAAAATGCCGTGCTACAGATAAAAAAGTGTTAAGCGCCATGATGTGCAATGCTTCGTATATATCCCTTCCTAGCCGACTTCGGCCACGGCGGCCAATCTCAACGGAGATCAGCCAGGTACGCAGGAGATATTATAGTGCACAAGTGTGTGCGCAATGCACAGGTGCACTCGCTATTCCTTCACTCTCATAGTCCGGTGAGACGGCAATCCGACATGACCGGAAAGAGATCAGGCGCAGGACCAACGGCTTTACGTGCTTACCGAGACACGGGGGTGTCACACCGCCAACTTCCTGACTCTGAGCTGCGACTGAGTAATTTTTACGCATACGCATACTCACGCCTTTTATCCCCGAAGGGTTAGGCAGAGGCGCAACTAATGCACCCAGTAATTTTTTTTTTAAGATTATTTTTAATTTTTAAGATGGAAAAAACCCAGTCACAATCTTTTTTGGCTTGACCCGGGATTCGAACCCAGGACATCATGGCGCAGGTAGTCGAGGCAGTCTTAGCTTCGTATACAAAGTTTTTTTATGACATTGTACTGTTAGTAACAAGTGATTATCATCAAGCACTTTCCTTATCTACTCATTCAGTTGCAAAATAAACTTTAAATTCATTGCAACAGTACAAATTCTAGCTCAGATGCAGATGCTTTAAAATAGCGGAAGATCTAGCCTTACTGCAGCCGATCAAGCGTCAAATTGTACGTAGCACTTGTCCATCGACTATCACGAACGACGCAATATGTAAGGCGAGGGAGGCTGCAGGGTTGTAGCCTGCGGGGGATATAAATGCCCAGATGCCCCGCAAACATTTTTTATAGACATGTATCTTTTACACATATGCATAAGATAACGTCATCTTTGAAGGGTTAGGCCCTACTCACATTTGGCTGGGCTTATATATGTCGTGCAATGTGAGACAGGATATGTTTATCGTCATATCGATTCTAAATCATAGTCCCACGCTATTCAAGTGGGTTTTTTTACTATTTTACTATAATATTATTTATTTTAAAGACAAGGTTACAAGAATTGTGAATTTGAAGAATTGTAGGTGTATGTATTGCTGACATTTAATGTAAAATGGGAAAAAAAGGGTAATGGATTGCGTCTTTAAAAAAATCACAGGATATACGAAACGCTAAGACAAAAGTTAAGACTTTAGCCTCGTTTGAACGTACAAGAAAAAAATAAACAAATTTAAATTTCGATGTCATTATATTTAAACGAAAAGCACTCCTATCCAATATTATCCAAAACTAAATGTACCTTTTTTGAACCCAATCTTATTATGTCCCCCATGTAACCCTACAGTCCGTCCCTGCGCGACAATCACGACGCCACGGTCCCAATGAATTGCCGCTGGGAGTGCAATTATTGCGCGGTTATCTCGATACTGTGCACTAATGAAACGAATCCATTCGATTTAAACGAACAAAATTCGTCGCACTAGTTAATAGTTAATTAAATGATCTCGTACGAGGCTGCGATTTGTCGGTATGTCCTTTATCAGTTGCGGAATAGAGAAGTCTTTCGATTGACATTTTTCTGGGACTCTACTTTCCTTACTATCAAATATAGCCACGTTACCTTATCGTATTCAGAGAATCGCCTCGCCTAATTTGTCTACTGGCAGTGTACTTGGGATGTGAACCGGGAGATGCTTAATTTGATTTCCAGGCCAGGCAAAATAGTTTTGTATCTCGATTTGAATCGACAAATACATTGGCTAGCCCTGCCACCGTGAACTCAATATGGCGATAGACTCACTTCTTTATCATCATTGGCCTGTTTCATTTATTGAATAAATTACGTATATAAATGTGGGTGCACTAGTTGCGCGCTCGCCTTACCCATCAGAAATACGGCGTGAGCTTATATTTATGTTGTTTAATTTACGTTATTCCCCAAAATAACGCAGCCAAACAGAACAGACAGCCATTCGAACCGCAAACTAAACCAATAACTATACAACCTAAAATCGTATTTACCGTCACCAAAGCATTAAGTTAAAATGTTAATCACCAATAATCGACTGCAAATATTTTAATACACACGGTCGGCAAAACTTGCGAGCACATTAGTAATATTACGATAATTAGTGGCATAGCGCGGATTTACGTCGCAGCGGTGTTTACTCGCTGACAGCGCCGACGTGGCTCTATTTGCATAATTATGCTATGCATACTTACTATGAGAAGTTCGGCAATCGGTGCGATGTTCGCGATGCATGTGTGTAGCAATTTAATCAGGGATGGATTTAGAAGTTTGATGTTGGAGTGCAAATGTTGTTTATTTGGTTTGTATGTAATTATTTCATTTGAATATAGTTTACAGCTTTTATTGGGTTGTTAAATTCTCTAAGGGTTTAGTAGCAGGGTACTTAGGGTATACAAAATATAGGTGTTAGAGTGTTTAAGATTATCAATTCAAGAAAACATCTCAGTTGGCGGGAATTAGTGTGACTAGAATAGCGACAGACTAAGGCGCTAGTCCCACCGACGATGAACGAGTAGCAAGTAGACTAAAATGTGTTGGCGAGCAACGAGCAACGAGTCTGTGGTTCCTATAGATTTGTCGCTGGGCTATAAGCGAATGTTCTTCGCGTCCTGACTGCCAATCGAGAATCGCTGAGCAAATATCGCTGACCGAGAATTATCTTTGATAGCTCTTGTTGCTCAACGCCAAACTAGTGAAGTGAGTCGTCGCCGGCAATGTAAACAATCAGCGATCAACTACATATTAGTACATGCATCTCTTTTGTCTACACGGAATGTATATCTATTGTACGTTTCTAGAGCAAGAAAATAGCTGATAATTAGTCGCTTCCTCGCCGGAGGTGAGACAAGTGCCTAACTAACAATTATATCGTAGGAATCAAAATACAATAAGTCCACTGTCCAATTTGTTGGGGGATACGGGCGTGATCTTTTTGTTTCTTTCTTTCTAGCTTTCTACAACTAGTTACGTGATTTTCCTATATAAGCGTCCGTTCCCACTGGTGGGACAAGACGCCAAAATTACATCATAATTGATCACAAAAATACCTACTAACCTTCTTCTTAGTGTTAACACACATCCGTGGAGCAAAGCTTAGATTAATATTAACGACCGGCTTGACGTCCCTCTCCCGCGGGACACTAGTTAGTGCTCGCTGGTTTATGTGCATGGGGTATTTTAGTGCCATTACAATTTGTAAAGTTAAATTTACACCCCCAATGTGTGGTAGTTTGGGATGCATGCATAGAATTTTATAAAGTTGTTGATTTTTTGGATTAGAACCTCAGGTTACCTCGATAGGTACTGTTGTTCGAAATTATGTACTGTCAACTATCGATTTGGTTTCATTGTAACGGAAATATTATGTGGATAATTTTTCCACGTTAATTTCGAAGGTATATAAAAACGTGTTTGTAATGTAAATCAATAACCACGCACACAATGTAAACAAAAAATTACAAAATGCCCCGCACTCACTGAGCTGTCAATCAAAACGCAACTATCAAACATATTTTGATTCCTAATCTATTAACAAATTGAACCTTTGCTATGAATGTGATGATACTGGACAAGGTCAAATATCGTAACTTTATGTTTATTTCTTATCCATTAAGACTGTCTAAAACTAATCTTTACAATAAATGTACTGTTACCAGTTAATCAATCACTTCTTAAATCCTTTCCAAGTAATATCTAGTAATCTTTCGCGCGAATTTCAATATCTATTTCATAATTTTCGCTTGTCTTTCGTAACGATCGATTACCATCCCGAGGGATTTAATTAAAGCTTTTACTTTTAACACGGCTAATATTTCAAAATGTTACATCTAACTTTAAACAAAAATGGGCCAATAGACTTGATCTATCCATTAATTTGCTTAAACATGGGGTAACAGCCCAAATCCCTGACATGAAACATTCTAGTTGTGTTACTAATGACAGGGGTCTAGTTTAAATATAGCAAAAATTAAGTCTCAAAGCTTATATATTTTTATTGCATCTAAATTTTAGATATTTTTATAATATTTATTATTTTTGTTGCTATATAAATCCTATATTTATACAAAACATAAATGGAAATACATTTTCTATAAATAATAATACCAGCCCTATATTATATAATGCCCACTGCTGAACACTGGCCTCCTCTATTATTAAAACAAAAAAAAATATGCACAAGTTACAATACGTTCACAACTTATATCTTTCTGGTTCAATCGTTAACTCTCACAAATCAATTAGTATTCATTTGAAAAAATAAGCAATAAATATAAATCATAAATAGAGCCCACTAACACCGCAATATATAAAAGGACATCCCCTAATCTCTATATGGCTCCAACTTTAAATACTCACAAATTTTATTGATAAAACTAAATTAATTTCACCCTTTAGACATAAATATAACAGGTCCTTAATACAAGAGGTCCCAAAACAAAGCCCCTATTGTTGAGCCTGGGCCCACTTTAGCAACTTACGCTATTTATTATGCTCCAAACCACTGGACGGTATACATTCTGGGCGGGAGCGGAGTTAGGTTTATTATAGTGGCCATAATAATTTTGAATCGTAGACTTGATTTGAGTATTTTACTATATAATATAACTTAAATTACAAGATATACTTTTTATTTTAGTTTCTTGATACAAATTTAATATTTTAGGTAAAATTTCAATAATAGACATAGGTTAGGTAGAAATTTATTTTTAGAAAAAGTATTTTTTTAGGTTGTTATTAAGTTCTTATAGACACCTACTCACATTTTGAATAAAAAATATGTTTTAGTCATAACAAACATTCCCCATAGTATAAAATATAGTAACTTATTAGCAACTCTAACAAATACTACATATCGGTTTTATGAAATACCTTAGGGAGATAGTGGCCATTCAATAATTCACTAAGTCCGTGTCTGCGCCGAGCTTTTCGGTTAGCCCCACAGAGGTTAGAACTCCATTTTACATCGTCCCGGGGTTATCAAAAAGACTAAATTCACCAAGACATTTATAAGCCCCAAGATTCACAGTGTCTTATCAACTGGCGGTATGAATATAGCCATCCATTCCCAATTTTATTATTTGGTTCCTACTTTCTAGTTTTCTGAAAATTTTCCTTTATAATTTGTGAGGGATAAAAATCCAGCGTTTCTATCTCTAAGGTGGAACTTTGGGTATGAATGCAATTTTTTACAGGAAAATATTTTTAGGGCTCTATTGAGTTTGTAGACAGTTTATCGTTGAATGAGTCTTGACCAGGATGATAGTGCTGCCTCTAACAAACCTGTATAAAGAGGTAGCTTTGGCAATTGGTTTGTCGGTGAGATTGCTGAAAGCCCATCCTAACCCCTCATCACTCTTTGTAGTCACTAATGCACTCACTATTTTATTGTCTCTGGTAGTGTATGTGCGGTGATAATCATCCACTATTTTATGGATTAGCCTACTTCTGTTTATAAAATCCCATGACGTGACTAATGTCGTGATATACTAAATACATAATTTATTTGCTTACAGCACGATCTCTCAGCCACGAGTCCCTAGTCACGACCCACTTGAAGTTAGGAAACAATTCCTTCATCGTCACTACTGACTAACTGCGAACCAATGACTGACTGGAGGTACTGCACTCACATAAATCCTCGCCTTCATCCCAAAGGAGTAGGTAGAAAGCTCTTACTGCAAGTACATGTTAAATCGAATTAATAATTGCATGTTCACAAATTTCAAACCAGTACGTCATTATTCACGGCCCTAAAACGCTTCCATCGGTCGATATACATAAGAAACGTTCTACCTATAGTGCTAAATCCACACAAGTAAACTTTTACCCACAGTTTAAGAAGTAATATAGTTGTCCGTGTAGTTGGTACCGTACGTGCCCCGTTCCGAGCTTCAATAACAGTCGAGATTTACTCACACAACCCTCTGATGTCATTTATTACTCCCACATTTCACTCAGCCGTGTTTTGGCAACGTGTTTTTATAAGAAACCTAAATATATCACGCCCTGAAGGTTTGGGCAGTTCCACTAATCTACCCAGGGTATGCCGAGATTATTTTTATTTATAAATACAGTAAACTAACCTATCCACATCATATTAGTTACAAAATTCAAACGCAAACTAAGTTTTTCAATATAAATATTTGATTGCTTGCTCTTTTTAATCGAAACGTTTTAATTGATGGCCATCATTCAGAACCTTACCGATTTCATAACCATACATTATACGTTACCTATATAAGTTAAACGTTCAAAATAAATAACCAATGAGCAATAACATTTTTATAGGCATTCAATTCGTAATGTCATAATTCTCCGTCGGGACGTCAATACGATGGAATGACAGGTTATGTTTTGCGTCCGTCAGAGCGCTTACAGTCGTCAATTCGGACCGTATAAAGAGAAAACTTATTTCACGGACCGCATTTGTAAGTTTGTCGTGTTTCGCGTGCTCTCATATAATCAAGAAATGTCAGTTTTCGTACAGGGATGTAGTTATATTTGTTACGGTGGCCCAAATAGTGGGTCTTTGTGGCATGAAAACTTGAATTGGTCCTCAAAGAATTGTTTTTGGTTTATTTATTACGAATAAAATTATAATTACTCACTCAATCTTAATTTAATAAATGCTGATTAACACTTCACAAAAATTTAAAATACAAAGTACGCCTATGGGTACTTTGTGCTATTAGTGTGTTGGATTTGTCCCCCGAGAATTATACGTCAGATGCTAGATCTCACAATAGTCAATACCTGTTAATTTGCAGTCCTACAAATAGAATAAACTGGTTTATAATCCAACCTAACTATTCGTAGAACCAAGCGTGCACATATTCAAACAGGCCGGCATAATTGTGTCGACTGGCGAGAGATGTTTTAGATCTGGACCCCATTCCATTTACCACAAGGTGCAGTGAGGTCAATTTACCGAGCTCCTATAAATAAATAATATTAATTACTATATCGACGGATTGCGGGCTAATTGACTTAAGCAAAATATATTTGACGTTGAGTTTTATACATATTTGGAATCAGCAAATTTTGCTCAATTTTTTTAACGTAATTTAAATTTTTCGAAAAAAATGTCGCTTAAGTCAATTAGCCCGCCGATATATTTTAATACTGTGGCGTAGTTGTATTACGGTACGACTGCAATGTCTCGGGTTCAATCCCCGAATCGGGCAAACTAACTATCACCGCTTTCTTTACTTCAAATAAAATATATCCTTCCAATTACGTACCTGTGAAATATAACAGTAAGACAGTAGTCGGCACGGGCCGGCACTGCGTGTGACACTTGCCTGCCGAGATGACATGATAAAAGCAGTTTGTTATGCAAAAATATGTATATTTATTTCGTTATTGTCAGCACAATAATGGCTTGCATAATGAACAGTCAATGGGGGAGGAAAAATCGTATTGAATTTTATAATTATGGATATTTTATGCATATTAGTGTTTTATAGGTTTTGATCTAAATATAAAATTATAGATATAACCATTAGTGGCCAATCTATATAATTTGTCTACTTAAGTTTGAAATTATTTGACGTAAACAAAATTGTCATCTATACTAATATTATAAAGCTGAAGAGTTTGTTTGTTTGAACGCGCTAATCTCAGGAACTACTGGACCGATTTTAAAAATTCTTTCACTAATAGGAAGCTACATTACTCCTGAGTGCTATAGGCTACTTTTTATCCCGGAAAACTTTTCCACGCGGGTGGAGGCGCGCGCAATGCTAGTAATAAATAAGATAAAGCGCTGTTCAATAAAATTAACGTCTAAAGCTTGGTTTAGACTACTACACTGTACACCGTACACTCAGTGTATATACCGAGTGTCTATGTTTTAATGGGGGTGTTTTTAAATGTCACAATAAGAAACAACTGCATTTAAACATAGATACTCGGTGTATACATTAAGTGTACGTTGTATAGTGTAGTATTCTAAACAAAACTTACCTACTACTATCAGCCCTGTATTATTTACTGCCACTGCTGAGCACGGGCCTCCTCTACTACTGAGAGGGGTTAGGCCTTACTCCACCACGCTAGGCTAGTGCGGATTGGCAGACTTGGCATACCTTCGAAATTCTAATAGAGAACTTCTCAGGTATGCAGGTTTCCTCACGATGTTTTCCTTCACCGTTAAAGCAGCGATAATTCACAAAGCATACACACAATATAACTTTAGAAAAGTCATAAGTGCGTGTCCTTGGGTTTTGAACCTGCGGAAATTCGTATCGGCAGTCCGTTCCCCTCCCAACTAGGATATCGCCGGTTTCCACTAAACCAAACTTAACGATAACTTATTCTCATTCATTGACAAAAACCTGTTATTAAGTCGTCGCCAGAAATCATTTCCCATCAAGTTTTGATTACCATATCGCGGAACAGAAATAAAATACAGTATTATAACATAATATAATATAAAAAAAACTAATTAGCCTAAGAAAAAGTAAAAAACCAAATATTACGTACTATTTGGAACAAAATTGGCAGTATAAGTTGTTTTTTATTTTTATTTTCCGCAGTAAGCTCAATTAGGACATATAATTAAGTAAGTCAATGTAGATTATAATTGGTGAAATGTCTATGTAATTATTTGGGTTCGAATTCTGTTATGCCTTTTATATGGAAAAAAAATACTCTAAGAGTCGTATATGAGAAGGCTTTCAAACACCAAATAAAACAAATTAAAAAGCATCCTTACATGTGAGCTAATTCTAAAGGATGGGAGATAATTTAATTCCTTTCAGGAAACGAAGCCTTAGTACTTAATAGTCACCTGTATTAATACGACGCAGACGCATTAGGAGAAAGATAGGTATGGTTAGGAAAATTATAAATAGATTTTCTTCCTCAAAGAAAAATAAATTCCATATTTTGTGTATAAAGTTAATTTGTGCCGTAACTATGTGGGCAGTGACGGGGAGATTCTGTATTCAAATCCCAGTCTTTTTCGGTTTAATTCGCCTTTGATTACCTAAATCCCCTGAAGGATGTCAGACAAACTACCAGTTGTTAAAAATAAACCATATTATTCGGCAATATGGTTAGTAAAATGTCTAATCTCTGCTCATTTTTCTACTATTCGTTTAAATAAATAAATGAACAATGGTGACAAAAACAAAATGAAAAAAAATTATAGTATTGAATCCAGAACGTGTGTTTTTTTTTGTAAAATCGTTTTATGCCTCGGCATTTACATAACATATAATTTCCTAGAAAACAAAATGAAGCTATATTAATTAAAAAATACTGCTATAAAAACTAAAACCGAATTTATACCTCAGAGTTTTGCTGGGAAATACATATGATAGAAAATATAAATCACAAAACAAATAATGACCATCCTTTGTGTTGCGCTATCAATCATCAAAGATAATATTATTTTTTGGAAGGTTTTTAGTTATTCAATGCTCGATGGGACCCTCATTCCGAGAAATGAATCTCACGTGAACATGCAAAAATTAGTACTCAATACCTATATATGAAGATTTATATTTCTAAATCCAGTATTATCCACTTTCCTATTTCTTCCAAGGGCCTCTAACTATCGACACACATCAAAGAGTAAGTAATTTGCATCGATTTATTGTGTGTTCGCCATTAGAGTTAAGGGTGCAAACAAGCAATAATCGAATGGCCTTTCTAACAATGTTCGACTTGTCAAAAGCCGATGTGCCGTCATTTCATTTAAATAGCGAGTTGATGCAGCAATTTTATAAAGATGTCAGCATGTGTTGATGTTACAATGAACGGACCATGACCATAGAGACCTGACTAAGACTACTTTTCAGCTGATGGAATATTTTCATAAAAAGTCTTTCGAACCAGTAAATCCTAGCTAAAAATAAGCAGCACAACGAATGCACCACTAGTATTACGCTGGGTCTCATCAGTCTAGAAAAGGGTGGAATAAAACATTTTAAAACAAAAGGACCGTACTCCCCTTGAAACTAAAACAAAGAAACTGTATGGAACAGGATTGAAGACAAAACAAGCATCTTATTATTATGAACTTGTTGCAGGCGGTATGAAATGACCCCGTCATTAGGACGCCTCATTACGCTCAGAGATCTCTTGTGAGACAATTTAAAACTCTGCTTATGCAAGTGGTATTGCGCAGGCGCGAGCTTCATCGCGAGTCTTGAGGAATGACTGACATTTATTTTTTTAAGACTCGTTAGCATGTGTGACGTACTGGATCCATATTTAATGTATACTGAGTACAGTGCTGTCCAAATATAGACCTATAAATGTAGTGTCAGGGGCTCTAGCCAAGATGCCTTTCTACAATACTTTGCGGTTACGATGTCATATTCTAGCGATAGACTTATCGATAGATTATTAGCCTTTAGGCTACTTTTTGTCCCGGAAAAATATTTTTATTCCGGAAAAACTTTTTCAAGCGGGCGGGGCCGCGAGCAATACTAGTATACAGGGTTACTTTGACATTACGTTAATGAATGAAACCACATACTGGTCTTTGCCTCTGCTAACATTATGCCAAAAATCATCCATGAAAAGCGAATATTTTTAACAAAAATCTCAATTTTACTTTCCTGATTTTTTATCATTTTGTAGTTCAGTGCGAATATGGCGTGTGCGTGAGTGTTTTTCTGACTGAAAGTGTGATGATGCCGCTGCGACAAATCCTCTTAGAGTAGTAGTAGTGGCATTAGGGCGTGTAAACTTAAAGTTACTTTTTATTGATATTTATTTTGTTCGAAACTTACACTTTTTTATTTTACATCTTTGGTTAAAATAAATTAATGTAAAGTGTTATTTTTAAGGATATATGGAAGTGGTTTCAATTAGTAACGCAATGTCAAAATTACCCTGTATAATATTAAGTAAGATTCGTTCTGTTCTTTAAAATAAATTAGACACACAATTCTACAGCGAGTTCTTTATAACTCTAAGTACACACAGCTACACATTCTAAAGATGTTAAAAATTCCCTTGTATGTCGGCAATGTGACGTCCGTAATGAGGATGCACTAAAAACGTACAGGTAACTGGTTTAAGTGGTTGGTTTACTCGTGGTAGGTCTCTCATATGTAAGAGTCCGTCTGGGTGGGTACCACCGTAATGTCTATTTCTACCGCCAAGCAGCAGTGTACACGCACTATTGTGTTTCGGTTTGAAGGACATTGTAGCCAGTGTAACTACTGGACATAATGAGACTTAACATCTTATGTCTCAGGATGACGAGCGCAGTGGAATGCCACACAGTACTTTGTAACTCAAGGTGCTGAATGGTGTTGCTACTGTTTATGGGTGGTGTATCGCTTACCATCAGGCGAACGGCATGCTCGTCTCGACATTCAATGCAAAAAAAAATATGTAAGAACGCTTTGAGGTCTGGTCGACGGTTAGGGCGTTCAATTAACAACGAGCTTGATTTAAGCCCGGATCGAAGTGGATGATTCAAATAGTAATGGGTTTCGAAATAATGTTTTAGCAAAATTAAGAGTTTGAAGATTCTCAGCTAGACAATGGATTCCGAAATCGGATAGCTTTTGCAAAATTTACTAAATTACCTTTTGGATGAAAATCTTTGATTGATTTACTGAAATGAGCCTTTAAAGGATTTTTTGTAGAATGACTCGAGCAATTAGCACGTCCTACATTATAATATTTGCACCAACCAGTACTTGGAATTATAGCTCTGCTCAACAAAACCGACTAAGTCAGCCTAAGTTCCCCGAGATGTCTTATAATACTTAAGTAAGCAACGTCACTTCAAATTGAACACAGCAGTCCTTGAACACTACGTCAACATAAATAGATAGCGATGCCGCAGTTGAGGGCCATTCGCTTACAAAAGAAAACAATACCAATAATATAAAAATCTAAGTACGTCATTAGAAAGCAGTATCAATTATAAAGTCAAACACAGGGTCTCAGTACTCTCAGTATTTAAGGCACATTTCCAGTGACAGTCGCGGAATGACACAAGCGGTGGCACGAAGAAAATCCAGCCACTTTGACGCGGTGCAAGTCAATAACTCACTACTTTCAAAGCACCTCTAACATTTATTAACTTTTTGAAGGTTTTTATAGTTTTAACGTGTATCTTCTGATTTATTTATTGTGAATAGTACGGTATAAAACACCACTTACACTATTCAATACAAAAAAAATACTGCCTAGGTGGCGTAGTTGTATTGCGTACGCGTTAAGAATAGGTATGATTTGCGCGGTGAGGTCCTGACTTCGAATCCCGGGTCGAGCCAAAAAGATTGTGATTGGGTTTTTCCATCTTAAAAATTACTCAGTCGCAGCTCGGAGTCAGGAAGTTGGCGGTGTGATACCCTCGTGCCTCGGAAAGTACGTAAAGCCGTTGGTCCTGCGCCTGATCTCTCTCCGGTCATGTCGGGTTGCCGTCTCACCGGACTATGAGAGTGAAGGAATAGCGAGTGCACCTGTGTATTGCGCACACACTTGTGCACTATAATAACACCTGTGTACCTGGCTGATCTTCGTTGAGATTGGCCGCCGTGGCCAAAACTGGCTAGGAGACTTACGTTACAACAAAAAATGCTTAATATTAAATTACGCTAATATACGTTTAAGTACCTTTCAATCAAACTTACAGAACCTCAGGTATTCTAACTAAAATACTCGCTTGTCACTCACACACATATCATACACTGGTCTCGAGTCCATTAAACGAATTAAAATTATGATATTCGTAAGCTAAGAAAATTCAACCAACGTAATTTTATTTCATGTGCTATTCCGTACACAATATTGTTGCTATTATATAGTGGAATCATTGCTGAACTATTTTAAAGTTTCTTCTTTTTTGCGTGATCTTATACTTTATACATATATTCATAAGATAATATACTCACCAATTTTTTTAGCCGTATATTCAAAAACTAATAATACAATGACCAACAATCCAATTGTATGTTTAGTCAAAACTCAAAACCCAGTCCCACATAATATCCAATCCCTAATCAAAGTGCATTCTCAGTACACGTCAGCACCAATAAAGGTATACTTGGATCCGAATCGGAGATTCGATTACGGCGCGTCGATGCCAATTCTATTCAGACGTTAACGCATTTAAATGGACAACGCGGCAGGTAAGCTTGTGACTGTAAGCCTCGTGAACGAGTCAGAGGGACTGCTGAATATTGAACCTGACAGTGGCGTCGTGACGAAGGGAAATTTCCAAAAATTCATCCATAGCTATTATATTTTTTTACTGATATGTTTTCTTTGTAGTTTTCCATGTTCTTTTTAGGATAAAAAGTGGTTTTTCAGTTAATCCAGGATTTGGTCTATGTGAATGCCAGAGTTCATCCAAATCCTTTCAACGGTTTTTGCATTTACATCTAACATCCTAAGGTCTTCACAAAGTTTCGTGTTAATAGTTGTATGATTAATGTAAAGGATGATTCAAAGTATGCTCAGATATTATCATACTATGAATTACATTGAATGTAAATAAACAATTATATAATTATAATTTATTTTGATGTTATGGACTCTTCAAAACTGCCAACCGACTGGATATAAGTGCATACCTTCGGACTGCACCATCTATAGCGTAGTTTGTTATTCAATCTTTTTGTTAAAAGTTGATTGGTTTATGCTTTTATATACCACATTTTTTGCAATTGGTTGCACCCGAATACGCTCCCTCCTCCATATTACGGCAAAACGCGTAAAAACCGTTCGCGTGAGCTCCACCATTAATTTAGTGCGTGAAAGGACCGCCGACGACGTGGTAACGACCCCGTGACGACACCGTCACGACTTCCCTTTCATTGATAATGGATGTGCCAAGTGGCAGAGTTATTAGCGTGCCATTTTTGCACTTGAGCGTTGGGTTTTTTGAATTCCTTGTGCAGCTATGGATAAAGTTTTTATTATTCTAGAAGCTTTAGGGCCGATTCCACCAAATGTCGGTAAAGTTCCTGATAGCATATTAGGAACTGCCATATAAACTACAATTAGTTTCACAGGTCTCGAATAGTAATACCTGGCAATAAGTCACTAGTAATGTGTCAGATTTATGTTAAAAATAGCGTAATATTATGTCAGATTATCTGGAACATTATCAGAAACCGGTAAATCTGGCCCTTAATATGTGGACCTATACTACTGATCTACGCAAACACGCGATGACGATACCAGAAGAAACACACTACATTTTCCTACTGTGAGTGTAATGTATGGTATTCCTCCTAGTTCCCTATTTATTTGAGTAGCAAAGCATTAGTGCACAAGCACTATTGTGTTCTAGTTTGGAGGATACATATTCTAATTTGAAGAACATTTGAATTCGCAGCCGGTAATGTCAGTGCATTTCAGAGTCTTAAGATGAATAATACTGTTCGTTCAGATACGGCGCTTGTCCTGTTTTAAAAAGCCTTGGTATTATTACTGTTTATGATCGTTAACACTTATTGTCAAAAAAAATATCCATCTCATTATTTAAAAAGACTAATCGATTGCTGATAAATGCTATTTGTCACATAAATGAAAACACAAAAGTCACACTCTAATCTAGGAGCATAGATTGGATTAGGATTGTTTAATCGCTGAAAGAAATCGCTGAGGCGTGAGCATGCGTGCGTAATCGCTGAAATTGACTAAACGAAACTAACTAAACACATACAAAATCGAAGACATTGACCAAAATTTTGGCAAACGCGCCCCTTTACGTATAATATATCGGTGGACGCAATGGTACCGCGTTTGGCAACAAAACCACATTACGTGTCCCGGACAAAATACATTTAAACTCCGCGAGCCCAATTGGCTCCAACGTCACCCAACACGCCAACATTTGGCATGTAGTTTGTAAACAAATTCATTATTACACTGATTGATATAACGCTTCGGATAAACTTAGTATGAAGTTTTTATACTTAAGAGACGTGTAGTCTGATAAAATATGACCCATTACATATCATAAAATTTTAACAAAGGACAATAATTATATATTACACTGCGCTGGCCACCCTAACATTTAATATTTTATTTTTAACCAACTTCAACAGGAGGAAGTCACTTATATTGTCGCAATAATTTTTTATGTTTGTTCAGCGATAACTTTTTACCTTGAGGTCCGACTTCACTGATTATTTTTGCGTTGGATATCGTATACTTATAGCTTCGGTATGGTCCCATTATAATTTCATTGGTATCGGACCTTGGGCTTCAAAGAGGCACAGAGGAAAAAAATATTTAATGCGCTTAATATATAAACTTAAAAACACGAATATTAAAGATTACATTGCTTGTGTTTCCATAATATCTTATTAACCTGTATATACTGGTGGTAGGTCTCTCATATGTAAGAGTCCGTCTGAGTGGGTACCACCGCAATGTCTATTTGTACCGCCAAGCAGCAGTGTGCATGCACTGTTGTGTTTCGGTTTGAAGGACATTGTAGCCAGTGTAACTACAGGACATAGTGAGACTTAACATCTTATGTCTTAGGATGACGAGCGCCGTGGAATGCCACACAGTACTTTGTAAGTCAAGGTGCTGGATGGTGTTGCTACTGTTTATGGGTGGTCGTATCGCTTACCATCAGGCGAACGGCACGCTCGTATCGGCATTCAATGCCATAAAAAAAAAATATATAATCAGTATTTATACTGGATTACTATATATTACATTGATGGCGACGCATCGCGAAAACGGCTGTTCATGAATCAGCCCATACACGACCACGACCACTCTGTCAAGAGTGCACGACTAAGAAGAAGAACTAGTTGTAGCTCGCGTCTCCGTTCTAACCTTAGACTCAGAGAGGTTCACATCACAACTTACAAACACTTCACAGCGATATTAAAATGTCTATTAATTATTTCGTATAGTTTTCGTCAGCTCGTGATTGCCTCGGTGGAGTAGTTGTATTACTGTACGCCTCGAATGCTGATGTTTCGGGTTCGATCCCCGGGTAGGGCAAAGTGGTATTGGGTTTTTCTATTCAGTATCAGCCCGGAGTCTGCAATTTGTGTCCGATATGGCGATGAGCTCACCCCCATTCATATTATGGGACGGAATACGCACGGCGAAAAGTGGGTGCACTAGTTGCATCTCTGCCTACTCCTTCGGCGATAAAAAGGCGTGAGTGTATGTGTGTATAGTTTTCGATTTTTAACCCACGCAGATGCCTGTACACTCGAAAATATCTTCTGTATAGACGAATGTTTAAAGAACAAAATAAAAAAGCATCGAACATCTCAAAGCAACTACCAAGATTCACTTACACCAATACTTCAATCTGGAATCAAGTTAACTTGACAGACAACTTGCTCCACGAGTGGATCGCAAGTATTCCCGCTTCCCGATACTTCAACGAAACTTCATCTCTCATATCAATGAAAATTTCCTAGTTTGAGTAGAATTTAATT
The DNA here is from genome assembly GCA_947568825.1 of Sphinx pinastri. Classification (NCBI taxonomy): domain Eukaryota; kingdom Metazoa; phylum Arthropoda; class Insecta; order Lepidoptera; family Sphingidae; genus Sphinx; species Sphinx pinastri. The sequence continues at coordinate 1,726,647 of OX387623.1, forward strand.
CCGAAAAATACACACGAGGCGGAATCACAAAAGGTATTTCGACTACAAAGTAGAGTTCAGTTGACATTCATTTTCCCTTGTGTGAGTGCTTCTAGAAAGGTTAAACTCAACCAGCAATGTGCACTGTTGTATAATATATAGTCTATGCTCGCGGCTCCTTCCGCGTTAAAAAGTTTTTCTACTATAAAAAGTAGCACATAGCACTCAAGAGTAGCTTCCTATTAGTGAAAGAATTTCCAAAATCGGTTCAGCAGTTCCATAGATTAGCCCCTACAAACAAACGCACGAACTTTTCCTCTTTATAATATAAGCATTGGTTTAGATTTGAAGAGCATTGAATTCACTGAACCAGTAAAATGTCTACCTACTTTCTAAATTGAAAACCTCCCTGCATTTTCATATTATAAATGCAACTGGCATAAAATAGTACATTATAAGTCTAGATGCAATACTCGTAAGCTGCTGAGAGTTCATTTCTTACTAAAAAGTCCGTACCCAGACCGTTCCTTTCTATTGCGGCAATATTTATGTCGCGGTCACTTAGCGTAATACGCCATTTAGATAAATGTCCAGACATTACTCCCGGACGCTCGTAAAATACCCGAGAGATAACGCTCGAGGACTTTTGGGTTTTGAATAAATAATGAGAACCGCAACAAATGATGGATTAAGTATTGTCATGTTTATTTGCCAAGACTTTAATAGTTTGAACTCATGTTGCGTGATCTATAAATATTGTTATTTTTAGAAAAATGTAAAGATAATTTTATTTTCTTTCTTATAATTTTTATGTAAAAGTACACAGCTCCCATTGCATCGCATTTACTATGCGTTCTATTTGCATATAACGCGCGTCTTCCGCGCGTACCAAATACACCGTCTGAACGAGTGGTGTGCAATCAAATTAATATTTTTTTCAATCCAATCATCATTCCCAGTAATCCGTGAATAATTGAAAAGGTCATTACTAGTTCGAGTGGATTCATTAAAATAATAACAACTACACCTAACTGGTTGACGTTGTCGGAATTTCGGTCAAGTGCGGGGAGGGGAGCCGTTCAGTGTATAGGAGTTTAGACTTACAAGATCTGTTGAGATAGTACTTACTTAGGTGGTGATGAAACTTGTCTATAATGTTCATGATTGTATGAAATTTGGCAGATGTGTATTAGATTTGTAATTTTTTTCTTTCCGTTATATTTTTTTCCTGATTCAGTATAGTACATTGAACCTGATTAAAATCTACACAACAATCTATACTAATATTATAGACGTAAAGTTTGTGACTTTGTAGGAAGTAATCTCTGGAACTACTGAAGCGATTATGATGAAATTTCATATGAAGATAGTTTGAGATCCTAAAAGCTAGTAGTCTAATAATGTTTAGTAATAAGGAACGTGGCCGACAGCCAGAAATGCAAGTCTTACTGGACTTGTGCGTGCTCTACATGACGGGCATATGCAATATAAATTATTTTGAATCGTAAAATCATGTACCGTAGTATAAAATTTAGTCTACCTACGATCACTTAGGACAAAAGTTTCACGGTTTAAGTTACGAACTAAAGAGCAAGTTCCTAACCACCAAACATGTGACTCGTCTCCTAAATCGACTTCTTCTTATTCAGCCTTTAGAAGACACACACAGGCCTGTCAGAAGCGGCCTGCATCCAGCGGGTTCCTGCGACCTTTACTTGTAGAAGGACGTCCCACGCTGCGCTTGTCACGCTAAATCGACTACAAATTACAAAAAAATAATCGATCACGAAAAATATAAACATCTTTAAATCAAACTAAGATCCATAACACAATTATCATTATGACAAATCGTCTTTGAAACAGTCACTGAATTTCGTACGACAAAAGAAAAATATGACAATAATTGTATTTCTCTTATTACCGCCGTACCAGGCAGTGCTCGAAACTGAAGGCATAAATCTTTCGTGCAGACATACAGACGCTAGATAAGACTTGATTGTATACGACTACGCTTTGGAATATACCTTTGACGTATTTTCCAGGCTACAGTATCTCAGCTTACAAAATCCATCATATCTCAGTTACAACTATTATTATGCAAATCCTCGCAGAAATACTTTTTTCCCTTTTCAGGCGTAGGCAAAAGTAGTATCTCATTCACATTTCGCTAGCTATGCTAGGTCCCATATAATAGGAGACGAGCCAATTGCCAATTACCGTACACAATTTCAGAATCCGGGTTCATACTGAGCAGAAAATTCCAATTTCACTTTAACCGACTCGAGGATCGAACCCGAGCCCAAGATAACAGTTGTACCTCAATACAACTACGCCACCGAGGCAGTATCTATTATAAGCCAGTCCAAAATAACTAAGCCAGTTCTAGATTCTCAAATTCCTTAGTCCCTAATATTTGCCAGCCAAAATTTCACAACATAAACGCTAATTGCGCGCCGGCATGCAATCACAATTTGTAACAACCTATATTTTTATCTGTTAAATATTTGTAAGGTCACATACCCGTGTGACCTTAAATTCTTATGAAGGAAAGAAAATATTTTCCGACATAGTTTATTTTGTAAACGAATTCTTGTTTTAATGGAAATTCTCTTGGACTCTCCGAATACTAGAACCCTATACTTTATACATTGAAATAATGTTAAATAAGTGGTAGGACTACGCTGTATCTACATATTGTAGGTAAATAATAACTTTCTTGGATGTATCTATATCTGTGCTAATTCTTTATTATTTTCCTTTAAGACCAATAGCGAATCGATGGTTCAGTTGGAACTGTATTTATTGGTGGGTGGGTGGTAACATCACGTTCTCCTCTAGGTGTCTGCCAGCCTACACAATAAAAAATACCTACACCATAATTTTCCATAATCTTAAATTAAACCCTCATTATTTCATTGCATGCCACCTCCCTTTAAAATAAAGATTCCACTCAAATTCCAGTGAACAAACGAACTCATAAAACAGGCTAAGATCGCAGGTCAAATAATTAAGAAGGAGATATATTTTAAAAGGATTAAACAGGTTAAACAAACGGCCAGTGTTGCCACCGCAAGGTACACAGGTATCCACCCATTATGTTTGTCCATTAACAACGGTGCAAGGTACAGGCGTTTTTACATTATAACAATTTATATTAGTGTTTCGAGGAGTATTGGTTCTTAGTTATGTAACAATTATTTTTCTTTAGTTTAGTTTGTACGTATGCTGTGAAATTCAGTCGCCTTATCTTACTAATGCCTGTATGTTTGTTAGAAGTAAATGCAGAAAAAACTAAACAAATTTGGATGAAATTTGGCACACGGGAAGATCATGTCCTGGTTTAAGATATAGTTTTTATACCGGTAATTTGCTCCCATGGGAAATAATGGATATTTTATGGATGGCGCTGGCGTAATACTGTATTTTGGGACTTTTGTAGGAAACGCTGTTTTACTTTTTTTAGTAGGAAAGGCTTTTCACGCGGGCGAAGCCACGAGTAATAAGTTATAATAGTATAATTTGCAGTACATTTAGACCTGATAATATTTATCTTAATTTGTTCGATTTGGTTAATGTATAACGTTGATGATCCTATGAATAAATAAATATTTTTATCCGTGAAGTCTATGGTTAGTGTTACACTCGGATCGCGAAATAATTTTTGGAGTTTTTAACGTGTGTAAGTAACGAAATTGGAATGAAATGAACCAAATATAAATAAAATTGATAATAAGCTTGGACTGCAAGTGAATTATACCCGAATTTCGATCCCAAAATATGAAAAACATAATTTGTGTTCTAGGGATCGTATTTTCATTATCATTATTCAATAGCAATCCTGGTTTATGATTGTTTAATATTTATGGGCATTGATCGGAAGCACATTAGGCCGAATGAATTTAGGCATACATACAAACACTAATATATATATTGTAGTTTATTAGTTTATCATATATTATCCTCTTTTGTGGGCACAAATTAAAAAAAAAAAACAAGTGCGGTGCGTCAAAATACGTCAAAAGGAGTGTGTGAAAAATATCGGGACGAGACGGTTCGTCAGCTCGCGGGAGCAAAGCCAAAGAATATTTTAATACTACGGAACAGCAAAGGGGTTGCAACCCAAAGAAGCCACAACCAATAGCACATGTGAGTAATTTTATTTATTATAAAGTATTGATATCGCACACAAGGACGAGAAGTTCGGCACGGCGGCCGAGGTCTTAGTTGCCACCAGCCAGATCACGCATATTCATGTCGACGCTTGAAAGGCAATCATATCTAAGCGACAAAAATACCTAAAATGAGTTATATACATATTTGGAATCGCCAGATTTTTCTGCGTCAATTGATCCGGGTTTCGTAGCTCTAGGACAACTTTTTTGGCGGTTAGATACTAGATGATTTCGGTAAATTTCACTTTTTTTTTCTCACTTACCGCCAAAATTTTTACGATTTTTTGGATTTACAGTAGTTGGTACACTTAAGGAAATTGATTTTGAACTTAGTGTGTTTTACATGAAATGATGATAATACAGTTTTGCATTAATATATGTTTACTTGAAATAAATAATTGCTCGCTCTTTTATTAGTTGTTTATTACCTACACAAAAAATTATAACTTTGGCATAGATATATTTTTACCTGGATCCATACTCTCCATATTTATGTGCTTAGATATTTTCAGCTGAATAGAATATTTTGTTAATAGTACATTTATACAATTTTACCTAAAATAAAATAAATAATTATTAGTCGGTTAGATAATTTTACCTGAATAATATAAGTTCTATTTTTTATACTTAGTTGTTTTTACTTGACAACATTTAACTTCAGTGATGTCGTATAGATAATTTTACCGGGTATGTTCAGGTGGTTATACTTATTGCTAAGAGATATTTACCTGTTCATAATAAAGTAAATACACCCGCTTGCGAACCACCTAGTGTTTTGAAAGTGTCATTTATATATGCGCACGATCGTGTACGGCGCGTATCGCTTGTCGCTAAGAGAGGGCAGCCGTCCGACGTTTTATGATTTTGCCTCAATTTTACGTAGATATTTTTTGGTGATTTTTTTACAAATAAATAGCCTTTTATAATTTTAATAACATTTATTTTTGTAATAAATATATTTATGTTGCATTATTATGTATTACAATATGTTAATAATAATTTAATTCCAATTTTACCTATTCACTCCGTATACTTTTTTGCCGGTTGAGGCTAATCTTGACATACCCTTTTTGGAGATAATTTATTTGATAAATGCACGTTCTCCTTGGGTGCCCTCTTCCAGCCGTACCATCCACATTAGCTGGAAAGCTTACGAAAGGTATTTAACCTTTCGTGACCTGTCTTGAATCCATCCTCTCCACGTGCCCAGACCTCTTTCTATCACAACCACTTTTGTCTTGCTCACATTAATTATCATTCTCTTCTTCTTTAAAGACACCATTCACATAATTTTTCGTGCCTTGCAGCTCCCATGTCGATGTTCTCGTACAGAGACTTCAAAGTCCTCACCAGGTGACTCTCAATCCCATATATTAAAGACAATGTTAACAACAGTTCATTCCTCAGCATACGATTATAAGCCTTTTTTTAAGTTTACGAAGGTATAAAAGACTTTTTTGGACTTAGCCAAATGTTCTTTCGCTATGCACCTTATGTAAAAGACTTGATGTGTGTAACCCATTCCTCTTCTAAAACCTGCTTGGACATTCCACACTTTTTTTCAGTCTCAATAATCACTCTCTTAATGAGGACCTTGGCATACAATTTACTGGCAGCACAGGGAAGGCTTATTCTGCGGTAGTTTTTATATTCTTGCTGTGACCCTTTCTCTTTGAAAAGGGGTATAATGATGGTTTTGCACCACATATTAAAAAGTAGCCATAACAATTTTGCTACTACGCCTTTGCCGTATCTCAGCATTTTAACGGTTACACCCAGCAGCCTTGCCTAAACTCATACTTTTCATCGCATTCACTTTTCTATTTTCCGTAATCTCATTATTAGCTTCGTTTTGCGAGTAAGCCAGGTTTATAGCCTCTTAACCACCTGCTACATACCCATCGCAAGTAGGACTTCCAAGCAATACTTCCCCTTTTATCTCTAAACACCCTTCCATCTTCATTTCTGATGACTCCTATCTTTGAAGTTCCCGACTCTCCCCTGATCAACCGTATTTGTTTCCAGAATAGTGAAAGGTTCGCTTTGGATTCACGAGAAAGTTTGTGGTCTAGTTCCTTTTTCTTTCTTTTGCTTAACTATTTCCTGAACTCTCTTTTTCATTTTGGTATACACTATACACACTTACTTGTCTTTGCGAAGTACTATGAAAAACCTTTGTGGAAGACGTATGTCAAGATCGTAGAATGTGGTGCTCAATAGTCTTTGTCTACCCCAATGGGTTAAGGGCGTGGGTGTGTACGTATGTATGTGCTTTCAGCAAAAATAAATTTAGAGAGAAAATTACGAGTTTCCAACACAATGAATAAATTATAATATTACTGATTTCGAGTTATGCTTACACTGAGATATTTAAGTAAGCCATTGTAAATGTTCAGATAAGGCAATTTTGTATGTCCTTCCACTCATCGTATATTTGAGGCGAGAAACTCCCTCTAAAGAAATAAGTGTTGGCTATTAACAAATTCTATATCATTATGCTATATTTTGGATGTAAGTACGTTTATCTAACAATAAAATGTGGATTATTATTAAAATTGACTGATTATTAAATAGTTCAATGTTTGTAGGAATATCAAGATTTACATTATTATGCACGTATTTATGTTTTTCCACGATCGAGTGGCCCAATAATTTAGGAATAGATATTTTTACTTGATTTTATTAATATGTTTAGATATCCTTATATGATTTTTACCAACTGCGCATTTTAAAATATTTGTATTTCCTTAAATTTACTTGTTACGGTATTCATAAGATGATCCATTTAGATGATTTTACCTGTTTGTAAATTTAGGTAATTTTTTACTAAGCGACGTTAACTTTTTAATTTATAATCGTCAAGGCCGATGATTTAACTCAAAAAACGTCAAAAATTTATAGGTTCCTAAAACAGTTACAATTATTTTTATGCAGCAAATGGTTAATTAGTTATGATTTTTTTTATCAAATCAAAACTTTAAAACGCTCTACTGAAAAATTTGCTAAATGTCGCTTAGATATGATTGCCTTTCAAGCGTCGATGTATGAACAGCTTAAAATATACATAACAATGATAATTACGTTATAACTTTACAATGTATTATAGCAGACATCATAAATACATTTCACGATAAATACCGCACACCAGATATAATAATATGGATTTAAATTACCGGGATTCATCTATACTATCGGAATTCCGGTTCAATAGACCACTTTTCCGGTAGCAGATTCAGTTCGCTCCACGCTTATAACAAACAGACGTCCATGCCGACCACAACTGCAGAGCACTTACGTATATAATATTTTTATTGCTGGCCGACCCGCTTGGATAGCAAAAGAGACCCACTAAATAAAATATTTTTCGCAAAGAACGTTTGTATTATTCCAACGCGGGGCACGTACTCGGGGCATCCTGAAGGTCTAAAATGTTATTATTTTACATTGTAAGCAGGTAAATAGCGAGAATACTGAAGATACCACGCGCTACAAATATGGTTTTGCACGCAAGGGGCAATTTGTTTAAGCAAATAAGTAAAAAAAAAAAACGGGATTTGATAATTATCAAACTATATATCTAAAACTATGTATAATTATACTGAAATATATTACAAATTATGGAAGAAATAATGTAGTCAAATTATTTATAGGTCAACACCAAAATATTTTTTCACTTTTAAACTATCAAAGTAAAAACCTCTTGGTTTTAGAATACCTCGTTCTAAATTCAAAATAGCAGTGAGTTCGGGTCCGGCCCTCAAACCGCCAGCGCAATGCGCGCCTGTACAATGTATATGTTAGCACAAGTAAAGTCGCACAATGCGGTTTCCTTTGCTCGGATAAAACGGTTTTCATTGCGGTTTTTGAAGCTTTGATTTGATGTCACGGAGTTTTTCTGCGTGGGACGCATTGCAATGTCCCTATTGGGGTTTTATATTCGTCCAACTTTCTATGGGATTTAGGACTTGTACGTTTATTAAATTTTGATTGTATGTAGGATTTATTTACTAGTACTTTTATTTATTTACTACTACTTAAGTAGTGATGATACTGCCCTCTTTTTATACAGGGTCATTTTGACATTGCGTTACTTAATGAAACCACATACTTATATCCTTGTAAATAACACTTTCCATTAAGTTATTTTAACCATAGATGTAAAATAAAAAAGTGCAAGTTTCGACAAAATAAATATCAATTTTAAAGAAAAAAGTAACTTTAAGTTTACACGCCCTAATGCCACTAATACTACTCTAGAAGGATTCGCCGCTTGAGCAATATCACACTTTCAGTCAGAAAAACACTCACGCACACGCCATATTCGTACTAAATTACGAAATGATAAAAAAATCAGGAAAATAAAATTTATATTTCTGATGAAAATATTCGTTTCTCATGGATTATTTTTGGCACGATGTTAGCAAAAGCAAAGACGAGTGTGTGGTTTTATTTATTAACGCAATGTCAAAATGACCCTGTATATAAGACTTGCAAAGTAATCCACTGAGAGAGTATAGACATCTTGCAAATCTGCTTGAGTCATCGCATCCCTTTCGAACAAATAGGGTCCTGTAGATGTTGGGAAATCGCCGCTTATTTACTACAATTTGATTGCTAAGCCGATTTCACTTTCCCTAACAAAACTAATGATTGGTAAACAAAAATATTATGGAATACAAAAAATGCGTGTTGAATTTACTACGTTCATTAATATTCAGGTAGCCATTTGCACAAATTGTTTTTCCTGTGTGCCATTTGTATGTTTACGGCATTTGATGAGTAAGGTCTATCGTAGGGTTTATATATTTAGAATCATAATCAAACAATTTCTTTGGATAAGCAGCAGAGTACAAACGCTGATGTATTCCAGTTTGAAAGACGTTATTGTCAGTGTTATTACCATAGGTTATTACTAGCATTGTGAGATTTAATATCTCATATTTGGATTTTCAAGCGTAGATCATCAACGAGCAGATTTTGGTAATTAAAAAATTTCGCGGTATTATTTGTAACTGTTTATGAATTACCATCAAGCGAGTGACTTATCCCATCACTCAGCCACCAATAACCGCATATTTAACTATCGACTGAAACATTACACAAATAAACCACACTTCAATTCAAATAACTTCACACGTGCATCTGCCTACATTCATCACGTCGAGACTTCGTATAAAGTGGCGTAGACAGATGCCATCGATTTATACCACCGTTGTTTAATTTCGTCCCACCTGACATACTTATTCTCAATCACTAAGCTTTGTCACTGTTTAAGTTACTTCGTCGCGATATATGGCACACAGTTTTTGGTTTTAATTTGATTTTGTGGTGTATTGACTTATAAGTTATAACCAGTGTTTTTATGTGTATACGGACTTTTTAGAGGCGTCCCGGGTTATACAGAGTGGATTTTCGAGACGGGACAGTAAGGGCTATATTAACCGCTGAATCAACAAGAAAACGTTTTTAGGAGACTGACCATCAGTTTTGACGATATTTAGATCTGTATTAACAGATTTAAAAAAATGTAATTAGCAAGAAAATGGGCAATTAATGCAAAAACTTTTTTATGCTAATCGATATCGATCAACGATAAATGATAACATATTAATTTGAGTTACAACCCAAAACACTTTATGAAACAGGTTGCTGAAGCGATTTAATTTGTTTTACGGACCGGTCTATCATGATCCCTCAGCAAGATCCAGTCACAGGCAACTCTTAAAAACCCACAGCGTTACCTGATCATCATCATACTGAACCTCCCAAAACCCCAATACGACCAATACGTATAACACTGTACTTAAAACGACAGGTCCATTTGGAAATGTTTAGGCGCGGCCTATGTTCAGCAGTAGACTTCATGTGGCCAAAGATGATGATACTTCTAAAACTAAACACCAAAGACAATAGATGAGAAAACCGATCGTTGCCCCACCGTTTATCATCGTAACGCTTTCCTTATTCTAGCACATTTTTATAAAAAGACGCCCCATATATTGTCACTTGACTTGCCCGGTAATAGCATTCGTGATTCATTGTGCCCGTGACGTCACAGGTCTGTTCTCGTTTTAATATGGTTTCGAGGCATACATTGGTTTTGTGTAATAGGTATGTAATGGCATACTTGATTCATTGTGCTAGCAACGTCACGCGGCTGTTTTAATGTCTTTTTTAGATTTCATAGCTTGCTTGATGGCAAATTTGTACAACTACATTTCGCAACGTTTTGCGAAAACATCACGCAGTTTTTAATTACCCGATATGGAAATCGAACCTACAAATTTCCGAGTTTCTCAACCTAACTTCACTACTGCACCAAGAAAAATATTAATGTTACGAATTAATAATTACTTTTTTACGTTTTTCTACTCTGCATCAGCCTGGAGTCTGGAATTTCTGTCCGGTATGACGGCTATATAGGCGCGCCCCTTATCACATCATGGGACGGAATACACACGGCAAAAAGTTGGTACACTAGTTGCGCCTCTGCCTACCCCTTCGAGGATAAAAGGCGTGAGTGTGTGTGTGTGTGTGTGAATTAATAATTAAAAAATAATAGCTGGTTGATTTTACAACTTTTTATTCTTAAATCGATTAGCTAATGAAGACTAGACACATTAGCCGAAAGAGACACCCAATTAAGAAGTTTGGACTGAACTCCACTTGCCATGGAAATAAAAAACGCAAATGTTCTCGAACTGGATGCAGCCCAAAATAGATACCGCTCGCAAATCTGGATATGGCTTGCTTTAAATAGGATGGATTGAAAGAGGATGTAGTAACTAGGATTGAGAAAGGAATGCTTCGATGGTTTGGCCACATTGAAAGGATGAATGAAAGAAGAGGAACGAAAGAAATCTATGTCGCGAAAGTGAGTGGTAGCGTCGGACGGGGACGTCCTAGACGTACCTTCATGGACCAAATTGGCGACCTCCTAAGGAAGGGCCAAATAAGGAGTTATAAATATATAATATATAATAAATATTTATTTATTTACAGTTTATACGTGGAGTAAAGGCGGACTTAAAGCCATAGGCATTCTCTACCAGTCAACCTAAAGTGGTGCAGAGATACAAGATGGCGTAAATAATGGAGTTTTAAGTAAGGGATAAAATGTCTTCAAAGTATACATACTACTGAATAAACCTATGAATAAAAATGAAAAATACTATTAAAACAATACAACAAAATACTAATAAATATACGTATAAATAGATAATAAATAACCATTGCCATACGCAATGATGATGATGATGATAATAAATAATATATACATAAATATTATACAATATATAATAATTATAAGTGATGATAATCTCGCCAATTTTGCTGACAGTAGTTCTGGAACCTTCTTTTTGAACACATAACGATTTGTAGATGTTCTTATACACTTTGGACAGGAAAATAATAATGAATGAAGTCAGAGGCGTGAGCGGGACAAAGTAGTAAAAAAATATTTGAAGAACGTAGATTTCTCACATGATTAGAGTTAAGGTATTGAAAGTATGCGGTTAAGTAGGAAGGCTTAGTGGCAGACATAAGTAAAGAATAGAGAGTAGTAAGAGCACGCAAATTACGCCGCTCGCGAATGGGCAACCATTTGAGATCAGAACGACAAGCAGAGACATGATCATATTTACGAAGGTTAAAGACGAATCGAATGCAGCTCTATCTATCTTCTATCGTCTACTAGCTTTTGCCCGCGACTCCGCCCGCGTTAAAATGTTTTTCAGGGATAAAAGTCCCGCTTTATATTTTCCCGGGATAAAAAGTAGCATATGTGTTAATCCAGGACATGACTACCCATGTGCAAAATTTCATCGAAATCCGTTCAGTAGTTTTAGCGTGAAAGAGTACCAAACATACATCCATACATTCTTACAAACTTTCGCGTTTATAATATTAGTAGGATGTGTTTTACCTATACGGTGGAAAGATTTTTAGAAATGTAGATATTAAAACATCTTTAAGAATTTATGTTATTTTATGAGCAATTCATTATTTAGTAAAAAAAACTGTCACAGTATAAAAATGAAACATTACGCAGAAATACAATAACGAAATAAACCTATTTGCTAAGCACACAACCAAAGTAGTGTAGGATAAAGGACATGTCCAAAAACGGGCCTGAAATTCTAAACAAGACAATTTATATATATTTGGATAAAATTCCTAAAAACTAGCCTTTTGCAATAAATCGTTTAATTTTAAAGACCTCCAATTTTGAGATTTATGTAATTTTGTCTGGCTTGAAAACTACACTTAATATGAACATTTTGAAAAAAGTTAGTCATAAATGGAGGGGTCTAAAAATATTTTTTAATGGATCTAAGTTCCATATTATGCCCCTTAAATATCCCTAAAGTTTGAGCCTGGTTAGATTTTGAGGCCCAGCACCCATACAAAAAGTGGACATATCCTTTTATGAACGGAATGTAAGTATCGTGTGCGTGAAACGGAGCGCATGAGTGAGTGTGAAGGAGGAAGTTTGAATGTTTAAATAAGGAAGAGAAGGTTGAAGGGACCGTTGTTTTAAATTCAAAAGAGAGTTGTCGTTATGTATAAAATGAAGAAAGACGTAAGGTGAAAGACGGATAGACATAAAATATATATCGAGTTTAAAGAAAACCATTCTTTTATTTACGTAGGTGTAGGTATGTGGGTATTTTGTTATTATAATGTTCATTATCGAAGCAGTAGGTCCAGAGATTACGTTACTCACAAACTTCACCTTAATTTATTAATATTAGGTATACTTCTTTATTTTAACTATATAGTAAACATGATCTTGTCTCTATAAAGTTCATTGTTTTAACACTCTAAAACCATTATTGCCAAAAGCCTCCTACTTAAGATTTATTCTTAGAAATAAACTCCTCGAAACGAATCTGGTTCAATGGAAACTTTCTGGCGATGCGTCTGGCGAATTGCCGACCGCACTGTAGTTAACGCGTCAGAATGCGTTATCGACGCAGCGGTATTGCATTGTTACCGCGATAAGGGGCCTGGTGCAGTAAGAGCTACTTTGATAATATTTGATAGCATGATCTCTTTAGTCAGGAAGAAATATATTTTCAATCTATATTAAGTCTTGTTTCACGATTAAGGAATCTAGAGCGGTAAATACTATGATTCTGTTTGAGGTATAACGCTTTATTTCTTGGGTTGTTTTTCATATCATTAGAATCAGTGACGGAATTAAGATTGAACGAACATTGTAATAAATCAACATAAGAAAATAATATTTATCATATATACTTCTCATGCTTTTACAAACATACGTCAACACTAACACGAGCAGTCAAACGTAATAAAATCGAATATCCGCTAGCCCACACTGGGACATGCCCCTGCTACATTGATGTAGTAATTACGCACAGCCCGGCCGAGGACCACGGCCAATTGCTCTCAAATTGTTCCCGAAGCTGCGAAACTAATACGCCAATTGGATTAATACAATATGTAACCGTTGGAATGGCGGTGATTGCTTCACGCGCGTCCTCTGGGAAAGAATCCATTGTAGTGTTAATTAAGGGCTAGGTACTTAGGAGTTAAATTGGATCATTAAAGGTTTGGGGAATGTGACACGCAATTAATCCGACCCTTGTTACTGCTGATTCTGAGTTTTGAATTTATGACTGTGTCTTACTTTATCTAAGACTAGATTTTCCTCGCGGCTCCTCCCGCGTGAAAAAGTTTTCCCGGGATAAAAAATCCGCACTTTATTTTCCCGGGATAAAAAGCGTATGTCTTTCCCAGGATCTCAAACTATCTGCATACCAAATTTCATTTAAATCGGTTCATTAGTTCTAGAGATTACTTTCTACAACAAACTTACAGACTTACCTCCTTAAAATATTAAGTTTTTTTTAAGCATTAATTGTTACGAGAAAGGTCTTATAGTGAATTATTATACAGTCGCATTTTGAAAACAATTTTATAAGCCTATTCGATTAGGATAATACTACTGCTTCTAAGAAAACCAACTACTTATAAAGTAGCGGTTCTATTTTTCATTTAGAATGTCTATCAAATTGCCCAATAATAAGACCAAACTCTTTCTTCTTTCTCAATCCTCATTGCATAAAGATTCATCATCTAAATTCATCCTAACATACATATTGTAAAATAAAGTCATTCCCGCCGCCTCCGTCTGTTTGAACTTTGAACGCGATTACTCAATATCTTCCCAACCGATTTTCATAGGATTTTCACTTATTGACGGAGTGATTCAAGAGGAAGGTTTATGTATTCATAAATGTTTTCTACCATATAAAAGTTTAGGCATATTATATATCTGCGACCCACGTGAAGCTCGAGTTATCTTATAATAGAGAAAATATCTGTAGCAAAACTGAAAGTAACAAACCCAATCAAATCAACGTCCATAAAAAAAATCACACAAAAAACAAAACTATTTTCAGACCTAACAAAGCTTATAAGCGAATCGCATAAGTTCAAGTTTCCATAAAGCACATGCACCCCTCACTATTGGTTTCCGCTAAAGCCGCGTGTAATCCGATTTCAGCTTCATGCTTATTTTCATAGTCTTGAGTTTACATGGTGGAGGCTTTAGGGGTGGAAACTGTTTATTTGTTTACGCAGATTAATGTTTGTGCTCGCGAGTTTACATTATGATATTTTTCATTTTAATGGTGTTTCAGACGTGCGTACTTTTTATCAAAAACAATCATCATTTTATCAAAAATATCATCTTTGAACCCTGAAACAGTACCGTCTAATTTGGCAGATCCGATCGTAGTTACTCAGTATAATAATTTGTCACTAAAAAGGTTATGAAAATATTTAGATGTTTATGGGTAAATGCAGGCACCCGGGATTTTAATGAAATTAGGTGCGCAGGTGGGCAGTCCTGAATTAACTTTATAGGCTTTACGATGGGACTAATATTCCGAGAAAGATTTATCACGTGCAATGTAGCAAGCAATACCTGATAAAGTATAATACTAGCATTGCGCGCGGCTCCACCCGCGTGGAAAAGTTTATCCGGGATAAGAAGTAGGCTATAGCACTCAAGAGTAATGTAGCTTCCTATTAGTGAAAGAATTTTCAAAATCGGTCTAGTAGTTCCTGAGATTAGCGCGTTCAAACAAACAAACAAACTCATTTGTATGGATATTTTTGCTCAGAACTTTACGAATGAAAATACATGACGTATTATAAATATAATATAGTTGCTTGATATTCATTAACTTGGTGTCGTTATGAATTTTATTAGTTGAGGTTAGGTATGGTCATTTTATTTTACTAAACTATTCAGCCTGCAAGCACTCAGTCTACCCCACAATACATCGCATACGATTCTATGGTGTACATTTCCGGGATATAAAATTGGTAATTATGTTAACCCAGGATATTATGATCTATCAGTATGTAAAATTTGATTCAAATCCGCCGAACTGTTTCAGCTGTTTTGGCAAACATCCAAGTATCTTCACAAACTTTCCAACTTATAATATTAAGATTAAATTTATTATGTTATCATTATGCTCGTTACCAAGGTCGTTACTTACCTTCTGAAAAATAAATTTGTGTCTAATGTATATGTATAATGTATATATACTTAGGTATTCAACACATATTTACTTTAGTATTGCTCCGTCAAGTAATCTTAGGTATTAATTGTCATGAGTTTATCTGATTAATTCCGCTAATCTGTAATTACGACCTATATGCTTAAAGCTTATGGTTGATTTGTTATTTACTTTTATATCTACAATAAATAAGGGTGGGATTCCACCTAAGGTGTGGGAGGTAGCTGAGCTAAGCGAAAATGCGTAAGCACGAGTAGCGAGGCTGTCAAACAGTGACATTTTTCCTTTTCATTTTCCATCCGAGTTGCGCAAGCGAAGCTACAAAAACTTTTGATTCTATTTTTGGATTTTTATAGCGGCCCATCGTACATTGCTAATGGTTAGCCTATAATAGTGTCTATGATTTCGTATTAAAGCCTATTTTTCTTTGCTTATATGCTGGCACGTTAACAAAACTTAATACAGAATTAAAAACAGCTGAACATCCAAATCCATCGAGGATTTTTTAAGTATTTTTCGTCAACATTCAATCCAAACTATATTGCTTAATCAGTAGAGACCGGCTTATATGCAAAAAAATAATATTATTTTGGCCATTTTCACCATTTTCGCCGAATTTTGCTTATAATTACTAAAATCATGGGATGGTGCATATTTTTGCTATATTAGGCGATACTACGACTTTTCATTAGACCAACTCATCTTCATGTATATTTCGGGATTTTTTAGTTGAATTATCCCCGTCTCTACTTATCACCTTGCATAAAATATTTCACAATAGCAAATTTAAACTCCCGTATTAAATAAAGAGTGATCGTAAACATTACGTTTAACCGAAAGTGCGAATTCGGCGCTTCGAGATAGCGCGGTGCCTTCGGTGCAAATGTCACGCGTTATCATTATTTATTGGTGCAGGTGTTTGTACGCTGTTATGTGTACTTTTATTTATATGTATTTGTTGTTATATATATTTATATTTGCAAGTATTGGAGGAGGCATATGTCCAGCAGTGGACTAAAATATAGGCTGATGATGATATATATACTTTTGGCGACGTGGGCAGTACGAGGGTAAATATTTTCAAGCCGTATTTAAAATTTAATGGGCAAATTTTAAAACTAAGACACATCTCATATTACTCTTTTAATACAGTTAAGACATGCAAGTCAAAATTATTTATACAATATGAAAAGCCACGTTTCAGATGACTTATAACCTAACTTTAATAAAATCTGGGAATGAACAGACGGATCAAACCATTTGTAGTAGGTTCAGTACGTTACGTACGTAGGGACAAATTTAAGAAATAAATCATCAATATGGAACTATGTGTAAAATACCTGGTGTAATCGTTGTACCCGAATAAATAAATTATTTGAAAATAATAGCCATTTTGTGGCTCCACCATTAATATTTTAAAGTATGAAAAGTAGAAGGTACGAAAAAAAAATTGTATTGAATTTATCTAATTGCACCTTTCATACACACACACACTCACGCCTTTTATCCCCGAAGGGGTAGGCAGAGGTGCAACTAATGTACACACTTTTCGGCGTGCGTATTCCGATCCATGATGTGATAGGGGCGAGCCTATCGCCATATCGGGCACAAATTTCAGAGTACGAGCTGATACTGATTAGAAAAATCGAATGTCACTGCCCGACCCGGGGATCGAACCTGAGACCTCAGCATTGCAGTCGTACCGTAATACAACTACGCCACCGAGGCAGTCAACCATAACAATGAATTGGAACAAAATAAGGTCAGATGTCGTATCGGTGTGAACGGGCTTGTAGGTCAACAGAGGGTAAAAATCAAATGATAAATCCAATATCTCCTTTACCGACATTTCAATATGAAATACAAAATTTATTTCCAAATATAAGTTGATTTGATATGATTATTTTGTATGCAGATGAAGTTGATATTTGTGTGTACGGTACTTGATTTTTGGTCCCGCCTGTACCGGACTGTGACAAGAGCCATGGAGACTTACGTATAATGATCGGCAAATAACTTGACACTACCGCGTGGTGTAGCTACACTTAAATACAAAAATATCCTACCACGGAAGCCTTGAGGTTGGACTTTAAATGAACATGACAAAGACCAAAGCCATGACGAACCATAACAATAATAATAATATGGATGGCGTAGAAATGCAGTATGTCAGCGAGTACCGCTATCTCAGCCAACTTGTTTCATTCGTGACGAGAAAAGACCGCGAAATAGAGTAGTTTTTGGTCCGTGAAAGAATTGCAATGCAATGCAATCAGCCCTGTATTATATACTGCCTACTGCTGAGCACGGGCCTCCTCTACTACTGAGAGGGATTAGGCCTTAGTCCACCACGCTGGCCTAGTGCGGGTTGGCGGATTTCACATAACTTCGAAATTCAGAGAACTTCTCAGGTATGCAAGGTTTCCTCACGATGTTTTCCTTCACCGTTAAAGCGAACGATAATTGATAACAATACACACGTAACTTCGAAAAGACAGAGGTGTGTGCCTTGGGTTTTGAACCTCCGCACATTGTCGCGGCAGACCGTTCCAGTCCCAATTTAGGCTATCGTCGCCGTGAAAGAATTGCTTCAAGGAAATTTTCCGATGTACATTAAGCGGAAACTCCTGGATCCTTGCGTTTTTCACCTTATTTGCCACTTTGTGGAACCCTGACACCGCTCGTAGGTGTCGAGGTAGATCAAAGAAGAGATGCACTGGATGGCACAGGATGAACTGGATTCATTTAAAAGTAACTGGTTTACTATAGCGCTGGATCGCGATTCATGGAGGGATCTAGGGGGGGCCTTTGCCCAATATTAGGACATTATGGGCTAATACAATATATTATAATGATGTAGAAGTACCTATTTGATTTATGTCACAAATTTTACAGTGACCAAAACGATGAAAACAGCTATAGAGACCCAGAATAATTAGTATAACTCAGGTAAAGCAGCGCTATAAATCTAGTCGGTGTATCTCTTGCGGCAGTTGTGAAGTGTTTTATTGGTCGATATTAGGTGGAACTTACGTTTTTAAGTGTTACTTGTATTGTTCATATCATCAAGTGATACATGAACCCGTAAGTTATAACATATGGACGTTTGATATTGTAACAAACGTAGAAATTTATTAATTTTAAAACTTATAAATCTATACCCCGTCTTATATTTAGACGGTTCACGTAAACTAAATTGGGTAACTTAAAATATTTTTTACCCAATGTAAAGATTTGCAGAATTTGGCAATACCAAACATACTGGTTTCCGGTTGTCGGCATTACAAGCGTTTGGCACAGCATCCAGTCTTAGAAATGTAATAATAAATATTCTCCCAGACTCCACATTGCGTAAGCAATTAAATATTTAATTCATTGTATTCAACCCTGAGCTATGAGTATAATGATCCAATTGGTAAATGAAATTGTTTTTAGTACAATAGTTGACGTTGTATTACAAGTATTGCTTTGTGAGAGTGAACTCTTCGATTCGACTAAATACCCTAGAGACGTCGCCGCCATCTTAATTTTGTTTCAGCCTTTGTACAGGAGTCTTTACACAGACCCTGCGTACATCAACTTGGATAAAGAACTGAACCAATTCCAAGTATATTATGGCCGTGTAGTTGGCTAAATTTGTTCGTCTCTATTAGGATCTTTTTCGATCCTCTAATAGAGACGAACAAACTAAGTGAAATATTCGAAATTTTTGAAGACATTACTATAAAGTCCATTGGGATTAGGATTTGGAATTGCAATTCATTGTGATCATTTAGATTCTTTAGCTGCTAACGATTTCGGATATTTGATAACGTAAGGCGCAAAATTTTCATGTCGTATTTAAATTGGAAAATATTTTTAACTAAAATTTCTAGATTGTTCTTAAAAACTATCACTCACCGAAAAGACAGAGTAGTCAGCGGCCGGTAAGACTTGTGGCTGTTAGCATCAGCCATGGGAGTCCCCCAAAAATCATCCAAGAACAGCTGCCTCAGAGAATTGGTTCCAATGACGTCACCATTGGTCACAATAGCTGGTATGTCATCATGGACAAAGTCACCATTCAGGCTGTTGACGTAGCTGAGGACTGCAGTGGTGGTGACCATCGTGTAGATGGCCAGGTCACTGATGGAGCTGGGTTTGGGGCTCTCCTCGCGGACCGTGGTCAACGAGCGCCGCTTCATTTTAGGGCTGTTGCGCAATTTTATTATCACATTTCTAAATCTGCACATCTGAGCGGTTTATCTGGAACAATAGAGGTTTTATTATGAGAAGGGCAGTGTTAGGATTGATTTCACTGCTTGCTGATAAACGCTATTTGTGACATAAATGTAAAAGCCGACAAATACAAAAGTCTCACTCTGTTGCTCCTAGATTTGAGTATGATTTTTGTGTTTAGTCGGCTTATACATTCATATGACAAATAGTTATCAGGAACCGGTTTAATCGGCCCTAAATAAATTATTATTTAGGGCCGATTAAACCGGTTCCTGATAATAAGATAATAAGTATTAACTTATTAATATTATAAATGTGCAAGGTGGACAGACGACTTGATAAAGGTCGCAGGAACACGCTGGATGCAGGCCGCTTTTGACAGATCTATCTGGAAATCTTTAGGGGAGGCCTATGTTTGGCAGTGGACGTCATGTGGCTGATGATGATGATGATTACGATTATAAATGCAACAATTGAGATGTTTGGATGTTTGTTAGAACTTAACGCCGAAACTGCTGATCCGGTTTGGATGGAATTTGGCACACGGTGATAGCATCCGCTAGGTTAAGATGCAACCTTACATCCCGGGAATGTCTTGCACGCCAATAGAGTCGCGAGCAAACCCTGTTTATTTTAAAAATGATATCAAGATAGATTTTAGATATTGAGCGATATACGACGATAAATAGACGACGCGCTTACTGGAATTTTGATGAATCACAAAAATCTGATATTAAATTCTTCCCTAATTTACGATAATTTAATTAAGCTTTGCCATCATCTTCCTCGTCTTAATAACATATTCCCGTAGTCACAATACAGTTAAATCTTCTTCCAAATTAAGCCTCCTTGTGCCAATCGGAAGATTCTCCACCGATCCTGTTATTATAAAACTGCAACTGGATATTATAGGTTAGCTTGGTATTTTGAAAAAAGAGAACATAAGAACGAAAGCCAATACACTTTCTTTTTACACGCTTTATATTAGGTCCACTTGTATGTATGTATGTTTGTAACCGACTCCTTTGGGTGCGATTTATTTTTAGTGACATCTGTTGGACCATAGTAGAATTACAACTAAACTGGCTACTCTTATGCGTAAAAAAATCCTACTTGTCACAAGACGGCGCTTTCGTTTTTAGTGACATCTGTTGGACAATATAGAACAGAACTAAAAAATTAAAAATAAATAATAGTTTATAACAACTAAAAAACACGCTTTATAGAAAATCCAACTAAAAAATTGAAAAAAAAATTGAGTTAAGAATAGTGTAAATAAGAAAAAAATGTATTTTATTGTACAAAAAAGCGTGGGGTGCATGGTGTCAATAGTTATAAATATTTTATTGACAGATAATATGAGTAGAAGTATTATATATCATTTTGATAATATCTTAAAAAGCACCCCACGCTTTTTTTACAATAAAATACATTTTTTTCTTCTTAATTCAAATTTATTACATCTACGTTTCAAATAACTTATTGTAGTGTTATTTTCAAGGTGTTTGTGATTTAATTTAACGCAATGTAAAAATTACCCTGTATGCTACTTTGATCGAGCTTCTATGATATGTTCATTCTAGATTTTTACGCGGCCATACCCGCGACGCGGAGCTAGCGATGTAAAATCGGATTGTAGCCATGGAGGGAAATTTCATCAACATCTAGTTGTGATTTAAGACTGAAATATCTGATTTTTCACCGCGCCACGGCCAATTAAGGTCGGAGTTGCCAATTTATTGACTTAAAAGTAAAACAAGGATCTTCAGTTTGCGGTTTATGAATTTTATTGTATTATATCAGTGTCTATAGGATTTTAGGTTTTAATGTACTTAATCTTTTATGTTGGTGAAATAGCGTTATTACCTGCCATAATTTGGTTTTTATATATCTAGCTAAAAGATTTTGAAGCTACCTGAGGGCTACTTTTAATTTAAAAAAGCATGGCCAACGTTACGTCTTCCCATAAAAATAGTAATCCATCAGCCCTCTTTAAGTACTCACTGAACTCTTAAGTTTTTACCAATTGTTTGAGCAATAAGTTAAAACTACATTATATTTGTGTCGCATATATATGTTGAAACTATAAATCCACATTCAGCGCTACATTCATGACATTTTGTACTATAAAATACCTCCAAAATTCATAAAATAAAATTACAAATACCATAAGAAACGTAAAGAATTCCGCCAAGCCGCACGCACGAATCGCATCGCTAATCTAAATAACTATTTTTCAATATAGCAAGCAATATCGCTGCGTTATGAATTTTTCGTCTGGCCTACTCAGAAACGGCGAACGTGACCGCAATATTATATTGGAGGGAGAGCGACCAACTGAGACTGCGGTTCTGTATTTTAAAAAGATTTTGCGAATGTAGCTGGTGGTAGATCTCTTATATACGAGGGGTCACCTGGGTAGGTACCACCGCAATGTTTATTTCTACTGCCAAGCAACAGTGTGCATGCGCTGTTGTGTTCCGGTTTGAACCAGCGTAATTACTGGGCATTTTGAGACTTAACATCTAATGTCTCAGAGTGACAAGCGCGGTGGAGTGCCACGCAGTACTTTATAATTCAAAGTTATGTATGGTGTTGCTACTGTTTGCGGGCAGTCGTATCGATTATCATTAGACGAGCGGCATGCTTGTCTCGTCATTGAGTAACAATAAAAAAAAACTATGTTTTTAATGTGTTGTAATTCTTGTGAAAGTAGAGATGTAATTAGGTGATTACTTTTGTCCTTTGGGAATGAAAGGATTCGTCATTACAGTTAAATTACAAACTAGGTTTAATAATGTGTTTTAAGAATGAACAATCTCATATTTTAATAGCACCAATTGGCAATTAAATACAGGACTTCAAAAATCAAATGTTGCTATTTTTGTTATATTGTGCTGGGTTTTTTAATATATCAATGATTGTGCTAAATAATTTTTCGAGTTCTTTGATGTGACACCTAGAAAATACACACAAACACACACACGCGCGCGCACACACACGCACACACACTCACGCCTTTGTATCCCCTAAGGGGTAGGCAGAGGCGCAACTAAGTGCACCCACTTTTCGCTGTGCGTATTCCGTCCCATGATGTGACCTATCAGCCCTTAGGGCGAGCCTATTGCCATATCGGGCACAAATTCCAGATTCCGGGCGGATACTGAATTCTAGAAAAATCCAATATCACTATGCCCGATCCGGGGATCGAACCCGCGACCTCAGGATTCAGTCGTACCGTAATATAACTACGCCATCGAGGCAGTCTAAGAAACCTAGAAAATGTTCTATAATTTATTTCATTTATTTCTAAAAAAAAACTTAATAAGCTTAAGTTCTTTAGTGAAATATTCTAGTCTATTATAAAGTATACCTTTGCTTCAAGTATTTCCACTTAAAGTTATAAGAACACTCAAATTATATTTGGTGTAATTTTTATAATAACCCTATTTAATTTTCGTAATATTTTTTGAAGATTGTCTCACTTTTGAACCTTCGTCTACTTATGAGATTTTGTAAGACCTGAAGGTATACAACGCTTGTCAAATGAGGTATAGTAAAGTCTGCAATGCAATGCAACCAACCCTGTATTATATACTGCCCACTGCTGAGCACGGGCCTCCTCTACTACTGAGAGGGGTTAAGGCCTTAGTCCACCACGCTGGCCTAGTGCGGGTTGGCAGACTTCACATACCCTCGAAATTCTTATGGATATAGTAAAGTATATATCTTCGAAATTCTTATGGGGAACTTAAAGTTGCATATTTCCTCGAGATGTTTTTATATCGCTCGTAAAACTATAATATGCATAAAATCTACCTTTACTGGTAGCTCTCTCGTATGCGAGGGGCCTTCTGGATAGGTACCAACGCAATGTATATTTCTTCCGTCAAGCAGCAGTGTGCATGCACTGTTGTATTTCGGTTTGAAGGACATTGTAGCCAGCGTAATAACTGGGCATTATGAGACTTAACATCTAATATTTCAGGGTGACGAGCGCAGCGGAGTGCAACGCACTACTTTGTAGTTAAAAGTTCTATATGGTGTTGGTACTGTTTATGGGTGGTCGTATCGCTTACCATCAGGCGAGCGACATGCTCGTCTCGACATTCAAGCAATAAAAAGCAATAAAAAATAAAGCCTTTTATTAATCTTCGATATTATAATCACACTAATACACTATTCTAAAAGATGGTCAGGTTGCCGTTAGAACCCTAAACTCACTCATCGTCGAAACTGGAATCTATCGTTCCAAATACAAATATTTCGAACTTGAGGTACGTAGAACGTGGGCGCGTCGATACTATCTACGTTGGAATAAAGCAACGCGTACGATACGTATCGAGTGAACGGCAATAGACGCCACCTTTATTGGGGCTTTCGGGATAGGTGTTTATGAGAATACATTCTTTTATCCGTGCGTTGGATATCGGCGGTACGATCGATATGTTGTCGAACGGGTGATGTAATACACACTCTGGGGCCCTATTCTATGACAGTGTAAACTAGTAACACGGCCGTGTTATGTTATCTTGGAAAAATGAACGAGGAATAGTATTCCTAACGGTAAATGTATGCCAATTACCATTGTCATAACTTCAATGAGGTGCGATACGTGCTTATTATGAAGTGTTAAAACAACGTGTGGCATAGAGAATCCGGGCCTGCAATGTTCACGCTTTCAGCACGTTCTTAAAGAGGAGGAGTTAGCTTTGTTAATTTTCCTCGCATAGTATAATGAGTGACGAGTCTATCGCCATATCGGGTACAATTTCAAATGCTGGTCAACTCAAATGGCATTTATGCACAGAAAAACCAACACAAATTTTGCTCATCCTGAGATGTCAACTCAGGACTTCTCGATGCCTATATAATATCTTAGATGCCGTCCAATAAATAAAGTAAATAGGAAACGTTTACTTTCATGTTCGAATTACTTCTCTGCCTTGTTCAGGGATGAAAAACGTGGGTTTATGTTACAAAAACTAGATTCATTATTTTTAGAACTTAAATAAAAAAATGGATGGTGTCAGCAGAAAAAAAAAACTCTTATAGATATTTCTCAGAGGTAAAATCTCAAAAAGAAGTACCTATAGTCAGCAGAAATTACTCATTTATCGTTGATGTTATCATTTTTGGTGCAGACTTCAAGCAAAAAGAACTTCGTGACTTCAAGAGTGGTCTCTTCACGTGACAATAAATTCTGTCTGAGATTTATGCAAACGTATCACACTTCAGTTAAATATAAATGTGTGCATTTTAAACAAACTCTTTGGTTATTTTACACTCAATCTAGATAATTTAAACGAATTCGTCTCGTTACATTTTAAAACGAAAGCATTTTTTATCCAATTTTTTATTCACTAGACACTCAAGAAACTTTATTTCGTAAGATATTTTGCTAATATTTATATATGAAAGACATTACAAGAATTCCTGAAAATATTTACGTAAAACTGAAAGAAAACATACAGATCAGGTCATAAAATCTAGAAGCTTTCTCGTCACGAAGTCCCTATATATCGTTAGGAAACTTTATGTAAAATGCGGCAGACTAGCTGGGAATAGAACAGATTGCAAAGAAGGTACTTACGGTTCCAATCCTTAGGGCACCTTTGACTTGAAAGATACGTGTATTAATAATTTAGTGGCGAAAGAAAACATAAAGAATTAATCGTGGTGTCTAAAAGTTGAACATGAAAAATATATGGGGGATGTGAAGTCTATTAACCCGCAGACTGGACGAAGAGTCTTTTTTCTTTTATTATAGCAAAATAACTAGACTAGCTTGCCGTTTGCTTGATGGTAATTGATAAATACAACCGCCCATAAACAGTAGCTACACCACACAGAACTTTGTATGATAAAGTACTTCGTAGTCCCTGAGAAATTCGATGTTAACTCACATAATGCCCAGTAATTATGCTGGCTACAATGCCCTTCAAATCAGAACACAACAGTGCATGGACACTGCTGTTCGGCGGTAGAAATAAACATTGCAGTACTACTACTACTACTACTACTCATACGACTCCTTGCATACGAGAGACCTACCACCAGTTAATACCAATCAATAAAGCCTTGCCCAGCGATGGGATAGTGCATACAAGACTGAGAAATGAGACATCATAATTACACTGAACTTCGTAGAATACTCATAAGCAAAAATACCTTTGGATTGGGTAGGTACAACCACATTGTCTATTTATGTTTTCCAAATACTTGTGGTTAGGCTCAACGAACATTTTTGTTGGATTAATCTTTGGGCATCATCATCATTTAAGATTCCAGGATGACGATCGCAATGTAAGTAGTAGTAAGTCCGTCTTGGAATTCTTTTATATGTTATCACTTTAGTGTACAGACTGCCTTGGTGATATAGATGTATTGTGTGCGCAGTACGACCACCGCTCTGAAGTTCAGGGTTAGAATTCCAGGTCGGGCAAAGTGACATCGGGTTTTTCTACCCAATATCACATACCATATCATATAGGCTCACCCCCTATCACATCATGCGACAGAATAAACTTAGCGAAAAGTGGGTGCACTTCTGCCGACCTCTTCGAGGGTAAAGGCGTGGAGCGTTTCGTTTTTTTAGTGTATAGAAATAAAACTCTTCTTCAGATATAATGAATGGCGACATATTATTGTAACATAAGAAACTCCTATAAGTTTGCAACGCGTGAGGATATGAAATAACTGACACGTTTCTATTTCCATATTCAGAATATTATATCAACTATATTATATTTGCTTGTAAATTGGATCCACGACAAACGTCATTTCATCATATATGAAGAAATATTACAATTTGCCGAGTCTGTTTGTAAAAACATTTTATACGAGATTCTATAATGTATATTTCTATTTATAGCTTACTGCGTTTATCACTTTTTCTACCTTGAACACACAATATTAATGTATTTGACAGAGGAATTGTGAGAATGTAGATAGGAGTTTGTTATTAAAGATGTGCAGAATAATACTGTAACATTCAACGAATTTTTCCGGGCCTTAAACTAACTTGACGAGCAAGCTGAATCCCTGAACTCGCTAACAGCTAAAAGGCAACCGATACATTAGTGAGGACTTAAAATTATACAAAAAAAGAACGGGTTGCATTCGGGGAGTGCCGGCAGAAGTGAAAATCAAATCCTGTTACCACACTAAAAAATGTATGTAAAAATCTAATATTCCGCAATGAAAGACGATCGTACACAGTATAAACAATAATTAGACCGGGCTAATTCGTAGGTAGGCACCGAATTTACGGCGTGTCGTGTGCTTTAACATGTTTATTAGGCTCATAAAATTAATGGACGCGCGGGCTGATGTGGCTCATAACTTCATACGATATTATGGAAAAATGAGACTTATTGTCGATCTTTTGATGCAAGATTGTTAGTATGAGGGTAATAAGGAGCATGTACTCTACCTGATTCAATGTCTTTAGGGGATAATTTCCAAAAACCCATCTTAGTGGTTCAATATTGTATAATGAATTCCTGTGCTAAATTTCATGTCAAAGATTTAGGCTATGCGTTGTCTGTTAAAAGATATAAAAATATGATTCAATTCATAATATAATACCTATGTATTTTTTACGGCTTGGAAATCTTTAGGGGAGACTCATGTTCAGCAGTGAACTTCTTGTGACTGATAATGATGGTCATAATATTATGATAGTCATCATCATGAATCTGGCTGATTGACAATCAACAATAGAGCCGTTTTGTGAGAACTTTATTTTAAAGTTTTTATTGAACTACTTTAAACAAATAAACTGCTTTTCTTTCTTTCTTTTACACACACGCACTCACTTTTCGCCGTGTGTATTCCGTCCCATGATGTGATCGGGGGCGAGCCTATCGCCATATCGGGCACAAATTTCAGACTCCGGACTGATACTGATCAGAAAAACCTAATATCATTTTTCTTTCTTTTAATATCTGTCAATCAGATAATACTCATTTTAATATTAAGTAAGAAATATAATATGAGATTTACTATAAAAATACAGTCCGGAGCTGCCAAATACTGAATCACATTCGAACGTAACGTAATTGGATACGACGAAGCTTGTAGAACCACAAGTGCCATACAAGTTCATGTCGTACCAAAACAAAACCACACCGATAATCTGATAATGCTTATGGTGACATAGTTCCGCCATTCTTGTATTACACTTTTTTCGCCTTTCCATCAAGTACAGTCAGGCTCAAATTAATGTATACGCCGCATAGACCAAATGTATGTATTACAAGGTAATTAATTTGGGATGTTTTGCTATCAACGTATATTTGGGGCTGGCCGTACGTAGATTTCATAAAGGGAAGATGGAAATATTATGAGTCATCTATAATCTAATTTTCATCATCATAATCACTCGGAATACTCGAGACACCTTTTTCGGAAATCAAGATTTTTCTGTCTGTCCTAAATAATACTACGAATTCTAATGAATAATAAAAAAATACTAACAAATCTATAAAAAGACGTAACTAAAACACATTACAAAACGAATCTAGAACAGATCTCTCCTATACTAGAGACGTGCCATATATTTATAATAAAAATCCTATACCTTTAGCTTACCCTAGAGAACGCTATGTAGCATTTGAGTTAGCCCCAACTTCCTTATTCCCAGTTCCTGGGTATCGAACATTCGAGAATCAAAGAAGCTGAAGTAAATTACATTAGAACTGGCGGATAGAAATGGGTAGGAAATCTCGTTAGAACGATACCGAGGGGACGACTGCAGATCGACAGACAGACTAATTTTTTTTTATATTAAATAACAGGAACTGTTTATTAATGCTTTTGGACTACAGCCATTTGCGGGAAGAAGAATTTGAAGAGTGAGTATTATGGTTTCCAAAAATATGAGCGCCTTTCTGGGGTCATCGGGGAATACCTACAAACACGAATATATTGCCGTAATAAGCGCAAAAGCGGTATGTCAAGGAAGTAGGAATGCTAGTTTCGAGAAAACTGAAGTTTTGTAAATGTAGTTTATTCTCACTTTTTATGATTTGAGGTAAAACTGAGATAGGGACGTTTTTCTTAAGGGTTTTTTGCACGTCCTAAAATACGTGGTCTTAACCCTCTCAGTTGCAGAGGAGGCCCGTGCTCAACAGTGGGCAATTTATAATAGGGCGGGTATAGTATGGTTTGAAACGGATATACACAGGCTGATCCCGGAACGCGACACACTCACGTGGGCCACTACGGCGGGTTTTGGCATCTTGCGTACGGTGGTCGCTATCGGCGGATACAACATATTATATCCTACCAGCAAGTTCAAATTTCAACGAGCCATCCGTCCCCATCACCCATGATGTGATAGTCAAACCTATTTCCATATCGGACACAATTGAGGCAATTAATGTGTTTTTTTTATTGCATTGAATGATGAGACGAACACGCCGTTCGCCTGATAGTAAGCGATACGACCACCCATAAACAGTAGCAACACCATCCAGCACCTTGAGTTACAAAGTACTGTGTGGTATTCTACTGCGCTCGTCATCCTGAGACATAAGATGTTAAGTCTCACTATGTCCTGTAGTTACACTGGCTACAAAGTCCTTCAAACCGAAACACAACAGTGCATGCACATTGCTGCTTGGCGGTAGAAATAGACATTGCGGTGGTACCCACCCCGACGGACTCTTACATAATTATGAGAAAGCTACCACCAGTAAATTCAACAATAATTAAAAAATAAGTATGGCATAAATTACTCGATCTTTTCAAAATCATCGTGTAAAAATAAAGTCTGAATTGACATGCGAGTGTATGCCTAGGGCTGTACATTCAAGATACCAGGTTGGCTTAAGTGCTTAACGAAGGCTTTGGCACTACTCATGTCAATATGTTATGGATGACAACTGAGTTGAGTGTAAGCCGGACCTGCGAGAAATCATTTTTTTTTTATTTTATTTATTCTTAGGTCTACAATCAATCACACACTATAACATCAACTAAAATATACAGAGAATTCAAAGAAACTAAGTCAAGTACATGATTGTTAAAAAGTAGACACAGCATTCACTGATAATACATACTCACTAAAGATACATAATATAAGTTATATTAGGTTGGTAAATGTTATGCTATTACGATGATAATTAAATACACAACTTTCACAAAGAGAAAACATTATAACAATGATATTATAAAACTAATTCAGCTTACAAGAGCGTAACGCTTTTCGAAAACTGTATAATGAGTTCGCATGAATGTTGACAGATTTACTGTAGCAGTTCAATAGCTTGCAAAGTCTAAAAACTGGAGAGTTGCAACCAAGCCCAGATCTTCGCAGTGGAGGCGATAGAGGAGTTATCGCCTATCTAGGAGTTCTAGTAGGGACTCTAATATTGAAACTGCATAGAAGTTAGGGGCAGTCAATTTTATTGTTAAACAATTTAAACAAGAATATTAAGTTCAAAATATCTCTACGATTATCTAAAGAAGTCATTCTAAAGTAGTAAAGTCTATCAGCATATGGGAATCTTCTGTCAGCTCTACCAATGCTTCTAGCAAGGTGCCAGAGGAATCTCTTTTGAATTCGCTCTAGCCTCAAGCTATGTGTGGCATAGTGTGGACGCCAAACTGTAGAGCAATATTCGAGAATACTCCTCACAAGACTATTGTATAACAGTTTTTTACTAGATAAGTTTTTAAAATTTTTAACATTTCGTATTAAGAACCCTAGCATTTTTGAAGATTTTCTAATAAATGTTTTTTGTCAAAAATAACACCTAAATCTTTAATTACATCTAGTTCCTGAATGCTGTCATTTTTAATACAGTACTGATAGGTAATGACATTCATCTTTCTTGAAAACCCAACATGATAACATTTCTTGGAATTTAACGGTCAGCACAATTATGCCGGCCTATTAATTGCTTCTTCACGCTCCGTTTGAAGGACCCCATGTCGTAAGACGGAGGAAACACGTGTGCCGGCGTTCAATATCCAGGTTGGGTAGTGATTGCATATCTCTCAGGTCTATCGATAAGTCTTTGACTGTGAGGTTTTGTAAGAGGAATGGTTTAATCTGAAATCTCACGGCACACGTGAAGCGTCAATACAAGAATTCGGGCGCATACGAGCGCTGACGCATAGTTGGGAACCAATAAGAAATACCGTCGAACTCACGTGTTTTGAACATATTTGCAAACTCCCAACTCAGATTAGAATCTGAAAGTTCACGTATTGCATTAAGGGCGACAAGTAGATTTCTAATATGACGATGAATAAAACAAATCCCACTAATATTATAAACGCGAAAGTTTGTAAGTATGGATGTATGGATGTCTGGATGTATGGATGTTTGTTACTCTTTCACGCAAAAGCTACTAAACGGATTTCGATGAAATTTGGCACACGGGTAGATTATGTCCTGGATTAACACATAGGCTACTTTTTATCCCGGAAAAATAGAAAGCGGGTCTTTTATCCCGGGAAAACTCATTCACGTGGGCCGAGCCGCGGGCAAAAGCTAGTCATTAATAAATTAGTATGACATTCTTGTTTAACGTTTTTATTTAGTAAGGTATAACATTCTATATTAATTTAAACACATTATGAGTTTTCAGTTTTGGATATCAGGAAGTTTCAGAAGTTTCTTCTTAAGGATTTCTATTTCTAAAACAAATGCGAATAGCACAATCATCTTGACCTGGTAAACGAACCTGCGAACTCTAGTTTGACAACGATCTCTGCTTATTTCCCATAATAACATTGTTTTAAATAAGTTTTTATTTGCAACATTGACCAAAGGGGCACTATCATATATGAAATACTAACATTTCTTAATTTTATTTTAAAATTTCAGTTTAACTGACGGATATTTACTAAATATCGCATACACACAAACTCACGCCTTGTATCCCCGAAGGGGTACGCAGAGGCGCAACTAGTTGCACCCACTTTTCGCCGTGCGTATTCCGTCCCATGATGATGATGATGATAATGGGCGAGCCAATCGCCATATCGGGCACAAATTCCAGAGTCCAGGCTGATACAGAATAGAAAAATCCAATATCACTTTGCCCGACCGAGATTGAACCCGATACCTCAGCATTGCAATCGTACCATATAACAATTACGCCACCGAGGCAGTTTTACGAAATATCGATATTAAAAATATCTAATACATTTATTATTTTAGATAAACCCTAATAATAAATGTACGACATAAAACGATGCAATCTGAAAAGAAACGTGTCACACTGCTGCTTGGCGGTAGAAATATACATTGCGGTGGTACCTACCCAGACGGACTCTTACATATGAGAGACCTACCACCAGTGATAGATAGATTAGTGCGTAACTTATATTTGGCCGGGTTATACATTAATGTGACGAGAAACATTTACTGAAAAGTTGTGAAATAGGCGCTAAGTAATGTACTATTTCGTTTTTAGTATCATTATTGTTTCAATTAATTGTAACGCATAAAATAAACCCTGTTCCATCATCCAATTCTATTTGCAATGCAATGTAATCAGTCCTGTATTATATACTGCCCACTGCTGAGCACGGGCCTCCTCTACTACTGAGAGGGGTTAGGCCTTAAGTCCACCACGCTGGCCTAGTGCGGGTTGGCAGACTTCACATACCCTCGAGATTCTTATGGAGAATTCTCAGGTATGTAGGTTTCCTCACGATGTTTTCCTTCACCGTTAAAGCGAACGATAATTGATAAACAATACACACGTAACTTCGAAAAGTCGAGGTGTGTGCCTTGGGTTTTGAACCTCCGGACATTGTCTCGGCAGACCGTTCCCTTCCCAACTAGGCTATCGTCCACTTACAATTTTATTTACTAGCCCCTAACCCACTACAATGTACGGTCAACCAGACCCAGCAGCACGATAATTTTACGATCGATCTCACCCATCCGATTACACAAAAACACGAAATCCATAAAAGCAATTACAGCAAACACCAAACAACCGTAACGTTAGTAATCGCCAAAGATTTAGGAGGGTGATAAAAACACCGGTATTTGATTATCTGCGAACGGACGGCCCCGGTCCTAGTTTAGTGGGCAGACCCTAGTTTTATGACACTTGTGGCCGTTTAATGTGATTAAATGAATGTATTTAGTGATAAGGGCGCGTTTTACTCGTGTCCTCTCTTTATTAGGCAGCTTTATTTGCTTTTGCGGTGATTTTATTTCAGTGTCGATCGGTTTTGGGTTATGTCGAAACTTTATCGCACCTTTAGAATTGTATCTTATCACATTTTCGGATTTGGAGTCTGCGTCATTGAATGATCATCAGCCACATGAGGTCCATTACTGAACACAGGTCTCCTCTACAGACAATGAATGAAACAGGATAATAATTTTCATAAACTTATTGTTTATTCATATAAAAAACTTTATAAAAACATTTGAATCATAGCGCGCCATTAACAACCTAAAAATCATTCCATTAGTTATTATAGTCTTTCAAGAAACCTATCATCGGCATTTATAATATTTTTTATGAATATGTCACTCATTAGTGGACTTGTCCACAGGTTAAAAATGTCTTATTGCTATGAAGCCAGGGACGTGGGACGTTCAAGCTTCCTCCTTTGACCAGACCTTTACAAGAAATCATCCAGTGAACTAGTGAGGTTACGTGCTAAATCACCAAGCAACAAGGTAATAAAAATATCAGCCCTATAATTGTTTTTGGAACGGTGTAAAAAGAAGTGATTTGATAATGGGTGAAAGGGAATTGAAAGTATTATCAAAGAATACTGAATAGTAGAACGTGCCTGCCTGCCCTGTATTATATACTGTCCCACAGGCACGGGCTTCCTCTACTACTGAGATAATTTAGGCCTTAGTCCACCACGCTGGCCTAGTGCGAGTTGGCAGACTTTACATACATTCGACATTCTTATCAAGAATTACTTAGGTGTGCAGGTTTCCTCACGATGTTTGCCTAAAGCAAGCAATAATTCACAAAGGTAAGTATATTAAACATTAAAAAATCCAACAATGTTCTAGAACCTTTTGCTTTTTATTCTGTACAGGTCATTGAACACATCAGTACAAATAACCTATTAACTAGTCACGTGAGAAATTAAAAAGAAGAACTTACTTGAAACAATATGAGCAAATAGATATTTAGCTTTGATCGTTTAAGCGAAAATTAACTTTATTGTTTACTTTAAGATAGGTAATAAAAGTCTTAACTTTCACTGTGTTTAAATAAAATATTACTTAGTTTACTATCTAAATGTTTACATTTAATTTATTTATTTATTAAAAGGTATACCAACAGCCTACATATAAAACATTACACATTAAGCAATACTTAAAACTAAGGTCTAGTATGTATGCCAAATTATAGGTACACACAACATTCACCACCTTAACGTTGCATTAGCATAAACTAAGAAAACTAATTAATTAATTATTAATGGTTGTATACATATGATATCGTTACGATGACATCCTTTTTAGTTCTATCTCCATATAATTTTGCAAATACAATAAAATTGGAAGCCGCTTTTTCATTATTACTCCCATCGTATTTGTTTATAGAACATATTATAATAATTTAAAATTAAGCAACTATCATAATACCGTATCGACACGAATCATTGCAAGATTATATTAACCAGATAATACAACCATTTGATGTCTATCTAACTTCAAACTGAGCTGAAAATACAGACACCAGTGTATAATGAACTCTCTAATGACTATTAAATCCATTTATTGTGCATGTATTAATATAGTGAAGTAATCGAACCCAAAACCTCAAAACTCAAAGCCCAAGAATGCAACTATTAGCGTAATTATGCGGTAACCCCTTAAAACAACGTTTCACAAGGCCTTTGAACCCTACGAAATAAAACTACATTCACCATTAAACTACAAAGCGAAAGGCTAACAAAACAAACGTAGTTACATGCCGGCTCCATGAAGACAGGCAAATGAACCGTCGCTATTGAATTTTCTGTTGCTAATTCAATTATTCATTAGTATTACAATTTTCCTCTCGCCATTGCTACACCGCCCCTACTATTTATTCTCTATTGTGTTGTGAGTTATTTAATGCCAGTTTAAAAATATTTTTAGAGAATAGAGTTTTGTCGTAGTGTATGAAGTTCCGATTTCAAATTCGTGTTACTATTAAACGAGTATTTTTTTGTTTCGCAGTCCCCGGTTTTTTAAAGTTTGTGACGGATTCTTTTTTTAAATGCATGCTAGTACATGCAGTTAGTGTACTCTGGTTTCGCGTTGAGCGATTTTTGTCGTAGAGTGACCTGAACATCGGCACCGATTATCCCCATTTTAGTGTACAAGTTTATACATGTTTTATACTGCTCACATTTCAGTCACGATATCAGGATCTCTGAATACCCGCAATATAAAACACGTTGACGGTGGTGGAGAAACGCTCTTATGCGTGATGCGGACTTAGCGCATAACGCGAGTGAGCGCTAAAGCCTTGTTCAAACTACGCTAGTATTTAAGTCGACTAGCTATTAATGAATTTAGTAAAAACATTAAAAAACATGTTATATTGTCTCTACTAATCTACTCGACAAAATTTTTGGTGTTCACATAAGCATAGTTGCTAAATTATTCACTACTTAACTAAAATATTAGCGTAGTCTTAATTAGGCTTTAGGATCAAACGCTAACGAGAGGTTTTTATATAAATCATGACGAGACGAGCAAGCCGCTTGCCTGATGGTATGCAACACATCGTAAACAACAGCAAGACCACCCGAATTGTAATTACAAAGTATTTGCGTGGAAGAATGATGATTCTCTTAAGGTGAGCGAGTGAACGGTCTTTTATAGCGACAGCTCGCTCGTTCGCTTAGCGTGTTCCCGCCATTAGATAGTGCGTTTAGTTTCTTGTCGGGAAAACCTTTGTTCTTTGCTCAGGCTTAGATTTCCTGGGGGATTAACGTTTCTATGAAATATATTTTGTACTAAAAATAAATATAATGGGTTTTCATTCGCGAGGAATATTTAACAGGTTTCCATAATGAGTATGAGTGTACAGAAATATATATAACTAGCTTTTGCGCGCGGCTCCGCCCACGTGGAAAAGTTTTTCCGGGATACTCACTACAGCACTCAGGAGTAATGTAGCTTCCTATTAGTTAAAGAATTTTCAAAATCGGTCCAGTAGTTCCTGAGATTAGCGCGTTCAAACAAACAAACTCTTCAACTTTATAATATTAGTATAGATATAGTGGCGATAGCCTAGTTGGGAGTGGAACGGACTGCCGAGACGAATGTCAGCAGGTTCAAAACCCAATGGCACGCACCTCTGACTTTTCCAAAGTTATGTGTGTATTCTTTGTGAATTATCGCTCGCTTTAACGGTAAAGGAAAACATCGTGAGGAAACCTGCATACCTGAGAAGTTCTCTCTATGAATTTCGAAGATTTTTTTTTTTTTTTTTATTTACTTGATTTACCAACGTTTGTATACATTAATACTTAAAAAAAAACATGCAAAAACATACCATCTTAATGCAACAAAACAATTATAGGTAAATACATCATGCACATCAATATAATATCAGTCTAGCAAAAAATAATAATAAAGAAAAGAAAATAAAATAAAAAACTAAGCATCAAAATAAACATAAGGAATCATTACATCAAAATAAGGTTACAATTATCATTAGGTACTACAGAAATGACTAACAATTCGATAAAAAATTCTTGATTATAATCTCGCGGAGCTTGTTAGGTGAATCGTCGTGAATGTCCAAGAGGTCACTATATTCATTAAGTAACTTACAGAATCTCGAAATAGGAGAGTTTGATCCAAAAACTGTTCTACGATAAGGTGGAAGAAACGGAGTTATTTTATATCTAGGATATCTGGCCGGGACACGTAACTGAAACCTTTTTAACAATTGAGGATGCAATTGAGATGTGTGAATTCTGCCAACTCGCACTAGGCCAGCGTGGTGGACTAAGGCCTAAACCCTTTTTGTTGCAGAGGAGGCCCGTCCTCAGCAGTGGGGAGTATATAATACAGGGCTGGTATGGTGGTATGGTATGGTACAGAAGTATTAGACTATTTTAGTTTCTTATGTTAGAGGGTGGGTAACACCGCTTTGTTTATTTCGGCCATCAAGAAGTATTCTAGCACAGTGTTCTGTTTTAAGGAGCATTGTAGTCAATGCCATAATGTTCAGTACATTATGGACCTTACAGTATACCCATTGAGTTTATAATCAAACTGTCTGGTCTCACTACTATTGGTGAACAGAAGAAATGAGTACCATCCAGCCAGTTACTTTCTCAATTAATCACAATGGTAAAAAAGAACTACCACTCCAATTTACTTTCAAAAGATCCGACTGAAGACGAGACAGTCTACAGATCTTTACGTACACAAAAAGTACCACGAGATCTCACTCATCACTTATTCACTGGCGGACCGAGTGATAAATAAATGAGATTACTCGGTCTACGTGACGCGACCCGTGGTTGCACCGCAGCAAATGAATAAATTATATTTAACAGATGTTATTTGCGATGACAATTTCGTTTCGTCTGATTACTTCCTGCGTTTCTTTTGAATAATAATGATTTGTTTCTTAATTTTACAAAGATTATGCAAATGTTATTGGGATCTTTTTGGCTGTTTGGGTACTTGACGATAATGTAGCGATAGAGGTGTTCGTCGAAGTTTGTTATATAACATTTTAAAAAAGTTTTTACAATGCCTAACAGAACTCTTACAAAATATCCAATCCTAGTAAGTCATCTTAGGATCACGAATATTCCCCTGCCTGGGAATCAAACCTAGACCCCTGATCCGTAACCCAGTATTCTATTACAACTAAACGACAACAAACACTTATCCAGCAAATTACAGGTTTAACAACAGCCTAATCGGCCATTATCGTACATCGAGGCTTTTAAAACGGACTATTCTCACCCGCAAGCGACGTCGAAGGAAATGGACGGGATTATCGTCCACTACGCTCAGACGTAATGACGGTAGGTTTATAGCTTAGCGGTTGTAGCGGACAGAGTGGTTTTTTAAACTGTCTAAGATAAACTGCTCGCTTGATGGTGGAATTTGACGATCAAGTTGACGATAGCCTCGTTGGGAATGGAACGGTCTGCCGAGACAATGTCCGCAGGTTCAAAACCCAAGGCAAACACCACTGACTTTTCGATGTTACGTGTGTATTGTTTATCAATTATCGTTCGCTTTAACGGTGAAGGAAAACATCGTGAGGAAACCTACATACTTGAGAATTCTTTATAAGAATTTCGAGGGTATGTGAAGTCTGCCAACCCGCACTAGGCCAGCGTGCTAGACTAAGGCCTAATCCCCTCTCAGTAGTAGAGGAGGACCGTGCTCAGCAGTGGGCAGTATATAATACAGGGCTGATTGCATTGATGGTGGAATATTTGAATGAACGCAGCGTGACAGTTGCGCTTGATATTCTGAGATATATGTTCAGTTTCATGATGTAATTAGATTAGTTTTATATGTAGGAAGTTTTTACTACATTCAAGGTGCAAAGTTAGTTTCAACTTGCAAGTAATTTTTGCATAATATTACTGTTAAATTTATCGACAGAAGAAATGATACGTATCGAATATTTTTGCCCGCGACTAAATAAACTTCTACGGCTGTTGCAAATTCTATGCATAATATTCCATATACCATAACTAAGGGGGGTAAGGGGGGCGAATAACACCTATAGTCCCCAATTGCCAACCTTACCTGCACGTGGTGCACCCTGCTGGCTAACGGACGAGGCTCTGGCGACCGACAAGTGGCGGTATAACCACTGCAATATGCCGGAATGCCATAAATACCCATGCCATTGGCGGGCAGCAGCGCCGATGGTAAGAAAACATTCTAGCTACTGCGGTCACCAATCCGCCTGCCAAGCGTGGTGACTATGGCAATATCCCCCCAATGCTAGAGCAACCAAATTCATGGCCCCCAGTTCCCGGTAGCCTCATTATTCCTGACCATGGTACCGGTCATGGTAACGGTGAGGTGGGGGGTGCTAAGAATCCCCGGGTTACGGCAGGGTACCACAAACGACTGTTTCTCGCTACGTACAACGGACGCTCACTACGGTTGAACGAGCAGGTGACAGAATTGGAAGTAGAGCTAAGTCATATCAACTGGCATGTCGTGGGGTTATCTGAAGTTCGAAGACAGGGAGAAGATAAGATTACCCTAGACGCTGGGCACTTACTCTACTTCAGAGAAGGACACCAACCATCTCAAGGTGGCGTTGGATTTATCGTCCACAAGTCACTTAAAAGCAGCGTTGTGGAAGTTGGTAGTGTGTCGGCGAGGGTGGCGTATCTTGTGTTGAAAATAACCGAGAGATACTCTCTTAAGGTTATACAAGTATACGCACCGACGTCTACACATTCTGACGAGGAAGCCGAGGCCATGTATGAAGACATAGTGAAAGCTATGTCTCATGCCAAAACTTCCTACAGCGTTGTCATGGGTGACTTTAATGCCAAAGTAGGAGTACAAAGATACGGCGAATCGAAATTAGGACCATTCGGCTATGGGTGCAGAAATCATCGGGGGCAAATGCTAGTCAACTTTCTCGAGGCCCAGGGGCTCTACCTGATGAATTCGTTTTTCCAGAAGAGACCCCAGAGGAAGTGGACTTGGCGAAGCCCCGACAGTGTGACTCGGAATGAGATTGATTTCATCATGACCGACAGGCGCCATATATTCAGAGATGTCTCTGTGATTAACAGGTTCAACACCGGCAGTGATCACCGACTGGTAAGAGGCACTCTGAATATTAATGTAAAAATGGAACGAGCCCGCATGATGAGGTCGACTCTCAGACCAACACTGCCCCAGATCGAGGCCAGCTGTGAAGCTTTCCAGCTGGAACTACAGAATCGATTCGCCGTGCTGGAAACTACGACAGATATTGATGACGCCACCAACAGTCTGGTGCGGACTATCCACGAAGTTGGCCATAAGTACTTTCGACCTAAGTACAATAGATCTAAATCGAAGCTAACCACTGAGACTTTGGAATTGTTGAGGAAACGACGAGAACTTTTAAATGCCACAACATCTGAGCGTCGGGAACTTAACAGAGAGGTGAAGAGGCTAATACGACGCGACATAAGGCGTTCGAATGCTTTAGCCATTGAAAATGCTATTGCGCAGAACAAGGGCTCCAAAGTATTCGCCAAGCGTCGCACCTCCAATTGTCACCTGACAAAGCTCAGAACATCACAGGGCACCACCGTCACCTCAATGCCAGAGATACTCGGTGAAGTCGAAATGTTCTACGGGGAACTCTATGCTCAGAGGGCTCCCCCGCCTGTGACCAATGAAATGGATGATCCGCGAGCCAGACTAACCCGCCACTATAGCGACGAGCTTCCTGACATCGACTTGGGCGAGATTAGAATGGCCCTCGGACAGCTAAAAAACAACAAAGCTCCGGGAGATGACGGAGTAACTACAGAGCTACTCAAGGCAGGAGGAACAACTGTCCTGACAGAGCTGGTTAAGCTCTTCAACTCCGTCATCCACACTGGCACAACACCGGAGACATGGAGCCGGAGTGTGGTGGTATTGTTCTTCAAGAAGGGAGATAAAACTTTATTGAAGAACTACCGCCCCATATCACTCTTGAGTCATGTGTATAAGTTGTTTTCGAGGGTTATTACGAATCGTCTCGCCCAAAAATTCGATGACTTCCAACCACCGGAGCAGGCCGGGTTTCGGAAACGCTTTAGTACCGTAGACCATATACATACACTAAGGCAGATAATACAGAAGACCGAGGAATACAATCAGCCTCTATGCCTAGCGTATGTGGACTACGAGAAAGCATTTGATTCGGTCGAGACCTGGGCTGTTTTGGAATCCATGCAGAGATGTCATATCGACTATCGATACGTCCAGGTTATTAGATGTCTGTATGAAGCCGCAACGATGACCGTCCAAGTACAAGAACAGAGCACAAGGCCAATCCAACTGCGTCGAGGGGTAAGACAGGGAGACGTAATCTCTCCGAAACTGTTTACCAACGCGTTAGAGGACGCTTTCAAGACGCTCGATTGGAAAGGACGGGGCATCAATATCAACGGCCAATACATCTCCCATCTGCGATTTGCCGATGACATCGTCCTCATGGCGGAATCTCTGCAGGATTTGGAGGATATGCTAAACAGCCTAGACCGTTCTTCTAGACAAATAGGACTCGGGATGAACTTTGACAAAACGAAAGTTATGTACAATAGCCACGTTCTCCCGAGACCTGTAGTCGTTGGCGATGTTGCTCTCGAGGTTGTGCAAGAATACATCTACCTTGGCCAAATAATTCAACTGGGCCCGCACAACTTCGAGAAAGAGGCAGATAGGAGAATACGGCTAGGTTGGGCGGCATTCGGGAAGCTACGTAATATTTTCAAGTCGTCAATCCCTCAATGCTTAAAAACTAAGGTTTTTAACCAGTGCGTCCTACCTGTAATGACCTACGCAGCCGAGACGTGGACACTTACTAGGGGCCTGGTCCACAAGTTTAAAGTCGCTCAGCGTGCTATGGAACGAGCGATGCTCGGGGTCTCTCTGGTAGATAAAATCAGAAATGAAGTTATACGCCAGAGAACTAGAGTAACCGACGTCGCTCGCAAAATCAGCACACTGAAGTGGAAGTGGGCTGGCCATGTCTGCAGACGGACAGACGGTCGATGGAGCAGAGAAGTGCTGGAGTGGAGACCGCGTTTAGGTAAACGTAGTGTAGGACGCCCTGCTGCACGATGGACAGACGACTTGAAAAAGGCGGCGGGTAGCGGATGGATGCGGGCTGCTCAAGACCGGGATGGTTGGCGTTCACTTGGGGAGGCCTACGTTCAGCAGTGGACGGCGACAGGCTGATTGATTGATTGATTGATTGACCATAACTACCCTCATAAAAACAAGAATTTCACATCACAAAAACCATCAATAATATATTGAATAAACATGCATGGTGCACTCTAAAAAAAACACCCAAATCTTATCCGCCCCAAAAATTTTAAAAACAACTCATAAAAAAATCATGTACACATGACGTTACTTAAAAAGCTGCGTCACGGCACTCCCGGGGCATGCACGTTTCGGGGTAAAACAAAAAATCACCCCAACATGACTTCGGGTCTCGTTTCCCGCCCTCAGGAAGTGAAATACTCGGGATAAGGGGACCATAGAGTAGGGCGATATTTGTTTAAATCGATTATTGTTGGTGGATTATTTTAAATTTAGAACTCGAGATGCGTGTTCATACAATGGGAATTGATAACTTATAGGCATTTTTTGTATTAGTGACTAAACAAGGTATTCAATGTGTTTCGTCTCTTTTACCTTAATATTATAAAGTTATTATTCCTCATAAGAAAAGTATGAAGCAACACAACGAAGATATTTATTGGTAAGGTTTAAAAATACTGAATTAATAAGATTCGATCTTATTGATTGGTTTCCATCGTCTCATTTCTCACGTTATAAAAAGCTTTTCAGCAAAATTGATAAACACAGACATCTGCCATTAAATATAATGACTTGTACTTTTACATCGACTCGTTATTTACTCGAACGTAATATTCTTTTCTACGAAAATATTATAAAATCGATTACAATAAATTTAAAAAAATCGATTCACAGCCACGTCCCTAGAGCACGATGATACGGCTAACGTCAAAACCATTTATCGGGCGGCATAAAAAGGCGAACCCTTCCGTACGGCGACGGAACCGAGATGGTACGTCGGATTAACTACGTAAATATATAAAATCTTACGTTTTGGTACAATTTTTTACTTTAATTTGGGAGTTGTAACTGACAGATTAGGTTACTCGTCGCTATATTATATTATATCGAGTTGACATTTGACTTCATAACTTTTTTTTTTTATAATGGCATTTGTGTTCACATTTTGCCAATGTCAAGTTTGGTTTGTATATTTTATTATCTGTAGTATGTCGAAGTAAAGCAGTGGCTACCTTACCAAGACTTTATCGAGGAGTTTTGGCGGCAACAGAAAAAACACTTGATTAGAACAATTATTTCAATTCACTTCATTTGAGCTCTTTAATAGAACTATATTGGATAATATACCACCATAATTATGCAATATAACACTAAATATTACCAAAATAATGAATTAAAACAAGAGCACCTCATGACACTTCCAAGTTCCCGCCAAAACTCCAATTCATAACTTTTTAGGAATTGATGCACAATATTATAAATGTCAAGGTTTAAACAGAAAAGCATTTTTTTCACTCACCTCGCTTTCATTTGTGTTTTAATGTGTAAGGGCTATAATATATCGTCACAAATGTCAATCCGACCAGCCATCTATTGCTTTTTAATTGAAATACTAACGTTATCATTTCCCCGCCTAAGATTCGAATCCAGAACTTCACTATTAGAGGCCAAGTACGCTGACATATTGCGAATGAAGTTATACCCAATATAGCATATTTACAATTATGTCACTAAGAAGTATAAGTACGTGTTCTACGAAACAAAGAAGTAAGCAATAAATGTGTTTACAATGTATACAAATGGTATTCTGAAGATAATTTTATTTTTATTAGGGTTTACTTCATTATGCTGCTACCTATGAGTACGCCCACTAAGGTATTCTTATAGGTAACATACAACTTTATTGCAAAACATTCGAGTTTGAAAGTTGTACGCTTTGATTAATTATATACCTAGATAGAGCATCAATGAGATAGAGTGACGTGCTGCAATGAAACTAAAACAAACAGAGTTCGCCTCCATATTTTTCGACGCGTCTGAAACGTTCACTGTCTATCTAGGTATATAATTAATCAAAGGTTGTAAGCGGTTTTATCGATATATTGAAACTGCACCATAACCTGTTATATTTCAGATACTTTGTACATTGCTTTTGTTCGAAATATGTTTAGCATATTTTACAATCTATTCTGGTACAAATAAATGTTGTGAGAAGCACACCGCTCTTCTAATAAGTGCCATGACTTCCCATTTACAATACCACATAATATCCACACCTCCATACTTTCTTACACATTATAGACAAAGTCCCCCGCCGCCTGTCAGTCTTTCTAAACGCAATAAACTCAAAAACTACCCAACGGACTTCGATGAAATTTGGTATGGAGATAGTTCGAGACCCTGGGAAGGAGATAGGGTACTTTTATCCCGGGAAAATATATACCGTGACTTTTATCTCAGGTAAACTTTTTCATGCTGAGATGCGATCAAAAAGTAGTTGATTATAATATTGGTAGGGCAGCAGGAAATAAGCTACATACATTATCGTTAAGAGGAAGAAATAAACAAGGCAATGTTACGTAAACCCTACCGAACGATCTAGAAGCCTGAAACATTCTAGAACATATTCTTATAATCAATACCTGGCCCAAATAACCTATTTTCGTAAAATCTATATGAAGATGATATATCTACGCCCCGCC
The DNA here is from genome assembly GCA_947568825.1 of Sphinx pinastri. Lineage (NCBI taxonomy): Eukaryota > Metazoa > Arthropoda > Insecta > Lepidoptera > Sphingidae > Sphinx > Sphinx pinastri. Next base: position 1,771,045 of record OX387623.1, read on the forward strand.
CGAACACTGTCGCACTAATTTATAGGGTCATTCGGCCTAAAAGTACGCACTTTTTTTTCTATCGTCTACACAGTCAAAAATATAGTATCTTGAAAAACGTTTTAACACTCTATGTAAAGCAAATTTATTCTACTTTCATTATTTAATGAGTTTTCTTGCATTGCTTCATTGGTTTTTTTGCAATACATGTTTAAGTGCATCGGGAGAAATTCGTACTATTGACCCGTTATGTGGGTAAAACTACGCAGAGTGTTTAATGAGAATATTTTTCTTTTGTATAAGGTCTAAAAATCTTTACAAATAATATTCGGCTTAATTGCATCTTAAAGAAGAAAAAACCGTGCGATCATTGTAATGAAGTTATAACAGGGTGCGTACTTTTAACCTCGTACTCTTACTCAAACAGGGAATATTTTAAACAATCACATGTTAGTTGAGACGCAATTATTTTCTAGGACAGAATTAATAACTAAAATAAATACTATAATAATCATGTAAACTCAACATAATTAACGGACTTTTGTAAACTGATGCACCGTCTAGCCATACACTTTTTTCCCAGCACAAAATATTGGTAACTAATCAACAAAATCACGTTGATCGCCGTTTTTCGGTAAACAAGTGAGACTTGGTAAAATAGCTTGTGGCTCTGACATCGTCGCTGACGCGCCCCTGATATAGCCGAAAAAGTGTCTGAGCCCCCCTCAATAGGTTCCGAGATATTGACCATGCGAACTTTTACCCACTGCGTGCTGTTGCCCCGAATGACCCTAAGTGTCGCAGAGACTATCTATATTATCTCGCGTCTTGTTACCACTGGAACGTAGTGAAACGGCATATTTTAGGAATGACTAAGTAAATCTTTATTTATTGTCTAATAACGTATAATATATTGAACAGCAGGCTAAAATGGACTAAAATAATTACAGAGTGGCCACCACGTGATGGTAACGGAAAAGAGGTAGACAAATTCAAAGATGGATCGATCATATTAAAAATATTGAAAGAGCAATTTGGTCGAGAAAGGCAAATGATAGGCAAGAGTGAAGATGGGTGGGTACCACCGCAATGTCTATTTCTACCGCCAAGCAGCAGTGTACATGCACTGTTGTGTTCCGGTTTGAAGGACATTGTATCCAGTGTAACTACTGGACGTAATGAGACTTAACATCTTATTTCTCAGGATGACGAGCGCAGTGGAATGCCACACAGTACTTTGTAACTCAAGGTGATGGATGGTGTTGCTACTGTTTATGGGTAGTCGTAACGCTTACCATCAGGCGAACGGCATGCTCGTCTCGTCATTCAATGCAAAAAAAAAACCGGGAAATTCAATGTGATAAGTTTATTATGTATTGTTGTAGGTATAAGTATGTATAGTAGCAGCAATAAAGGCTAAAATAAAATATATAGTATGTTGATTGTTTTTGTATTAACTATTATACAAAAAAATATGTGCGCGTTAATCTCTGAAACAACTGTACTCATTCCGAAAATTTTGCTCTTACCGGTAGCTACATTATCCGGTCGCCCTGAGTGCTATAAGCTACTTTTTATCACAGGAACCGACTTAACGATCACCAAAATTAGGTCATCGTCGGTCATCTATTTTACTTCATGACTTTGAAAGGCGACTTTGAAACACATAGATATGACGTGTTTTCTATCATATGTCTATGTTTAACATCCAATCGTGTAAATAGCAAACATAAATTATGTACTCATCGTATCCATCCTCAAACCACAGTTGGTTAATAACACGGAAACTAGAAATCTAGGATACACACAGAAGCCAAATATTAGCATTCCACTCAGAGTGTAAACAGAAAACGTAGTTATCCATTACACGGTGAATCTGGCTTGATTGATTCCACGGTTTTGTAATCACAAACAGCAAATGGAAAGTAGTATTAGAAGTATTTAGGAGATAGGTAAGGAAATTTATATACAACTTGATGACGTAACGAGCAAAACTGTCGGCCGTCGTCTATTGGTGAATAGTAGAACCTTCAACTTTGAATACAAATAATAGCATTGACATTGTGTTCATCATCCTGCGTTCTCATAATCTAAACACCGTTACCAAAAATCAGAGAAGATTAAAGAGCAACGGGTAACCTGTTAGTGATCACCTCATTCCTAAATATACACAAAACCAAAGGATTAATGTGTTGCCAACCTTGGACATAGGAATCGGCTCTTTATCGAACGTATTTTTTGATTGCAACTGCATGATGAGGCATGCCGCTACCATCCATCACCATCAAGCGATGGTAAGCGATGCGACTGCCCATAAACAGAAGTAATACCATACAACAATTTTAATTACAAAGTACTGTGTGGCACTCCACTGCGCTCGACATCCTGAAACAATAGATCTTCTCATAATGTCCAGTAATTAAGCTGACTACAATATCCTTCAAACCGGAACACAACAGTGCATACACTGCTGCTTGACGGTAAAAATAGATATTGCCGTGGTACCTACCCAGATGGCCCCTCGCGTACGAGGGACCTACCACCAGTACCACCTAAATCGTATTTTAAAACCAGACTTATTTGCATTAATAGACAAATCCCTAGTAGATACCTGCAGACTTTCGTTTGTCACCTATTCTCAAAATAATAAACAAAACATATTATTATGCAATGTCGATGTCATATTCAGAGAATGTCGAACAAAAACGATGTCACCCGGCGGCGGGAAAATGCGTTTTGTCCAAGGATGATTTATCGCCTGAAGTGGATATCTTAATAACTCCCAGGCGAACATAAATCAAGTGGAGCATCCCTGGGCACTCGCTGTATTACATTTGAATTTTGCTGATCTGACGCCTTCATGAACGAGTGATAATGTTTTGGTAATATTGGATGTCACACTTGTGTGGACTGACGTAAAACTGAGTTAAAAAGTGCAGTAGTTGATGATGGTAGGGTATAGGCATTTTGTATCAGATCGGATAACGATCATCGTACATAAAAACTGCCCAAAACAGCTCCTCCGACGAGTAGTGATTTCTGTCAGCCGGCGTATCCGAACGAGACATAGACAGGCATAAATCTGTCAAAATTCAATGGAAGCAGTTTTAATCAATTTAATAATAATAATAAAGCCTTTTTTCCCATAAACTTTAATAAGTTTTAACATAATAATATTTACAATATTAATAATTTAAATTAATGAGTATTAGTTATGTATTTTTTTTGTTAGTTGTCGATTTAACCGTATTAAAAACCAGGTCAAATGTCATCACTAACACAAATTTTAACCAATTTTAACCATAGTTATAATTAAGTCGATTCATGCACATTAATATTAAATACCCTTCCATCAACAAATACGTTTAACTTACATCTACGTAACTAAAGTAATAATTACAGCAACTCAATGTCAAACACTAATTAAAGTTTGACAAACAAATGTGTCCTTCTGGGTTAAGTCAATAGTCGATGTGAGTCGATACGTATAATATTTCAACGAACCTGCGTCATTCAGGGTCGAACTTTTAAATATTCACGTGTTGATTATAAGGGCTGAAGTATGTTCAAATATAACATTGCTTGGTTATTATCTATTTTTAGGGTTATTTCTTGCTATTAGTCGCATAATAATGCGTTTCATGTGAGTTTACATTAGTCCTATGAAGGAATAGAATACGGGCCTTTTGCCGTATCGGGTACAAAATCCATGTACATACATACACACTCACGCATTTTATCCCCGAAGGGGTAGGCACAGGTGCAACTAATGCACCCACTTATCGCTGCGCATATTCCGTCCCATGATGTGATAAGGGGCGAGCCTATCGCCGTAACAGGCACAAATTCCAGACACTCGGCTGATACTGAATAGAAAAATCCAATATCACTTTGCCCGACCCGGGATCGAACGCGAGACCTCAGCATTGCAGTCGTACCGTAATCTCAATCATAACAAAACAGGTGTTGCTATTCGAAAAAAATATATAATTTATTACTCTACTCGCAACTCGAACCGGGAAGTTAATGGATCTCCACCTAACTATGCAGCCACTAGACTAAAATGTCTCCTGATGGCAAAAGCCTCTCCAACGTCTCCAAGAAACTTCTCAGAACTTTAAAGCACAAAGCACTGCGTTTATGTAGTAACAGCTTTTGCTCTTCGTGACTTGTAACCCACTTGATTATTAAAGAATTTGCTCCTTTATAAATAACCCATTTATTGTCACCGTGTCTCTAATTTCTACATTGTACAGTGAGACAAAAAAATGGCAGAAAAATTTTAAACTTTAAATCACCTATGAACTTATGTGTCCATCCATCTTAAGAAATATAATGCATTTCTAATAAAATAGCGACGAGTCTAGGTAAATAAAAAAATTACCAGATATTTTTGCCGCCACAACTAAATACAATCCAAAACTCAGAAAACTTAACTATCTACAAAAGCACGCGTGAAGAAATCCCAAAACGTTAACGTGCCCACATTCCCCACGCTCCTTAATTTACGAGCACATAACACCGCAATCTCCCCCGCACAACATTATCCGGCGACTTCCAATTAACTAGGACGTTGCTTTATTAACATCTATGCTATAGCAAAAACCAAACTTGTAACGTATCTGTACTGAGGATGAGCCTCGTTGTGCATGTTCATTTGAGGGTGTTTAATGTTGGAATTCAATGGGTAAGTTTCAACATAACTTTTCATTCTTTTATATGACTCATTTGTGCGATCTGTTTTGGAGTATGGGTCTGTGATCTGGAACCCCAAATATAAAGTACACGTAGACGCTTTGGAAAAAATTCAACGGAAATTTGTTAAGCATCTTAGTTATAAGAGCCACATATCAAATGTTACTCCTCCTGTTATGAGACCTTTAGTTGATCGTCGAACACTGAGAGACCAATTATTCTTGTTTAAATTAATAAGAAATAATATTGATTCCTCATATCTTTTGAGTTGCTTGAGGTTCAGATGTCCAAATTTACGTACGCGTAATTCTAGTAAGTTCTTGTTTAATTTGTCCCTTGTGAGAACTTACTATGCTCAAAACACATTCACCTTTAGAGTCTGCAATGAGTATAACAAAAAGTTTTCTCATATTGATTTATTTACATGCTCCTACTTGAAGTTTAAAAAAAAATATATCAGACTGTATTTAATTTAGTTTTAATTAACAACAAGTTGCTAATCAAATTGTTCATTCTTTTTTTTATTTTAATTTTTTTTTTTTTTATCCTCTAAATTAATTTTGCTCTTGTCTGTAACATTGCGGTTTTTCTAATATTTATTTGTGGAAACTTTACTGGTCAAGGTATTAGTTTTACTATATTAATGTCATATGTATAATTGTACTGTTTGTTACCCTAATAAAATAAAATAAATAAATAAAATAAAAAAATAATATTTAAAATCTTTGGTTGATGTAAGGCCTCTAAAAGTAGGTTGCATTTGGATCTACTTATATATGTATCGTAATCTGTTTTTTAGGTACCGGTAAGGATTTGGTATGCTTGTCAAGATAATGCCTTACTAATATTATAAACGCGAAAGTTTGTAATTATGGATGTATGGATGTTTGTTACTCTGTCACGCAAAAACTAATGAACGGATTTCGATGAAATTTGGCACACGGGTAGATTATGTCCTGGATTAACACATATGCTACTTTTTATCCCGGGAAAATATAAAGCGGGACTTTTATCCCGGGAAAACTCATTCATGCGGGCGGAGCCGCGGGCAAAATGTAGTTGAACATAATTCTAATCAATTCAATAATTGCCTGGTATAGTCTCGTTACAGTATCGTTTTGAAATGATTTAATGGAATAAATGCTGTTAGCCACAGTAAAGGAACTTAGGGTCAGGGGCTCAAATACGCAATTTAAGTGATTATATGAAAGACTGGGTGGCCCTGGTGAAATTTCACAACACTATAAAAAACAATTTCACATATGCATTCCTGAAATTCAAATGAACATCTTTGAAACCGCGAAAAAATACTACTTAACTAAATACCATTCCAATACATTACAATCCGAACACTAAACTCTATCCCAATTATATCCATTATGAAAGTTAATAAAGATTATAAAAGATCGTTCTAAATATGTCATCCGTTTCATCGGATAAATCAAGTTTTGCAATCGACCTTCTAAGAAGTCAATTTGCCGCGCTCCTCACTTTTCCCAGTTTGACAGTTAATAACGGTTCCGATAGAAGGCTAATCTGAATTGCTAATGTTATTTTTCTTTAAATTACATCGCAGAGCTGGTGGATTAAGAGACTATTATATGCTCAGATTGGACGACATTTTTATTGGATAAACTTTAGATGTCTTTTTGGCTGATGTGGACCGATAGGCTGAGAGGTTTTGGATTCGAATCCTAGGTCGATAAAGTTTGGGTATTTCTAACATGACTTTCCTGTTGAACCGTTCAAAAAGAGTTCACTTCAGGCAGGTGTTCATATTTAAAAACTAATCCTAATCATTTCTGTAATATGCTAGAAAAAGTTATGTTACGCCGACCCACATTGAAGCTGTATAAGGATAAGTAGAAGTAGATTACTTTAGTTTCATACTTTTTTAAACCTACCATTTGTAGTGATATTTATGTAATAAGTATATAAAAAATGATTTCTGTGGCATAATCATGTATACACTGTGTATTGTAATCAACTGTCTATACATGATTGTTAAATTATTTATAATAAGACCCAGTTCGGATAAATAATGGATAGGGGTAATTAACCGCGTCCTCAGGCTGTTTGTAATACCAGAAGTAGTAAGTTTTGTCAAATATTGAATTGCCTATAGTAACAGCGATTTCAAAATATAATTAACAAGAAATGCGTTAGCTGAGGCTAATCACAAATGTAGTCAGCAACAAAATTTGTGAACACATTCAAAACTTAAAATCAGCTTTTATTAATTATATACCCTATGGCCTATTATATACCCTTCAAATTTAATTGTAACAATATTGTTTAATCCAAGATAAAGATATTTATTTTGTAAAACATTAATGTGAAAAAAAAATTGTACAAGGTCTTCAGTTTTTTAAAAGTAGGTACAAGTTTTGCCTTTTATGGCGTACAAAATTTATATTTAGCGCATAGGCGCATCGCTTATGATTACTATAAAAAATGTTAATACAATCTAGTTATTATAGTTCTCAAAACATTTTGTAGATATTAACAAAAACACTTTTTATTTTAATTAAGTAATTTTTAAGTAAATAATATACAACAGTAATTACTCAGCCGATTTAAAGTTTTGAATTTATTCAGCTTTTTTGTTGCCGACTTTACATATACATATAAACGTACAAACCACCAAACAAAACGTTAATAAATCAAAACTGAAATTCGAGCACTTAAACTCAAAGCTAAACACCCACAAACCGAGCACTTAAAGGAATATGGCGACGAAATCGCCCATTATCGGAATGAGTATGGCAGTGTTGACACACCGAGGTACGATTCGAAGTAATAGGTGCGCAAACATTTGTCCAACAATTCAATCGGACCGTTGTCAGGTGTTGTAGGTTTGCCGGCCTCGTTTCAATATTAAAAATTGAACATCGATTTGTATTGATGGTGTTGGCAACGTTATAGGTTTGACATGGTAAACAGTGTTATCTTTTGCTGATAATTTGAATGTATTTTGAACGGACGATTTTCTAATGTGTGTATATGCTATTCTTAACAATATCACTTTATAATTTATTCAGTATCAGCCCGGAGTCTGGAATTTGTGCCCGATATAGCGATAGCCTCGCCCCATATCACATTATGGGACGGAATACGCACGGCAAAAAATTGGTGCACTAATTGCTGCTTCTGCCTACCTCTTTGGGGATAAAGGGCGTGAGTGTATGTGTGCTATTTTTAGCCGACATCAAAAAAGGATGTTCTGTTCTCGACCCGTATGGATGTATGTAACTTTGTATGTCTACGATTTATTCAAAAACTACTGATCCGCTTTTCTATATTATAGGTAGATATGAGTTGATTACGGTCTGCCGAGGCCCGAGACAATGTCCGGAAGTTCAAAAACCAAGGCACACACCTCTGACTTTAAGAAGTTACGTGTGTATTGTTTATTATCGTTCGCCTATCGGTGAAGGAAAACATCGGGAGGAAACTTACATACCTGAGAATTCCATAAGAATTACGAGGGTATGTGCAGTGTGCCAACACGCACTAGGCCAGCGTGGTGGACTAAGGCCTAACCCTTCTCAGTAGTAAAGGAGGCCCGTGCTCAGTAGTGGGCAGTATATAATACAGGGCTGGTATGGTATGGTATGAGTTGAAGCATAAATTCCTGCACAAATTTGTATGAAAATTTAACGTTTGATTCTAAAATCGTGTTTTAATGGTACCGTTTAAATAAAATAAAGTTTAAAGCCCGACTACAAAGATATAAATTTCAATTGTGATAAAATGCCAACTTACTTATGTAAAGATATTATTGCGGCATGTGACTTCTATGCCCTGGAGATTGTACTTATTTTAGACATGAATATTTTATTTTTTTCGTAGTTGTTTAGATTTTAAATTTCCTTCTGAATTGAGTAGTTTTATGTTTTTTTTATTTTCCCTCTGGCCAGATGGCGGGACGAATTGCACAAGAGGGCCGGCCGACTGGATGCATAAAGCAGCAGACCGGGCTCTGTGGCGTATCTTGGGAGAGGCCTATGTCCAGCAGTGGACTGCAACCGACTGATGATGATGATGATGATGTTTTATCTTTTATTGGCACTGACTGTTTTCTGACGACATCTAAATTACGTTATAAAAAACTTTTTAACAAAAAATAGCACCGACTTCAAAAACCATGCCATTCGTGTTATTATATTTATGAACAATTAAAATATCTTTGCAGTCGGTGTCTGATTTTTTGTACTAATTTGGCACTCAACTAGTATTTTTTATTTCATTCTTTTGTTAAATAAGTATCTAGTTCATATTGCAATTTAATTTGTGTAGGTATCATAAGGATATTTTTATATATACACTAGCTTTTGTCCGCGGCTCCGCCCGCGTGAATGAGTTTTCCCGGTATAAAAAGTATACATAATCTACCCGTGTGCAAAATTTCATCGAAATCGAAAAGTTATTAAATTACTAAAATGGCTATTAAAAAATAGGGGTTGGTGATAAAAGGGTAAAAATGTAGGGTTGTATGTATTTTTTAATGCCACATTATAGAAAAATAAAAACAAAAAATTTTGTCCGAAAATTAAAAAAAAAATTAAGGGTGAACAACCCTTATCACTTAGGGGTATGAAAAATAGATGTTGGCCGATTCTCAGACCTACTCAATATGCTCACAAAATTTCATGAGAATCGGTCAAGCCGTTTCGGAGGAGTACGGAAACGAACATTGTGACACGAGATTTTTATATATTAGACTAGCTTTTGCCCGCGGCTCCGCCCGCATGAATGAGCTTTCCCGGTATAAAAGTCCCGCTTTATATTTTCCCGGGATAAAAAGTAGCCTAGATCTACCCGTGTGCCAAATTTCATCGAAATCGAAAAGTTATTAAATTACTAATATCGTTATTAAAAAATAGGGGTTGATCGTAGAGGGTTGAAAATTTAGGGTTGTATGTATTTTTTAATGCCACATTATAGAAAAATAAAAACAAAAAAATTTGACCAAAAATTTAAAAAAAAATGTTAAGGGTGAACAACCCTTATCACTTAGGGGGATGAAAAATAGATAACAACCTATTCTCAGACCTATCAAGTGTGAATATAAAATTTCATCAAAATCGGTTCAGCCGTTTCGGAGGAGTATGGGAACGAACATTGTGACACGAGAATTTTATATATAAGAAGATATATTTGCGTAGGCAGCTCTCGTATGACGTTTTGGTTTACACTTCGTCGATTTTTTATTTATGACCGGCATCGACTCCAAACATTTATTCATTGTTCATAAATATAAAATTGTATTTTTGTATGTTTGTATTGAATAAAGTCAAAAACTACTGGACCGATTTAAAAAAATCTTTCATCTATTTATAGCTACATTATCACCGAGTAACATAGGCTACTTTTTATCCCGGGAAAATACTTATAAAGCGGGACTTTTATCCCGGAAACACTCATTCACGCAGGCGTAGCTGCGAACAAAAGTCTAGTAAATAATAATATGATACAAAGAGTCAGACTGTATATCGAATTTAATTTTATGGGTCAAAATAACCTCCCACCCACATCATATACACTGTAACATAAAAATTTTCAAACCCCATACCCTAATTATTTTAGTAAAACTTTAACTGATTGAAGGCTGTATGTTTTTTGTACCGTGGCCTACAAATCGTGTGTTAGACGAGTGCGCGTAGTGTTGCCAGTTTTCTAACCGCTCGTTTTATTTTTATACAATAATAAATGCTACACCCGTAATAAAATTATGTTTGCGTGTGCAGTATTTGTAATAAAATTGATTCTACTTACTACATAAATAGGAGAATTGTGAGTGGTCGTATTCTAATTTCGGTTATATAATTTTTTGTTCATCTCTGGTTCGGATTGCAACCCTACCGGTGAACGACCTCCCCTCGACCTCTTGCGCGGGAGCACCAAGTGTGTGAGCACGTAATTACGATGTCGGCTAATATGTGCCGATAAATTACGAAGGCTTGGTTAAGGACCCCGCGGAGTGTTCGCCGTGATCAGCTGGAGCCGCTTTGCCGTCCTATACGTGTCGATGACCCGATGACGGCAAGGAGCGTTTTGTTCTAGTACACGTGAGTAGTGGTTGTCATTTCAATTCGCCGGTTTGTGCCGTTAGAACACGTTTTTATCCATTCACGTTTTTCGTTATAGGGCGAACATATCAGGAATCCTCCGCGGAAGTTGACAGGAGAACACTCGCCGGCCTGCCGACCATGCGGGTTGTCTATTCCTTCCCGGTATGTTTTTTTATTACTAGCTTAGCGCAACAACTATAACTGTTGTTAATATTAAAGTATTATGTACTAATCTGGAACACTGTCCTTGTTCCAGGGGGTTTTTCCTCAGGGGGTTGTTTCTTTTTAGAACATACATTTTCGTTCATTTCGTCTATCGCGGGTAGACTTAAAACTGCCTGCATCATCAGAGAGGAGGCTAATTTCCCTAGTTGGATGAAGCCTCTGTGATTCCTGACCTGTATTGGAGGACCCAGGACACCCTCTCAATGGTATTTTTATGGAAATTAGACAAAAGTATGTAAATTTCTTATTTTGGGTCTGACACCCTATTTATGTCAGTGGCGCCCTTATCCTAATTTAATTATTGTTTTAAATACAACCCTAGTAGCAAAGTGATAAAAGAACAGCTCTCCAGTAGGCTCACGTCCCGCTCTCCGACCTTAATTTATTAGCCGGAACCCGGTACTTTGTATTAAGTATACTTAAATAGCAAGTAAGTGAACACAATATATGAATTTAAAGTCTGTGTACCGTTTTATTCCACCCACTTCTGCTACACCATACACACCATCGGGTCATACATGTAACAGTGGTCGCCCAACTGTGGCGCTTTTATACTGGAAGCATTTGTCATGTCGCTTAGCTGTGACAAATAATTTTATCACTTTGGTACAATTGTTACTTGTTATTTTCTTATTGGAAATTGTTGGAAGTTTATATTACTAGAATCTTAATAGAAGTAATACTTGTAACTTATAAAATTAAAATTTCATTGCATTTTGCAACTAGAGGTCAAAAATTGAATGTTTAATTTCAATTTAAATTCAAGGTAACTATATTGTTGTATTGTAGACAAAAGTGTTAATGAATTTATTTTATTGTGACCGGCCATAGTTATGAATAACTATTGACTTGTTGGTTCTTAGTGTTTTGGACTTTGCATTTTAACAAAGTTGAACTAGTTTCTTTAAAAAAAAAGTTGTGTTATACAAATTGAAATTAATGTTTTAAATTACTTTTGGAAGTTTATAGTGTAATAATTTTTTTGTTGAAGTACCCTCAATAAAAAAAAAATATCTTATAATTTTCTCTTGCCGGCTACTTGTGATAAGAATTATAGCCAACTATTGTTAATTGTTTTGAATAAGTTTGTAATTTTACTTTCATATATTAATGGAAGAATGTCTAATATAACTAAAACTTTTGAATTAAAATTAAATACTATAATACTTATTATGAGGTATCAGTTTGGAATGTTATATCCGCTGATGATAATTTTTTGTTATACATTTTATTTTAGATTGTTATTATGGTACTTATATTTATAACATGTGACTGCTAATTTTGAGAGTTAGGTTCAGAAATAATTTAATATTACTTTTGTTTGTAAACTGGAAGAGCTGTCTCGGATCTTTATTTTTAACCATGCATTCATTGACTTTTAAAAAAAAAAAACTTAATTTGAGACCTTGACTTACAATGATATCTATTCTTTCTCTTTTAATCTTTCTTTTCTTTCTGGTTGTCCTATATTAAGCCCGGGGTATTTAGAGTTGAATTTGCACAGGTTTTGCAATTTTATTAAACTAGGTAACATGTTTGCAACATTCCAGTTGAGTTCAGTCCAGCGCAGTAATCCTGAGACCAGTTCTTCAGTAGCAGTTGCTCCAGTTCCAGAGTATAGTCCGTCTGTTCGAATCCTGGTACAAAGCCATATTATGGTAAGCTCCTTGAATTTGAAATTAGATGGCAGGATTTTTGTTACTTTTCTTGTAGTATATTTGAAAATTTTGTGACATTCACACAATTAATGAGGTTTTTGTAGAATATTTTGGATTTTATTGACATAGTGATGTATGTTTTAAGTAGTTGCAAATTACTTTGATTTTGAAATTTAATAGGTATTATCTTTTTCACAAATTCTAAATGACTTCCAACTTCTTGGCCGAATTATTTTTGGTAAATTTATAAAATTTTCCTAAAGTAAATTTCGTTGTTGTGTTTTTGTTTAGACAACATTTAGACTTGTTGAGATAGTGTCGTTGTATCGAACTATCGCAATTAGGTGTTTTTTTTAAATAATTAAACCTTTATCATGGTATTATTTTTGGCCTATTAACATATCAGGATGTAATGAATTCGTTAAGAAATGGTAGTGGTGTGTGCTGCGTTTAAGCATTCGCAGAAACCATCTTTGATTTTGATGGGTTATTTCAAAGTTGTGCTCGCCTATGCGGCCCTTTGAACCCATTAGTAAATTATTTTTTGTTCCTTTGCCATGTTTTGTGCAGGAATTAATTTATTTTGTGCGTTGTTTCTTTTTGGCTTCTCCAAATAATTGTCTTGTTGCTCCCACTTCAATGGCTTGTTGGTAGGTGTATTGCTCAGCGTCTTTGGGGGATGAGTGTTTTCTCAGCATCGTGACATCCCACGCACAGTGATTGCGGTTATTTTCACGCAATTCACTGGTAGTGAGTGTTTACATTGTTTTGGGAGATACAACATTTTCTCAAGTTCGTTTGGCATCTCACACTAAAAGCGCCCTTAACTAGAATAGAGGTCGGATGTCTACCGAACACCAGGTAGGAGACAATGTTTGGAAGGTTTTTCTTTTTGATTGTAACAGGTTTATTCTTAGCGAGTTCGCGCATCGCTTAGAATAATGTAAAGTTATCATCTCCCGTCGGTTATGGAGTAGTGAGCGTTGTAACCAAAGTTGTATCTCAAGAAGTTACATCGCGTGATTTTTTTTGCCCTTCTTCTGGTCGTTGGACGCGCAGTCCGATTTTGTTGACTTCTCGCTGCATCGCCAACGTCTCAGCGAAGTGAATCTTTGCTCCCGGCTGTAGTCTTGCACTTAATAGTCTTGTACTTGAGCAATTGACTGCATGCCGTGGACCATTATTTTCCTGTAGCGGTTGGACGCACAGCTCAACACTATTGTAGTTACGCTGTGTCTCCAATGTCTCAGTGACGACAAAGTCGTCAGTTGTGTTTTGTGGGTGTACAGTCTTTGCTGCTATTAAGCAATAGACTGACACGTGTGGTTTTCAGGAGCCATTGCTTCTGTTTATGGTTTTGAAATTATAAACCATTTGTGCAGTTTGATGCTGTTGTCGCGTCGCTGTGTCTTTATGTCCCAGTGAGTGCAGTCTTTGCTATTTGTAGAAAGCATTTGACTGGCTTGTTGTGGATTTAGGAGCCTTCGCTTCTGTTTTGGTTTTGGAATAATAAACCATTTTTTCGTGGGCATTTGACGCGCAGTTTGATGCTCTTGTTGCGATGCTGCGTCGCCAATGTCTCTTCGACGTTAATGTTGTATGTTTGTGCAGTCCTTGCTGTTAAAAATTAAGTATGTGACTGACATTTAAATGTTGTGGGTTCGGTTTTTGGTGTTGTGTGTAAGTTTCTGTTCGAATGAGGGTGTCTTTTCACAGCCGTTCGTTACAGGATTCTTGAGTCTTCGAGCTCAGTATTTTAGTTATCCTGTGCTCGTTGGACGTGCAGCCTGACGTGGATATCCGTCTCGCTGCGCCGCCAACGTCCCAGTGAAGATAGTTTCATATGCTTTATTGTACAATATTTATTAATTATTGAATTGTTGTTTTGGTTTAGATTGTGGAGAGCTGGGGACCAGCGTTAAATTTTGCTCGCAAAATTTCCTTGGGTTGGGGGGTACTGTAACATAAAAATTTTCAAACCCCATACCCTAATTATTTTAGTAAAACTTTAACTGATTGAAGGCTGTATGTTTTTTGTACCGTGGCCTACAAATCGTGTGTTAGACGAGTGCGCGTAGTGTTGCCAGTTTTCTAACCGCTCGTTTTATTTTTATACAATAATAAATGCTACACCCGTAATAAAATTATGTTTGCGTGTGCAGTATTTGTAATAAAATTGATTCTACTTACTACATAAATAGGAGAATTGTGAGTGGTCGTATTCTAATTTCGGTTATATAATTTTTTGTTCATCTCTGGTTCGGATTGCAACCCTACCGGTGAACGACCTCCCCTCGACCTCTTGCGCGGGAGCACCAAGTGTGTGAGCACGTAATTACGATGTCGGCTAATATGTGCCGATAAATTACGAAGGCTTGGTTAAGGACCCCGCGGAGTGTTCGCCGTGATCAGCTGGAGCCGCTTTGCCGTCCTATACGTGTCGATGACCCGATGACGGCAAGGAGCGTTTTGTTCTAGTACACGTGAGTAGTGGTTGTCATTTCAATTCGCCGGTTTGTGCCGTTAGAACACGTTTTTATCCATTCACGTTTTTCGTTATAGGGCGAACATATCAGGAATCCTCCGCGGAAGTTGACAGGAGAACACTCGCCGGCCTGCCGACCATGCGGGTTGTCTATTCCTTCCCGGTATGTTTTTTTATTACTAGCTTAGCGCAACAACTATAACTGTTGTTAATATTAAAGTATTATGTACTAATCTGGAACACTGTCCTTGTTCCAGGGGGTTTTTCCTCAGGGGGTTGTTTCTTTTTAGAACATACATTTTCGTTCATTTCGTCTATCGCGGGTAGACTTAAAACTGCCTGCATCATCAGAGAGGAGGCTAATTTCCCTAGTTGGATGAAGCCTCTGTGATTCCTGACCTGTATTGGAGGACCCAGGACACCCTCTCAATGGTATTTTTATGGAAATTAGACAAAAGTATGTAAATTTCTTATTTTGGGTCTGACACCCTATTTATGTCAGTGGCGCCCTTATCCTAATTTAATTATTGTTTTAAATACAACCCTAGTAGCAAAGTGATAAAAGAACAGCTCTCCAGTAGGCTCACGTCCCGCTCTCCGACCTTAATTTATTAGCCGGAACCCGGTACTTTGTATTAAGTATACTTAAATAGCAAGTAAGTGAACACAATATATGAATTTAAAGTCTGTGTACCGTTTTATTCCACCCACTTCTGCTACACCATACACACCATCGGGTCATACATGTAACAACACAGTGCTAAAATCATAACCATCGTTCTGCTTTGCCGCAGTCGGATAATAAATGGGGGTTTAGTCTAGGTTTTGGCACGACCCATTTGTCTACCCTAGTAGTAATCTATACCAATATTTTAAAGAGAAAAGTAAAAAGTTTGTTTGGAAGAATCTTGGAAAAATAGAATAGTTACATTCTAAAAATTCTTCAACCTGTAACTATCTAATCCCTCAACGTGTCTACTGTTTATTTTAATATGATTTCAATCATTATATGCTTCAATTCCAGGAAAATACTTTTAGATACTGATTCTATAGAGAAATGAAACTAAATGAAATTATACTTTAGGTACTGTATTTTTTTTATATATATATTGTAGATACAAAAAATTGTTGTCTTTAGAAATAAAAACAGAAAACGCCGAAAGATTTGGATGCAATTTGACAGATAAATCAAATCATGGATTAAACTATACGCTGCCTAATATACCGAATTTTTCAGATCTTTAACAGTAAAGATTTTTTACGGGGACAAGTACTCGAAATACAATGTTGTGTGTGTCAAAGCAAATAAAGCAAACCCTACATCAAACGGTGGACAACAATGACTATCGTAACAACCATTATAAAAACGCGAACGTGCATATTTAAAACCACAAACGATCGATAGCCGCCACAAATTGTGCAATTTGAAATGATTCTGAAGCATTCGCCTGGTCATAAACGTGCATAAATAAACGGTTGGTGGGTCCGACATCTGATTTGTGATTTGATATTGATGACTTGATAGCTGATATAGTTTTTTCATGGAATATATTATAAATGCTTGTTGCTCGCTCCTTCCACGATTAAGACTTTTTTTGGCACACAAGTTACTGGGTACTTTTTCTGGGATAGATAGTATGCGTATGTGTTAATCTAGAAAATTTACGAAATTTTACTTAAATCTGTTCAGCTGGTCTGCGTTTACATACCATACCTGCCCTGTATTATATACTGCCCACTGCTGAGCACGCGCCTCCTCTACTACTGAGATGGGGTCAGGCCTTAGTCCACCACGCTGGCCTAGTGCGGGTTGGTAGACTTCACATACCCTCGAAATTCTTATGGAGAATTCTTAGGTATGTAGGTTTCCTCACGATGTTTTCCTTCACCGTTAAAGCGAACGATAATTGATAAACAATACACACGTAACTTCGAAAAGTCAGAGGTGTGTGCCTTGGGTTTTGAACCTCCGGACATTGTCTCGGCAGACCGTTCCATTCCCAACTAGGCTATCGTCCACCTTTGCGTTTAACTTTAACAAACATCCAAACATCTTTTTGTTCATATTTATAATATTTATTATAGGACTAAGTGTTGCTCGCGGCTTCGTCCGCGTGAAAAGCCTTTCCTGTTATAAAAGTCACTTAAAACAGTACTACGCCAGCGCCATCTACTTAAAGAATCAGATGGAAAATATCCATTATTTCTCATGGGAACAAATTACCGGGATAAAAAGTAGCCTAAGTGTTAATCCAGGACACAGTCTGGTGGTTAAAACTCCACAATTTGAATTTTGACGGTTATAGTGGACTGTATAAATAGGCGGTTTTTTGTGCACTGGCAGTGTTATTGTATATGCGGTGACAACAAACAAGGGACACGGGAATAAAATTAAAGGACTTACTGCGGCGCGGTGACCTGCCTGTTCTGGATGCTTCCCCGGGATCCCGGTTCTTGCGGTCTTCAGAAGTAGTGGTGATGCGACGGCAGGCGGATGGCAAGTGTGTCAAAAAATTGACAGATAATTAACCAAGGACAATAGAAATTGTTTATGTCCTTGGTATATCTTTAAATTTGGTGCCAGCGCCCGCTCCATATCCAAACTTGACACCTCAAGCCTGAGTGAACAAGGAAGGATTGGGAAAAGGAGTTGTGTCGTTCAGCACAATAGACAACGCACAGTGCACAATGCCAATACATAATAACAATACCAACCACAGTCTGTGTGCCAAATCTCAATTTCATCCAAATCCGTTCAGCTCTTTCCACGTTTACTTCTAACAAACATCCAAACATTTTCACAAACTTTCACATTTATAATTTCTAGTATATATGTTAGGGGATCCAGTGTTCGTATATGGGGAACAACGGGGAGACTGAACTATCTTTTCCCTGAGGGTTTCAGGGCGGGCGGTCGGTTAATCCGAGCAAAAAGCTCGAGTCAGAGAAATCTCTGAAAGGAGTAAGATATTATATATAGAATATTTAAGATATTATATTAGAAAAATTAGTACCAATATGGACTATTGTGAATGTGTTGGAACTGCATCATTGTGCGAACAATGCTCAATATCGTGTCCACTTTTATGTAAATTGTATTCTCATGTAAGTGACTGTAGTCTTTTTTGAGAATAAAATTTCTTTCAACATTAAACATTAAAATATAGTATATTATGGTAAGAAGACCAATATGTAAAATAACTTACTGGGTATTATGAGACATACAGCATTGTTTCATTTATATTATATACATACAAATATAATATACATAAAACAATGGGCGACGAGCGTAGATTAGTAGCATACACATAATTCGAAGTGTAAACTCAACAGTCATTTAGAGTCAATGGGTGTTGAATGCAAACCAGTGAGCTGCTTTTAGTAATTCGAAATCTTGAGTAGCGTCTACTCCACAGGCTTACTTCTCGCGTTACGCAAAATTCAGCACATCAGTTGTTTTGAGTGAGGTTTGCAAACTGCATGAGCTCGTTTGTAGGGACGTCACGTGCCGAGACATAAACCCGGGACGTGCGTACGACGGTAATACGGTGTCGAGTGCTTCGTAGATTCGATTATTTGACTTGCAATATCTGCGTATCCTCCTTATTCTTGATTCCATTATTTTATAAATTTTGGGCATCTTATCATTGCTTAAAATTGCGGCTCACAACCTTAATATTGCGTTTTTAAAATCCATCAAAATCTATTACTTAAACCTTTCAACGCAATATACGTAAGTAGAATCATGCTGCAGTTTTAGGACTTACCTAGAGATACCGACCCTTTAAACGGTATAAGGGTAGGAAGAAGAACTTATAAACAAAATAAACATTATTATAATTATGTGTCATCCATCATAGAACTATCACTACTATAAATAATATTGAAGTTACTAAAAATTAAAGGCTACAATTACTATATAAGCGAATCCGTGATTTGAGCCATTTGAAACGAAAGCGTCGCGTGTTGCGGGCTGCGTCCATCGACTGGGAATGAATAAACTATGGGGCAGTGTGGTCTGCTATGCTGATTGATAAAAGTGAATGGGGAGAACAGCAAACCGTTTGCCTGGCAAGCACTCCCGAGGGCTTCTGTATAGGCAATCCCTCTCTTTCACATGTGGAAATGGTAGTCAGCACCACACAGGGACAATTTTTTTTTTATAATTTTATTGTACACCAAAAAATACTGTATTCATGATAAGAGTGGTGTTACAATTAGCGGTGTTTTCGCTCGAGGCAGTCTCTTACAGAGAACCATGGGATGGAGATACGAGAAGTAGCCAAAAATGGTAGTTTGTGGCGTACATGTTAGTTACTATTGACGATCGCTAATAAGATATCTCTCGCCTAGAGTTGCCTATTCGAAGTCTGAAGCCGCCGAAGAAGGTTACCGCGAAAATTTATGTGTACTGGTTTAACAGAGTGGATTGTATTACCCGACCCACATCGGGTGACCTTTGGGTCACCCGATGTTTTTCATCGAAGGACGGCTTACCAAATGATATTGGTCACTAAGAGAAAAACGATGGGATCCATTCTAACTCATATAAAAAACCAGGAGAGCTGTTAATTCCGTAAATAGCCCAGTAATTTTTCCATTGTTTGCTAACTTGAAGTAAGTACAGTGGATAATACAAAGAAAATTTACAATTAGGGCCTGCTTCACACGTGTCGAACAAATTTTATTTCATAGTTATTGTAGTAAACAGCTAATGTAGTAATGAGTACTATACCCATTTTATTACCATTTATTTGAGTGCATAGATTAGAGCGTGACTTTTGTATTTGGTCGGCTTATACATTTATGTGATGAGTAGCATTAAGGTAGTTGACTAGATTTTTTTATACATTTATCGAAGATAAATGCTATCCAAAATCTAACGGAAAAAGATTTTTAAAAATTGGTGCAATAATAAGTAAGTTATTAAGCTTTGAAATTTGGTAGAAGGGGTAGTTGTCAAATAACAGTAATATCAGACTGTGACGTCACCGAGTGTGCCCAGCCATTACGATGCGTGGGTGCGAAAGAGATAGCGCGATATCCCCGCCGCTTTTGCTCATAACAATATTTCAAATATGAATAACTGCTTCCTTTTTCAACCAATTTTGATGCTGCTTTCACAGAAGAATTTCTTTTTTGTATTATTTTCCGTTACATATAAAATAATGTACGGAATAGAACAAAGGAAACTACTCTTTTATCAGCAAGCGTTGAAATCGACCCTTAATATTTTATTTTGTACTAGCTTTTGCCAGCGGCGAATAAAAGTCCCGCTTTATATTTCCCAGGATAAAAAGTAGCCTATGTGTTAATCCAGGACATAATCTACCAAAATTCATCGAAATCCGTTTAGTAGTTTTTACGTGAAAGAGTAACAAACACCCATACATCCAGACATCCATACATCCATACTTACAAACTTTCGCGTTTATAATATTAGTAGGATACTTAAGCTATTCCACAGCTAAATCCATACTTACTAAGGTGAGCAATCAAGATCACCATTGAGCAAATAAATTATACAAGTTGGAAGGTTATGTGTAACCTTAATCTGTTTCCTAAACAAGGTCAGTGACGTGCCGACCCGCGCATGCATTACGGTTAAATTCGACGGAATTACTTAATTAAACTACACTTTTTGTGAAACTAAACGATTAGTTTAACTGCCCCGTTAAAATTGTAAACGTTTCGTGGAATTTTGTGGTATGTTTTAATTTGATGAATTGTTGGTTGGTTTTTCGGTTTGGTATTTGCAATGTTTAGAGACTGTTCTAATTCTGAATTTTAAAGGTTTTTAGGAACAGCTTGCATTTGGAGTCGTGTTGAGATCTAAAAATGGGTCTGAAGTAAACATCAGTCCGAACGTTATAAGAAAATCTTAATTTAAGCTCGACTCAACGTTAGATATTCGATAAACAAAGCAAACAAATATACATCTCTGAAGGGGTAGGCAAAGATACAACCAGGACCTGGCGAAAAGTGGGTACTTTTCGCCATGTGTGTTCCGTCCAATGATTTGATAGGGTTGCCTATCGCCATATCGGGTATAAATGCCAGTCAGGGCTGATAATGAGAAGAAAAGCCCAAATAATAAAAGTCTTAAATTTTATTTTTGTGAAGAAAAAAAAAGTTTATAGAACTAAAGTGTATAGGAGATTTTAAGTTTTGAATTTGTTCAGCTACTTGTGTAGATGACTGTACATACAGTGCTTACTATGCAACGACAAATGGTTTATGGCAGTGCCAACAACAGAATAATTAAATCATCGTACACTGGAATTCTTAACCATAACATGAAAAAAATGGTGTCCTCGCGTGCACTTTTGGCATTCTTTCTAGAATCAAATGCAACTACCTCAAGGCCGGTGGTTTATTATGGCTGGACAATGGCGACGTTTATTTGAACTCGCCACGAATACGATGTCACATATCTTCCAGTTTAAGTGGGGCTACGGTAAGACAGTTGGTTTTATCACTTTTGTGATAACGATGGGATCTTTTTAGTATTTTACTGAGTGAATTAATGATGTCTTTTTACTGGTTTATAACAAGGCTGCTTATAAGATTCCATTAACAGCAGCATCGTCTAGAAATTAGACTAAGTTAGTGTGACCGAAGAAAGCCCAGTTCCTAATATGGCCCACCATCCATGATTTTGATATTTTTTTGTGTTGTAATACAAAAACATAGTACGATAAGTAGTTAGTTTCTTTATTATTAAATTATATAATTTAATATTAAAGAAACTGCCGATTTTGCCCGCGGCTCCGCCCGCGTGAATAAGTTTGCCCGGGATAAAAGTCCCGCTTTATATTTTCCCGGGATAAAAAGTAGCTTATGTGTATATTCAGGACATGATCTACCCGTGTAACAAATTTCATCGAAATCCGTTCAGTAGTTTTTTTGCGTGAAAGAGTAACAAACATCCATACTTACGATCTTTCACTTTTTTTTTTTTTTTTTTTTATTGCATTGAATGACGAGACGAGCATGCCGTTCGCCTGATGGTAAGCGATACGACCACCCATAAACAGTAGCAACTACATCCAGCACCTTGACTTACAAAGTACTGAGTGGCATTCCACTGCGCTCGTCATCCTGAGACATAAGATGTTAAGTCTCATTATGTCCGGTAGTTATACTGGCTACAATGTCCTTCAAACCGAAACACAACAGTGCATGCACACTGTTGCTTGGCGGTAGAAATAGACATTGCGGTGGTACCCACCCAGACGACCTCTTACATAATGAGAGACCTACCACCAGTAAATATAATAGTAGTAGGACAATATGTAGTAATGTGTTGCACTTTTTTCAAAGGTTTTTCTTCAAGAAATTATTTAGGACATCAATGGCCTTCAATGGTTCCTTTACCTTATAAATTACTGGATAGCAGAGCACCAAACTCGTCTTAAGAGGTGAAGTAAAGACTGAAAATGCATACTAATCCCGCTAGCTGTAACCCTTCAAACCAGTCCATATATTACACAACTGCTTAGCGGCAAAAATAAACAAACTGATATACTCATTGATACAGATTTTTTCATATAAGATATTTTGATCGTTACCCATGTTATATACGCAAATAAGTCGTTACAATTTCTACAAAGAATTCTAAATCGTCGGCAGCTGCTATCGACGTATACATTAAAGAATACAGAAAACAGTGCATAATGTGTTTGGAACAAGAAAAACTTTTTCTCACTCCACGAGGTTCGACGGGGCTGTAATGGTGTTGTAAATCGACTTCAATATAGTTTACTGTGAGAAATTGATGTATGTTTAAAGATGCAAATTCCGCCCAGGCGCTATTTAATTTCTTGATTGGAATGAACTCACCTCGTCATGTTTCATTGTGTTTATGATTTTAGATTTTTAAATGCGAGCAACGCAAGTTTAGTCTGGTTTTTGATAAATATCAGAAATGCAATGGTCATCACAACCAAAGTAGAATAAATCAAAATTTGAAAAAAGAATTATAGCTTCTACGCATTGTATTTAAAGTCCATATTAGTAAGGGATGGTTTTAATGAAGTAAATAAATAAAAATGTAAACGTTTAAGAATTATAGCTTCTACGCATTGTATTTAAGGTTCATATTAGTAAGGGATGGTAAAACCTTCTACGCATTTTCGATCAGGGTTACGTGATCCTGACGCGAGTTAACATTTTATGCCCATCCTAAAAGTGCTCAACGCCGCCAAATAAGTTTTCACTTCAAAAAATGTGTGTCTATGTATTTTACTCTATCTGTGGCATCGTAGCTCTTGCTGCAGTTTTTTTCATTAACCTAATTTGCAACAATAGGAAACAAATCGATCACAATCAACGAATTAAGAAGATCAAATCGTGTATATTCATAAACGTCTATTTTGGTCGACACAAAGGAATGGGGTCAGATGCAACAATAGGCTGGGTTAATGCCGTAAGCGGGCTATTTTCTACTCTGACCGCAATGCAAAAGAACTATTTATGATTAACGATGACTTATTGGCGGTGTGTCCTTGTTTGGCGTTGTCAGTTTGTGGTTTTTTTATTCGAAAACATGTTTCCGCCAACCCGCACTAGGCCAGTGGCCAACCCGCACTAGGCCAGCGTGGTGGACTAAGGCCTAACCACTCTCAGTAGTAGAGGAGGCCCGTGCTCAGCAGTGGGCAGTATGTAATACAGGACTGATTGCATTGCATTGCATTGCATGTTTCCGGGATTGG
Source organism: Sphinx pinastri (assembly GCA_947568825.1). Taxonomy (NCBI): domain Eukaryota; kingdom Metazoa; phylum Arthropoda; class Insecta; order Lepidoptera; family Sphingidae; genus Sphinx; species Sphinx pinastri. Next base: position 1,794,875 of record OX387623.1, read on the forward strand.
AAGTCAGTGATATGGCGATCGGTTCGTCCTATCACATCATAGGGCGAAAAGTATATTCACTATAGTAGGGACAAACTAATCTGGCCGGTATGACATGACACGGTTTTGAATTTTTTGGGTAGACGTTCTCACAGAGTTATCGCGTCGGGAAAAAAGTTGAATTGTCATACCGGCTAGCTTAGTTTATCCGAACTATAGTTACGTCTCTATATATACATATAAGGATATATGTATGTATGTATGTCATGTTACTTCGTACTTATAATATTACTAGGTGTTTCTCACGGCTTCGACCGCGTGAAAAGCCTTTCTCGCTACAAAAGTCCCTAAAACAGATCAGATTAAAAATTCCATTATTTTCCATGAGAGAAAATTACCGGAACAAAAAGTAGTTTTAGTAATACTTTGCATGTTTGTAGTATTATTGATTTGATGTGTTGTTTGTATATTTCAGAATCTACACTAATTTTTATAATACCTAAACTAATTGTTTCTCCAAAGGAGTAGGCTAGGAATCAAATCCAGGGATTTATGGGTTTCATCGTCTAAGGCCATAGTACGCTGGAGTTCAGAATTAGAATAGCACTTCTAAGAAGTAGCCGGAAACTTATGACCCGAAAGAAACATTTGTTTTTTTTTGCAGATTATTAACAGCTATGGATTGCTCCAGGGATGGAAATAGTGGAAAGCTTTTCACGCGCGCGAAACCGCGAGCATCACATAGTAAATAATATAATGAAAATCCGCTAGAATGACTCGTTATCAGGGGCAATCTAGGCTTAGACTACTGAGAATACTGACAAAAGAAGGGGTAACTCTAACGTTCACAGAAAAGCAACATCCTCGTCATTCGATTTTTTATTTGAATTACAATAAACTTACTAAGCTCTTGTCCAAAGAGGATTATCATCAAGTGTGAGGCGAGACTGCCTCGGTGGCGTAGTTTTTTTACGGTACGACTGAAATGCTGAGGTCTTCGATCCCCGGTGCGGGCAAAGTGATATTGGATTTTTCTATTCAGTATCAGCTCGGAGTCAGGAATTTGTGCCTGACATAGCGATAGGCTCGCCTACTATCACATCATGGGACGTAATACGGCGAAAAGTGGGTGTATTAGTTGCGCCTCTACCTACCCTTTCGGGGATAAAAGGCGTGAGTGTATGTATGTGGCCGAGCCAGCCATCAGATTTACTTGAACATGGATACAATATGTGCAGACCCCACTTGACCTCTACTAAGTATGTATATCGCATTTGGCATCCCTTCAATTTTGCAATACCCATACAAATTATGATTATGGGAATCCTTTATCCTCTTCACATATTTACATATGTTGTGATGAATTATAATTATCATTATTCGCACTGCCTCGGCGTAGGTGTATTGCGTAACTTACCATGCTGGGGTCTCGGGTTCGATTCCCGGGTCGGTACTGAGATATTGGGATTGCCAGCTCAGCAGGTCGGAGTCTATTCTCATAATCTATTACATGGGACTTTACCTTGCGTTTTTGAGTGTGTTTCTTCTGCCTTCATTCTAATACCACATCCTTCGAAACCCCAGCATGGTTGTGCTATTCCACTCACAACAATAAAGTCAGGGCTAGCTTTGTCCTCTAATAGAGCATACTCTTCAATTACAAGTTGAGCATTACACGTCGTCAAACGAACGAGTGAATGATTCATTCACTTGTTCAGAGGGTGGAATGGGTCAAATAGAGTGGCTAGTGAGCGATCGGGCCGGCCAAACGGAATCGTTAATGTACGCTCAACGTAAACACTTCGCAAATTGCTAGCTGGACAGAAGTTTGCGCACGGTTTTGTTTGTGGCATATTTCATAGTTTGGATGATTTCGTGAAAGCCATTGACCGCTGTGAAGGTTGTAATCTCTGCTTATAGATACGACGCGACGGCGGCATATTCACATTGCAGCCAACCAAGGAGGGTTAAGGCCTTAGTCCACCAAACTGGCCTAGTGCGGAATGGTAAACTTCAATCGCCTTTTCAAATTCTTAAAACATGAAGAATTCTTAGGTATATGGGTTTCCTCTCCATGTTTTCCTTCACCATTAAAGCGAACGATAATTTATAACAACGAAATACTTAATTCCTTGTCACCCTTACAGACAATAAACCGTATCTCGTCTTAAAATGTGACGATCCAAAATACGGTAAACGGCAGATCGTTAAACAAGACCGCACAAAGATTTGAACTTTAGATCATCCGTCCATTCCTTTACAAAAGAAATATTTTTTTGGTAGTTCATCTTGAAAGTCCTAAAGTTTCCATTCAATGAGTAACAAAGATGTTTATCGGATTATTTTCGTTTGGCAAGTTTTGCTTGCAACTTCTTGTTACAAGTTTATAGTTAATGCGTACAATTGTTATTGTTTTAAGTACACTTCTTCAGGTATTGAAACAAAGTTTCAGTTACAAATAACGTCTACCGTTGTACAAGTTAATTGCGGTTTGAAAAATATTGCAGTAATTTTGGGCATTATGATACTTAACGAGCTTTTGCCCGCGGCTCCACCCGCGTGAATGAGTTTTCCCGGGATAAAAGTCCCGCTTTATATTTTCCCGGGATAAAAAGTTGCCTATGTGTTAATTCAGGATATAATCTACCCGTGTGCCAAATTTCATCGAAATCCGTTCAGTAGTTTTTGAGTGAAAGAGTGACAAACATCCAGACATCCATACAAACTTACGTTCAAGCTTTTTGGTGTATTCATTTAAACCTGTTCAGTCCTAAACGTCAGCTAAACTTCTAACGCGAAAGCTTCTTCTTCTTATTTTAGGAGTCTTGAACGTTAATTTAAAATTTCATAACTGCACTATGTAAGCTTCAAAGTTTGAACATGCTTATTTAAAGTACTGCTCCGATTCTGAAAACTCTATCTATACTTAATATTATAAAGCTGAAGAGTTTGTTTGTTTGTTTGAACGCGCTAATCTCAGGAACTACTGGACCGACTTTGAAAATTCTTTCACTAATAGGAAGCTACATTACTCCTGAGTTCTATAGGCTACATTTTATCCCGGAAAAACTTTTCCACGCGGGGGGAGGCGCGCGCAAAAGCTATTACTAATAAAATGGTATTAACCCGGAGTCAGGAATTTATGCCCGATATGGCGAGAGGCTCGCAACCTATCACATCATGGGATGGAATACACACGGCGTAAAGTGGATGCACTAGTTGCACCTCTGCTTACCCTAGTGTTTGTAAAGCTATATTATCTCTTAGTGCTATAGGATATTCCTTATGCCTGGAACAGATTAATACACGAACGAAAGCGCACACAAAATATAGTACAGTATAATTGTAAGATGTAAGCAACATCGTCTGTTTAGCTCAGTAAACGTGTTCGTAGTTAATTATCTTCTACAGTCTCCTAAATAATTACCTATTACGTTCAAAGATCAAGGGCCAAGGTCGAACGTAGTCTAAAACATAATCTAAATATCTAGACCTGACTGCGCCCTTTACGATAAAGCCTTTGTTATCTACAACAAAGTAATTATTTCAAATGAACATTGGCATTATGAGCTACACAAATTATATTTAATTATGTTCTGATAATTTACAAAATGAATTCTATTTTCGAATTATTGGTGCATTGACCTATTGGTGCGATATTGAATGTACATATTATTTTTTTATTATTACGTGCAATATCCTCGAACACACTAAGGCCGGGCGTAAAGCCAGGAATGGCAATCTGATTTCCAAATTTGAAAAAGGAACACTAAAACACCATTCTTAATAATTCAAATCGTGATCATGAATAAACGTAGGCATTATCTGCTGAAGAGCGATTTACTCATATCATAATAAAAGTCACTTTAAGATTTAAAAATAAATTAACATTAAATCACACGAACAAAAATAATATTCATTACAAACAATACATTTAACAATGAGTTTGGGTAATGACCCCACAACAAATATATACCATAGTTACCATACAAAACGTAAAACCCGCTCGGAGGTCCACAAAGCGAATTTCAATTGTAATCAAATCTGTCGACACGACGGCTGCCGTCTGAGTAAACACGATAAAGCGTCGAATGTTCCCGTACAAACGTGTAATTCTAAGTCTTTGACAACCCTACGCGGTGGGTAAATGAGGAGTGAAATTTTTTAGGGCCGTGCATCCTAAACTTTAGGGTTACCTCGGTGGAGCTTAATGGTAATTTAATTTTACTAATGGTAATTTAATTTTTATTTAAATTACACTAAATGCTGGGCTTTATAGCATACGCCATGTGTTTGTAAGTAATCATATTATTACATGCTAGATTATAGAATTACAGAGTTCAACACAATAATACGCTTCACTTTAAGATATTGGTTTTAAGTCTGATGATGACCAATTGCCTACAGAGTCAAATTTTAGACATAAACGTGACCGCACTTTACCATTTGTCTATAAAGAAACAAGAGAACGGACAACATGACCAACGGACAAAATGGCTAACCAATTGTACCACTGGTGGTAGGTCTCTCATATGTAAGAGTCCGTCTGGGTGGGTACCACCGTAATGTCTATTTGAAAATAAGAAGATAGAACAAACAAATGAAGCAATATTTTTGGGATTAAAAATCGATAATCATCTCAATTGGAAATCACATATTGAACAGTTATGCAGCAAACTAAATAGATTTGTGTTTGCATTACGTAGATTAAGAAACATTGTCTCGATGGAAGCTGCTCTATTGTCATATCATGGATATGTCGTTTCATCACTGAGATACAGTCTTCCTCTTTGGGGAAACTCGGTAGATATCCAAAAAGCATTTATAGTACAAAAAAAATGTGTAAGGGCCCTTTGTAATACCTATGATACAATGGAAAGCTGTAAACCTATGTTTAAAAAATTAAAAATATTACCCCTTCCGTGCCTATACATATATGAAACATCACTTATTGTAAAAAAGCACCCATCCCTATTTCCCACAATGGCGGATATGGGTTGCAAAAGCGAAAGGCTAAAAAACAGACTATATGTACCTCTACAAAGGCGTAATGTTTTTATAAAAAATGCGTACTGTATGGCAATAAAAATTTACAATAATTTGCCCGAGGAATTAAAACAATGTACATTAAATGAATTTAAAAATAAATTAACTCAACTGCTTATAAACAAACTATATTACAATATAAATGACTTTTTAAATGACATAAATATTAATAAATAATAGAAATGACATACCTAATATTGTAAATTTTAATTATAATGTATACTAATGACTAACATTTGGATTATTACCTATAGATACTTAAATACTACTAAGATAAATCTAAAATCACTATTGATATAACTATCCTTTTCTTTTCTCTCCTTGAAATTATTACTATCATAATAAATAATAATAACTATAAAAACTATCATAAATATTTGCACGTCAAAAATGACAGATTGTGAGACACTGATTATTGAATTCTGTAATTATATTATGCTATCTGTATATACAACCATAATCATGCAAATAAAATTTCATTTCATTTCATTTCATTATGTCTACCGCCAAGCAGCAGTGTGCATGCACAGCAAGGCTGTATGGTCGCTCTTCACTTTTTCTTATGCTTTTTGGCACTACATTTTTACTAAATAAGGGCCTAAGGGCAGCGTAGGTACATAGTCTTTGAATGGTAGTTCCTGGGTTCAAATCTCAGACCAGATAAGTACAAATTATGCCTATTATAAAACACATTGAATTAACCGGAATTTTAATTTGTGCCCGCTATCTCAAGGTGGGAAGGATATCTCTCTCGCTCGATGAAATGTGGGTGCATTACCTTACCTTCCAACCCTTCGAGTAAACGTAAACTCATATATGTTACGGTGCCCGCTATCCAGCAGTTTTTCCATAATTGTATTAAATTCTTTCGATATAGTCTCTTTTCCGAGTAAGGCAGGATTCGTGCAAAAGTTTTGACTAAGTAATTCACCACAACTAACTTCTCGCTATACGCTTACAAATTTTTCCACGAAGTCAAGAACAATTTGTTCCTCTAGTGAGTGTAATGATACCTATCAAATGCAGTATCTAACTTGATGAAAAAGAAAAGCAAACAAAAGATATTTATACGCCAATGAAAATCTCGACACAAACGAAAGTGTGTCAATTAATTCTATACAAAGAGTAAATTAGAAAAGAAAAGAGGAACCATCTAAAAACTCGAAAAAACTTAAGAATACGGACTGAATTAAGAATGAAATTAAGTCGTAAAACGCAAATTCGCACCTCGAGCCACGTTCCATTATAGAAAGTAAACAGTCGGTACGAAATATCGCACGCAAGATAAAAGGCTCTGTATTTTGCCAGTCTTCGATAGTTTGAATAATATTTTTAATGTAATAGAACGGATTTTATCACGGTTTTCTGTCATCGAGTAAGTTATAATAAAACACGTTGTGCTCGCGGCTTTGTCCGTGGGAAAGGAATTTTATATTATTCACTTTTTTATCTATTAATTAAAGCTTCAAAATAATCAGTTCAGCAATTTTAGATATCGGCATAAAGCATATTCGACGTCGTTCATTAGTCATGTAACCAAAAACAAAATTTACAATAAAATAATAATTTGGCACAAAGTTAAAATATTATATTCTAGAGTAACATATTATTATAGGCTATTCTTATATTCTGGAATAAAACTTTCACACCGACCCGTGACAAACATACAAACATAGCATCACGCCTTTTTCCCTTTTCATGGGTAGGTAGAGGTGTAACACATTTATTTATTCACACCCACATTTCGCCACCTATTTTAGTTCCCATGTAATAGGGGCGGGCCTATAGTCATTTGCCGGGCACAATTCCAGACTCCGGGCGGATATTGAGCAGAAAAACTCAACATCACTTTTTCTGACTCAGGATTCGAACCCGAAACCTAAGCGCGATAGTCGTACAACGCACGCAATACAACTATGCCACCGAGGCAGTCAAGTATTGTTTTAAAACGGCTACATACATAACCTAGATGTATTATCTGGACTATAAACTTCCACCAAAAATATCGCCATCTTGAAGGTGCGAGTGGTTATCTGTTTCTTCAAGCTTCGCTTGGGGATCCAATTACAGAAGAAAAGAGCCCGTAAAACTATGAAACTTAAAACCCATATTAAATGGTAGAGAAATATTATAGATTTTATATGCTTAAATTGTAATGTACGTAGGGTTCAAATCGCAAAGGAAGGAATGCATATTGCATATGATTCACTTGATTATACTTGATCTACCTGAACTCCTGTTCCGCCAGAAATATGGTTTCAATAATTTTTTTTACGGATAAGAATTGGAAAGAGAGAATTGGTTAAATAATTATAATTAAACGTAAAACTGCCACTTCACACAAATTTAAATAGGTATAATTTCTCATTAATTTTATACGCACAAATCATAGTGGTATGAACAGCCATTCTCCTGGTGGTACCCATCCTGTATATGAGAAACATACAATCCAATGTTACTCTACTGTTATACCCGCGGAACCCCAAAGATTTAATGGAAATTATAGAATGGCCTCACGTTATTTTGGGCGAGGGCGGCGTGTAACCTCCATTGTTAGGCTAATGCATTTATTGTTACCGCGGTTACTAATCTATATATATTTCATTATCACGAAAGTGAGCATCGTCCACAAACAATGTTTTGTGTAGAATGGACGAGTGTTGCTTATTTTCTTTCTTTTGTCGATGAGTCTTTTTGAGGCAGTTTTTTTATTGAGACAAATAATGTTCAGTATTTTATTTTAATGTGTATCTGTTCCTGTTGACGAGGACACCAACTAAAGAGTTGGTGTCCTCGTCGGTCTTGTGTCGTTCTTGTGTCTATTTATTGAGAGGTTCTAGGTTAGGTCTAGTAAGCATTTTGTGTGAACTTTTCAAATATTTTTTTCAAACCGAATAACGTTTTTTTTTCTTGGAAACAAAGCGTAGAACCTCATGATTTACGGCCTATGGGTATAAAAAAAATCTAATTTTAACTCAACTTTCTAATATCAACCGCGTCAAACACTTGCAAAATCATTGTTACCTAACACCAAAGTTGGAAAGTAGGCTCGAATCTGGTCCTATTGTAGGCAGTTAAAGTTTTTCCCGACCTGATCTGAAAGTCATGCATCATCCATTTTCAAATTCTGCCGGGCCATTGTCATGATTTATCATTCGGCGACTCATGACGCGCCATTTTAAATTTTTTACTCATTTGATTTGCATTATCAGCTCCGGTTCGATATTGGATTTTGTTTTAAATGCGTGAATACATATTTTCACAACGTATGGTTTTACCGACATTGTTTGACACGTTATATTATATTGTTAAAAGTCTTAATATGTTTTAACGTCTAATAGCGAAGAACGTAGTTTTATAACATTGCGGACATATAAACTTACATAAATAGATGTATATCCCTTCCTAGCCGATTTCGGCCACGGCGGCCAATCTCAACGGAGATCAGCCAGGTATGCAGGAGATATTATAGTGCATAAGTGTGTGCGCAATACGCAAGTGCACTCGCTATTCCTTCACTCCCATAGTCCGGTGAGACGGCAATCCGACATGACCGGAGAGAGATCAGGCACAGGACCAACGGCTTTTCGTGCTTTCCGAGGCACGGAGGTATCACACCGCCAACTTCCTGACTCCGAGCTGCGACTGAGTAATTTTTAAGATGGAAAAACCCAGTCACAATGTTTTCGAATGGATTCGAACCCAGGACCTCAACGCGCAAATCGTACTCGTAACGCGTACGCAATACAACTACGCCACCGAGGCAGTCAATAAAAATAAATATATAAATATAATATAAATACATACGATCGTATAGAACCTCCTTTTTGAACTCGGTTAAAACTTTTACACTTCCGTGTAAAAAACCAACTGAACAACTAACCTTTACATAAAAATGACAAAGTACATGATTATAAGTATTTACAACGTAGTTTATGGTCACCTCCGTGAATTGTATTAACCCATTAGGGGCATGGACCATCGATTTTAACAATTATATAGATAAGGTCAATGATTCAGGAAGTTAGATAAGATTCTTTGTTGGAGCAACAATTTTATCGCCCTTAGTATTGGACTCGTATTAGCAGCATATTAATGATCCTTTGTATGAGGGTTTTAAAGTAGCTACAATAAAAAAAAAGTGTGTGTGTACTTATGTACACGCGTTAGAAATTATACTTCTTTGGCGTAACAAGATAAAACTCTTTTTAAATAACGCGCCAAAAGAAGTATAACTTCAATATCTTTCGCCTTATTCTGCGTTCAAAATTCAAAACTAAAATGTTGACTATAGCTAACTTCAGGGTGTCGGTTTATCGTGACGGTGTGCGCGCGCATCGTAAAAATTTACTCTCATCATTTTTCACAAACGCACCAAAAGAAGTATAACTTCAAAAATTATACAATGAGTGCGGTCTTCTGCTTTTTAAGCGTATAATGAATGACGAAAGAATAATAATAGGCACTTATGCTGTTAGGACTCTTGATTCTTACGAAACTGATTTTATATTCTGCTTTATTCATTAACACACTGCCTCGGTGGCGTAGTTGTATTACGGTACGACTGCAAGGCTGAGGTCTCGGGTTCGATCCCCGGGTCGGGCAAAGTGATATTGGATTTTTCTATTCAGTATCAGCCCGGAGTCTGGAATTTGTGCCCGATATGGCGATAGGCTCGCCCCCTATCACATCATGGGACGGAATACGCTTGGCGAAAAGTGGGTGCACTAGTTGCGCCTCTGCCTACCCCTTCGGGGATAAAAGGCGTGAGCATGCGTTTATTCATTAACACATTGTTTTTTAATTGCATCGAGTGACGAGACGAACTTACCGCTCGCCTGATGGTAAGCGACAGAACCACCCGAAAACAATATCAACACCATACATTTCAATAACAAAGTACTGCGGACACTCCACTGCGCCCCCCCTGAGACATGATATATGTGTGTATTCCTAGCAAATGATCTAATTGAGTCCACGGGATCGATTCCCGGGAGCGGAGACAAACCAAAGGCGCGTGTCGCCGCGCCCACGACTCGGATTAGACCCCACTAAACACCACTTAACGTTAACAGCTTCTTTCTTTTAAGATATTTTACGATTTTAGTGCTCCGTAGGTTATACCTCTTTGATTTTGTCGCGTATATATATGAAATGTAGGGTTCTGCCTCGGTGGCGCAGTTGTATTACGGTACGACTGCAATGCTGAGGTCTCGAGTTCGAGCCCCGGGTCGGGCAGTGATATTGGCTTTTTCTACTGAGTATCAGCCTGGAGTCTGGAATTTGTGCCCGATATGGCGATAGGCTCGCCCCCTAGCACATCATGGGACGAAATACGCACGGCGAAAAGTGGGTGCACTGGTTGCGCCTCTGCCTACCCCTTCGGGAATAAAGGGCGTGAGTGTATGTGTGTGTTGTATAGGTTCTGTATATACTCGTCTCAGTAAAGGCGTGAAAAAGAATTCCATGAGAACCCAATAACTAAATAACACCTAGTTCATAACTTCGGTTAAATAAATCCATCTTAACCTCAGTTAATATATCAAATATTAAATTAAAAGCCTTTAAAAATATTTAGCCCGTTCATTTCACTTGATCCAAGTAACATCGGCAAAATAAACACTAGAAGTATCTCGCGGGAGCATTAAAGAAAATTTCAAACTATTTTCACAAGTCGGCTACGTAGCCTAAATAGTATGAATGTTAACGAAAATTTATATTTTTATGTTTTTGGATGTCTTGCCCTTTCGTCCTTTGGGATTAGGAGGTCTAGGATTTGCTATCGGTCATGTGTAGGTCATGTTTGTTGGACGTTAGCGTAGTAGGTATCAATGTAGTCTGTGTTTGATTACCGGATGGAGTAATGGAAGACAATACAAAAAAAAATAAGAAATTATTTAGTTGTGTGTATGGAGGACCGTGAAACAAGAAAATAATTTTATACAATAAATAAAAAAAATATAAAGTGGAATTGTGTAATAGATACACACATACGAGGCCACATTCACGCCTTATATCCTCGAAGGGGTAGGCAGAGGCGCAAGTATTGTACCTATACTTCGCTGTGCGTATTCCCACCCATGATGTGATAGGAGGCGAGCCTATCGCCTTATCGGATAAACATAAAAGATAAAAATGCGATTGAACCGAGGTAATACCATCTCATAGAAGACCACCGTGAGACCACTTTAGTAGCATTTTTTTTGTGTTAATGAGAATTGACAATTCCATCATTTGCCCCACTCATCTCTACAATAAAAAAACAAAATATTTCTATAATATTCAAACTTCCCCCTATCCAAGACTTAGCGAAGATAATTCTATACAAAATTTCAACCATGAATACAAGGCGGGCCTATTTTGATAGCGAAGCCAAAATAGGAGATCGGCTTACAGATAGGTCCGGTTTCTGGTGAAATGTTACTAAACTGCGCACATTGTACATATAAGATCAAATAGAAGCCACTAACAAGGCTAGCTTAGATTTGAGGATAAAGTAGTTCCGACGTTTGGTACTAGATGTCGCTATAGATAAATAATATATCGCACCTTTAGAACGAAAACGACACAATTCAAAACAATCGAAAATTGAGTTATCGTCATAAAATGACTTAAAACTGGTCCGTTTTTTATAAAAATATAATTTAAAAAGGCCCGATATAACAGTTTGGTCCTTTTCCCACTTGAATATGGCTGTTTCTGAACTATTGTTGTATTTAGAACTTCGTTTTAAGTCATTTTATTAACATAACTCAATTTTCGTTTTTTTTTAATTGTGTCGTTTTCGTTCTAAAGGTGCGATATACTCAAATGTACAGACCTTTATAATGTCTTATGGCAGAACAAGCCTAATGAGAAAGCAGAAAACCTGACGAATATGACTAACTTCTTCAAAGCTACGAGCATTAAAAAAAACTTGGAAATTATGGAACTTAGGGGGATATTGGGTCCTAGAAAATCCCTTTAAGCATACAAAATGCAACTGTAGTACTACCCAGTCAAGCTTCCTCTTTTATGTTGTAATTTAAATGTAACTAGATGTCTACAGCTGGTTATAAACAAAAGGCATGATAACAGTCGTAAAATAAAAATACTCTATAAAATATATCAATGGACACATATTTATACGCGAACAGGAATAAAATCTGTCTTAACGTAATAAATTTGCTGCGTCGCCTCATATTTCGTATTTTCATTGAAAAAGCAAAATTGAGACCGCAGATAGAGCACGACACGCCGCGAATAACTTTAAAGTATTGGATTTTATTTTCCAATAGTAATCATGTTATGTTGCCATGTATTTCATCGAAGATATTATATTTTAGGTGATAACTCATACGAAGATCAACTAGTATCTAAGACCGTATAGTAAATGTCAAGGATTTGTGAATAGTGCTAAATTTAATAATTCAAGTCATGTTGTTTATTAAAAAAAATACCATTGCGTTGCCTACTCGTAATTGAGTGTTTTTTCCTTATTCCACACTAATGTTGGGTCAACGCACCAAACTTTTTCAAGCATTGCAGAAATTATATATTTTAAAGTTTAAACCAGCTTTTGCGCGTGGCTCCGCCCGCGTGGAAAAGTTTTCCGGGATAAAAAGTTGCCTATAACACTCAGGAGTAAAGTAGCTTCCTATTAGTGAAAGAATTTTCAAACTCGGTCCAGTAGTTCCTGAGATTAGCGCGTTCAAACAAACAAACAAACAAACTCTTCAGGTTTGTAATATTAGTATAGATTTTACGAGTCTGCCTGGGTCAACCCTCTCTCTCTCTCTCTTCGAAGCTATAGATTTCACGATGGTAGGGTCAGCTTTCCATGTTTTTCTTCTCCATTTCATTCCAACCATGATGTCTTCGGCCAAGGGTCAACCTTCCCTAATATAAATACTACAATACTAAACAAATCTAAGAATATTATCAGATAAGAACAGGTGGGCGTCCTGAATCCTACAGTGGGGTAACGGAGATTGATTACACTCTATTAAGATCCACAACACAATATTTAACGAGGAAACTTCGTGTAAATTAACCTTAAAATATTTGTCATAATATTTCAGATGTTTATTAGTGTATTATTTCAATTTTTTGGGGTCATTTGCCTTTTAACTGTAGATTAGGACCTAGAGGTCCTTGGTTGATTTCCCAGGTATGACATTACATCGGGTGGATTATTCTAACATATGTGTAAAAGTATTTTGAGCCGACTGTACATTGTATTCGGATAAAGGGTAGTCGGAAAAGAAGATTTATTACTTACGTTTGTTAATGGTTCGTCCCGTGTAAGACTTTTCCTAATAAAATCTCTCTGAGGTGCATTACCAGAATCAAACGTAGCCTATGTGTTTATTTATTTATACATTATATACAACACAGTTACTAATAGTACTAATCCTGTACAGTCAGCAGCATAAGTATCTGAACAAAATCAAAATTTCAAATTGCCTAGATACTTTTGTGTTCTTACTAATCTTTTTAATCTCTTCACAAAAATAAAATAAAAGTGATTTACTTTACTTCAAACGAAGAAAAAAAAATTTCAGTTTAACTTAACGCGTATATAGGTGATTTAGAATTTTGATTTTGTTCAGATATTTATGCTGCTGACTGTACATACACCCTCTGGACCTATTTCATCCAGCCAATCCAAACATGTTTTCATATTTACTTTCTAAAAGTTATCCGTTTGTTACCAGAATCACACTCGACGGAACATTTTCCACGTCTACTTAAAACTGTTAACAGGAAATTCTAAGATTTATTCCTTTTTCATATTAAGAGATGGATGGATTAAAGGTTTTAGTTCTGATAAATAAATAAGGTCTGTGATCAACAGTGGGCATCTACGATACGGGACTGATCACGTTATCTAAATTAAAATATGTAAACTTATCTACACTAATATTATGAAGAGGTAAGATTTGTATGTTTGTAACGAATAAAATCAAAAACTACTGGAGAAATTTAAAAAATTCTTTCACCATTAGAATGCTACATTATCCCTAAGTAACATAGGCTACTTTTTATCCCGGGAAAATATGAAGCGGGACTTTTATCCGGGAAAAACTTATTCACGCGAGCGGAGCCGCGATCAAAAACTAGTATTTTAGATTTATAGTTTACGTCTTGCATTAAAAATAATAAAGTTGATGTATTCAATACTTAAGTACATAAAAAAATCTCGTATTTCTAGTATAAAGTATTGAAGGAATTTTCGTCCTGTATAAATTAAAAGTTTTTGAAAGATAAACGCCTCTTGTCCCTACATTTTTGGGAAATATTGTAACAAAGATTTTGCTCATTCTTTGTGATAATTTTGAAACAACTTTTAAACATATTCCAGATTACATCTGATAAATTATACATGAATAATCTAGTTAAAATATTTTCAACGTTTAATACTTAAAACTCACAAGCACATTAATACAAACATAAGAACATTCTAGAAGTAATAAGACAACTCTGCAGTAACAATTATAATAAAACCTAATGCGCCTAAAAGTAATATCGTTTAAAGACAAGCAAAATGCAATAGCATTCGATAACTTCCATAAAACTTTTATGAGACATGTCAACAAATAAAACTGGGATAAATTCTATCAATAAAATGCAAACAGAATGTTCTATAATCAGTAAAAGTTGATATTGGGAGAAATATCGTTTGACGAAATAAACATATTAAACACGAATGGCCTAACTTCTATGGGCGATAAAATAAAACACTAACCGAGATGGCTTTGCCGAAAAACGAAACGAAATTACGACGAATACGAATGACTGGAGTAGCTACGTATACGTATATTTATATTTTAATCTTCATTAATATTCTGCCGTTATAAGGAAAAAGGACTTTTCTACATCAAATTTTATGCCGTGACTTTTTTTTTATACGAATATGTATTTAACTCAATTTTGATAAAATCTTAGATGTTTTTTTTCATTATGATGTCAGTATTACTATTATGTTTATATTACGCGGTATTTTATTTATTTAGGATACAAAATTATCATACAATAAACAATAACAAAAACGATAATAGGTCTTCAAGAAAAGAATTCTATAACTGAAGTTACATTTTATTAACAAACTAGCATTGCGCGCGGCTAAGCCCGAGTGGAAAAGTTTTTCCGGGATAAAAAGTAGCCTATAGCACTCAGGAGTAATGTAGCTTCCTATTAGTGAAAGAATTTTCAAAATCGGTCCAGTAGTTCTTGAGATTAGCGCGTTCAAACAAACAAACAAACAAACTCTTCAACTTTATAATATTAGTATAGATAAGTATAGATAGTATCTATGATTAAGAGAAGATAGACTTTAGAGAAAATAAAGTACTCAATGGGGGGATATTCTGCCCATATTGCTTTATATTATATAGCATCAAAATCAGGTATAATGTAGTAAGTAAAAAATTGGTCACGATCATATTTAATAAGAATTCATATACTGCTTCATTGAAAATAATAGATTAAAACCGCTCCAGAAAATAAATATTATTCTCCATTACAAAATAAAGTAAATGTCAATAAAGGTTAATTTCCGAGATATAAAATAAACTTACGATGAAAAATAAAATCATCAGCAAAACATAATATAACCGAAGATAATTAATGCCTTTTGTCAAAGCTATAATTGTTTTATTTTCTATGCATAAGAAACGTCAAAAAAAAAGCAAAATGTATTAAACTATGTTTAAAAAAATAGCCTATCTCCATCTATGTCACTTTAATCTAACTAATATTTACTATTCTTATTAGCATGCTATTTTAAGTATCACAATTCTTTAGACAGGACCCTTTCCATGTACAGATAAAAACTATACATTACGCAAATATCAAAAAACATTTTTTTTTTATGGCTTTGAATGACGAGACGAGCATGCCGTTCACCTGATGGTAAGCGATACGACCGCCCATAAACAGTAGTAACACCATACAGCACCTTGAGTTACAAAGTACTGTGTGGCATTCCACTGCGCTCGTCATCCTGAGACATAAGATGTTAAGTCTCATTATGTCCAGTAGTTACAATACCCTACATTCAGTTTTACAGAAAATCAGTTTAGTTTACTTGATTGAAAAGGAAGTGAACTTGTTTACATCAAAACATAAGTGAGAAAACGAACTGTATTAGTATCAATAGATTGTTAAAGAGAAAACATATTAAAATATTTAACGAACTCTCGATAAAGCATAAACATAAAAAACAAATGGTTGTTTATTAAAATTTGAAAATGATAAATCTAAGAACGGTAATAATGGTAAATTAAGGTGGATTTTGTGTCTTTCTTTGACAAAAATATGTTCATTAAATTCTCTTCAATAACATCATGAAAGACAAAATTAAATTGTTAAGACAAATTAATTCCTTACTGTCATGGAAACTTCCAATAATTAATTGAAAATTGCAATAACGTGAATTTTACGGTTTTACATCGAAGTAATGATATCGAACATGTGGTTAAAAAACAATAACAGATGAAGATCAAGATAAAAATACTCCTTACACATTTCAACTCCCACTTCAATGTTAACCATTCATAAAAGTTTCACCCAAACCCTAATTATGAAATGACGGAAATCCACACAAAACAAGCGAATCTCACAAAAGCAGAAACACAAAGTAAACCTTATTATAGCGAAACAAACGTAAATCTCGACGAATCAAAATTAATTCCCAAATTGAATTTACCCCGTGACGGTACGCATGAAATTATATTTTAAAATAATTAAAAAATACATTGAAGTTTACTCACCCGTGCCAACCCTAGTGTGAGGACATGATGCACAGTTTAGGACACTAATCGCCACAGTCTAGACTTTTCATCGCGTACGAAACCGTTTTGAGAGAGGGAAACGCGCGACCACCCCCTCTAAGAGCTGCCTATCGACTGTCAAACGAAATAGGCATCGCGAGGACCCAGCATGGTTGTGCCGCTGCAGTTAGCACGGCGCAGGCGCGGCGAAAACAACTCCTGTTCACCACAAAACAGTTGCATCGGACACTTGTTTAAGCAAATATCTGGCGTCTGTACTTGTGATAGAGTTAGTATTACAATGGTGGTAAGTGCGGACGCGGGGTGCTCACCGTTTAAAGAAAGTTCCCAACCACATGTCGGGAGATGAACTCGCTCGCTGGAAGTTGGTTTAATGAATACGGTGTAAATGTCGCTTCTTTTGCGGTTCGGTCCGGATTCGCGTTTGAGTTTTGTTTAAGCGTTCCTGCGGTTAATGTGTTAACGGTAAAAGCGGTTAAGCGATTCAGATATACAGTCTGTTTGATTCTATATTCTTGGTATATATTATAATAGTATTGTTTTAGATTAGTACTAAGATAAAAATATTTACCACGAATTAACTAATATAACATTTTCGAACTAGAAATGAAAATAGTTATTACTACCAATTGTTTTAATACTAAATAATTTAGGTCACAGTTTATTCTTATACAAATATATATATGTCTCTCAATTAGTTCCAGAGGAGACAATCTAAATTACTATGCGCAGTTTGTTCAACGTCTTATTTAAACAAATAACCCACTTTACTCTACGTAGCATTTGCTACGTAAGTAAGCTACGGTTGCGGTGCTACGGTCATATTTCGTAGACGTCTACGAATTGCGGCTACAAGATGTTGTAGTACATGCAATAATAAATGTAATTTATTTGTAAAATATGTACCACGTTTTATAATATTAAAATATTAAAATAGATAATATTTTTAAGCAATTATAGTTTTTTTTTTTTTTTTTTTTATTGCATTTAATGACGAGACGAGCATACCGTTCGCCTGATGGTAAGCGATACGACCACCCATAAACAGTAGCAACACCATCCAGCACCTTGACTAACAAAGTACTGTGTGGCATTCCACTGCGCTCGTCACCCTGAGACATAAGATGCTAAGTCTCATTATGTCCAGTAGTTATACTGGCTACAATGTCCTTCAAACCGAAACACAACAGTGCATGCACACTGTTGCTTGGCGGTAGAAATAGACATTGCGGTGGTACCCACCCAGACGGCCTCTTACATAATGAGAGACCTACCACCAGTAGTAGTAGTACAATTATAGTGAAATTACATTAGACTTTTTTTAAACCAGAATCCGAGACTCAAGTAGGCAATTTGACGGTAAGATTAAAAAACATAAAAAACCAAGAACAATAATGTATTTTGGTTCTTAGTCGACCTCAGAAGCATAGAAAGATGTGATTATTTGTAGCACCCAAAATCCTACCCATACGAAAGCCAGCATAATATTCAATCACTGTTGCAACATAAATAAAAAATATCCTGGGCTTAAAAAATCTTTGTCAACTATTTTTAGCACTATTTTAAGGTACCTAATATAAGAAAAATTCAGGGCATTAACGCGGAAATGGAGGGGAAAATAGAAAACGCCCGCTACATGATTATGTCGGCGTGCTGATTAAGATTTGCCCTTCGTTGGGGGAGTTTATGCGTTTGGGAATTGTTTTAGGTGACCGCTGGGGTGATTACGAACTACCTATAGGCTTAGTAGTTGGTACAAGTCGAGTTGATGGTTCTAGTTCGATTTAAACAATTTGGTGTGTGATATTTTTTAAGGAGTTACTAATATGTCTACCCTTTACGATAACTTCATTGATGATATATGCTGTTAATTCTTATTGTTCACTGCAATATAGGGTTAGCATCTAGTTCAGCGGCCGCCAAACTGCTTTAATAATTGTAATTGCTATAGTACATACAAATACACATAGCATTACGCCCTTTTCCCTTTTCAGGCGTAGGCAGTTGTGTATCACACCCACATTTCGCCAGCTATGTTAGGCCCCATGTAATAGGGGGCGTGTTTATCACCATATCGAACCCAAACTCCAGACTCTGAACTGCTACTCAACAGAAAAAACCAACATCACATTGCAAGATCCGGAATTCGACCCCGTGACCGCAGAGTGGTCCTACCGCGCACACAATATAACTATTAACTACGCCAACGAGCCAGTCAAAGTTTCATACAAACTTATAGTTTATTAAGTCATTTACATTTTATATTTTATTAAATCATTTACATTTTATATTTTAATAAAAATAAAAAGAAATCACTAACTTTCCCACTTATAAGATAATCAAACGAATATCTCCAGCTATCGTTTACAATACTTTGTTACCCGATGTAATCCCTCAAATCCGCAGTCAACACTTCCCCCCACCTGCAACGTGTCTACAAATTCACACCCCGTATCTCTCGCCCTAATCAGACGGTTGATAGAGCTCGCACCCATTACATGCACCCCACTTGCCACGTGACCCCACGGTGCGATTTTATGGGACGTTTGAATTTATTATCTAATTTAATATATCTCTTTTGTTTGATTTATGGTTATTATAGTCTATCATAAAGATAAAAAAAAATTGTTAAGGAAAAACTAAACTCAGATTTCAACAGATGGGTAGTATTTTTACAATTATGAATTAAAGAAAATGAATATAATTTAGTTATAGGTTATACTCACGGCTCCGTTTGTATTACATTTAGAATTAATTCAATGCAGGTTTCGTTGTTTTCAGAGATATTAGAGTTAACGTGATGTTTGTATAATTTGACTGCCTCGGTGGCTTAATCGTATTACGGTACGACTGCAATCCTGAGGTATCGGGTTCGATCCCCGGGTCGAGCATAGTGACATTGGATTTTTCTAGAATTCAGTATCCGTCCGGAGTCTGAAATTTGTGCCCGATATGGCGATAGGCTCGCCCCCTATCACATAATGGGACGGAATACGCACGGCGTAAAGTGGGTGCATTAATTGCGCCTCTGCCTACCCCTTCGGGTATAAAAGGCGTGAGTGTATGTGTCAGTAAAATAAATAAAATCACGGACAGAGTTAAGTTGCTTGCTTATCTTTTTTACACTTTTATAAGAAATAAACACTCTATCTCAACAATAAAGTTGCCGTACAATTCTTTTCACATTATAAATCCTTTTTACCCAGCCTAACTATATTATTCAAGATCAGAGAATTTATCTAGCTGCGTATGAAACGGCCTGTATAAAATATTAACGCTACAGTCCATCCAGTGTATCTTAACATTGTGCGGGAACCCGCTGGGGACCCGCTATTCATATGCATTTTAAATAAATAATGATTTATGCCGTTTGCGGGAGTGATTAAATTGTCGCACAGTGTGAGAATTGGCTGGTTTTTAATGTAATACAAAGAATGGAAAATATTGAAATCAGTTATTCCATACAGTATTTAAGAAGCAAGAATAAAATGTGTATGGATAAGGCGAAAAAAATGATACATTCTTTAACTTTGTGATATGCAGTTAGGCAACCATTTTGTCTAGTCACCCGGAAGAAAATGAAAGCTATAACCATATTACTATATTTTTTTTTTTTTTTTTTTACTGTTTAAAACATCTTTGAGAGACTTTGGCTTTACTGCTCTTATTCACGCTTATTTAAATTGTAACTAATCCTAAATTCATGACATTTAGTTTTACCCCCATCGCGGTACCCTCAAAACCAACCCTTCTTGTACCATATAATTATACAAACCAGTGAGCGCAATCTATTAAATAAACACTGCACTTAAAACTAACTCCATCTCTTCTTTAGGGGTAGAAATAATCTGACCCCTAGTCTTTGACACGAAAAATTTTACATGACACGAAATAGATGTCATCAAATTATAAAACTTGCGTATCTATATATAAAACGGTTATTCTTGTCCGTTTATAAAATTATGAAGAATCAAATTTTGCTTTGTTATTCGTGATTACAATTTTTGCATACATAGCCATTACTTTTAAAGGAATAAAAGCGCCTTACTTGCTGAGGATTTGAATTTATCTGATAGTAGAAAACTTTCGCCCCCTATAACATAATGGGGTCGAAAAAGCCTCACTATCCCTACTTCGTAAATGCATCCCATATCCACAGGGAAGATCAGTAAGGTAATAAATATCAACCCTGTTATCACACCCTCTTACGACAGAGGGGTCAAAAAATCCGAACAAACCCACGCACAAACGCATTTAGTCGACATCGTCTCTGTGTATTCTGATTCTTTAATTATAAAATGCAAATTCGGCGAGATCCGACGCCAATCAATGCCTCCCGTAGGACTTTTATGGCGTGGAAAGTTGATAGAACCACTAAAATCGTCTGAACAAACTGCACGATAAATTAGTTAAGGGAACGACACTACGTGAACGAAATAAATAATGCGGATGTTTTAGTTTCTTTTTGTGCGACTTTGATTGCCAGTTCTGTTTGATAGTTTTTTTTTTTAAAGAAATTGGAATTTGTATAAATGTACAGTGAATGTTTGTACTGCCGGTAATTTTTGGAGATTAGGTAATTTGTATACCGTTGAACAGTTGCTATGTCTCTTATACAACCTCTCTTTCTTGTCTCTCTCTTGTTTTGCAGAAACAATCTAACCTAGATTTTACTGGTCGCCTGTCTAAGACTTACCCCATCCAGGGAACAGCTATGCAAATATAATTCCACGAAAAAAAACTCTGTTTATAAGCAGCCATGTAGCAACACTATACAGTTTCAATTACAAACTGAATTAAGTCTGAAGTTAAAAGTAAAACCTCCTAACAATTATAATTTCCATCGTTGTTCTATCACAGTAGGCTTAGAATAATAACACATAGAAACCGTGAACATACACGCTTAGTGAGGCAAGTAAAACTAGGCTAAATTAGCCTAGTAACCAAACATCCCGCGTCAGTGCTCAAGGCCGAATCGTAGCGCTATCAGCTCTCGATATTTTATTTTAAAATGATGGTTTGTGCAATAAACTGATGTCACAGTATCTCGGATAATTTTAAGAAACATTGTAACATAACATTTCACATGCAATTATTACGATTAATCTAATATTTTGACATAAAATAATAGCTAAAGCAAAAACAATAATTCAAAAATTTTATAGACGCCATTATATCGAAATGTTGCCAAAAAAAAAGAAAATTGATACCCCAAATGTTGATGTTCATATTCTAAAATTAATATATTTCTAAAATTAACTTATTTAATTAGTACCTTTGCATGCTTTGGAATTGTGTTGCCAGTATTATGAAAATAATATTTTTCTGTTGAGTTGATTTTAATTGACATTTCAAATTTTAACAAGCTTATATTATTATTTTAAATGAAAATAGTTCTAAAATAAGGACACCTGTATCTATTCTTTTTTAGAAATTATGAAGTTATCATTTATAATTTTAACTTTTTTTTTCTTTTTTTCAGCAGACGTAAGCACTAAGCTTCAAATGACGTCAATTATACGGTTGAATGGTGAATGGTGATGCTTTTTTACTATGATTCGCAAAAAAAACCGTAATAAAATAGAACCAGATACATTTGATATTATTGACATAAATAAAGGCATTCATTCATATCATCATCATAAAACTAGAATGGAGGCAAAGGTAAATACCGCATTCAACCGTTTAATTCACGTCATCAACGTAATTTGTTTTTAATTTGGTACTGTTTTGGTCATTCTAGGGGATTTATTTTATTATTTTTTATTTCAGATTTTTATCATTATAATTAAGGATGAAGTAATCCCTTACTGTGAACAATAATAATAATTCCATAATTAAATAATCCTAATTAAATAATGACTTAAGGTTTTGGGGAACATCCGATACCACTAGCAACATTATTTGCACCCTTGTGTGCGTGTGGCAGAACGTCAATACGTGTGGCCTACGCCTACATCAATGAGTTTTATGCTTCACACTTGACAGTTTTTTGATATGAAACTATCATTCTTGGCGTTATTATTCTATGACAGTAGGTATCTTACAAAAGTCAAGCGTGAATCGAACACGTGCATCATGGATTCCGTATCCCAACATATTTTGTGGTTAATTTATTATTTGGTGATCATTAATCGTAATAATTAACAGCTTATTAATTAATACTATTACTAAATTACTAAATACCATTACTAAAACATTTCTTAAGTCTTCTTTACGTACTCTTAAAAACAAATATCAGATTAAAAGCAGTGTAATCAGAACCGGCACATGTTGACAATAATCCTCTTGTTCGACATCATTATGAAAGTATCAAGGAGCCGGTCGAAGTTTTGCGACTCACGACGCGACACAGATGACGCTTTCATAAAACCGAATCAATGTTCGCTCAGCGCTCAGCCGCGTTGAGTTCGGAATGAGCTAGAATGTTCTAGAATAATGATTTGAATTAAGAACGTCGGCAGTCGATCAGTTCAAAATAAGGTAGAATGATCTAGAATAATGATTTGAATTAAGAACGTCGGCAGTCGATCAGTTCAAAATAAGGTAGAATGCTCTAGAATAATGATTTGAATTAAGAAAGTGGACAGTCGTTTAGTTGAAAATGAGGTAGAATGCTCTAGAATAAAACTATCAACCTTACAAAATATTGCACATTCTAATTCTGTTAAATTACGCTGCGTATACAATAAACCATATTTGTAGTCCGTAACAAACAGTGCTTATGACCAAAACCTGTTCCCAAAATGTGTCTTCGATACAGCAGAGGTTAGAATTATTACCAAAAAAATACTTTTTAATACATACATGCAAACAGATTTCATTTTTATGGAATATCTATCTAAATCGTAATGAAAGCCAGTAGTGCTATGACACAACCGTAAAGGCTTCTTAAGACATCTAATTACCCCAACGCCTCCTCTACTCCTTTATAACTCTACACAGAAACTAAATCCTTTATACGAAGATTTCATCAGTTCTAGACAAACGAGACGTCATCAATTTGAAACATTAAATCCGGTGAATACGAACGTTCTGCATGTGGAGGGATGCTTGGCGTTTTATGCCATTTACATAATCCAGCTGGGGCAAGCGGTTTGTAATGTTTTGGAGATTGAAATAATATTATATACAGTTAAATCAGCCCTGTAATGTACTGCCCACTGCTGAGCTCGGGCCTACTCTACTGAGAGGGTGTAGGCCTTAGTCCACCACGCTGGCCTAGTGCGGGTTGGCAGACTTCTCATACCTTCGAAATTTTCGTGGGGAGTTCTCAGGCATGTAAATTTCCTAGCGATGTGTCCCTTCATCGTTGAAGTGCGTGTTTATCATCTGCAAAATTGTGTGCCTTGGCTTTTGAACCTGCGGACATTCGTTTCGGCAGTCTTTTCTATTCCCAACTAGGCTTGCACTTCGCATTTTTGTGAAGAATAATTATTTGTCAGTCAGTCGATCCATCTTGACGCTATTTAGGGGCAGATTCAGTGGAGTCCCTTTGCAGTAAACGTATAAAGTTCTCTGATAGACTATTGTTACATTTATATTTTACCAGTTATGTTAGGCCCATTGTAGTTTAAAAGCACAAACCTAGACTTGAACTGATATTTAACCAAAATCTAAGACTTTACTCAACTAATCGTACCGAAGACCACAGTTCGACAATCGTACCACATAAACAAAACAACTACGCATATATGAAATACATTATCTCTTTGTATGCAGTAGATCGTTTGAAAATACATGATATCCCCAGCGAGGCGATCGCGTGGATTTTGCAAACTTACCTGTATAGATGGGACTGCCACTCTACAGTATATCTAATGCAACATGTACTCTATACGTCACTATTGGTTCTCGATCGAGCGAGTCCTTAATGATATCTACATGTAATTATAAAGCGACCATACGGCCACCGACCGTAAGGACTGTCTCATGCAAATTAATGCAATAAATTACCTAATTACTCTCTAGGAATATAGGATACACGATGGATGCCTAAATAAAATAGTCAATATTTGGTCATAGTGGCCAACAAGTTGCATTTCATAATCAACGCGTGTACACTAACAAAAGGCAACAAGATGCAAGGTCTCAACAGTCAGCACTATATTTACGTACAGACACTATAACCCTCACCCAACAACCTAAACAACTTCTTAGTCGAGCACCCTTGATAGAATGGACGTGATTGTCGCAATAATGATACACGGAAAGATGTCAACGTTGTCAATCTTCTCGACGATGTTCGCAGGTCTGCTAAGACTTCTCCATTTTATCATGGACTGAGTTGCCGTGTTTATCTACATTCCAATTTCAAACGAATAGGGTATCTGCCTCTAGCTATTTTACTACCTGTCCTTGGACCACCCGTCTTTCCAGTTTCCGTTTTTGGATATGTGACTATATGCACTATTATAGCCACGGGACTATAATACCGCGATATAGGAAGTAAGGGGAACCTACTATATTTTTTATAAAGTTGTATGATGGTTACCTAAACAACAGACAACTTCAAAATCTTACTGTCTTACTAATATTATAAACGCAAAAGTTTTTGAAAATACTTGGATGTTTCTATTTTAGAAGTGAACGCAGAAACCACTAAACGGATTTGATCGAAATTTGGCACACGGGTAGATCATGTCCTGAATAAATCATAAGCTCCTTTTTATCCCGGTAATTTGCTCCCGTGGAAAATAATGGAACTTTATAATCTGATTTGTGACATAGATGGCGCTGGTGTCCTGTGTTTTAGGGACTTTTGTAGTGTGAAAGGCTTCTCACACAGGCGAAGACGCGAGCAACATTTAGTAATTAATACTTTCGAGAACAGTTAGTAACGCGTATGACTCGCCACTTCCAACGTAAATATTTGCCCATACCTGACCACCGGGCCGGCTCGTTAGCAGTTATAATAACCGGACATTATCTGCATACACCCTTTAGTGGTTAGTGGTTAGTAAACAGCCGATGGGATTGCAGGACAAACTGCGCTTTGCACACTTTGTTTTAATTTTTTATTGTTTTTTGATGAGTGTTTAGTTTCTTACTTTGTTAGTTTTTGATGCTGAATAAGGTTATACCTACCTAGTAGACCAACGAACATCGTCGAGAAGATTGACAACGCTGACATCTTTCCATGTATTACCATCGCGACAACCATGACCACTCTGCCAAGAGTGTCCGACTGAGAAGAAGGTTATACGTGTAGTAATAGTGTGTTTACTCGTCAAAATTCAATTAATTCTATTAACAATAATGAATTTATAGTTTTATACAAGTATATTTAATTTTAAATTATCTTATTAATAGCAATAGATTTATATTTTTTTTATACTTAGGTATTAGAATAGCCGGCACCCTGACAGGGTATTTAGGGCTTTATTGTAAATAAATAAATAAATTATTACCGTCCCAAAAATTTAAAGATAGAACCTAATTGTTTTGTATTGATCAAAAGTATGAACATTTCTTATAATATTTCCCTAACTAATAATTTTCCTGAAAGTAACCGAAGATACTTGAACTGTGCCGAGACGCAATAGTTCTGCAAATTGACTCTTGTTAGTAAACGAGACCCATTCCCAGCGGTGGGAAAGTATAACTTCTCATAATATAATTTATATTTAAATATGTATCGAACGACGAAACCCTACATTTCATACCAAATCAGTGATATTAAGCACTTTAAACTGAAATTCAGTTGACAAAGTCCGTAAACACAGTAAAGCCTGAAGTTAACTGACCGGAAGCTGGATACGGCTGAATCGAAGATTGATGAGTCTGCGGACAATCTCATACCAAACAGTAAAGCTAGAGGTTTACTTGGATCTAAGTCCGCCATTAGTAATTTGACAAGTTTAAAAATAAAAACGTCGAGACATATTTTTTATAGAAAACTAGCTTTTGCCCGCGGCTCCGCCCGCGTGAATGAGTTTTCCCGGTATAAAAGTCCCGCTTTATATTTTCCCGGTATAAAAAGTATACATAATCTACCCGTAGCTTATATGACACGTTCGTAGATTTACCATAGCAGCGCCATCTATTGATTACTTACTCAACCCAGTCGAAAGGTATCGACATCTGTTAGAATCATTTGGAGTTAACAGATAATTGTGACTGTCAAATAATAACAGACAAATAATTAGCAATAAATTAAAATTGCGACTATAATTTGAGATTTAAACTATCCTATCTCTCAAGTTGGATCGAACTGCACATGGTGTGCGAATTTTATTATAATCGGTTAAGTGGTTTAGGAGTCCATTGAGGACAAACATTGTGACACGAGATTTATATATATTAAGATAAGATAAGTATTATAAAGTCGTAAGTGTTATAAAGTCGCTCAAAGATATTAGTATCAAATTTCTGAATCACTGCTAGCTGTTGCTGGTGGGTCCGTGTATAAATATATTGTCAAAGTAATCAAAGTAAACTAAATAAGTGGACGATAGCCTAGTTGGGAATGGAATGGTCTGCCGAGCCAATGCCCGGAGGTTCAAAACCCAAGGCACACACCTCTGACTTTTCGAAGTTAAGTGTGTATTGTTTATCAATTATTGTTCGCTTTAACGGTGAAGGAAAACATTGTAAGGAAACCTGCATATCTGAGAAGTTTTCTATAAGAATTTCGAAGATATGTGAAGTCTGCCAACCCGCACTAGGCCAGCGTGGTGGACTAAGGCCTAACCCCTCTCAGTAGTAGAGGAGGCCCGTGCTCAGCAGTGGGCAGTATATAATACAGGGCTGATTGCATTGCATTGCAAACTAAATAAAATTATGTGTTACTTCGAGGCAGTACCTATAGCTTCGAATTAAATAAAAAATATAAACCGACTGAGCAGTTTCGGCGGCCACTTTCTTCGAATAATCTACACTTTTACTTTTATATTACCAGAGAAGGTACATATTTCCACTCTTCCATTGAACATTATTGATTTACAAAGCATAACGTGGCACTATACTGCGCTGGTCATCCTGAGACACATACACACACACAAACACACACACACTCACGCCTTTTATCCCCGAAGGGGTAGGCAGAGGCGCAACTAATGCACCCACTTTTCGCCGTACGTATTCCATCCCATGATGTGATAGGGGGCGAGGCTATCACCATATCGGGCACAAATTCCAGACTCCGGGCTGATACTGAATTTAAGACCCAATAGGACTCTGACCAACCCGGGAATCGAACCTAAGACCTCACCATTGCAGTCATAAAGTAATACAATTACGCCACCGAGGCAGTAGCCGGCCCTGAGACGTTAGATGTTAAGTCTCATAATGTCCTAATAACTGGCAACAATAAACTAAAATCATTAGAATGGGTTCACTCACTACTTGGCCGTTGAAATGTACATTGTACTTACCAGACGGAGTTTTTAATACAAGAGACCTCTTTTGCATGGTCTCTCACCAAAATAAACATTCAAATATAAAAGTTATCTGAAAAATTCATAGTGTTAGGTGGAAATGTGATTCCAGTGTCGTTTGTCATTTGCACGCGATAAATCACGGGCATGATGTAAAAATATCACCTGTCCTGCATCGTGCAGGACACTTTACCGACGCGACGGCGCTCGCAAAAATTACGCTTTTATAAAACTAGATTAGTATGGGGTTTTGCGATGTGTGATACGTTTGTTTGAAGAGATTATAGCTGGTTTATTAATGAAGGACGAGGTTGAAACTTATCAGAGGACGAAGATTGCACGCGATTTTTTTTAAGTGCTATGTGACTCCACTTCGCTTGATGGGTTATTCCATACCAGTCGACACAATTATGCCGGCCTGTTTGAAACAAGATATGGGTTGAACCCGGCACGTGGCACACTTACGTGGGCCACCATGGTGGGTTTTACGCCTTGTGGTAATCGCTATCAAGGAAAATACAAATATCCTAACACCAGCAAACCTTTTTCCACTCGCTCTTGTCATGTCAATGTGGGGTCGGCGCAAGTATATCGCAGATACCACTTGATTTAGTTTATACCCCCAGTCTACCTGACATAACCCGAACATATCGTATTAGAAAAACCTTCACAAAATATTTCCCGACTTGGGAATCGCACCTTCCGTACATAACATAAGCGAGTAAGAGATGATAAAATAGCCTAGAGAAGAAATAACCAGTCATAAATTATCCTGCACTTCTTACACGACAATTTTTATTAAATAAATACACCAAAAATGTTTCTTTTATAAGAGGAATAAAGCACAACCGAGTCCCCAAGGCGTGATAGGTTCATACAATGAATTTTAAACTGCAAGTGACGATAAAATCTAACGACCGGCCCTGGATAATCAATTTTTTAACATATCGGCCTCGAGTAATCGCTGTTTGCCTAATGAAACGTGTTCACTTAAATTTTGTATCGTATGACAAAGTTATTATCGGCTTTTAAATCCATTTTATTCATGTCAATGGCTTGGTATTAAATTTGTAGACGGAAACAATATTTATTATAAAATATTAATTCTGGCTGTCCATTGTATTCTACTGATTCTATAAATTTAATTTTGTGAAGTTGTTTGTAAAAGTAAATGAATAAATCCTTGTTTGGACTTAGTCGATGCACGCAGACCAATTCCTTGATTAAAGTTGGAAAATTTATAGCAATATAACCTTTTGTTGTCCTAAAAAATATTTATGAATGCTATCATTTGGCAAGAGCAAAATATGGTAAGTATTACTCAAAAGATTTTTAGCTTATCAAAACAAAGTTATGAGCATGAGACTACACTATTCTCTTGCTGTCAGGTGACCCAAAAGAAAGTTATCCGTCGCCATTGTTACAGTTACTCTGTCATAAATTGTCCAAATTCCACCCAAATATCTAATCTACATCATATATGCCTATCTTTTCTTGAATTGTAAGTTTTCCAGAGCTCTATATCTATAAATTTTGCCGTGTACAGTCCAACCGTCGCGTTAATCTATCAAGATTTTTCACACCCAGCTAATTCAGTGTGAAAATACCATGTCTTTGGAAAATACCAAGTGGATTCTAGAATCAAATTCCAAACTCGAATAGTGGTTAATTTATTTTTAACCTATTTAACTTCTATCGTGAGGTATATAATTTTGAGAACCGACTGGAAGACGACCATGTTCTTATTTAAATCTGACATGATGAATTAAGTTCCGTAAATTCACATAATGGGCCACAGACTGTAGAGTAATTATGATTCTGTTGACTGAAATGATGTTCTAGATCAATATTAACTTCTCTACACTCCACTTTTTTATGTAATAGGGTAAGCAAGGAACTGGATCACCTAATGTCAAATGATTTCCACTGCTGATAAACATTCGTAATACCAGAAGAATTATGTGTGCTGCCGCTTTTAAAAGAATATGGATTGCGAAAGGGACGGGCGAGTTTGGGTCTACGGAATATAGTTATTATGTAACCAGAATAAAAGAAGTAATTTATATTCGTTCGTAAAAAATATCCAAATTAAACTTCGTAAATAAAAATACTACGAAATTATTTTATTCGCAGGGACACGGCCGTATTCAAAGAATCGCCCAATCGCCCATATTTCTTTAATAACACAATAACACCGCCCGTCATACGGTCGCCTATAAAAGCGAAGTAAAACGGAAACAATATAGGACCTCGCGCGAGGCCATCTTTTTTTCCATTCGAATCCATAAAATAAAATGAACTCTAAAATATTAATAGTCAGACGTGGAATACTCCTGGGGCGAGGGGCGGTTTATATGCCACGATATAGTCGTGTCGGTTGGTCTTACGGGTCAATATCGTTCGTAATGCTTTTGAAAACTATTTGTGATGTGTGTTTTGAGTGATAGACTTATCAAATTGCTTACGGATTTCATGAATGTGCTTGTTTGCGAAAGGTTTGCGATTTGTCGTGCGTCACTTTTGCGTCGTACTTAATCCGTGTACATTTTTTTTTCTGTTTTTTCCCTTCTTCGGCGCATTTAGGGACGGCTGCGGGCTTCCTCGGACGAAAAGTGTCTAAGTTGTCGTCCGCAACCGCCCCTGCGCGGTGCTGCTTAATAAAGCCCGTCTCCTCTTGTGGGGGGCACACATATTATCTTGCGGCGGACAGCACCCGTGCCGACCGCCCCGACCCCCCCTGGCCCCTATTAGTCGCCTCCTACGACAGGCAGGGGATACCGTGGTGGAATTCTCCAAATGCCCCCAAACCACAGGGCGGAATCCGTGTACATGCAATGTCTCTAGTTATATACTTCCACCCGCCGCCACCTGCTCTCGAGCTCACCCGCTCAATTTATTTTAAACAATATGCATGACTTATAATATATCGAACCAAAGTCAATACTTTTTAAAATAGGGTGCTTAATGCAATCTTCGTTCAGTTCCTGGTATTTAGTATCTAGTTAACAAGCAAAGTTCTTAACTATCTTTGCAAGTCGAACATTCAAGAAATGCAAAATACTTATAGTCAATAATCCTACTAATATTATAAACGCGAAAGTTTGTAAGTACGGATGTATGGATGTATGTATGTTTGTTACTCTTTCACGCAAAAACTACTGAACGGATTTCATTGAAATTTGGCACACGGTACATCATGTCCTGGATTAACAAATAGGCTACTTTTTATCCAGGGAAAATATAAAGCGGGACTTTTATACCGGGAAAACGTTTTAACGTTGGCGGAGCCGCGGGCATAAGCTAGTTATAATATAAAGACATTTTCCCTTCCTAATCCAATATTCGTTATCTACAGCCTAAGCCAGTCATTAACGCAAATTACACTTTACTTTTAATAAAATTATGGACGAATTATCAACAAAAGCGGTGTTGCTCAACAAAACTCTCTTACCAGTACGTACGACAAATTTCGTATCCTATAACTCCACACTACAGCCACGGCCCGCTGCGTCGGGGATCTCCAGCCCAATTTGTATGAATGGTCCGCCGGCTAATGATTACGCAACACGGCCCGGCACGGACTCACACGGGCACATACGGACACGTACGGGACACGCGGGCCGCGATAAGACACGCGCAATTTGTTTACTAACGAGAGTTTTGAATTTGGAATTAAAATCCAACGAATCGGCGGGAAAGATGTTCGGCTTACTAGGGATGTTCGTTGGATATGAAAATCTTTTAAAATGGTTTCCGTTCGATGCGCTTGCTATCATCGTCAGCCATATAAGTCCGCTGCTGAACATAGGCCTTTCCGAAAAATTTCCAGATGGACCTATCAAAAGTGGCCTGCAGCCAGCGTGTTCCTGCGACCTTATCAAGTCGTCCGTCCACGTTGCACCTTCTCCTTCTTTGCTATAAACTTCAGTTATTCTTCTTACCGTATGAGTGTTCACTGATGACTAATTGTCAGGTGGTTAGCATATTCACCTTTCTAGTTTTATAAAAAAATCACATAACACGCCACTATAGTATAATACACCGGACTTTGCTTACTTGAGCTATTCATTTATAGCTACTCTTCTTCCTTCAAATTCAATTCAAAACTCGTTCTAAGAAGACAAAGCATTAGATAACTAAAATAGGTTTATAAACTGTTTATGAATAAGGTCGTTAGAAGACAAACGAACTCACGGCCCGACGATAAGTCGTCACACCCATAGCCATTATCTAAGTAAGCTCAGATAAGCCCGTCCAATCTAACACTTTAAATCCAATTATAAACGAAAAATCTATTGTAAAACATCTCTAGTAATATTTGTTTGATACTGTGTAATATAAACAGTGTGAGGGTGCGATAAGCAAGCAAACAACGTGTACAGTCAGCAGCATAAGTAGCTGAACAAATTCAAAATTTCAAATTGCTTACATACTTTTGTGTTCTTACTAATCATTTTTTTCTCTTCACAAAAATAAAATAACAGAGATTTACTTTATTTCAGACGAAGAAAAAAATTTTTCAGTTTAACTTAACGCATATATAGGCGATATAAAATTTTGATTTTGTACAGATATTTATGCCGCTGACTGTACAGCGTTAATGTAGAGTAAAGTCGACACCTACCGATATTGTTTGCAGAGTATTAGACACTTTAAAAGGTAAAAGGAAAGATCACTTTAACTTGTAAATTTTACTTTAACGTTTACCTCTGCAGTGTCCTTTTCTCGATCCAAGCAATAATGGGGAAGCACTACTATGTTTCAGCTTGAAGGACATTATATTAGCTATTTCAGTGCTAGACAGCACGAAGTGGGTCAACAAACTGATTTTTTTTTCATATAATTGTAACGGAACTGCCAGCTGTTTAACATACATACATACATAGTATCACGCCTCTGTCCCATAGGGGTAGGCAGAGACTATGGATTGCCACTTTACTCGATTCTTTTTTTTATGATATAGGGGGCAAACGAGCATACGGTTCACCTGATGGTAAGTGATTACCGCCGCCCATGAACATCTGCAATACCAGGGGGCACAAAGATGCGTTCTGGCACACTACTTTCGCTTCTTCTACCTTCATCAATCTTTTCGTGCACTCCCGCCGGTCCAGGGTACTTTTGACCGGGCCTTTACTTAGAATGTCAGATATCTGTCATTCAAAGGTTCGGTGCGGTCGACCTGCTGGCCTTTCCATCCACAATCGCCTTATATATCCTCTTTGTCAGTCCCCTATCCATCCTTTCCAAATGCCCAAACCACCTTAGCATACCCTTCTCAATTTTGGTCACTACATCCTCTGTCACTCCACACATGTCCATCACTATAGTATTCCGCACTCTATCACACACAGTCACCCTACACATGCTTCTTAACGCTCTTATTTCCACTGCTTTAATCTTACTTTCGTGCTTTTTCTGCCATACCCAGCTTTCACTACGACACATTAGAGTTGGTAATAAAACTCCTCTATAGACAGCCAGTCGTACCTTCCGGCTACCAATAAAGGTGGGCAATGCTCCATTCACCCGATTACCTACACTCACTCGTCTCTCAATATCACTGTCATACCTACCATCACTTGTCAAGCACACCACATCTGTCTTAAATTGGAAATAAATCTATCAAGGCGTATGAGAGATGATTAGCAATGAATTCATTTCAATTTCGTACAACTTCAACATTTCTGCTATCGTTGGTAATCGAAGTCCCGACCTCCGTCTGTCTCTTCCAGCTATACTGCTGCTCTTTATAAGTCTATACAAAGTGTTAAATGTGGAACATTACTAAAGGAAAAGCTAACAAGACGCCTTTACTTACCCTGCAATTTATGCAAAAATATAAAGTGAGTTCCTCGGAACTGAAGAGGCACCCCTCCTCCGTACCTCTCCTCGCCCCGCACCGACCCCCGCGCCCGCCTTCGCATTTAACTTGCCAGCTGATATTTGATTATCTATTTTAAAACTTTACTAGGTAACACCGCGTACACACAGCGTGAAAAAGTGTGTTTTGGTGTGTTTGGAATATAGTATTTCCTCACGGTTTTATCTTCGAAAGTGTTGTGTTAATGAGCAGTTTTTCTGATCGTAGTTATTGCTGCTACAAGATATCGCACCTTTAGAACGAAAACAACACAATTCAAAAAAAACGAAAATTGAGTTATCTTCATAAAATGACTTCTTGAGCTTAAGTGCTTTATCATCCTCTTTAAATAATAAATAACGCATATTCCGTAAAACGACAAAAGTCAAGATAAATATTATGAAATATTTCAATATTAGGAAGATTATCATTGCTCTGCTAATGTTTTCGACTTCAATCCAAAAGTTTTCAATTCCAAAAACAAGTGATTCGATTATAATAACTGATGGCGATAGACTATACAAATTTAAACCATGATATTGAAATAAGTTTGGGAACCATAGGTCTACCAGCTACTTCTGCCTATCCCTTTGGAAAAACAAGCGTGTATTTCTAAAGGAAAAAATAAAAATACCCATATCTGTTAGTTAATAAGTATATATTTCTATCATAAACTATAAATAATACGCTTTCAAATGAAACACAAAGGCAAAATATCAACAAAACTTGCCAACTGAAATTCCAGGTAAATATAGAATTATAAAACATAAAATGAATTCCGAAATGAAATGAAGCTACATTGCTATTTGCTATCGGCCGTTTACGTTCCAATGCGTTTTGCAAAATAAAAACCAGTGTACAGTTGAAATTGTTCGAGGTATGCTGGGACCCGATCAGTGAGGTTACTGACGCTGCGAGATCCGCCGGCTAATGGTGGAAAAAAGGGAATATTTCCGTCTGTATGCATTTAAATATCACATTTTCCTATATTTGTAGATAGAGCGAATGTATGCCACATTTTTACTGCTGTTAAATGACAAGACGAGCATGCCGCTCGCCTGATGGTAAGTGATACGATAAACAGTAGAAACACCATATAGAACTTTGAATTAGAATGCACTGCGCGGTACCCTGCACTCGTCACCCTGAGACATAAGATGTTACGTTTCATAATGCCCAGTAATTACGCTGGCTACAATGTCATACCTTCTATCTAGGCACGCTGGCAATAGAACCTTTGGGGGAGATATTTTGGTATTCCATCAGTCCGACTGTATGCCTTCAGTAATAAAGCTTCGCCGCAGTTTTGTGTACGAGGTAACACCGGTCTAAGCATTTTTTAGGATCAGCTTTATGAACTAAAACATAACTCTACATTGCACATATTTCTAGTATTTTTCGAAATTAAGTATAATATTTCGTGATATATAATATCTCGTTTTTGTATTTAAAGTTCTTGGTATTGCATTATGAACCGCCATGTCACTCATTACCAAACGAACGTCGTCTCGACATTCAGATTTAGAGAATCGAACTATAAAATCCCGGGGCTGCACTGAGGTAAATATTTCGTGGCCCGTGTGAACGCGCCGCATCGCCTCGACTTGTGGAAAGGCTAAACGAGTTAGCCGACGAAGTAAAATTAGACCCGCTCTTTGTGATCATCTTCCGTCCACAATGGGTAATGTTTATTTTGAACATCTAAGATTTTTCAAATTGAGTTAAACCGTTTGCGAGATCGAGTTGTGATTGCGTGTGTTTTTGTTGCTAAGAAATTGTCGCGAGAGTACATTTTGGGTGTAGTTCGAATTCTGAATGTTGTAACTGGGATATCCTTTGAGCGTTTATTTTAGGCCCTTCAATAAAGCTTAATGATATAAACGGCAACGAGGTCCTTACTATAAAACCTACCTATAAATCATCATTCAGAAATCAAACTTAAACCTTAAAGGAGTAATGAAATGAAATAAAGACCCATGCAAAACCCTTTCCCCCCACTCCGGCCCTGTCCACTGAGTTATCAAATGATTGATGAACAACGATGACCCTTCGAAAGTCATCCGCCATTAGCGAATTGTGCCCATCAGCTAATTGGTCGAGCCTCAGTTTCCGTTGAAGCCTCAAATTATTTTGAAACGTGTGCCACTAGTAATTTGATTATTTTGATTGATTAATATTATGGAATTACTTGTGATATATGCCGTGCTTGCGGCCTCGCCCGTGTTCTACACAATTTTCAATATTTTTGTGTCTTGATCTGAAATAAAATTGATAGGATCTACACCGTCCACTTATTTGTTTATTTTATTTATTTGTTTATATACTACGTACACAATATGCATACTTCCTATGCATATTGTTAATCTTCCAATAAAAAAATTTAAAACTACTGTCAAAGAACGTCTTTGCAAAAAAGGTTATTACAGTATAAGAGACTATCTTGAAGATACAAATGCTTGGGATTAGGTTGCTCAGATTCACACATGTTCTATAATTAAATTGTGTATTATATTGTACTTGCAATTTGTAAAAAATATATATAAAAAAAATTATAATAAAAGACCTACGCTGAGTTTCTTGGTGCTTCTTCTCAGGTCAGTGGGCTTTTCCGAAGCACTGGTAGAATCTTTACATGATAAAAACACTGTAAAAATGACGTGTAAAAGTGCCCTTAGGGGCCTAATTACTGAATAAATGATTTGAATTTGAATTTGAATAGTTGCTGCTGTTACATTTTTATGTGATTATAACTTAGTAGCCCTTTTCAGACATTGCAAATTTGAGGGCACTTAAAACCAATCAAATAAAATTATTGAGTTAACTATCTTATGAGTGCAACAACCTTTAATCCGATAGCTAAAATGTATTCGCTGGATAAATTGACTAGATTTTGCTCCCGTCCCTACACACACACCAACGCCATTAATCCCCGAAGGGTTAGGCAGAGGCGCAACTAGTGCACCCACCTTTCGCCGTGCGTATTCCGTCCCATGATGTGATAGGGGGCGAGTTAATCGCCATATCGGGCACAAATCATGCTCGAGACTGCACCCATGTGAAAATCATTTGCCAAGATAAAACTTAATTTAAGAATAAATATTTCAAGAGATTGCGTAGCTTAGGTATTATCAGAAAAAAATCAGTTCTGTATGTAGGTTTATCCCTACAAACAAACTAACAGAGCTATTAAATTACCTTTCTGTATTATTAATACAGATGAGAATGCTCGTACAATCTGCCAAACATGATATCAAAAGGTCTTAGCATCTGAAGTGTGAGCTAACATTATACACAAATTATATTATCATTCAATTTATCTTGTTATTATGTTGAATTAGGATTAAATGCTGAAATGGCTGCTTGATTCACAAATTCGATACATAAAAATAGACATAATCTCACACATTTATGCGTATATATTAATCATTTCAAATGACTGCCTCGGTGGCGTAGTCGTATTGCGTACGCAGTACGACTTCCACTGTGAGGTCTCGGGTTGGAATCCCGGTTCGGATAAAGTGATATTGGGTTTTTCTTTTCGGTATCAGCTCGGAGGCTGGAATTTTTGCCCGATATGGCGATAGGCACGCCGAAACCCTCTCAGTTGTAGAGGAGGCCCGTGCCCAACAGTCGGACAGTAAATAATTCAGGGCTGGTATTAAATCTATACTAATATATAAAGCTGAAGAGTTTGTTTGTTTGTTTGAACGCGCTAATCTCAGGAACTACTGGACCGATTTTGAAAATTCTTTCACTAATAGGAAGCTACATTACTCTTGAGTGCTATAGGCTACTTTTTATCCCGGAAAAACTTTTCCACGCGGGCGGAGCCGCGCGCAGTGCTAGTTATATATATACGGCGAAAACTGGGTGCGCTAGTCGCGCGGCTGCCTACCCATTCGGCAATAAAAGGCGTGAGTTTGTGTTATAGCAATTTCTGAGACTAGTTTTCATAAATCATTAGCTTCTATTAATTATACACAGGTAGTAAAAGTGTCGCTTACGCGGTCCAGTGTCGGTATGGTCCGTGAACCGAGAGGTCTTGGGATTGATTCCCAGGTCAGACAACTCTTTGGTTAAGGTGTTTCTAACACAATTTGCCAGGGACTAGACTTCCAAAGGAATTGACATCAGACAGGCAGGTCGTAATAATATTATATACCTACGTCGTTAAAATTGAGCTAAATCATTTCAATATATTTTAGAAAGTGTAGCGCCGACCCCACATTAGAGAATATTGCAGAAGAATACTTTAAACTTCGTACAAACCGTGCATGCAAACACTGCAGCCGAAGCGAAGATAGTCTCGCTCAATTTGGTTAAGTTTAATTTTATCAAGAGACGAGTTTAAAACAGTTGCTTTGAATAAACAATTGTTCTCAGCGTTCCGGCCGGTTGTACCGACGTTTTCTGTAATGCTTTTAGAACGAATTAATGCTTGTGTACTTGAAAAACTCGAAGTGAATTCGAAAGATTCCACTTGTAAACTTTGATTTCATTTCCAATAAAGATTTTTAGTGTTTAATCGAGTTAATAGACGATGATACTTTATTTAGGTTTAGTA
The DNA here is from genome assembly GCA_947568825.1 of Sphinx pinastri. Taxonomy (NCBI): domain Eukaryota; kingdom Metazoa; phylum Arthropoda; class Insecta; order Lepidoptera; family Sphingidae; genus Sphinx; species Sphinx pinastri. The sequence goes on from OX387623.1 coordinate 1,833,479, forward strand.
TAAAAGTGATACTATTCATGGATAAAAAAACACAATATAGATAATATTCTATAAGTATATTATAACCTTTCGTAATGTATTAAAAGCCCTCGTCTGTATACCTTAATTGGTAGGTGGAGGTCAATGTAATGCTGCCAATCTTATTTCCACAAGCTTGGGGATATAGAACAGTCGATTCACAGCGCGAGTACACGCAATAAGACAAATTATTTGTTAGTTTTTCAAATATTGTCGGATAGTGTGAGACTGAATCCCTCTCAAAGTTCTTAATCCCTATGACACAAGACTTCTATCATCTAGTAAAGGTTCGAGACAATGACGTGACTATTATGTAAATATATCCATATTCCTATTTTGGAACCATAATAAACACACATCACGGCTTTATCCTTGAAGGGGTAGGCAGAGTGCAACCGTGCAACAAGTGCACCCAATTTCGCCGAGTGTGTTTCGTTCAATGATGTGATAAGGGGTAAGCCTATCGCCATCATCATCATCAGCCACACGACGTCCACTGCTCCTCCCCTAAAGATTTCCAGACGGATCTGTTAAAAGCGGTCTGCATCTAGCGTGTTCCTGCGACCTTTATCAAGTCGTCTGTCCACCTTGCAGGTGGACGGCCGACGCTGCGCTTGCCAGTGTGTGGCCTCCACTCGAGAACCTTTTTGCCCCATCTGCCGTCAGGTCTTCGAACTAAGCTTATGGGCCCTGCCCACTGCCACTTCAACTTGTTAATTCGCAGGGCTATGTCAGTGACTTTCGTTCTTTTACGGATCTCCTCATTTCTGATTCGATCACGTAGAGAAACACCTAGCATAGCCTTCTCCATAGCTCGCTAAGTGACCGTGAGCCGTCTTAAGCGGCCCATAGTCAGAGGCCAAATCTCAGTGCCGTATGTCATCACTGGTAACACACATTGATTGAAGACTTTGTCTTCAGGCACTGAGGTATTTTGGACGAGAAGACCTTGCTTAGTTTCAGGCACAAATTTTAGACTCCGGTCTGATAGTGAGCAGAAAAACCCAACATCACTGTCCGATCCGTGATTTAAAACCGGGACCTACGCCACTGAGGCAGTCTCGAAACTATCTCGCAACAACCTCAAATTGTAAACGAATCATTAGTAGTGGTACAAAACTCTTATGCTTTTTCTAAATATTTATATACGATCTCTAAAGCATGCTCGGAAATAGCAATGTTTCTGCTGTATGTTGAAATCTTAAGAAGGTTACTGTGAGACGGCGATACTATTTTATTTCCTACTATTGTGGGACTTTGCAGTGATTTATGCGCAGTTTCTTGAGCTTCGTTTCGTTTTGTTGGATATTTTAGAACTTTACGTGTAATGTATTGCTATTTTGATAGATTTTATAAATATTTTTATACGTTATACAGGTAATTTTATAGCTGAGAAACAAGAATCTTTACCACCGAACTAAGTATTATGCCTTGCATGATCATTAAGAGGGCGGAATTCTAAATAAAATTTGTAAATGTTTTATGGAACAAGTAATCCCACTTTTGGGGGACAGGTACTACCATTAACTTGGAAATGCAACATCAAAGCGTCATATTGATTTGCGAGAATTACTACTTTATTAGAGAAATATCTAAGGTATAAAAATTTATCATGTTTCTTTTATCTAATAATAAAAAAAATCCTTTTATTAAATAACGTTACAAGTATGATTTCTAGATATATTTTTATTTTATAGGATCACACATTAACCGTTCACTTCTTTTTATCAGACTGACACATAAATCAAGTAATTTATTAACACAGGCAAATATCGAAACTTCCGAACGAAGCTGCAAGCAAACGCTAGTAACAGTTAAACGACAACAACCACATCAAACACGAAACAAATTCAAAACATTCAAAAACAAGACACACAATTCAAACATCTCACAAAGACACTAATTAACTTGGCGAAGTGTTGCAAGTAGGGTGGGGGGAGAAGGAAAACAAAGTTCGCACAAAGACACGCGTAAATAGATTACATGGGAATTATGAGGTCCGTAATCCCATTTATTTGTCTCAGTCTTTTAGGAATTACAATTTTTGGTTTTATGTTTGTTTAAACTTTAACAATGTTTAGTTTAAACATTATTAAAATAACGTTCTCTTTTATTGAGGGTGTTTAAAATAATATGCTTTTAATATTTAGTATCCAACCAAATGGAATGGAAATCTTTGGGGGAGGCCTATGTGCAGCAGTGGACGTGGTGTGGCTGATGATGATGACGATGATGATCCAACCAAATGTCTGCCAACCCGCACTGGGCCAGCGTGGTGGAATAAGGTCTAAGCCCCCTCAGTTGTAGAGGAGGCCCGTGCTCAGCAGTAGGCAGTATATAATACAGGACTGGTTATGATATGGTATAATACAGTTCCCATCATTATTCCTTGGTTTGTCCGTACGTCATAATTTCCTATAAAATATTTATATTGGTGCTTATAAATCATCTGCCCATAGATATTACGTGCGCCTGTAGGAAAAGGAGACAGCGGGCACCAGTCCAAAATCTTGGATTTACAACTAGTGATGGGACTATTGTAAAAACATCGATATTTTTGATTGTTCAGTATTAGTTTGTCTCAAATATCCATAGAAACAAGTTTCTCGTCACGACTGTCTAAAATTCTGTGAAGATCTCGTTCCTAATCTACCTTGATTGAACTCGAAAAAATATTTGAGGATTCCGCAAACTTTTATATGAACAGGAAATTATCGGGCTTCCTGTTTCACATCTGAGTCATTACCCTCTGCACTGGGAAGAGCGTCTATGAAACAATAAAAAATCTTATTTTATCCTACCATATATACTATGATAATATTATAACGCTGATGTTTTTCTTTACTTTTATTTATCATGTTTTGTTCTCAGGTTTATTATGTTTAATGTTTATCCCCCTAACGTATCTACTCTACTAACTAAAACATATATACAATCTTGGCTGGAAGGAATAAGTATATTTTATGTATAAGAATGTATAAATGATAAGCTGATAATTTAATAAAAATACTAGCTTTTGCCCGCGGCTCCGCCCGCGTATATAAGTTTTCCCGGGATAAAAAGTCTATGTGTTAATCCAAGACATGATCTACCCGTGTGCCAAATTTATGGAAATCCATCCAGTCGTTTTTGCGTGAAAGAGTAACAAACATATATCCATACATACATACATTTTTACAAATTTTCGCGTTTATAATATTAAGTAGGATATCTCTAATATTTTATCGATAGTTCCACGCACCTATTAATGACTATTCCTTCGATGTTAATACATGTTTTAATATAAAGTATTTTGTGCTGTAATGTTCCGTTGAATTTACTCGACTGGCAACACTGCTACGTTCATGGCAACATTATGCTTACGGATTTTAGAAATAGTGAATGAGAATTCCATATAAAATCGTAAATATTAGTTACTTATGTTTATTTGCGCTTCCTTTTATCAGTGTAGATAATATTTAAATAATTTTGAGTCAGATTTTTGTTTTTGATGCCTATTTTTTTATGACATTTAGTCACGAGACGAGCATGCCGTTCGCCTGATGGTAAGCGATACAGCCGACCATAAACAGTAGTACCACCATACAGCACCTTGATTTACAAAGTACTGTGTGGCATTCCACTGCGCTCGTCATCCTGAGACATAAGTTGTTAAGTCTCATTATGTCCAGAATTTACACTGGCTACAATGTCCTTCAAACCGACACACAACAGTGCATGCACACTGCTGCTTGGCGGTAGAAATAGACATGGCGGTAGTACCCACCCAGACGGCCAAGAGAACATATGAGAGATCTACCACCAGTAAAGTATGTAAGTACCACCACCAGTATGTAAGTAAATACACAAAAATTACGCCTAATTTACGTTTTAAAATCTTACTGTTATTCTAATAAAACCATTGATATCTATAGTCTTCTGTCTCCAAATAAATATTATTTATTTTTATACTTACATTTCATAAATACAAATTAATACCATAGGCATTTCTAGTAATTAGCTTAGTTAGTTTACGTAACCTTTGTTTAATCCAGAACCATTTAACAAGGCCATTATAGCTGGTAGCATATCACAAATATATATGAGGCATTAAAAATCCATCTGTAATAAGTAACGGACGATTTGTCTTATCTTAATGTCGGAACTTCCGGGTCCTGATACGCCGGTAATACACTGCAAGATATATTCTATAATTGATACGTTTTATTACCAAAACATCTTAGTATAAAAGTAATGATTTCTTAATTCTTATGTTTACGCGAAGGTGCGACATTGAAATAAACTTCTTAACGGATTTTTTCGCCGGTATCGTGGCGGACAGTCCGCCCCATGACCATGAAGGCTGCAGAAATCGGAATTGAAAACTAAACAAAATTTATCTCCAAAAAAATCTGTTGAGTAGTTTTATTTCAACTATTAAAACTTAGTGTTCCGGGATGAATAGCCTACGTGAATCCAGGAAAATATTTATCTCTGTACCTAATTTTATCTAAATTGGTTCAGCGATTTCTGAGTGCATAACTTCTAAAAAACGTGCCAAATATTCAAAACCTTTCACATTTATATAATTTACATAGTATGCACATCTATGACTAAGGCAGGTTGCTGTCTAAAAAATCAAATTTTACAAATACATTGTCAAATATAGACAAAATAATAATTTCTGCATAGCAATCAACTTGTAGTAGACCACACACCTAACATAGAAACAGTTCCATAATTAATGCACAATGATATTATTTTTCTTTGCTTTACCTAGTTTAATTTACATTTCTTTCCAAGATCTCACTTCGAGTTTCATTTTTAAATTATTCTTCGGAACTTAGATCAGTTTTATAAGTTTTTAATCATTTTCTCGTTCTTATAGATAGTTTGTAACTTTAAACTCCTGTATAATAAAAGGTGTTTTAACTTTGATAGTTTTAGTATCTTCTTGATCCATTTCCTTTTGACCATTATAGTAGGGACAAACTAAGCTGGCCGGTATGACATGACACGGTTTTGAACTTTTTGGGTAGACGTCCTCACAGAGTTATCGCTTCGGGAAAAAAATTGAATTGTCATACCGGCCAGCTTAGTTTGTCCGAACTATAGTAAGTTTCGTTTCCTTCCATTCTAATTATCCTATATAATTCGGTTTTTTCTTCTTCTATCTTTAAGTTTAATTAAACCTAAGTTGCAGTTTACAAAAAGCAGGGGGATGATAATAGTAAGAGGGTATTCTTAATAAGAAGATAAAAATATGCTAAAAAAAAAATTTCATGCCTTTATACATAACCCAAGTCCATGTTAACCACACGTGAAGACTACCAACGCTTTATTAAAACAAAATAGCTGCGATTAACTTATAATTAACCTGACAATATCAGGGCCCACGTAACTCGTAGCTGATAATAATTAAAGAGTGTTCAACAAAGACCTCCTTAATGAATTAATGAACTCGGTAACGGTTGAAAACATCGTGCCCTCTGTTGATACAACGATGTTGAAGAGGAAGACTTCGGCAAATCTATTCAAGATTTAAAGTATTTTATTTTTTATTTTATTTGTGAACATACAGTGTTACAAAATACAATTCAGAACAGTAACAAAGCACTAATTACATGTTTCCACAGTTAAATATATAATATATGTATACAAAATGCCTTAGTTCTAACATTATAAATAATATAAATGTATATTATATAGTACAGTTAATAGAAAACTTATAAGAAAATAGAAGAAACCTAGAAGAATCAATTGCAAACACTTATAAGAACCTATTAAAAATACTTAAAAGAACCAATAAGAACATAAAAAAAAAACAAAAAGCAAACAATCAGCATCTATGTAGTACATACATTAACGCTCAATAATCAGAGAACCAAAATTTATTTAAGGTTAAGAATAAGTATGAATATAGTTTTAAAAATTTTGAATTATTTCTGCACCGGCTTTGTAAGTTTTTTTCAGAGTAAAACTCACTGTTGCACTACTAGTCTTTATTTTATCAATGTAGATCTTAGTAAAATAAAAAAGGCTGAATTATTTTAAATTGCGAATATAAGGAAAATACTTTAACGGAATCTTAACATCCCCGTTCTAAATAAAAGCGTTGTGAGGAAATATCTGCATCAGCACTCAATCTAGCAACGTCCTTTGAGTTTAACAAAAAGAATTGATGAATAGGAATTCACGAGGAAAGTACACAACGCGAATATTCGAGAAAAAGAGGCAAGTAAGTCGAGACTAACTTGGAGAATTTGATTAAAGGGGCACTCATTAAGTTAAAAAGAAGTTGGAACGGCAAATGGACCTTGCGAATGGAGTTTGACTAAGAATGTATGTAATATAGTGAAGTTTCGTAAATTTGTATACTGGCCGTGACTTTCTCTGCTATAATTGTTGACTAACTGAATAATAGGGTACTATCTTGGTTTGATTTTGTACATTATTTTAACTTTTTACAGAAAAAAAACGAAACAGAAATTCTTCTGTGGATGAGAATTTGTTAAAATTAAAACAGTTATTATATTTTAATTATTGTTGTGAGCAAACGGGATGTGCGGTGGGGTTGTCACGCTATCTCTTGCTCACGCAAGCAGCGTTATGGTCAGTGTCACTCGATGACGTCACAGTTTGCTATTTCTGGTATTACATTACATTTGGACAGCTACCCGTTCCACAAAATTACGATTTTTTATAATTCTTTTTCTGCTATATTTTAGATAATATACATTTTTGATAAATGTATTAAAAAAAAGTAGTCAATTACCCAATTGTGATTTTAGTTTTCTCACACCCATTGGTTTTGGAGATAGTTTTTACAGATGTATGATGAGATGAGTATTTTGCTCAATTGATGCTAAGGGTCATTTCTGCCTGAAAATACCCTCAAATAGGAATTGTTCGCTTGGTATAGTTTAGTGAGCGTAATGCCTCATTATAAACAATATCAACACTACAATGAATTTCTAATCATCGTCATAAAACAATATTAAATCTGTAGTAAAATCTCCTAATAACTAATAAATACACTAGGTACCTGGTAGAATGAATGCTACTGTAACCCACGTCAGTGTATCCGTTCCATGACCAGCCTGTGTATAGTCGGTTTTAAACAGGCCGGCATAATTGTGTCGACTGGCGATGTGTGATCATCTCTCGTGAGTCGACATTATATGTGGACCATACTTAATATCAGGTGCAGTAGAGTCACTTTGCCGGTACTCATAAACACACACACACTCACGCCCGTTATCCCCGAAGGGGTAGGCAGAGGTGCAACTAGTGCACCTACTTTTCGCCGTGCATATTCCGTCCCATGATGTGATAGGGGGCGAGCCTATCGCCATATCGGGCACAAATTCCAGACTCCGGGCTGATACTGAGTAGTAAACCCAATATCACTTTGTCCGACCCGGGGATCGAACCCGAGACCTCAGCATTGCAGTCGTACCTTAATACAACAACGCTACCGAGGCAGTCATATACATAAAATATACAGTATTTGTGGTATATTTGTAACCAGAACACAATAATGCTTTCGATAGAAATATACAAACTATCAGAACGTACAAAATAGAATCACATACGAAATAACATATATATCTACCACAGAACCGTCTCGAATAGTCAAACCTCTACAAGTTGTGGAGTGGGGGGAGATAATTAGCGATATAACTACAACTCCGAACACGGAGTAGGTGTAATATTACCCGAGGTTCAGGCTGCTATGCTATGACACCGAGCTTGGAAAGCAATGCTTATAAGATCTAGATTAATATTATTAGATTTTATTAAATCACCTTATTTGTGTAGAACAGTAGTTCCCAAAGTTGAATGAGCCGCGACCCATCTAACAAAAACTTCCGAATTCTGGATCCACGTCTTGGCTGTCATGAAGTAATTTTAATTAGGTACCTTTTTTTGAGAATTTTGTTTTTTTTCTCGTCCATCATTGGCCACCCGGCTGTTGTGTCAGTCGGTTGCTATATTGTTCTATTTATCAGGGTCCACCCAATATTCCTTTGCGACCCACTGGTGGGTTGCGACCCGTATTTTGGGAAGTACTGCTGTAGATCGAAATTGGGCAGACAACTGTGATATTCCAACTTCGATTTGTATAATATAAATAATGAATTTTTGATTCAAAAAGTACACGTGATTTGGCCGAGTTTGTATTTTGCCCGATATAGAGACAGGTTCGCCCCCTATCACATCATGGGATAGAAATAGACATGGAAAGTGGATACACTAGATTATTCTCTACTAATCTCTACCTATCCCTTCGGAAATCAAAGACTGTTTGTATGCTTATCACCACACATTATAAAATAAAGTCGCCCAGCCGCGTCTGTCTGTCGGAATGCGATAAACTAAAAAACTACCGATAGGAATTTCATACGGTTTTCACACATGGACGAAGATTTAAGAGAAAAGTTTATGTGTATAATTCATTAATGTTGTTTACGAACGAAAAAAATGTCGTCATATATGCTCTACTACCCGTCCGAAGCTGGGGTGGATCGCTAGCATACTAACAATTAACGTGGATATTAAAGTAAAACCACGAGTGCAAATTATGATACTGACGCTAGTCGCGTCACGCTCCTTATCAACAACTTGAGCGAAGTTAGATGGAGTTGGCGCGGGAACGGTGTAAATTACTTTGACATAGCCACGTGACCCGACTGTACGCGCCCTTACACCATCAACACTTGCAAACTCGAGATTAGCTCGATAGATTAACAGTTTATAAGTGTTAATATTAGATCAGCGTGAGATATTAATATGTACAATCACTCAATTTGGTGCTAGTACACTTTCTCAAGATAAAACGCCAAATTTTACCAAGCAGGTGCGATCATTTTGGAAATGTACAAAGGAAACAGCAGATAACTCTTTTTGGCTACTTTAGTTGTAAGTTGCATGTTGATAGACCGAGATAATATGTAGAAATAGATATTTGAGAAAACGTTGAACAAAGAATTTAGACATATCAATGATTGTTAGCAATGCAATGCAATGCAATCAGCCGTGTATTATATACTGCCCACTGCTGAGAACGGACCTCCTCTACTACTGAGATGGGTTAGGCCTTAGTACACCACGGTGGCCTAGTGCGGGTTGGCAGACTTCACATACCCTCAAGATTGTTATGGAGAATTCTCAGGTATGTTGGTTTCCTCCCGATGTTTTCCTTCACCGTTAAAGCGAACGATAATTGATAAACTATACACACGTAACTTCGAAAAGTCAGAGGTGTGTGCCTTGGGTTTTGAACCTCCGGACATTGTCTCGGCAGACCGTTTCATTCCCAACTAGACTGTCGTCCACTTTTTTGTTAGCAATAATCGTACGCAAATAATGCTTAAAAACATTACCTACCCGGTCTGAACATTGGCAATGGCGAAACAATTGTCGCCCGCGTAAACGTATACGAGTATTTTGATAAATATTCAAAAAACTTTGCTAGCAATAATTGCTCCGTCTAAATGACCCTTAATAGAGCCTTCCCCATTCACACTAGTTTTGATGTCAACGATATACAAAGTGCTATTTACTTTTTTTTTAACACTGTACAAAGGTATGAATGTGTGGAATGGCATGAGATAACCATCTACTGCCATTCGATACTCTATCTGGACGGCATCGCGCTTACCATCAGGCGAGGTGCAGTCACTTTGTCGTGCCCGAATAATAAAAACAAAAAGCGGATTTAATGCCTAAGGGCATTTTGTCCCAGTCGACCCTAATGTGGTGCAGAGAGACGGAGGCAGGTGTATATTATAAATAATGAAAAAATGATAGAAATGGGAAATTTTATTTCTTCTTTCTTTATTTCTTCAGTTGTGTTAACAAGTCACCTTTTGCTATTCTTGCAATAGTGATCATACACATTAATATATTTCTATTCATTATTAACTTTAACTTTATTTTTAACTTAATTTTAAAAACGTAAAAAATTTAACCCGGCGCTACCAAACCTCTCAAGTTCTGAAGATTACATAAAAAAAACAATAAATCTCTTTGGCCTTTTTCGAGTCCATAATGAGCATATATAAATACATTTATTTTTAAAGGTATAAATAATATAGATTTAGAAGATATTTGGCCTAGACTATAGTACGCATTACAAACACACATACTCACCACTTTTATCCCCGAATGGGCAAGTAGAGGCTCGTCAAGTGCACCCATTTTTCGCCGTGAGTATTCATGATGTGATAGGGGGCGAGCCTATCGCCATATCGACATAGGACGCATTAATAACAATATTAATGTGTATAGTCAATGAATAGTCATTGACTGCATCTGGCCCAGTACTGTAATTCAAAAAACCTAAAATGCAAGCACCGGCTTAGCCCAGAATAGCCAGTTTCAATACGATATCTCAATTATGTTACGCGGCACGGCGCCGGACAATACACTGTGATTTTGCTACAGAAGACCCGCAGCGGTGAGACCGCAGATAAGTAAAATTGAAAAAGCGATCATCTTTAACCACTCGGAACCGAGACGGGGATATAGTACGTTGTAAAATTATAGGAAAATTAATGCTGAAGCTTGCTTGAATGCCATTTTTGCATAAAATGCAGGTTTAGATAGTGATCTAGAGACTCTAGAGCTAGTTTAAAGTCTAACTACGTAAAGGTACTTCGAGCGTCATTTTTACACTGCACAAACTCAAAAGCAAATAATTCATTTATTTTAGAATCGCCTTCTTCGTCGAAGTAAATTTCTAGATGAGACGAAATATAATTTTAGATCAATCGGCTACGTTAACCCGTAAACCTCAACAGTTATCACCTCTCAGAACTATTACGAAGTCGTATGTATGACTGCCTAACCATCGTCACCCTGAGACTTTAGATGTAATTTTTTTACCCCCGACGCAAAATAGAGGTCTTATAAGTTTAAAGTATTTATTTGTTTATCTGTGGGACAAAATATTACGAAGTAGATACTTGTAATTATTACAAGAACACAATACCTATTTTATTCTGTTTTCGAATTTTATTTTGTGTTGGGGGTTACTTAAATATTTAATTGTACAAATGTAACAGGAATTACTTAATACAATGTCATTCAAATTGCATAACAGTGCTCGACGGCAATAATAGACAAAGGATACGATAGACTCTCGCATACATTAGACCTGCAGTATTTAACCGACTACGTTTAAAAAGAATATTGTTCATCGTCCAATAACAGTGACACTGCGTGCACGGCTCACAATTTTTTTTAGTATCTAACATAAAAATCCCTGCAACAAAACGGACCGAAAAAAAATTTGTGCCGATTTTAGTGGCCGCTATTTCGAAATGAATAGTCTGTATGATTGGAATATGGTTGGGTTCCGTATGCTAGTCATATTATGATAATCTGTGATTATAATCATATTACGTTATTATAATAGGCATATCTACTGAAATATTATTTTGTTATGATTGTATATGTTGCTTATTGCTATTCCCACATAAACATTATCGGAATATAAGTGCCACTGTCCCTTTTCTGGGATTAAAACTAGCTTATATGCTAAACGATAACATGGTCTTGTTCATGGTCATTTGGATGCAAAATTTCATTCAAACCTGTACATCGCTTTCTGGGTTTACTTTTAATACTGGCGTGTTTGTCCGAGTATTTGCGATATTGGGCCAATTCAACAACAACTTTGTTCATAAAGGACTCAAATTCGAAATTGCTTTATCCAAAAGACGCAAATATTTTTGCAAGCACATCCAACCATATTCGAAAACATTTTTAATATTATTAAAAAAATAATGTCATACCCTCGAAATTTACTTGACATAAAATACGTAAAAATGGTTCCTACACCCACGGAGCCCAAAAATGTAGTATTCAAATGAAAACACGCTGTAAGCTACGGAACAACACGCCGTCAAAACTCGCGTGCTGTCGACAATATGTCACATTGGACTGAACTATATAGTGTTAGAACAAAAATATTTTTTGTGAGGGTATTTGTGACGTGATCTACCATTTTTGCTATAAAAGCACGAACGTTTGACAAGTCGAGTCAGTTGATCATTGACTTCCGTGCTGGTCGGTCGCCTGGTGGTATTTTTGCGATAAGTATTTGTGTTCAGTGGTACATATTTTTATTTAAATCAGAACCGTTGCAGTTTCTAATATCAGAATTGGGATGTGTAATCGATGCCCATACATGTGGATTGTATTCACCACATAGCTAGGTATGCTATATACCAATGCTACTGTGGAGAACGTTATGTGTACACGACTTCGAATGAAGAAGTGTTTTACGGGCACTAAGGTGTCAACTAGCGCTAGATGCTAGCGGCTCCACTGCAGAGGATCGGTGACTGTATAGGAAGTGTGGTATCGTATGACTCGTAATCCTTGCTTGAGGGTTATGGTTTCCTTTATTTCTCCGTGATCCCCGCAAATGTTGGGATCTCGTTTTGTATGTGGTGGCTACTGGAGATGATGACCAGGGCACTTCGTGAATGGAGTTGTTTGTTGTAGCAATGAAATTGCTATTCGGAAAGTTTGATACGAGTCTTAATCAAAGGTCAGAATAGGCCGAACGGTCTGTTGTTGTTTAATGTTTTTGCTTTTCTGTGCTTACAGGAACCGGAGATCCTGTTGGTGTATGCCCGGTGCGGAGTAGTGCACTAGGCTGTGTATATACGTGCTGTCCAGACTGCGGACACACGCGGTCCAGGGCGTGCGGAGGCGCGCTCCAGGATGTGCGAAGGTGTGCTTCAGACAGCACGTAACGGTGCGCTCTATGCGCCACGGAACGGTGCGCTCTATGCGCCACGGAACGGTGCGCTCTATGCGCCACGAAACGGTGCGCTCTATGCGCCACGGAACGGTGCGCTCTATGCGCCACGAAACGGTGCGCTCTATGCGCCACGGAACGGTGCGCTCTATGCGCCACGGAACGGTGCGCTCTATGCGCCACGGCACGGTGCGCTCTATGCGCCACGGAACGGTGCGCTCTATGCGCCACGGAACGGTGCGCTCTATGCACCACGGAACGGTGCGCTCTATGCGCCACGGAACGGTGCGCTCTATGCGCCACGGAACGGTGCGCTCTATGCGCCACGGAACGGTGCGCTCTATGCGCCACGGAACGGTGCGCTCTATGCGCCACGGAACGGTGCGCTCTATGCGCCACGGAACGGTGCGCTCTATGCGCCACGGAACGGTGCGCTCTATGCGCCACGGAACGGTGCGCTCTATGCGCCACGGAACGGTGCGCTCTATGCGCCACGGAACGGTGCGCTCTATGCGCCACGGAACGGTGCGCTCTATGCGCTGCGGAATTATGCGTTCTAGGCGTTGCAGAATTATGCGTTCTAGGCGTTGCGAAATGGTGCGCTGTATGCAGTACGGAACTATGCGCTTTATGCGCTGCGGTACGATGCGCTTTATGCGCTGCGGTACGATACGCTGCGGAAAGGTGCGCTTTATGCGCTGCGGTACGATGCGCTTTATGCGCTGCGGTACGATGCGCTTTATGCGCTGCGGTACGATGCGCTTTATGCGCTACGGTACGATGCGCTTTATGCGCTGCGGAACGGTGCGCTTTAGGCGATGCGCAACGGTGCGCTTTATGCGCTGCGGAACGATGCGCTTTATCCGCTGCGGTACGATGCGCTTTATGCGCTGCGATACGGTGCGCTTTTAGCGTTGCGAAACGGTGCGCTTTTGGCGTTGCGAAACGGTGCGCTTTTGGCGCTGTGGAACGACACGCTCCAGTTGGAGTGGTCTTGTCATAGCCCCGACATTGTGGCTATCTCGTGCCCCGACATTGTGGCACTCTGTCACAACATTGTGGTTTGTGGCAGTACGATTTTTCGTAGCCCCGACATTGTGGCTAACTCGTGCCCCGACATTGTGGCACTCTGTAGTTTGTGGTAGTACGATTTTTCGTAGCCCCGACATTGTGGCTATCTCGTGCCCCGAAAGTGGCACTGTTGGTTTATGTTGTTGGTGCAGTTCTCTGGAACCCTGATAGTGGTTACCGGATGTTCTTATTTCAGAAATGATTGAGTTCCATGACTCAACCATTTCTGAAATTGCTTGATTGTGTTACAATGGGTAACTAAAGCTAAAATGATTTGGGTGATGAATCAATCCGCCCCCGAGGGACCTCGTGGGCGCTGCAGTCCTCATTTACTGCTGCCGTCACGAGGCTCTATACGGTGTGTGTAATGCGTGCTGCGCCGTACAACGCAGCTACCACTGAAAGCTATCTGCAGATTGTCAATAGCACTCTTCTCAGTTTACTAAGAATCGTTTGCATTGTACTCAGTTTAGTAACTATTTGGCAAATATGCCGCTGGAGATTGAAAGAAACAAAAAAAGAGCGTGATCGAGGACGATCACATAGTCAGGAAAGGCCGTGTTAGAACAAAAATATTTTTTGTGAGGGTATTTGTGACGTGATCTACCATTTTTGCTATAAAAGCACGAACGTTTGACAAGTCGAGTCAGTTGATCATTGACTTCCGTGCTGGTCGGTCGCCTGGTGGTATTTTTGCGATAAGTATTTGTGTTCAGTGGTACATATTTTTATTTAAATCAGAACCGTTGCAGTTTCTAATAATAGTACATTCTATCGACGTGTCACTACCATTCCTGGTATAGTGTTCTATATTGTTTTTATAGCTGTATTTTGTCTATAATTATTTTATGCGTGCAAGGCAAAATTACCCCTCGGCACCTGATGAGTGGATCCAGATAGTTTTGTGATGAGAGATGTCTAGCCCTCACCAGTCGATATAATAGGGCACGGCCGTAGCTATAGCTTTAACATGGAGGGGGTCCTACGATATAAAAAAATTAGTGGCGTGGGTTCTTGCCTTGCATGACACCCCTGACCCCCCGTCACGTAATATATTACAGTTTGGACATGTTTGGTAGCCCGATCATTTTAGAAGCTAAAGGGGGGGGGGGGTCCGGATCCCCAAAATGTCAGCGGTCAGTGGCGTAGCGTGGTTTATTGTAAGCTAAGTGGGGGTCCGGGCCCCCTTAACCCCCCTTATATACGCCCATGCAATAGGGTTTTTTTCTATATTCGATTTGGCACATCTTTCCATATGTATCAGCAAATGTAATGAAAAATAAACCCTTCGGTGAAAACTGCATTTAAATTGGATAATAAATGAGGCAGTAATTCATTTTCAAATATTGCAATGTGAAGGAGTGGGCGCGTAGTGAGGAGATAGCCTCACAGCGAGATAGAGCGATAGCTCCATCTCATTCTTTCGCATGCATCGTTATTCCCAATGCCGTCACGATCACGTGTTGCGCCACTTTTCTCGTTTCTTGACACTTAACCCTTCTACCGAAATTCGAAGGCTTATGACTTGTTGATTTTAATCGGATTTTAATCAATCTTTCTGTTAGGATTTATATGAGGTAAACGTAAAGAAGTCAAATACCCTATTATGCTGTTCGAAGCGGGATACACAGGCTGATCTCGGAACGCGCTGTGTTATATACTGCTCACTACGAGCAGAGGCCTCCTCTACTGCTTAGAGGATTTAGGCCCTAGTCCACCACGCTCACCTACCGCGGGTTGGTAGACTTCACACACCTTTGGAATTCTTATAGAGAACTTCTCAAGTATGCAGGTTTCCTCACGATGTTTTCCTTCGCCGTTAAAGCGAGCGATAATTTACAAAGAATACACACATAACTTTAGAAAAGTCAGAGGTGCGTGCCCTTAGGTTTTGAACCTGCGGACATTCGTCTCGGCAGTCCGTTCTATTCCCAACTAGGCTATCGCCACCGAGGCAGTTAACGTCCAAGTATTCACAGCTTTATTATTTTTTAGTTTTAATACCTACTTCCCAAGATTCAAACCCACACCACCACGAACTCAAACATAACCGAACCATGAGTTATTCCATTACGTTCATTAAAACCGCCCGAAGCCGCAGTATACGGAAAAAGAAAGGTCCGAACAAATCACATCATTAATTAAATTATTCCCAGGAAAGGATTGCTTAAACCCTTTGCTGAATTAACAATAAATTAAATTAATTTAATTAAAGGCTTGAACAGTCTAAAGAGGTAACCAATTTATTTAATTTTGAAGTGTTTCGGATCCAAATGGTAGCAGAATATGTCATAAATTTTTGCTCTAAAGAAACATGGGCTTCATGAGTCGCTTTATAACGTTTAAAATCTATATCTATACTTCTATACTTATTATATAAAGCTAAAGAGTTTGTTTGTTTGTTTGTTTGAACGCGCTAATCTCAGGAACTACTTGACCGATTTTGAAAATTCTTTCACTAATAGGAAGCTACATTACTCCTGAGTGCTATAGGCTACTGCTATAGGCTAGTGCTTTATCCCGGAAAAACTTTTACACGCGGGCGGAGCCGCGAGCAATGCTAGTAATGTTATATCTAAAGTATCAAGATCTTTGTGAAAACTTATTGTAAACTGAATGAACAAGTGAAATTAATAATTTAATATTATATATTTTCAAAAGTAAATTTCATGACATTAGATCTATATCCTTAACCTGTCAACGCCCACTTATATATAGATACGTGGTTGCCTTATATATACCCGGACGCCGGCATCCGCCGCGGGCGTTGACGAGTCAAGTAAAGCAAAAAAAAAACAGATTATTCGCTCATAATGCTCAAAAAATATGACGCAGGAATACACAAAAAAAAAAAAAAAAAAAAAAAAAAAAAAAAATTCGCTCATCGTTAGGTAGATAGATAAGAGATAAAGATACACAAGGTATCAGGAGACATCGATCCAGCGAAATATTTTCAAAATACTGATACAACAGTCTGCATAAAGCGTTCACGTCTTACGCGGAAATTGGATTTTTGTATGTGACATGAAAACTT
This sequence comes from Sphinx pinastri, assembly GCA_947568825.1. Taxonomy (NCBI): domain Eukaryota; kingdom Metazoa; phylum Arthropoda; class Insecta; order Lepidoptera; family Sphingidae; genus Sphinx; species Sphinx pinastri. The sequence goes on from OX387623.1 coordinate 1,850,356, forward strand.
GCTATTTGAATACATTGTACATATCAAGTGTGGCGGACGGAATATTCAGTGTATTTTGTTCATAAAATGAAACATGAATTATTACGTCTACTGGTCTACGTTTACTGGTGGTAGGTCTCTCATTATGTAAGAGGCCGTCTGGGTGGGTTTTTTTTTATAGCATTGAATGCCGAGACGAGCATGCCGTTCGCCTGATAGTAAGCGACACGACCACCCATAAACAGTAGCAACACCATCCAGCACCTTGAGTGACAAAGTACTGCTTGGCATTCCACTGCGCTCGTCATCCTGAGACATAATATGTTAAGTCTCATTATGTCCAGTAGTTGCACTGGCTATAATGTCCTTCAAACCGAAACACAACAGTGCATGCACACTGCTGCTTGGCGGTAGAAATAGACATTGCGGTGGTACCCACCCAGACGGACTCTCACATATGAGAGACCTACCACCAGTCCATCACCACCACAATGGTACCACCGCAATGTCTATTTCTACCACCAAGCAACAGTGTGCATGCACTGATGTGTTTCGGTTTGAAGGACATTGTAGCCAGTATAACTACTATATATAACTACTGGACATAATGAGACTTAACATCTTATGTCTCAGGATGACGAGCGCAGTGGAATGCCACATAGTACTTTGTAAGTCAAGGTGCTGGATGGTGTTGCTATTGTTTATGGGTGGTCGTATTGCTTACCATCAGGCGAACGGATGCCCGTCTCGTCATTCAATTCTATAAAAAATAAATAAAAAAACGTCACTGAAAAAGAGACGGGTCACGTCGGTCACGATAACTTGTCTATGAAAACCGTCAACGAACAATCGGGCACAATCGCTTACTTCAAAGCAAGTGTATTCACTTTCATTTGCCAAGACAAAAAAAAGCTAAAATCAAACGACTAAATGTAGATAAAGTTTTATTTTATTTAGCAACAGTCCCCGACGGAGTCCACCTACGAAATCTTCGCTTTGGCTTACTTAAAACAATTTCCTGCTATCAAAGTTGAACGAGTAGTTTTTAGTTGTTCGCGTCACGTAGGCCCGTCCCTTGAGTTGTTTGCTGTTAGTGACGCTGTAAGCGAATTTACTGCCAGTTTTAGTGCCGCTAAAATGTTTTAATTTGACGTTAAGTTCTCAATCAGGATTACAGTAGTTTTTGAGTCGTGTTTTTATGTTTACATCTGTGAATATTACACTATCTAACATTACCAAATCTTTTCTAGAAGACGAACGAAACATTCCAGAGTCAGAGATTTTCATACGCATAGACACGGTTACTATGATACCGATTATAACCAGCGATAGTTTCATCCACATTGTGTTGTAAACTTTAATTGCATCCATCTATTAGTAGACTGCGTACTTTTCATTATTTGTATATTTCATGAATAGACAATAACCGTATAACTTCGCTTGCAAAAACCTCTAAAATCTACTATTAGACAAATTATATTTTACGGGCAAAGTGATAACGATATTAGGATTTCCTGCTCCATATCAGCCCGGAGTCTAAACTTTTTACCTGATATGGCGATAGGATCGCTCTCTATCACATTGTGGGACGGAAACACATTGCGAAAAGTGAGTACCCTTGCACCTCTGTGTACCCTTTATGGGATAAAAGAATTATTCTACAATAAAATATCGAATCCACGCGCTAAATAGATTTTTCGAATGTTGCACTATTTATACTCTACAGTCTACACTAAAACAAAACGCCGTACGTTTCGTAGCTCGATCTTAGCCCCTCTGTGCGACGCTTGCGATCCCGGGAGACCGGCGGCGTCCACCGATCACGTCCCGGCACATACTCTGTTTATTGTTACCTAATACATATGTTATTATAATACGCTATTGGGTAGATGTCGCGTGAATTCAGGAGAATACTTTATAAAATAAAATAAAATAAAAAATAAAATACTTTATTCATCACGTAGGCGAACATAGTTGCACTTATGATAAGTCAAGATACATTAAATTGATTATATTAATAATTATTATAAATACCAATGGTCACTTATATAACTACCGACATTTTTATTGGGAGTAAATCTATGATAAGAAATAAACAAAAACAAAAAAAAACAGCTCGGGCTGGCAGGAAAGGGGATATAAAAAGGACATCATTTTATTAAAATAATGGGAGGAACGCGTCGCGATCCTCACCGGTGAGGACACTACAGGCCCTAGCCTAGCTAACCTACCAGCCTTTCACTAGCTACCTAAGCGATGACGACCCGAAGAAGAAAGGTAGAAAGAAACTCCGGGCTTACTTTTTTGTCATCAATTGTTCATTGTTTCTTTCTCTTTTTTTTTTTTTTTCAATTCTTTTGTGCTGTGTACAAAGTCAGATTAGTTATATAAGCTAATGCACGCACATCACCGTTGAAATAAGATAAAATCCAAATGAAGGGATTTAGGGAATTTAATTAGTAGTGCCATACCTATGAATTGACGATTGACGAAGGATTTCTAATAATTTAGTCTTAGGTACATATCTCTCTGTTCCTGACTATTCATTCCACATGATGGTGGGGTCCGCCGTTTTCACCTTTTTCTTTCATTTCACCGTATCTCTGACGTCGTCATCGGAAACATTGCAAGCTACCAAATCGTGTTGCAACACATTTGTCCATGAAGTTTTTGGTCTCCCCCTTGGACTTTTTCCGGAAATGGAGTCTTAGTTACATGACTGGATCAAATTCTATAGACATATTTTGTGTGTAGAAAATATTAAACCATCTACTTTATAGGCCTAACTAATATTTGAGTTTACAGCCCTCGAATTTTGATGCAAGAAGCAGCATTTTTGTCGTCAAATCAATAAGAGCACTATATAGTTCGGAGAACGAAGATAGATTTATAAATTCGAAGTGTAGTTATTTATATCAGCTATTACTAGCTTCTATTCGCAGACCCTCGCGCCTTAAGTAACTTATAGCACTCGAGAATAATCCAGCTCTCTATTAATAACAAAAATAGATTCCGAGTAGTATGTAGTACATCAAATAATTTTAGAATCAAAGTAAACACCTAAAAGTAAAAGGTTAATATATCACTGCTGACATTTCTCACGAAGCTCATGTTATGAGCCCTCATTCATTACATTAATATCCCTTTTATGTAAGATGAATTGAATTTGTTCGTAAAACGTTTAACAAAAGCAAGTGAGGCAAACAACCAAGCACTTAAGACAAAATGCAAGTCAGCCGCCAACTAACCCGCAACAAATGGAAGGCGCCGGCTCCAGCGACCCCAATGTGAGACTACCTGGGTAAAGGGTAGAGCACAATAGTGCTTCTTTGTTTTGTTTTGTAATACGACAAATGTTAAAAGATAAATTGATTTTTTATTGGTAGCATTATAGTAGGTAGATGAGAAAAAGTATTCATGAAGATGGATTAGTAGACAATATTGGTTTAGGTTTACGTATCTGAACGACGATAAAATCAAGGTCATTTGACAATAAGGTTACAACTAATTTTCTTTAGGCCGGAACAAAGCACTGGATAAAGATCTACTTGACGACAGAAATAGTTAAAGCGATAGTAAACACTCCAACGGACTCTTGAATATGAGAGAATATTAATATTGTTATTAATCCCTAACGCAAAAATAAGGGGGCTATAAGTTTAAGGTATGTATCTGTATCATGTCTGTCTCGTTGCATCGAAGGTCCTGAACGAATAGATTTTGACGCAGTGTTTTTTGCTTAAAGACTGATGCGATCGAGATGGTTCTTATTTGTTATCAACTATGACTTATCATCTGGTGATTAAGTTGCTTTACTGTTCCTACATCTACCTAGCTACTTATACTATTGAGCCTCACTTCATCATCATCAGCCACATGTAGCCCACTACTGAACAGAGGCCTTCCCTAAAAAGCAAGTGTGTTTTGACAGGTCCCATACGGTTCTATCAAATCTTACTCATCTCATTAATTATCCTCAGCTCTCAAATCAAATCTACTTATTTTCTATTCATATTATAATTACGACATGCCATCATAGTTTCAAGTTCGATTTTAAGCTATTCCTGTTTAAAAATAATAGGTGAAGAGGACTCAGTGTAAACGCTGCCTTACGGCGCCCGCAATGATAGATCACGGAAGGAAACACATGCCCTGGATGGTGATGGAAGGTAAACCTGCATCACACATCTTTTCACTGAACATACGGTCTTGAGAAGTGTTAAGGCTCGAGTAGAGGTTCTTTCATTCCATTCCATTTTCATGTGTTAGGTTTAACGTAATGTGAGGACTTCTTGGCATTCTCATTATAAACTGACTAGACTTCCGCCCGCGTCAATGTGTTTTTCCGGGATAAAAGTCCCGCTTTATATTTCCCCGAGATAAAAAGTAGTCTATGTTACTTGCTGATAATGTAGCTTTTTATTGGTGAAAGAATTTTTCAAATTGGTGCAGTAGTTTTGGAGCCTATTCAATGCAAACAAACAATCTAGTCTTTCCTCTTCATAATATTAGTATAGATGTTATTGTCAGCTTAAATGTGAACGAATGAAAATTTCCAACGCTCTGTTAGCCCAGTTTGGAGAAATTAGAATTTTGGAGAAGTGTGTAGACTTACAAGAATACGATGTAATAAATATAAATTCTAAAGAATAGATTAAATCGTTGTTAGTTCGGGAACTTTTTTAACCACGTAGTAAAACACGCGCACTATTTAATACTCATAAGTCTTTTACAATAGGCATGTAATAGGCCTAAATATTGTGGTAAATGGATTGTGATAATTAGGCTCTAATAACTACGAATGAGGATTAGCATTTGTAAGGCATCATTCAGTTGTCAACTTAGTATCAATTTTAGGTACACTGATTGAGGCTTTATTACCACGTAATTCAATTTTCCATGCTTGGTAAATAGTAGCAGCTTAAACTACTTAAACTGTAACAGTTAAAGTAACAACTAAAGTCAAAGCGATAGGATATGTCAAAAGAAACGTCACGTGATGATCATCATAGTTACAACACAAAAATATCCCCATAGCTAGCAACATACATGCAAGAAGTCATGTCGATCAGTTTGAAACGTGAACGGGGGTACGTGTACAGCCGCGTGTCAAAGCTAGTTGCCTGGTCATACTGATAGAGGCGGGGCAGTCGATAGCGCTTGATTTACACCCGACTGAGTGATGCATGGAACACGGCGCTTACTGTAACCGCCATACATAATCGTTATTATATATGGCGAGAGGTCTGCAATAACTTGCTTCCTCTAATCACTGATGTTAAGGCCTCGCGCAGACGCCATCATTGTTTCCAAGAAGCATAATACTATGAAACTGACCCTGGCTAAAGATGGCATCCAGGACATGATCTATCCGTATTCCTTTTATTTTATTCCTTTAATTTACACGTGGTTAGCTATCAAATACCCAAACACCTTCACATTTCCTTTTTTTTCCTAACTGGCTCCGACCCCACATCTACACATTTTTTTATTCAATGTCTCTTCATTTAATTGTATTAAACTTATAAAAAAAACATGAACAGTCTAATAACATACCTTAATTCCTTTCCTGAAACAATAACTCATCCACAATGCAGTAAATAACATTTAGAGCAAAAACAACCGCCAAAAATAATGCAATTACACACAGAGTCATCAATCGAAAGGGGGTAGGGAGGGAGCGACGACGGACCTCGCAATTTGTCATCGGCCCCGATGACAGACGGACGGACGATTTTCATGATTTATTAAATGCATAGCTCTGACGTATTGCATTCTGCCCACGCTGGCGGATTATTCTGTCGCAATGAATATTAATTTACTCGATAGGATCGAGTGTAGTATTTTATTCAAGTTGTCGACGAACAAGTTACTCGCGTGGTGAAAGTAATCTTTATATCAACAGATGAAAGACACGAAAAACTTTGTTATCCTTTCCTATTACTACCGTAGTACTAATTTATATTCTGTGTTATATTCTGTATGGAACTGAATGTACAAAATTCCAGGCTGTAAAAGTGCGATGTCAGTCAGATTGTATTGAGAGTTTACTACGTAAAAGCTGGAGATAAATGAGACTAACCTAAGAATCTTCCACCCACACCATTTCCGACACTCTAAACTGTAACCCCCAATAACTTCAACCCTCACAAATTAACTGAACACACGCATTCCTAGAACCTCGAATACGACTTCAGTTTAATAGCGGCATTCTGAATCTGGCTGCGGGTGGTTTATGCAAATGTACAGGACCACCTTGTGGATTCCACCGAGTGTTTCTATTGCCGTCTGTTAGTGCGCTGCAATTTTTCACTTTTGGACAGAGGTTGAAGTTCACGCTGATCTTGTTACGATTTTCTATCGGGTTAATCTATGGTAAGAGCGTAGATGAGTCTTGGATCATTTGTTTGTAGGTACTGCAACTGTTATAAAACCCGTTATTTTTTTCTTTTAAAGTTTACCTACTACTAATATAACTGTGACTAGTTATTCAAATTTTTTTTTTGTTTATACCAGCACGGCAAAGTGTCTCACTGCATCTGATGACAAATGGAGTATTGGTCAGTTACGATATCGATTCATGAGAGGTTTATAAGTCGCGAGCTTCTCGGATTTACATAAGCTGATCCCGGAACCCTACAAGTTTACCTCTGCTATTCTGACGAGCTTAGCATCTTGTGTACAGTCGAAGAAGTGTATGCTCGACCACCTAGTACTGGTGGTAAGTCTCACATATATAAGAGTCCGTCTGGGTGGGTATACTGCAATGTCTATTTCTACCGCCAAGCAGCAGTGTGCATGCACTGTTGTATTTCGATTTGAAGGACATTGTAGCCAGTGTAACTACTGGACATAATGTGACTTAACATCTTATGTCTCAGGATGACGAGCGCAGTGGAATGCCACACAGTGCTTTGTAATGCAAAGTGCTGGATGGTGTTGCTACTCGTTTTATGGGTTGTCGTATCGCTTACCATCAGGCGAACAGCAAGCTCGTCTCGTCATTCAATGCAATAATAAAAAACCTTAAGGTTCTAAATAAGCCGCTTGCGCGTCACCTGTCAGTAACATGTAACATACAACTAAAGTAAACAATGAGAGATATCTGCTGTTTCGTTTGTACATCTCCGATATGATCACACCTACTCGGTAAAGTGTGAAAAATGGGCGATTATGTTGAGAAAGTGTACTAGCACCAAATTGGGTGATTGTACGTTGGTTGCTTTCCTGGTCGATACAAAATATCTCCTACCACCAGCAGAAATCTTTAACTACTATTCGCTCACCGAAGCCAAGGAATCCATCCAAAACAAAGTAATTGATCATACACAATGACAATAATGATACCATAAGCGTTTGACACCTCTTTTCTAAAGACGGCCTCGGTGGCATTGTTGTATTGCGTACGTCGCACGACTACCGCTGAGGTTCCAGGTTTGAATCCCAGGTCGGGGAGTCATATTGGGTTTTACTACTCAATATCAGTCCAGAGTCTGTAATTTGAGCCCGATATGACAATAAGCTCGCCCTCTATCACATCATACGGAACACACGTGGCGAAAATTTGGTGCCCTGGTTGCACCTCTGCTTACCACTTCAGATATAAAAGGGTTATAAGCGACAAGACTTGTGTTCGCTGGGATAAAAAGTAGCCTATATTACTCGCTGATAATGTAGCTTTATATTGGGGATTTATTTTTTTAAATAGATCTAGTATTTTGTGAGTTTATTCGTTACAAACATAAATACAAATCTTTCCTCTTTATAATATTAGTAGAGATAGGTGCACTTACAACCGGAAGGTCGGAATAAACACCAGCGGACTCCCGGTTAAATATGCAGAAGGCCGGTTAGCAGTCCACAATGACTGTAATCAAATGTCAACACGCTCCACAAAGAGGTAATGTCGCCCAGTATAAGGCGCCGCGCAGAATGTGAGTTTAAACTGCTTTGTGCTATGATTATGACGTAATATCCATGGCGGCGTCCGTTTCGCATATTTGTATAATAAATAAAAAAAATGAAAACTTTAAGTTGAAATTAAAAAAGTATTTCATAATTTCATGATCTAAACCAACATTTTCATGTTGCTTTTTGCCTAAACTATCTTATTGGTATATTTTCAGTTATTTTCTGACACACAGTAGAATACCCTTTTATATTAAAAAGGCATATTGAGAGATCTTGGCTTTCTTGATCGTGGCTTGCTCGATTCTGTTTTGTATTTCTGCCGTTAGTCTAAACCAAAAGCCACTATAATGAACATTATACAGTGAAACCTGGTTAAATGCGACCTGGATAAGTGAGAAACCTCTATTATTGAGAATTCCAATAAAGTCCCGGGACTTTGTCATCGAATTACCTCTGTTAATGGGACTTTTCAAACCTGGTTAAATTAGATTAGACTTCTAGGAATTGGGACTCAGTATCTCAATTCCCTGTATAAGTGAGACATTTTATCAGGTTTCGACACGTTTACATACCTACACTTAATTCAAAACACCAAAAATACGCATTTTTATTGACATTTCCAACTCTTAATGGAATAACGGTACATTTCGACCTCTATGAGCGGGGGCCTCTGTAAACGAGACAACTATAATTTTAAACCTGTCTAATTGGGAAACTGGATAAATGAAAACCTCCTTAAATGGTACAAAATCTTTGGTCCCTTGAGATCCCAATTACCCAGGTTTCACTGTACTAGAGTATTTCTCAATATAACGTAACGACAAGATTTTTACGAAAATTTCTGTTGTTTCAACCATAAAAAGAATAGATGAGACAGAAAATTTCGTGATAACCTTTTTGGTAAAAACCTCTTCGTTACGTACATTTATTTTGAAAAATACTCACATCACATCATGTCCGAGGCTTTTTTTTTTGTCACACGGAGAAAGTACTTTACTACTATCGCCCAGCCTTCGTGGGAGGCAGTTATGTTGGGTTCACCGTGCGTTACGACCCGGCGTTGAGCCGCCCGGGCAGATGGAAAACATCGAGGACGGCCGGGCCAAGTCCCTAACACTATATACACCCTACACACGGCATACCTACTAAAACTCCGCGGTGGCCATCTGCGGCGCATTAGGCACGGCTCCGGGCTTCCTCTGACGTAAGTGTCTAAGTTATCGTCCGCAACCACCCCTGCGCGACGCCGCCTAATGCAGCTCGACTCCAGTTGTGGGGGGGGAGGGGCTCAGAGACGCTCTCGGCGTCAACGGCAGCGTGAGACCTACCTGCCACGCAGCCGTCCATCAATCATGCCCGAACCTGCTAAAAACATACACCTGAAGCAATGCGCAAAGTATAATACCTTAACAGATTGTCCATATGAATAAACTGGACGGCGGACAGGCGGTTGGTTAAATAATGCACGAGCTAAAGGCTTTCACAATGACTGTAATGGAATGTCAACACGCGCCAACCCGGATAACGGAAATCGTAACGGAGTAACGAAGTTTGGATCCGGCAAAAAAAAATCGATGGGTGATACGCTAATTGACTTAAGCAACATTTTTGCAATATTAGGTTCTTTATTTATTTATTTACAACATGGAAAACTTATACTAGAACTACAGCTAATAATTATACTAGGAATAGCAACAATTTAGATGACTTTTTAGGCACAAAATTGTATTAGTCGGCAGTAAAACTAACAAAAGCAAGGAGACAGAAGAACATTATTAACGAAAGAAGTCAGAGCTGAAACACCTCAATGTTATAAAATGATTTTTTTGAATAAGTGTCTTTTTCGCTTATATTATAAGAATATAATAGTCTTCACAGTCATTATTTTGTTATCTAGTGCAGTAGAGTCACTTTGCCGTGGCTGTATAAAACTTGTACAAGCGTGTCAAATTGGGTAGGTTACTATTGTAACCCGTTTTATAAATTGTCATGTAATCTTGCAAAAAGAACGAAAATTCCTGACGATTTTAGTATAGTACAAACAAGCGGAATATTCCATAAAATACTTGTAAAGAAGACCATCTTTTATATGTAAAGTTACGACTTAAATATAAAGAGCGGCGCAAGCAAGTTTTTACCACTGATCCGAAACCAAAGATATTTCGTACAATTAGTAAAATTGCCACAATTCTAAAATCTACCTCTCTTTTCCTATACCCATACCTATTGTCAAATATCAGTAACCCACTGTTACCTGTATACTTGCTTGTAAAACGAATTACAACTGCTTACTACGAAGTAGTGGTTACTTCGGCATTATGGTATAAAGATATACGGCCTTAATTAAAAAAACGTTTGAAATGTATCCAGTCTGCCGCAACAGGCCGCATTATGCCAATCAACGTAACAAAAAATACAATACTTTTACGTGCTTTCTAGGTTTAAAAAGTGAGTGCCCCTGAATAACACAAAAGCATTGTAGAAATGAAACCTAAGTCATAAATTAAAAAAATATACGCTGATACTACATTTGAAACTTCGCCAAAGCCCCTACTACGTGGTGTCGCATAATATAGCGAATTAGCATCATTCTGAATACTGCAGTAATAAAATATAATCCCCTCTTGAAGGAATAAATGTATGGATTCGATTCTCAGACCGAACAATGAGAGAAAAATGTTCACAACCCCATTTAAAGGGGAACTTGCCTAAAAAATATTATTCGAATCAATTCGAATACACAAAGTCAATATTTAATTGCTCTCTCTAGGAGTCGACCCTAAAGCCTTCCACGTCACGACTAAGCTGAAAGATATTTTTCTTACCTACCCTTATCCCACTTCCACGTGGGGTCGACGCAACACAATTTACCCATATATTACAGATATCACTGCTTAATGATGCAAATTAAATAAAACTTAGCACAAAAACCCATAGTAATCGCGCACAGAGAGAAATCAAACCTCACGCAACAAATATTGTCGAATCCGACACATAACGGTATCCCACAACACGGCCCAATTCCTAAACATTATTCAAACCATTCTCAATGCAATTTTCAGTAAGTATTAGAGAAACACCAAAAGCTGAACTTGAAACTATGAAGCACTGCGTGGCACTGCACTACGTCGTAATACTGAGATGTTTAGTCACATAATGCCCATTAATTCCAGTGGCCACGATGTCCGACCCAGAACACAAAAATACGAACCTACTCAGGAGCAGACTCAGGAGTGGACTAGTAGGAAAGACTAATTGTACCAGGGTACAATTAGTCTTTGCGGTATTGCCTTTCCATGTGGAACCTACCTAGTAATAACAAGGATGCTTTTAGCTTTATAAAAGTAGCAGCCAATTAAATTAATTGCATATTCACGACTAGGCAAATCATCAAACTAAATAAAGCACGTTACACCACAGACGCGGCAAATTCCAAGTAAATTGAACTAAGACAATCCACCGAGCCTCGAACAGTTCAAAGGCACAAAATTGTAATTCAATTCGCATTACCCAATTAATTAGACGCAATTATGTTGGTCTGTTTGGTAACGTTTGATCGTCAAATCGTGTTGTACAAACAACATTTTGTTTCATCTATGTATAGATTTGATGGGTCGAAACTAGAATCTCTCGGAATTCTGTTTAATCTGTGACATTTAGGGGTTAAGCCGTCATGTCGAAATATACTTTGCTGGTTACTTCAATAATTTTAACTACTGAAAATTTCATAATAGTGTTGTAATGCAAAAAATTTACAGTAATACAACTAAGCCACCGAGGCAGTCGACATTGCCGAGTAATCGAGGTATGACACTGCTTTCCGGGTTTGAATACCGGGTCAGGTAAAGTGATATTTGGTTTTTCTGCTCAGTATCAGGCCAGAGTCTAGAATTTATGCCTAATATTGTGTAAGACTCGCCCCCTATCATAACATGGGACGCAGTAAAAAGGCGAAAAGTGTATACTTCGGTTACACCTCTGCCTACCCCTTCAGGGATGAAGACATGATCTGTATTTGTTTTTATAAGTTGACAGCATCTGCGAATTGACCTACCACTTAAAATAAAAAGTGCGAAAATGTGGAGCCCACAATAATAACCATACTAAATCCAAAAATAATCGTTAATTCTGATATTATATTGCTAATGGGAAGGTTTCAGATGTATTTGTAGTCGACTGAATACTGACCAGTTCTCATGCTGATAGCAATGTAAGTAGGTAGCTGATTCCGAGGAGTTACGTTCTGGTGTCAATCTATGTTCTCTAAGGAAAACCGATATAATTATACCGAACTTTGAAAAATATCATATTTTTTAGGCTATTTTATTTTTATTTGAAATAGGTACAGCCACATCATATACATTAAATAATACAACAATCAATCTTAATCTAATACAATTCTGATATATATGAAATTCCGGCGTACACAACATTCCCCATAAGGTACAAAAAAATAGATTAAACAAAACTATATGGTATTAACTATATGGTTATGAGTACAATAAAATTATAATATATATTCTAGGTACTATCATACTATTCAGTATTCTGTGGTACACTTTGCAGTGAATAAAACATTTTGTTCGCATCATACCAATACAATATTTAAATAATAGCACTAAAAATATAACTTAATCATTCAAGTAAAATTCATACCGTTAAATAAAATAAAGCATACATACATACACTAACGCCTTTTATCCCCGAAGGGGTAGGCAGAGGCGCAACTAATGCAGCCACTTTTCGCCAATTTCCGTCCCATGATTGCTATATCGGGCATAAATTCCAGACTCCGGGATAAAATAAAGCAACAATATAAGACAATACCAATATACTCAAGTTCAAAACAGAAACGAAAAGACAGCAAACAAATAAAAACCCGCTTAGAGGTACAAGGGAATGCAATCAAAAAATCAAAAGTACCCGTAAAGAACCCTGAATAATATATAGAGGTACGGGATAGAGGGGAGCGTGTTGGCACCCGCCTTCCATCAGAACTCAGAACGTCAAAAAGCTGGATTGAGGTCACTTTAATATAATAAATAAATATTTAATGTTTCGTTATTGTTGTCAATATGAATTGTGTCGGACAATGGATTGCAAAATAAACATAGTTAGAACCACATCTGTATATGTAGTTGGAGTAACTTGTGCACACACGCTTTGCTATTTCTGTCCCATGATGTGATAGCGGCCAGTCTATAACACCATCGAACATAAATTCCTATATCAGGCATTGTGTGATAATTGAATACGGAAAAAACTACTTACTTTAAAGTCGAAGCACCTAACGAGGTTCTCATCCTAACTACACTGCCATCAACTCCATAACCAAGTGAAGATTTCTTTTTAACTTCCCAAAATCAGTAGAGATTATTAAAAACATTTTTTAAATGCAAAGTTCTTGTCAAAGTCCAGACTTATATAGGTACTTCTTCGCTTGCTCCTTTCATATTTTTTTTATAAATTTTCTTCACAATGTGCACTTCAACCTCTGGAATAAAAACAGAGGCTCGTAACACATGAGAAGAAGGCACTAATATTTACAAGTTACCTCTGCTATTGTTGTATATTTGATGACATTGCTCGTGTGAGCACAACGGAACCCTCCCTTAAGACGCTAGTTCACAATGAAAGAAAAAGAATACGTGTTTATTTCTCTCAGTTCCTTTTTTATTCAATTGTTTGTTTTCACAGGTGAATGACATGCAAGTATGGTGGTAAATGGCTGGATTATAGGCATGTCACGTAAGTCAGACACGTGACGAAGTAATTATACTGTCTTTTCAACGGGATCACAATTATTTCACACTGCTGCTTGTTGATGGAAATAGGCAAAGCGCAAGAGTATTGTCTTCAGGGTGAATTCCGGATTTCGAACTTATCTATACTACTATTATAAAGAGGAAAGGTTTGATTTTTGTTTGTTTGTTTGTAATGCATAAACTCAAAAACTACTGGACCGACTTTGAAAATTCTTTCACTAATAGGAAGCTACATTACTTTTGAGTGCTATAGGCTACTTTTTATCCCGGGAAAATATTTTTATCCCGGAAAACCTTTTTTACGCGGGCGGAGCCGCGAGCAAAAGACTAGTGTGTAATAATTGCAAAGTATAGTGATTAATTTATGTCAAATACTTCAATATTCTGCTAGTTGTAAAGTCAGCAGCATAAATAGCTGAACAAATTCCAAATTTCAAATTGCCTACATACTTTTGTGTTCTTACTAATCTTATTTTCTCTACACAAAAATAAAATAAAAGTGATTTACTTTAATTCAAACGAAGAAAACATTTTTTTCAGTTTAACTTAACTCGTATATAAGCGATTTCAAATTTTGATTTTGTACAGATACTTATGCTGCTGACTGTACAGTTTACAAATTATGTTTACCAATCGAGGTAAAGATATCTCGACTTTCATTTTTTTTAATACCTTGACATGACATATTATTGATCGCTATTTTCTCTGAACCAATATAAAGATCACTTTTCAAAAGTAAATATTTTTTATTGCACACAAAAATTCAATCAGTTTCATACTAGTTTAGGTTTAACATTTCATCTATTTGAAGATACTTTCAATTATTTATTCCCACACGCCTATACCTGAAATATTTGAAAATAAATTGGATTTAAATTGCCCGTCTCTATTTACATGGAGCCTTTTTTGTATTCATAAGTCATTTAAATAACGGCATGCGTTTGTGAATAGTTAAAAATGCATTGAAAATGTTTGGAACAGGCTATTCGCAATAGATGAAAGAAAAAAGTACTCGATATGTTTATAAATAAAATGAAATTTAGATCATACATCTTTATTCAATTTTCGTATGAGAATACATAGATCAATATACATTATAGGTGTATTTATTCGTGTTAACTACAAATTGGAATGGGGTAAGTGTAGATACAAGAAGAAGAATAAGAAGATAATGTGCATTGGTGTATCATCAATAAAAGAAGCAATTATATATAAGAAAATAAGCTCCAATAAGTGGACGATAGCCTTATTCCCAACTCTAGAACCTCTGGCTTTTCGAAATTACGTGTATATTATTTATCAATTAATTATCGTTCGCTTTAACGGTGAAGGGAAACATCGTGAGGAAACCTACATAGCTGAGTATTCTCCATAAAAATCTCGAGAGTTTGTGAAGTCTGCCAACCCCACTAGGCCAGCGTGGTGGACTAAGGCTTAACCCTTACTACTGAATGACGAAACGAGTATGCCACTCGCCTGCTCGCTGATGGTAAGCGATACGACCACCCACAAACAGTAACAACACCATACAGAACTTAATTACAAAGTACTGCGTGGCACTCCATTGCGCTCGTCACTCTGATACATAAGTCTCATAATGCCCAGTAATTACGCTGGCTATAATATCCTTCAAAACGGAACACAACAGTGCACGAACACTGCTGCTTAGCGATAGAAATGTAGCCAAGATGCCTTTCTCATAATAGAAAACAAAAAATGTATGGAAATAATCTAACGATAAGTATATCGCTAGAATACGTCATTCTCATACATAATGTAGCGTTAACGATTGTAGAAAGACGTCTTGATAACTGCCCTACAATTGTGACAACGTCGATAAGTCCGGTTCGTCTCTGTATATCCGTGTTGGGAAATTTGTCTCGGAGAGAAATTACTAAGTTTGTTCACTCACACACTCACATGGCTCTCTGGGTGACTTGGAATTTGTCGATAAGCTGTTGTGTGAGCGTTCAAGTCTCGGCCCCATATACCAACCAGCGCGGCGAGGAGACATTGGTCGAAAGCTCTACGCTTCAGGTTAATGGGTATGTCTCCTTTAAAGTTTAAACACTTCGGATTAACGACCTTTACCGGAACAAAAAATTACTCGTAAATTAATCTCGCGCATTGTCCATCCGTGAGACAGATTTCATCCAATGCCAGGTTTCTGCGTTTAAATCTAACAAACATCCAAAGATTGAATTCCTATCTTTTGAAATATTAGTAACAGTAAGATCCATACGGCGATGGCTTTTCCTCTTTATTTATTTCACGCCAAAAATTAAATTCAGCAACCATTACCAAATTTTCAGAAATAACAAAGTGTGGAACTTTTTCATAAAGCTACTGTTGACAAAGCAATGAATACAGGGTTTTTTATTTTCTTGTGTCCTAGGTGGCCGAAGCTAAGGGTGCCTTGCTATAGATAATAAACATACACGATAATGGGAGAAGACTTGATTCTTTGTTATAATTTAATGAAATACAATTACTATGTGTTTTTATTATTTATTATTATTATTATGTGTGTAAGTTATTACTGAAAATACAACAATTAACAAAAAGGAGGCAATTCTGTGTTGTAGACAATTCTAGTGAACATTTGTAATATTTTATTCTAGCACGACAAAGTGGCTGCACTGCACCTGATGGTAAGTGCGATGCCGTCGAGATAGACTGTCGAATGACAACAGATGGCTATCTCGTGCCATTCGACACAATCATAGCCGGCCTGCTGAGCTGGTTCTTCACGCTACGGCGAAAGGACCCAGGATTATAGGAAGGAGGGAACATATAGGGCAAACTATTCCAAACCCTACTGGTGCGGCAAAGAAAAGAGTCGGCGAACCTATTCATTCAGGTCGTGATAGTTATAACCCTCAAGCTGTGGATTCGCATGCTAGCGCGCCTTGTTCTGCTGAGTAAACGAGAGGAGGGGATCAGATCGAACAATTCCTCAGAGCATTTCCCATGATACAGACGATAGAACACGGTTAGAGAAACGACATCCCTCCGCAACTGTAGCGACTCTAAGTTGCTCGTCACGTCTGCATCATTCACAATGCAGATGGCCCGTCGCTGCAATCCATCCAAGGCATCAAGCATGTATACCTAATACTTTATTCATATTGAATTCACATACATATTATTGTAATTTCACAAATATAAGCTGATGTTAAATTATTAAGCTGCTATGTAGATAATTAACTAAATAACTACACAGTCTTTTAGAAAATTGTTAGCTATAGCACTTAACATTTTAGCATAGCATAGCTTCAAGCGTGCAGAGAAATGCGAACTTTTTAACTGTTGTTTCTCTAAGGAAACGAAGGGCTATTTAAAAGTAAATTCGCAATAACAGTCGGTTTCAATTGTGTGATGTGCAAACAGGGCTTCGTGTTATGTCGAGGAAACTTTCCCAGAAATTCTCATTTTTTTAAATGCTGAGAAATAACACATTTTTAAAAATAAATATAGCGTTTGTTATGTGACGACGTATTTGCCAGTGTTGAATTTCTAGGATGGACATAAAAATATATTTATCAAATTCGAAAATAGACCAATAATCGACTCGTACATATGTATGTACGAGTCGATTATTGGTCATACATATAATAATATAATCATAATTAAGGCAAAAGTACTTAATAGTAATTTTGACTATATATTACTGCCTCTGAAAGAATTGGTCGTATAATATGATAAAAATATTGAAATATAGACCATTGATATTCCTTTGGGAATTTGGCATTTCCTTTCCCCGCAGCGTCAATTAAATTGTTCCAAAGACCGCTTTGAGTTGTCTCGTTTTAAACCATTAATTAATATAGCCCGGTCTGCAATTATTGCGTATAAAGTAAACAAAAGAGTTCTTTTTTTTATTCCACATGTCGCTACCACCCGCGTCACTTAGCGCAACAAACACGGTAGCTTTAATGAAAAGACGTTTAATATTATAGCACGATATATAGATAATTTCATCCACGATGACGCGTGCTACCAATATTTAAGCGCGGATTTCGCGGATTAAGGAGCCTTTAATTTCTTCATTGTAGTATGCGTGTACTACGATAATTCAAGCACTCGGCACCAAGCAGCGACTATCTGCCTTAGTACATACTTGCTTTCTTCGGACACGTTCCTAGGCGAGGTGGCCAGTCCATAGAACGTCTTGTCATCCAGGCCAAGGTTGAAGGCACTCGACCGCGAGGAAGGACACCCATACGCTAGACCGATCAAGTTAAATCTGCCGTGGACCGTCCCGTACATGAGTGCACCAGAATAACATCTAACAGAGATGTGGCGAGAGATCGTAGGACGCATAAAATCTGCTCCGAAAACACTACATGACGACCACAACCACTCTGTCAAGAGTGTTACGACTAAGAAGAAGAAGTATGCGTGTGCCCTCATATGTATTTACCATACCATACCAGCCCTGTATTATATACTGCCCACTGCTGAGCACGGGCCTCCTCTACAATTGAGAGGGTATTAGGCCTTAGTCCACCACGCTGGCCCAGTGCGGGTTGGCAGACTTCACATACCTTTGAAATTCCTATATTAAACTTCTCAGATATGCAGGTTTCCTCACGATGATTTCCTTCACCGTTAAAGCGAGCGATAATTCACAAAGAATACACACATAACTTTTTTTTAGAAAAGTCAGAGGTGTGTGCCTTTGGGTTTTGAACCTGCGGACATTCGTCTCGGCAGTCCGTTCCACTCCCAACTAGGCTATCGCCGCTTCCGCTTCATATGTATTTAGCGTATCTTTACTGAAGTAAAGCACAAGCGGAAAATTACCCATTTGGACTGTAAACGATCAAGAAAATTAGTGGATGAGTTTATCTATATTTCAGTACATCTTTCCATATAAATCGTCAGGACACACGAGAGTTATAATGTATATTTTTAAATCTTCATTATACACGCAGAGCGATACCAAAATATCAGATTTTAGAATGGATTTAGGATAAAAATCTAAGTTTCATTACAAAAATATTAAGTTAATGGTGTAAATTATTCAATATACCTCACCGTTATTCCCTATTCACCATTGGAACTCTGGTCACCCCAGTTTACGGTACATTATATAAAATCTTTGTTTACATTTTGTCGAAAGCTCGTTGGCGCTTACTATAGGACCTAATGCCCTCTGGCAGTTTAATAGATTGGTTAAGAGATCCGTCAAATTAATAGCCACGATTTTGAACTTAGTAGGCCCGTTTTAATTAGTGTTATTTTTTTCAATCTCACTTTATTGTATTTTCTGGTAATTTAGCCGATTTGTTTCGTTTGAAATGTCGGGGGAAATAATTATGGTCATTTAAAAATCCGCCTCGGTGGCATAGTTATGTTGCGTGCGCCTTGGGTGCGAATCCCGGGTCGGGAAAAATGATAGTGGGTTTTTCTGCTCGGTATCAGCCTGGAGTCTGGAACTTGTGCCTGTTATGGCGATAAGCTTGGACACATGACGGAAATTGGATGCCTTGGTTGTATAATACCTCTGCCTGGTATAAAGATGTGATATTGTGTGTGTATGTGCCTGTGCGTGAGTGAATCTGTGCGTATTAAAAATATGCCTAGATCGACCGCACAATCTGAGATACTCTGCTTTTAAAGTCGTTAATTACAAAAAACAAACCGCATACATTATTTCTTAAGTGAAAATCTGCAAACTATTTCAAAACTTATCAGTTTTTTTTATACCTATTCCAAAGATTAAGTGGTCTGTAAGTGGCAGATGTTGAGTACTTATAATTATCCTGAGGTGACCACCAGCTCGGTTCCCAAGCCACTACTACGTAAAACCTAACCTAATCTATTTTTAGCGTGCCAGACCCAGGACCTAAAAAACAAAAACATGTTTTACATTCTATAAACACGTTTACTTCTACACATTTAATAGTAAAAATATATTATTTCAAGTCATAGAGACTAAAAATAAATTAAAAACAAAAGTCATTCATTCGGTCATTCAGTCACTGCATTAAAAAATACACTAATAACAATATCTATTTATATCTGTTCCACCAAGCAACAGAGCACAAGCACTGTTGTATCCCAGTTTGAAGGACAACGTATTGTAATTACTGGGTATTATGAGACTCATCTCCTAATGTCTCAGAGCTTAGAATAATAACACATAGAAACCGTGAACATACACGCTTAGTCAGGCAAGTAAAACTAGGCTAAATTAGCCTAGTAACCAAACATCCCGCGTCAGTGCTCAAGGCCGAATCGTAGCGCTATCAGCTCTCGATATTTTATTTTAAAATGATGGTTTGTGCAATAAACTGATGTCACAGTATCTCGGATAATTTTAAGAAACATTGTAACATAACATTTCACATGCAATTATTACGATTAATCTAATATTTTGACATAAAATAATAGCTAAAGCAAAAACAATAATTCAAAAATTTTATAGACGCCATTATATCAAAATGTTGCCAAAAAAAAAAGAAAATTGATACCCCAAATGTTGATGTTCATATTCTAAAATAAATATATTTCTAAAATTAACTTATTTAATTGGTACCTTTGCATGCTTTGGAATTGTGTTGCCAGTATTATGAAAATAATATTTTTCTGATGAGTTGATTTTAATTGACATTTCAAATTTTAACAAGCTTATATTATTATTTTAAATGAAAATAGTTCTAAAATAAGGACACCTGTATCTTTTCTTTTTTAGAAATTATGAAGTTATCATTTATAATTTTAACTTTATTTTCTTTTTTTCAGCAGACGTAAGAACTAAGCTTCAAATGACGTCAATTATACGGTTGAATGGTGAATAGTGACGCTGCCTTTTTTACTATGATTCGCAAAAAAACCGTAATAAAATAGAACCAGATACATTTGATATTATTGACATAAATAAAGGCATTCATTCATATCATCATCATAAAACTAGAATGGAGGCAAAGGTAAAGGAGGCAAAGGCAAAGGTAAAAATACCGCATTCAACCGTTTAATTCACGTCATCAACGTAATTTGTTTTTAATTTGGTACTGTTTTGGTCATTCTAAGGGATTTATTTTATTATTTTCTATTTCAGATTTTTATCATTATAATTAAGGATAAAGTAATCCCTTACTGTGAACAATAATAATAATTCCATAATTAAATAATCCTAATTAAATAATGACTTAAGGTTTTGGGGAACATCCGATACCACTAGCAACATTATTTGCACCCTTGTGTGCGTGTGGCAGAACGTCAATACGTGAGGCCTACGCCTACATCAATGAGTTTTATGCTTCACACTTGACAGTTTTTTGATATGAAACTATCATTCTTGGCGTTATTATTCTATGTCTCAGAGTAACGAGCGCAGTGTAGAGCCATACAGCGCCTTGTAATTCAAAGTTCTGGAGGGTTCTTCTATTGTTCATGATCATATCATTTAGCATCAAAGCGTCTTATTCGCCTTGATTAAGATGTAGAAAAAAAAATTACTTGAACCAAAAAATACAGCAATTAGAACGCAAAACAACTAAAATTAAACACGTTGAAAACAAACATGGCGGCCAAAATCGAAATTCGAACTCGACAGACTCACAAAAACTTTGCATCGTCACGTCGCTTGTGGCCAGTAATTACATTTTCATAATAAAAAATATTTTAAAGTTCGCTTTGTCAACTTTTATTTACGCGATGTGTTAGCGCGTGTTTGGTTTTTTTATTAGTTGTAGAAAAATCTAAAATGTTTATCTGCGCATTTGATCTGCATTTTTATAGAGCTGCGCTGTTTTTTCATCTATAGTATGACTGACCGAGACTTTGACCCAGAAAATAGTGAATGTATGCAGTTGATTACTCAGAATAATAACAGGTGAACCCAAGTCTCTTCCCTGTTCGTTCTCTTAAGATCAACAGCGTACCTACGCCGTCGACCACGTATGTTATAAGTGTGTCAAGTTTCTATACATATCCGGTTTTTACACACGGCATAATAGGGTAGCTGACTACTTTTTTTAATACATTTATCAAATATGTATACCATCCAAAATCTAACAGAAAAAGATTTTTCTAAATTGGCGCAATAATAAGTAAGTTAGAAAGCTTTGGAATTTGGTAGAAGGGGTAATTGTCAAATAACAGTAATATCAGATTGTGACGTCACCGTCTCTCACCGGCTATAACGCTACCTGCGTACGAGAGATAGCGCGATATCCCCACCACGTCCCTACTTTTGGTCACGACAATATTTGAAATATGGATAATTACTTTATTTTTCAACCAATTTTGATGCTGATTTCACAGAAGAATTTCTTATTCCTATTATTTTCTGTTTTATGTGCAATAATGTACAAAAAAGAACGTAGGAAACTCGAACCCATTCCGCCTATCATCAGGTGCAGGGTATCATTAAGCCGTACAAAAAAAAATCGCATGGGAGAGTATGAAAAGTTGTCTGTCATATTATCCTTAAATTCTGTTATCACATTATAATAATGAAAATGATCCGATTTACATACATACAATCACGCCTTTTTCCCTTTTCGGTTGTCAGCGGAGGTGTCAGTATACTCACATTTCGCTTGTTATGTTAGGGGACGTACCCATACTACATAACCCTTTCAGAGGAGGAGGGGAGATCTTCAAAATACCACGCTTGGTCACAGGAAGAGGAAGGGATGGGGTTTAGGTTTTCGTCACGCGGTCAATATCCTCTAAAGGAAAAATCGCGCTTTTTTTAGTTGTATACAAATATGACGCGCAACGTTCAGCGCTTTTTAAAACACAGGTGGCAACACTGACGCACACGATATGATGGGCCAATTTTTTTTTTATTTAGTTTACAAAACGTTATTGAAAACCGTATTGATGAATTACTACGTGGAAACCAGAGGGGGATGGGGGCGATCTTCTCATACACTACGGATGGTCACCAAGGGAAGGGAGGAGTGTAAAAATTGTCAAAAATGGGTCACGTAGTATGGGTACGTTCCCGTAGGTCCTATGCAATAGAGGGCGAGTCTATTGCCATATACCTGCCTCATTATACTTCTATACCTATATATATCCAAGATGACAGTGACTACTACAGGCGAGCTATGATCTCATTCAAAGGCAAAATTAGTTACCGAATTCCTCCAGTCCGTCCTCCCACGCGTGGGAGAGTCCGCGTGCTCGCTTTGACCAATGCAATTAAAAGTTGCCCACAAAATAACCCCAAACTCGATATGACATGAGAAAGTTTTTATTTACTTGACGAACTATATCCGAGTTACATAAAAGCGGATGTCTTGAACGCGTACAAACTGCGTGATATGTTATTTATAACTAGTTTCTACGCGTGGTTTTGTCCGCGTGGGCTTTATTTATTTATTTATTTTATTTATTTATTTAAATCAGACAACAAGATCCATATTTCTTAAATTAGGTACCTTAAAATATAAAAACAAAACACTGACCAACTTAAACTAAAAAAATTATGCTATAAATAAGTGGGAGAGTGAACAACCAAGCAATGGCGCTGTTTAATTGATCACCCTCTCTACGAGACGCTTTATGATAGGACAGGAAAAATAGAGATAGATATAGTGATTTTATATAGCCCATAAGTCAATCCAGGGCATGGTCTACCTGTATGTCATATTTCATCTAAATCCTGTCAAAGGATTAGCCGTGATAGGCCAACAAACATCTATAACATCTTCGCTGTTTTACATTTATGATATTAGTAGAATTAACTCGCTAGTAAATAGTTCAGTATCTAGTTGGATGCTAACTACTGGACAATTGATATTTCCAATCCTATCCATCTATTGGATAACTTATATTTCCATCTCCACCTTATCTTTCCATTTCATTAATTTCGTTGCGGGTTAAAGACATATTAGGTGTTCCGGGAGACTTGCTGAGGTTCACTGGACGGTGACAAAAATGCTGTAGCAGAATGAAACCACAGCATAAGTAGTCTTTCGTATAATATAACTAATTAAATCTTATTAGCCAAACGCTTTCAACTTTGGGAATCATAGTTGATGTAAGAAATAAAGGGAAAAATTAAATAAAACACTAATGCTTGTTCTTGTTTTACAAATAGGTTTTCAATGTACCATTAAGAGCTAAATTAATCTAAGCAGAAAGCTGTATGCCGTTTTTTGCTATCATTAAAACAAATATCCTTTTTATAGCTAGACCAACAAGAGAAAGTTCTTCTAGAAACGTAATCGGGTAAAAATACATAGCCACTTTTATAATACCCACGTACATACATACATACATACCTGTACCCCGAAAATCGTCAACCAATAATATTTCGCCGGATATCGCTTGCAAATTTCAAACTAACTTGCAAGCACCAGGAAATCATAGCTTGCAGCTAGTCACAAACGCAGTGTCTAATTGAAAGCAAACACTGGCCGGGCTGACGAACAAAGGCGTGGATCATCGCCTGAATTGTTAAATAGCTTCGCACGACGTCCTAGTACTTGGTAATGCAACGTGCGCGTAAATACGCAAATTCTGTTTTCGCATGGTATTGTTGTTTGACGCCTTTGATCCGGTTGGGTGTATTTCGATTATGCCTGGCATTGAAGTCATTGCGGGTTTACTTGTTAAATGGATTCACACGATGTCTGCACGCCTAGTACTTTATAATACAATGTGTACGCAAATAAACGTCTAGTTTCGCATGGTATTTTGCCTTTGATGCGTTTGGATGTGTTTTGGTTCGCCCTGACTTTGTTGGATTTGAATTATACTAATGAACTGGTTTAAATTGCATGTAGCTTCAAATATCTGCCATGACCCTAGTACTTGTCAATGTAACAATACCCGCAAATTAGTTTTGAACTTTGTTTATCAATTTTACTTTAATAATTAAAGTGTGTATGTTTAACCGAATAAGATGGTGATTCCTTACGTTTACGCGAATGTTAGACATTGAAATTAAACTATTATAACGGATTTTATCGCGGTTTTTTATTTTATTTTCTCCCGACGTTTCGAAGGCTTTGCAGCACTTCGTGGTCACGGGGCGGACTGAGGTGTTGGTGGTCCACCAAAACCTCAGTCCGCCCCGTGACCACGAAGTGCTGCAAAGCCTTTGAAACGTCGGGAGAAAATAAAATAAAAAACCGCGATAGAATCCGTTATAATAGTTTAATTTCAACGAATAAGATGGAATAGTTTACACAAAGCATTGTTCACATTGACATTTCATCTATATTTCAAACAGTATGGCGTATATCCGTTCTATCCGTTGATGTATCCGACTCTATTTATTTTGGGAATGGTTGGATATAATGAGTTGAGAGTTAGAAGGGAGTTCACACTCGTGTCATACATCTTCAAAATAATAAGAGGAAAAACATATAACAGGGATGTTCTAGAGCGATTGGGCCTGTTTGTTCCGGACAGGTATGTGTGGAGGCGGCGGAAGCCTGCGTTGCTGGCTATCCCGCGCGCCAGTACCAACTTATTAAAAGAGGCACCTCTGACGCGCGCGCTACGCACTCTCAACGTCGTGGCTATGGAGGCCGATATATTCAATTGTACTTTGAGTGAATTCACAAGGATAGCAACATGGATAATATGCTATAACAATAAATAATAATTATTCAACTTTTCTGTAAATAGATTAACGGTACTACAGCATTGGGATAATGATCCTGTAAGTAGTATCAGTTGGTAAATAAATAAATAAATAAATAAATAAATAAATTTCTGTTCCCGACAAAAATTGGCAGACGTGCTAATTAATTAATTTTACATAGTACTGTGCAAATGATTTTGGGATTAGGTAACGAACCAATCCTAACACCGTATTCACAGTAATACTATGTGGACGCACAGTGCTGGGCACACGCCCGAATGCATACGTGGGGTCAATTTTATAGTCTTCTTTCATCTTTGGCTTTATTGAGCTTTGTTTATCTGACAGCCGACTAAAGTAAAGTTATATCTAAATATAGCTTTTCCGCGCGGCTCCACCCGCGTGGAAAAGATTTTCCGGGATAAGAAGTAGCCTATAGCACTCAGAAGAAATGTAGCTTCCCATTAGTGAAAGAATTTTCAAAATCGGTCTATTAGTTCCTGAGATTAGCGCGTTCAAACAAACAAACTCTTCAGCTTTATATATTAGTATAGATAGTATAGATTAGTTAATCACAGGGCTCCTAAGCCTGCGAACTACGAAACGTGTGATGCCAAAAGCACTGAGAAACAGACTTATTATCAAAGCATTGTACCGTACTTAGATAAGAACCATTTGTGAATACGGGCCTAAGGCTCGATAATTTGTATGCTATCCTACCCTTAATTTTTGAGACATAACAGACGGCAGGCTAACATTTTCAAAATTATGGTTACGACTTCGGATATCTTAACAAAATAATAAAGACGTAATATTTTAAAAAGATGATGCAAGAGCGTGACTCGCACTTGTTTTTCTAGTATAATCCAGCTTAAACCAGAAACTTGGCAAATATTATAATAAAACGCGTAAAGTGATAGTCACATTGTAGACTTTTATTTGTCTTCTGCACAAATTCTCTAGATGTATGACTTTATTGTCTTTCCTTACCTCCCTTACCCCTCCTATTTACTTATAGCTGCAGTAGCCACGTTAGGAACCTCCGCTCTTCTAGCAATCTCCTCAAATGCCCCCATAGCTCTAACTTCACTCACTCGTCCTTTGCTATCCAATCTATTCTTGTATGGAATTCACTGCCCCTCGAAATCAGATCGGCCACCTCTCGGTTTGCCTTTAAAAGAAGAGTACGAGAGCTAGTCTTGAACGAGGCAGAAGAGTCATCACATTAATAATAATATTATATACCTACAAATTATGTATTTATGTAAGTGTAATTTGTATGTTATATATTTACAATTACTTATGTATATATTCAAGATAGGTATTTTTTATTAATTGCTATATTTACTTTTATGTACGTATATATTATATGTATGTTTCATTTATATCAAGTGACCTTGTTGCATCTAACTTATTTATCTCTGCACCACCCTAAGGTTGACTGGGTGAGAATGCCTTTGGCATTAAGTCCGCCTATATACTTGTGTATATAAAGTGCAAATAAATAAATGTACCAAGGGAACACTATTATCCCATAGAGTCACGTGAAGTGTCAGCTTGCTGTTGCGTTTCGTACAGTCAGTGAGATTTCGTAAAGCCAAAACACACCTTTTAGTTTTGTAATCCCCATTCCTTTGTTTTAACGCTGGGCTTTGGGTAGGACCCTGGGAGCTATGATTCTAATGATAGGTGTTTACTGTTTATACACAGTGAATTTAACCAAAAAACATTGTAAAAACTTGCAAGAAACATTTATTATACTAAATCCATTAGTCGAGCGTATTCAACGATTGTAAATTAAATTACGACGCTCTATTTTTCTTAACAATTTATGCATTCATTAAAGAAGGAACATAAAAGTGGATAGTGTTTTTTTGCAATGGCGCCTCGGGGACGAGAACGTTCGCGCAATAATACTGAATAAAACGCCCATCACAAGATGTCGGTAATAAAATGAGCGGGCACACTTAATCGGCCTGAGTGGTTGTTACGGATGCGGCACGCTGCTCTGGTAAACAGGTAAGTGTAGCCTTTAACAATTACCTGGTCGTGAAATTTTATAAACTGCATTGTAATAATTATAAATTCATTTATCTGAAACAAATTGCCAAGTTACAAAGTTTAAGGCTCAGTTTCACAGTTTTCAAGGAAGTTTTATTTGGCTGTTATCGTACTAAACAGCTGTTATAGATTATAATACTCATTTATTACCATTTATTTGAGAGCATAGATAAGAGTGCGGCTTTTGTATTTGGTCGGCTTATACATCTATCTGACGAGTAGCATTCATTAGCAAGCGATAAATTCGCACCTAAAGGTTTTTGACAGAAATTCTGCTCTGACTCTTGAAACTTGCACAGCTTTGAATATAGCTAAAGTTTGTAAAATTAAACATATTATGCGAAAATTCTTTTAAACAGTTTTTATGGCGATCTATTTGATAGCAAATTCTATGTCCTCTACAATTTATTGGATTTCTTAGGTTGGTGCCGAAGTTCAATGCGACTCACTGTGAGCAAAATTGTCATTCATAGCTAATGCCTCATTTAGATAATTGGCGAATAATTCTCCCAATAACTTAGTGAATAAATATGACTGTGAATTATAAGTCCCTAACCAAGACACTCAAATAAGTATCTAAATCAGGAGTTAAATTTCAAATCATATATGCCTCGCCAAATACGACAGCGATTAACAAATTTTACTAAATCCAAAAATAGAACACCCATTAATCAAAACTAAAATTATCGTCTACCTCAAATCATTCAAATATTGAGAGAGGTAATCCTGCAACGTACTCGAACGCTTAGAAGCCTTCAAAACACGGATAGACAAGTATAGATGCATTAGCAGATTAGTTCCCTCGTGTGCAAGGAATGAATGCACACCTCGTAAATATTCGCTGGATGTGGCACGCTCAAGTTGTGGATGTTTCTGGAAAGACGCTGAGTAATTCTACTTGCGCTTTTATAATGGATTGAGGGCATGTCCATGTGACGTAAAATGATGTGGTTTCGGGAAATTGAATTTATGATTTTAGCTGTTCAATCTAAAATTTATTAATTTGAATGGCTTGACGTCTTTTATGAGCTGGGATGTAATTTAAGTGTTGCAAGTACTTAAACAAGAGTAAAATAAGTTGGAATTCCAAATACGAACACGACCAATTTTTAAGGTAAAACATATAAAAACAGTATGCACCTTTAAAATTGCGCAAGCACTATTGTGTTCTAGATTAAAGGACATTGTAGCCAGAAAAGATACTGGGCATTATGAGACCTAACATCTAATCACAATTGCACATTTGTAATTCATTGGCATTTTAGGTGATTAGATCGTCTCTAATAATTCAAGTTTTTTTTATTGGATTGGACAATAAACGAGCAAGTGAGTCATCTGTTAAGTGACGTGTGACCTTCACCAACTCACATACATACATACGTACACAATATTACGCCTCTATCCCATAGGGATAGGTAGACTAAGGATTGCCACTTTTCTCGATTCTGGCGTATTTCTTTCACTCAACCTTCATCAATCTTTAGCATTCCTACCGGTTCATTCAAACCACAATACAAGATTAAACATGGACGAAGAAGTTTTAAATCTGATTAATAAATAGCATTAGTAATTACAAAAAAACAAATATTATAACATAAACAGTGAATCTAGTTATTCTAAATCCTTGTAACCTCTTAGATATGGGACATTGAATGCAAAGCATCGAACCGGTTACATTTAGATTTTAGATTTAACAACGTTTAAATGCAAAGTTAACATTCGTTTTAACTTTGTACATTACGTTGGACGTGTTATTTAAAACTTTCTACGTGTTTTCTCAACTTTATTAAACTGAAAATATGTGGATTTTATGTGCATACGTGTTGAGATAACGTTTATGGAATTCGATAGATAGAAATCATATTGTAATAAGTTTCGCTTTTATTGTATTTTTTCAGTGAACAGAATGTAGAAATATAGCTCTACGATCTATGTAGTAAGTATGAGCGTATAAGTTGTTGATTGGGAAGATCTGAGTCCACTTCCCAGGTCGGCCAATACTTTGTGTGGGTTTTTCTATCAGAAAATGGTCAAGTTCGACATCAACTAGTCGATCAGTCATGAGCCAAGTGCCTTCCGTAAGAGGTTTCTTTCCTATTTCTCTCCTTTAAAAATCTGCAACGCACACATTCTTTCGGAACTATGTATGTTCATGAGTAGTACTTAGTCATTTATTGTAATTTTGCTCATCCATTATGTTCAAATTATGTTGATCACTTACCATCAGCATCCCTCTTACTCGTCAACATACATACATGCTCACGCCTTTTTTCCCCTAAGGGGTAGGCAGAGGTACAACAAGTATACCTACTTTTCGCCGTGCGTATTCGGGCACAATCTTCAGACTCCGGGCTGATACTGAAAAACCCAATATCACTTTGCCCGACCCGGGG
This sequence comes from Sphinx pinastri, assembly GCA_947568825.1. Lineage (NCBI taxonomy): Eukaryota > Metazoa > Arthropoda > Insecta > Lepidoptera > Sphingidae > Sphinx > Sphinx pinastri. The sequence goes on from OX387623.1 coordinate 1,880,022, forward strand.
ATCGAACCCAAGACCTTAGCACTGCAGTCGTACCGTAACACAATTACGTAATTGAGACAGTCTTACTCGTCAAATCTGCTACCAAAATCCAATTCCAACACCTACTCCGCTTAAACAAACCAAGACTCATCGAAACTGCACCGTATTCGAATCCGTTGGGGTCCGTAGTTATGTCGAAACTAATTAAATTCCCACACTGGGTTTATTATAGATAAAGCTGAACAGTTTCGTACTATTACACTGTTATTAAACTAAGGCACGGAGCTCACCCGTTATTGCATTTTAGGGTTTGGAATTTAGTTATTATCTTAGAGGTTAAAGGTGTTTGAAGTTGCCTTTGTATGGTAGTTAGGATGGGAATAATGAAGTTAGGTAGTGATTTTTTAACCGACTTCAAAAAAGCAGGTTCGCAAGTTTGTATGGCCGCGATTTTCTCAAAAACTACTGATCCGATTTGGTTTTCGTTATTCAAATTAATATTTTTCAGGGAAGGTTTTTTAACCAAGAATGACTTAACTTTCGTAGGTACATTCATTGCGTTACTATTTGTATAACGAAATATTTATTTAATTTACTTAAGAGAACCATGTCGGTTGGTGTTCCAACCGCAACTTTGTGATCTACATTTCAGCTTAAACCACGGATTTCTTACCTATGCCTTTGAAAAGTTTGTAGAGTCATTGTGTTTATACCATTATCCTGATCATTCAGTGCTAATTCAGAAACCTTAGTCAATTGTTTAAACAAAAATAAAGATTTATATTGCTTAGTTCATATTTTAATAACAGTTTCAACTCTTAAACCGGGTTCACTCCTTATATGAACATATGTACATATAGTTACATGAATATCTTTACGCATATCTGGATATATCCCTCTACACGTAGTTAATCAGCCAGCACTTGTCACCGCCAGGAATGGATCCCTGAGGTGACACATTCCCCCTCCGTCCTCGCATGTAATTAAAATGAATTTGTATGCTGCGGAATTAGGTGTCTTTTTATTCTGTTGCAATTGTGTGGAGTCCTTGGGGAATGTGACCATGTTTTTTTATTTGAAAGGGTTACGGAGATTTTAGAGTACGTCTGTTGAATAAAGACTGTTCTAAAAAGTTTTGTAATTTTGCTGCACTTGCAAGATATTTTTTTATCCATTCATCGTGTAATAAGAAACATTCCATACTATTATATACTTATTTTCCTGACACGTCAAAACACACATAATCAGAGGGGCATTCCAAATGTCAATCTGCGAAAGATTTATTTCGCGATGGTCACCACATTTATGCAGAACCAGATTATTGTTGGTCGTCTCGTTGGATAATGACGAATATATTCGATCAACTTTGACTGGACTTTCTAGAGATAAAGACACGAGTTCAGATATTCACAGTTTAAGTTGTACTTTGTACTAAATATAAAGGATCAACTTAAAATGGTCAATAAAACTACTACTAAACTTTAAACATAGTGCGGCGAGTTTTAAACCAATTTGTACATGGCTACATCTCAGAGAGGCCGTAATGAATTTATCAGGAGTTAGAAGGCAGGTACTTGTATACTTGCAGGAATAATAGCGGCTCAAACTTCCAGGGATAGTTTATTACCCTAACAAGCGGCATTGTTGTCATTTAGACGACCGGCTTTGAGACATTTTTATGAGACGGTTCACTAAGGTTAATTTATTATCAGTGACTGCTCGTGAATTCATCATCATCATCATCAGAAGCAGCCATAGAATGTCCACTGTTGAAGAAAAGCCTCAGTTTCAGCTATTATCGCCTATTATCCTCGCCGGCGAGGACCGTGGCGTTTCCTTTCCCCGTAATGTTAAGATATTCCTTCTCTTTCTCTTATTAGCTCTACTTCTCCTTCCTTAGCCCTAATCCCGTCCCGTTCCGTCCTGGTTTCATCTATATATTTTACACTGGCATACCGACCAAAACAATCAGCAGTCTCCCTGAATTCGACCCCTTTTGAGGTATAGACACGACTGTCTACAGACTTTGTACTACTGAGAAATTGTATTAATTAGTCAACTTACAACTCTGTGTCTGAAGCACTCACGAACCAGAATCTATCAACACAATTATATCACGAAGAATGGTACATACAAAATGTGTACTGTCACCGCCAATGTCTTTCATTTAAATGTATTTCACTGTTCGGCGACTACCTTCACAACTATTCACTATAGACCAAAACCCAACATGTTTATTGATGCAGTTTTTGGGTAGCTAGAAGTTGTAATACTATACTCAGAACGAGCCAATATGGGGAATTTACTATGAACACGACGATCGCTATCCTGTCAAATAAATTTCCGATAGGGTCACACCATTTACTCATTCACTGATCTACTATAAACCACTTACGGTGAGTCCCAAATACTCCTTTAACATCTCACTGTTCTTTATTAGGCTGATATTACATCCACGATTCTTCTAATATTATTTTTATGAGTTGTAGGATTTGGAAATCATTTAAAATCATAACCCACATACCCATCTGCGGGCGTTTGCCAAAAAAAAACGTGTTAAAGACCCTTTGTCAGCGATTATACACACACGGCAGTAAACAAAGTCAACAAGCCGTTGGTTCGCAAGTTCTGTCCGGTTAACTTCGCGTCGCTAACTTATGTACAATAACCATACGTTAGCTTCCATTCGATGCTTTAGTGTTTAAACTAGTTTTCGATATAGATTTTGTTTTAGATAGTCTTCGTTTGGTATAGCATACAGTGTTATCTAATATTATAAATGCGAAAGTTTGCAAACTTTTTTTATGGTATTGAATGACGAGGCGAGCATGCTGTTCACCTGGTGGTAAGCCATACGACCACTCATAAACAGTAGTAACACCATACAGCACCTTGAGTTACAAAGTACTGTGTGGAATTCCACTGCGCTTGTCATCCTGAGACATAAGATGTTAAGTCTCATTATGTCCAGTAGTTACACTGGCTACAATGACCTTCAAACCGAAACACAACAGTGCATGCACACTGCTGCTTGGTGGCGGTGGTACTTACCCAGACGGACTCTTACATATGAGAGACCTACCACCAGTAACTTTACACTAATTTGGAGGTTTTGGTGCTTGTTCGAATGCAAATTTTTGAGTATGTATAATCTTTATTTGCTCTTTGGTTTTATACTCTGAGTGTTCAAGCCATAAATGTCGAGTTTGACGGATGTTCCTTCAGAACCAGAACGACCAGAGAACTGAGTAGCTCTTAAATTTTATTAACAATTGTATTTGTTACGATAAATAGTTATCATAAGATAGCCCGATTTTATTACATAAAGAACTACTTGTGGCTTCATTTATCAACATTAAATCTAATACTGATTTGATATACCAACCAAAAAAAAAATAGCACTGGTAATCGATCCTTGCACTTCACACGGCAGTCCGTATAGAGTGAAATTTGTTTGATAGATACGCTATACTTGAGTGAATCTCGTGCCTCAGTCCCGCTCGGCGTTCTTCCTGCTATGAGCCTCAGTATTAACCAATTGTATATTATAGACAAAAACTGTTTTGTTTTACAAATTAGTTGGTAAATGAACATAAATTAATTTTATACAAAGAGTTTATATAGAGCGGACATTGGAAAATTTTCATACAAAAATTTTGAGCTGCTTCGTAATGCGCAAATTGGCATATTTCCTTCCAAAATTATGTTACCTGTACAAAATTTGCACATACCGAGACGTCTTGCCACATGAATAAGGCAGCGATTTATTACTAATTGGTAATAACTTTTGGACGAAAAATTTGGGCCTGATGTCCGGTCTATAAATATACTGTTTAATGTCTTTGATTTTAAACGATACAATCGTGCGGCACAATGTCAATAAAGATTATGATCTCTGTCGATCATTAAGAAGTACCTACAACGTTTCTTGACAGTCGTTCATTTTTCAATCATAATTACCGTATAGTGACAATTACCTGCCTTAAAATTGTCGAAGATCGGTGACATGTATGATTTAGTTCCGATATCACACTTTTTACCGTTCTGTAGGACTATAATGACCGCACATATATCCTACGTTGGCTTCCCTGAAAAAAATTGAACATCAGTAACTTTTGAGAATTGTTGTAAAAGGCATCGCGCAGACGCTATCAACTTGTTGCCAAGAAATACTACACTACTATGAAACTGGCAGTTGCTTTAGCAACAGCGTGTTCTTACAGCGTCACCACGGCGTTTAATATTATCCACAAAATTTGCATCTCAAACTTGAAAATGCAAATCTAACCCTAAATAAATGTCCATTGAAAACATTTAATCAAACCATCTCGACTTTATCTTTTCAATTCTGCAAAGCCAACAAAAAATTCCAATAGTCAAAATGACAAAACGGTCCACTTACAACCGCGTTGCTTCCAATACGCACTCAATAACCCGCCGCGCCGGGGTTAGAACGCACTGCAATAATTTGCTGCAATGGTGATATAAAATTTTAGTCAACTACGGTTCAAAATTATTTTTTTAAGAATGTAAGTATATACATTATATATTGTGCTATTGTAAATGCAATTTGAGTCATTTAATCATTTTCATTTAAAAAATATTTTAAAAAATTAACAGTTTCTAATAAACACTAAACATATTATAATAGTCGACTTGAGTCATTTTACTAAATTAACAATAACAAGATTCAGTAAACTGAGTGTCAATATTTATATAAATAAGTTTCTTTTGAACCATTGTACTCAGACAGACTAATTAAGATTCCATGTGCTTATTTATTTATTTTAGTATCCATCTTTCAAGATTTAAGTCTACTGTGAATATAACTAGATTAGGGGAGACCGGGGATAGTTGACCAAATTTCAGCTTGGACGGCTATTTTTTTTTGTTCTAGTATATAATGTCAAAACACCTATAGGTACGATAGGTGCACTAATAAGCTTTCAAAAGAAATACCAAAAACCTTGCGATTGTGTATAACATTTTGTGGAACAAGAAAATCAAGTCAACCTACCCCATGCCTGGAGTTGGTGGACTATTCATTAAGGGTAAATTGACCTACGAAGTATTTGTTATAAAATACGGCAATAATATAAGATAAAACACCACAAGTACTTATTTACTATTATCAATATGCCTTATTGAGACAAAATAGCATCAACATTTACGTAATAAACACAATATAATTTGTCACTTTTTGTACGATATTCGATATTGGGGTTTACTGTTTCGATTAGTTATTCTTTTATAAATTCAATTGGTTTTGAAATAACAAACGTTTGATTAAATTGACAAAAAACTCACTTTATTCCATGTGAAGAAAATTTAGATTACTACGTAGTACATTTTCTAGGTAGTCAACTAGCCCCAATATAAAGATGGTCTACCAGCCCCAAACCACTTTTTTAATTTTCAACCACATGTGAGTACCTCAAAACTGTGGCAAAATATAAAAAAAATACACTCAGATAATCATCAATATCCAAACTCATATTTTAAATTGCTTGAAAGTAAATATCATCGAGTATAAAGACTTTAATACAAATAATATTAAGAGGCAAATAATTACTCATAGGTATCATTTTGCGATAAATCGCTTTTTCTCCCGGATTACGTGCGCTTGCGATGCCGCGTTTGCGGTGAAGATTCGGAAACAGATAACGGGTTTTCGAGTATATCAAGATTACGCAACACTTTCAAATAGCTGCCTCGGTGGCGTAGTTGTATTACGGTACGACTGCAAGGCTGAGGTCTCGGGTTCGATCCCCGGGTCGGGCAAAGTGATATTGGATTTTTCTATTCAGTATCAGCCCGGAGTCTGGAATTTGTGCCCGGTATGGCGATAGGCTCGCCCCCTATCACATCATGGGACGGAATACGCTTGGCGAAAAGTGGGTGCACTAGTTGCGCCTCTGCCTACCCCTTCGGGGATAAAAGGCGTGAGCATGCGCGTTTCAAATAGCTCGAGCTTTTTACTGTTATTCAACCTGCCCCTATCGCTAATCATCCCCGGTCTCCCTTACTTAACGTTATAAAAGTAACTATTTTGAACATTAAACTTGATATTTATTTTATGTTAATATTAGAGTTAACGATCAAATGCTCATATAAAGTGTTTAATTTCGCACCATATTTCTTTTTAACGTCAGCAACTTAATCAAAAATTCATAAACACTATTTGCAATATGTAGATTTTTTTAAAAGTTATGAGCAATTATTTTACTTTGTCAAAATGATTGTTTCTGACTTCAGGTAATATAGTTTTAATAGTTTATCCATAATTAAATACCTACATACCGCACTCTTAGCAGCCCAGAGGCCGCAGGCAAGGCGCCTTTCTACAATCTAGTGATAGACTGATAAGTCTATGTTATTCCAATACATTTTTTGTTTTCTATTAGCGTTAACGTTTATAAAAAGGGCGTTTTGTCTGCGTCCCCTGCTCACCCTATCACCTATTACACCAGAAATACAAAACAAAATAATGATGAGCTTGGCAATTTTTCATTTAATCCTTCAACGCCCGCGGTGGACAACCGATGTCCATTTAGATAAGGAAATTAGCTAATAACTATATATAAGCGGGCGGTTGACGGGTTAAATATAACCAATATGAAACTCACAGTGGCTTGAACTGGCGAATGAATAGATATTTAGTTGATGCAACTGCCAACTAAAGATTGAACTTAGTAATATAGATAATTCTGTGGTTACTGGAAGTCATTAGATGTAGGCCATTTTCAACAGGACTTCTGATAATTTTAAGGAGAGGCCTATATACAGTAAAGGACAGTTTGTAGCTAAGGATGATTATGTACTGCCAACAAATCAACTATTACTTGGTAAATGGCAAATTTGTATCTTACCGCAAACGAAACCTAGCATAAAAATCATTCGGTTGCAATGGTTTACACTCTAACCCCACGCCCGTGTGATAGAGGAGACTATTTCGTTATTCGATCGGCCCATCAGTCAGACATGGTACATTGCGCGTCAGCGCGCAGTCTACGTTGATGTATGTTTGGAAGCACGCGCGGTGTAATACGTAACGGTGGACCGATTGATGTCGGACCACGGACGGTTTGCAACAATTTAGGTGTCGTTTGGGGCTTGGTAGTTTTGATGTCAATTTTTTATTTTACCAGAACTATTGTGAGAGATATTTTGAGGCCGTTGAACTTCGTAGCTCTTATCGAATTTGAATCGAATCAGCGCTGCAGTAAAAGTGGACGATAGCCTAGTAAAAGTGGACGATAGCCTAGTTGGGAATGGAACGGTCTGCCGCAACAATGTCCGGAGGTTCAAAACCCAAGGCACACACCTCTGACTTTTCGAAGTTACGTGTGTATTATTTATCAATTATCGTTCGATTTAACGGTGAAGGAAAACATCGTGAGGAAACCTACATACCTGAGGATTCTCCATAAGAATCTCGAGGGTATGTGAAGTCTGCCAACCCGCACTAGGCCAGCGTGGTGGACTTAAGGCCTAACCCCTCTCATTAGTAGAGGAGGCCCGTGCTCAGCAGTGAGCAGAATATAAATCAGGGCTGATTGCATTGCATTGCCATGCATTGCAGCGCTGCAGTATATGCTAGGATTGCAGTAAGGAGCTGAATGAGGGTTCCTATTCTTAGCATAATATTATAATATGTTTCATCGTCATCATCAGCCTGTTGCACGGAGCCCGGTCTGCTGCTTTATGCATCCAGTCGCTGCCGACCCTCTTGTACAAGCCATCTCGCCAGAGGGCGTCCCACGCTATATTTCCCAAGACGCGGACTCCACTCCAAAACACGCTTACTCCAGCGGTTATCTGTCCTGCGACATATGTGGCCAGCCCATTGCCACTTCAACCTGCTAACTTTCAGACCTATGTCGGTCACCTTGGTTCTCTGAAAGATCGCTTCGTTCCGAATTTTGTCCTTCAGAGAGACTCCGAGCATAGCTCTTTCCATAGCACGTTGATCGACTTTAAGCTTATGGATTAGCCCCACAGTCAGTGTCCATGCCTCGGCTCCGTACGTCATTACGGGGAGGACGCACTGGTTGAACACGTCGATCGTCTTCGTTCGTCCCAATAATAAAGACCTCCTTTCTTTCTTTGCTATTGACCATAATATTACTAAAGACGTAACTCTCATCATGTTGCTATAGATTATCCGGTTTATATCGTACCTGAATAATTTGTTTCACTTACTGATATACGGCCCGGTCAGCATAATTCTAGCGACCATCAAGTATGCTCCATACCTCGATGATTTAAATTCAATTTAAACTACCCTGTCGTTAGTATCAGGCGCAGAGCACTAATTCCACAAAGCCAAGATTTTAAAAAATATTTATTTCTTTCTTATTTATCTTCATTGTTTACCAAGACATTTCAATGAAAATCATCAATTATAATCTAAGATTTTCAAAGTCATTAAGCTAAGTCATCGTACATTTAGGACAGTCATTACCTGAACTTCCTTTGTCGAGTCATCTGCCATTCTTAGAAGGATAATGCGTGAATCTCTGTACCTGCCTCGTCACCTTACTTTTTGCGTTCCTGTGGCCGCTGACTGAAAATTATTTATTTTTGTACTAAGTCATGACTCATGAATAGTAATGATTGCTTCAATATCCTGAGTAGTTTCTCATTAGTGATTATTCATTAGGGTAGGTACTAATAAGACATATATTTACTGGTGGTAGGTCTCTGGTATGCGAGTGACCGTCTGGGTAGGTACCACCGCAATGTCTATTTCCACCGCCAAGTTGCTACTTGCTTACGCTGTTGTGTGCATGCACTGTTTTGGTTTGAAGGACATTGTAGCCTGCGTAACTAGTGGGCATTATGAGACTTTATATCTTGTGTCTCGGGTTGAGGAGCGCAGTGGAATACTACGCATTATTTTTAATTCAAAGTTCTCTATGTTGTTGCTACTGTTTATGGGTGGTTGTATCTCTTACCATCAGGTGAGCGACATGATCGTCTCGTCATTTAAATGCAATGAAAAAAATCTAATTTAACAGGAAAGGTGTCAATAAAATTAGTTCGCCGGGCATTCAAGTGAATGATAATCAAAGGTCAAATCCTTAATGCCACAATGAATACCGATGCCCAATTATGCAATATTTAATGCCATTAGACTATAGTATGGCAGCACCATGTGACTTGGGGTGTATGGTGGATGAGCGCTATTCAATAACCAGTAAATTGTAATTCCTAGTTCTGAGTGGTGTACACTAAGTAATATTTACAGATGGTTATATCACGCGATTTGTTCTTCTTATCATCATGTTGCATCCAAAAATATTCGAGATAGTCACAATCTTACTTATTTAATAATCCTCTGACCCAGAAAAACATCAAACTAAGGGACCAAGTATAAAAAATCACATTAAAATACTGCAAACACATAGCGTTAATGAATTAGTGGTGTAATTGTCCCACAAGGGCTACATCACCTGGGACCACGCCCCTTTCATGTTACATCGCCTCTTGTACGATCAAACGTGCTTCATTTCCACGCTTCTACATTGCATTGCACCTTTTACTCTCAAGGAATTTAAGAGCATTCGCTGGGTGTGATGAAGTGAGTTTTCTATCTTCTATTGTTTTCTATGTAGCTTTATATATATGAAAGTATCTGCAAGAAGGTACCTGCAAGAATATTATAATAATTGTGAAAGTTTTTAAACAAGTGTGGATATCTGTTTGCCGATAGACGATGCAAATTTTTGAATAAGATGCAACTTAACACAGAGGCAAAGTCATTCCGAAAAAATATACAATAGCACTATTGTGGGTAAAAGATTTTCACATAAGAGGAGGCACAAGCAAACGCTAGCTAGATAAAGAAATAATAGACTGGTATCTAATAGATAAGAACATAGTTAAATTAAACAAAGCAAGTTCAAGAACCAGCTATCCCAGACAAAATTAAACCCAAACAATACAAATATCAATTAACGTTACAAAGTCACTGGGCATCATTGTGCCTGCAAGCTATCTCTAACTATTCCCCGGCGGCCATCAATCAGCAGTGTCCGGCCTGTCATAACTGCGGCCTATTTGATTAATTTTGACCCATAAACAAAACCAAAATTAAGGCGTGTGCATCAGCGATAGCTATGGTTTTTGAAATTCGAACGAGGTTCGCTTGATAATTGAGACCATAGACAATCGTGGCCAGTGTGATAATTTTGAAAATAGAAGCCAGTCAGTAATTTATTACTTATATACCTAGATTTGATAAGCTTGCAAAGGTAACCAATCTTTAGAATAAAAAAACAATAGATCCCAGTGTGTTTGTACATTGAAAAAAATGTGATAAAAAAACAAAGGGGGTGACTAAAGAAGAGTAATGGAAATGAAATCAGCTATTTTTATAATTCTTTTGTCTGTCTGTTTGTTTGTTACTGCACATCTCCGAAACTAAAGAACGCATTTCGATGAAATTTTGGTATGGAGATAGTTTGAGACCCTATAAAGGACATAGGCTACTTTTTATCCCGGGAAAATATAAAGCGGGACTTTTATCCCTGAAAAACTTTTTCACGCGGGCGCAGCCGTGAGCACAAGCTTGTATACCAATTAAAATTAAATAAGCAGTACTATCATAATGTAAACTACCCTAAATGAAGAGACAAAGCGATGATGCTGCCCAACACCTTTCTATTGTAGATTTGCGGCGTACCTTATCTATATCCATGTGCTACAGGATCGTTTCATCTTTCTCATACTTTTCTACCCGTTTCTACTTAACGGCTGAACAAGAACGCAGATGCCCATCTCTATCTTTGAAAATTTTTATCTCTATTTTAAAAATGTATTATTATTGGAAGGAGACTATTTCAGCAGTCAATCGAGCAGATCCCAGGTAGTCTAGAAGTCGGTACTCTTCATGCTTTAAAAGAAGAGCCAGGCATTGTACACAGAGAAGGAATTTATAAAGTGTCCGGCAAACTGATCGCACAAACCGCATCAGCAAAAAAGATTATTTTGTCCTAGATACTGTAAATCAGTAGTCAGCCCGCTCATGCTGCAGAAAAAAACCATTTAAAATATGACCCTAGAAGTTATTATATATTTTGACGTGTAAACGTACGCCGATACAAATTGAAGTAGGTATTTTAAACATAAACAAACGTCAATTGACTTTGTAATATTAAACTTTATACTCGTTCAGAAGTAAATTGCATTACAAGTCTCGATACCTTTGGAGCAAGGAGCGATGATTCACTGCGGTTTATTTCAAAATGTCTATAAACTTATTAAAGTATTTGTATTATATTGAGTATATAGTCAATATAATACAAATACTATTGTACAGTCATATTGAGTGATGTCATATTTAAAAAAAAATCTATTTTGTGATAATTATTATAATATTGTCATTATTATAAAAACCTTTTTTTTTATGATATTATAATTATACGTTGGCGAAAAGTGCACAGTGGACGTAATTTTTCTTTGAAAATAGTCACGAACAGAGCCGCGGAATCTAGGAATTTAAGAAACTGTTACCAAACGACTAAGTAGAATCTCGGTTACAGTATTCGATCAGCAATTCGGCTCCATGAATGCTAACTCGCATTGTGGCGATTTCCTGCGCTAAATCGCTGTATCGGAACGCTGTTTTAGCTGCTCCGTTGCTGCATTGCGTCTTAACAATTCGTTTAAGCATTGTATCGCACTCCGTGCTCCGAAAGACTAACTTCTGAACTTGCAAACCATTTGTGAATGTTAAAGAGGTACGAAGGTTTCTTCAGAAGACTGCACGTTTTTAAGTCATATAGTCACTGACAACATACTAAATAAATAAACAATAATTAATTAAATAAGTATAAGAAACAAAATTGGGTTAAATTTTATTCTGTCGGCATATATTTAAATATGGAACGCTTTAAGAATTACAATTGGTTTGAATTAACACGCAGTAAATCTATCCCTAATGCTAAAAGATCTTTCTTCTAGAATACATATTCCGACACCAGGCGTCGCATAACCTCAAAATTGTAATTAACCAAGTCCCAATCTCCGTCTCCGCAGAAATCATCTCCACGTAACAGTAATATCCAGACGGATCAGATATTACAATCCGGAGTTGTGAACTGTCATTAGACCAACCCTTCGATTAACCCGCTGTCTGCAAGTTTGATGCCTGTCGCAGATGACACCTCAACTATTCCGAACGGGCTTAAAATAGTTTGTATTTGAGGGTTGAAATGGTGTTTTTTTTTAGTTTTGGGGTTTGACGTTTATTGGATACTGCTTGTAGATAGCGATAAAAAATTTCCGAATAAATGTATATTGATTCTATAGAAACAGTCCAGCGAAAGTATCTAAAAGCATTACATTACCGTTGCTTTCATTCAAATTCTTCTTATTCTAATTCATTAAGAAAATTTAACCTTCACGATCTAAAATCTAGACGTACATTAATCGATGCTTTCTTTTTGTATAATGTTTGTCGTGGCAAATATGATTGCCCAGATATAGTAAGCAAACTATCTTATATAGTACCTAGGGCCGTATTAAGACGTGAGGCGCGCGGAAGACCACTTTTTGCCGTGAGTTCATGCAGGACTAATGCTGGCTTGCGAGCGCCTCTACGACGTCTTATGACTAACTATAATAACAGTTATAACGACTTGGATTTGTTTTCGCTCACACCAATTGCATTTAAAAATTTGGCTCTTAACATTGTTAACAATACCGCTAATAGTACAGAACACAAAGATAAGTAGCTTTATTATTATCTTCCTACTTACACTTATTAGTTGTTTAATGTAATTTCTATCTGTAATAATTGTGTTAAGTCTTGTTTCACCGGGTGCATGTACTCCCAATATTCGTAAATACGAATGTATAAACTGTGGATAATGTAGTTAGTTGTACAATTATCTCCTATGTACCTATATGTAAACTTACTTGTATAAAACTTATTGTACAATTGTTTTTTATCCCGAATAAATAAAAAAAAAAAAAAAAAAAAAAAAAAAAAAAAAAAAAAAAAAAATATCTCAATGGACCACATTACATTTAAAAGTATGAGCCAAACGTCCAATTTTATTCAGCGGTTGATGTGTATTGAGCGAAAAGGTACTTAACACTCAAAGATTATAATACTAGCTTTTGCTCGTGGCTCCACCCGCGTGAAAAAGTTTTTCCGGGATAAAAGCCCTGCTTTATAATTTCCCGGGATAAAAAGTAGCCTATGTCCTTTCTCAGGCTCTAGACTATCTGTGTACCAAATTTAATTTAAATCGATTCAGTAGTTTTGGCGTGAAAGCGCGACAGACCGACAGACAGAGTTATTTTCGCATTTATAATATTAGTAAGGATTTACAAAGTGAATATTATTCGAAATTCCAAATGTTTTATTGTTTTTATACTTACAATAAATCCTTCATAAGTTAGGTATATCCGAGTTTTTATACATTTTCCGTTATTAATAGAAGGTTTACCGTAGAAATCTCCAGAAATAACCGAGGTACACATGTAAATCTTTTGAAATCGATACGCAGAGATAACGAATCCTCACATCTCCCACTGGATCGCTACCCATCTCCAAATTCATTTTCCAGTAAAGTTGATTTGTCATTTGTGACTCGTTAACAAGACGCTGGACATTTGACGCGCGCCATTCATTTATTAACTTGCTTAAAGGAATTAATCTTGGCTCTGAAAATGAACAATTGTATTGGAGAAGGGTAATTAATATTTAGGTTTGTAGTCCACCATCTGCTTTAATGGAGTCATGGCTTAAATAAATACTAAATAATAATGATATAGGGCAAATTAATATTGGGTTTTTCTTTTCAGTATTCAGACTCCGAGCTAGTCTGGAAATGGGCCCGGTAAATAGCAACAGTCGTTCTATTACATGGGACCTGACATAGCTGTCGAAATGTCTGTGTTACACCTCTACCTACCCCTGAAAAGGGAAAAGGCGTGATGCTATGTATGTATGCTATTAATAGTACTAGTGATGTAATGTGTGCATGGGTACATGTGTTACCCTATGGAAAAAGCCGTTTATTTTTTTTGTATGGATATCTAAGTCAGTTCTTAATATTTTCTTACAACAAATATTAAAAAGGTTCATTTTAGAATTTATATCCATGTTACCCAAATAATTAAGATACCCCTAGTATCATACAAAATTAACCGCTTATAAACGTGTGTACACACTAACGACACACGCGTATAAAAACGAGCTGGTTCAAATTAAACATCATGTGCATACACCCTTAGACACATTAGCAACTAACAAATTAGCTAAACCAAAACCCCAAACCAGCATTTACATAAAGTCAATACAATAAAGCTGTTAAACTAAATCGTACACAACGATATTTTTACCCGAACAAGCGCTGAAGGATTTTAAACAATTTGCCGAATCAAAATTAATAAACAACCGGACCGTCAGGTGAATGTAATAAGTTAAACAAAAGCCACCGACACACAAGCACATTATATAAAACTAGAATTTGTACTTAAATATCGAGAACTCTGTCTGTGGGGACGTATTTGGAAGGTTTTTGGGGGTCAATGGTTATACATTATGGTCATTAATTTTTGAATAGGTATTGAAAGTGAATATTTAGGCTGGCTTGCACAACTTACAGAGTATGTTTAGCTTTTAAAGCCTCGTGGTGTCACTGTCATCCATTAAGAATTTTACGAAGACAGCCATACCATACCATACCAGCCCTGTATTATATACTACCCACTGCTGAGCACGGACCTCCTCTACTAACAAAGACAGCACTATAATTAAAATATATAAAATTAGCGTTAATGATAATATTCAGAGTCTTTGTGCAAGCCACCCTGAATATCATAACAATTCCTATAATCTATAATTGTGTGCAGAGTTAAATTAATATCTGTTAGAAATATTGGTATTATATAAACGAAACGCAATTTCAATTGTCAATGTGACGTGTGACGTTTGTTACTCTGTCCTGTCCTGCCCTGTCTCTTTGCCTTTTTCTTCACAAAGAGTTCTAAGATTATATAGAGGGGACATTGGGAAAATTTTCATACAAAAATTTTAAGCCTGTTCGTAAGGCGCAAATTGGCATATTTCTTTCCAAAATATTGTTTTCTGTACAAAATTTGCGCATACCGAGACGTCTTGTCACATGGGTGTGTCAGATAAGACAGCGACTTATAACCCACGAGTAACATTTGGACGAAAAATTTGGGCCTGAGGTCCGGTCTATAACTATACTGTTTAATGTCTTTGTTTCTTCATCATGTAACGACGTATGTGTAATTGCTTTTTCAAATATAATCACATTATATCCTTTAAAGGCGTAATTATTCCACCCAAATAACTTACAATATCTTATTTTTTTCCTTTCATATCCCTCAAGATGAAAGCAATTAAGCGCCGTTTTGTCAGTACCTACACTGTTTAAATGGTAACCAATTATGAACAGTCGTCGCGAGCATTAGGTGCGCAAATTGTGAACCTAATCATTTAAGTATATTAATTCAAGTTACGTAACGTAAAACAAAAATCTTGCAAAGTGGTTTTGCAATGGAGGAACATTGATCAACAAAATCATATAAATTATTTTCATGAGATTTATATGGTTCTTGTTTAAACTGGGATATTGGTCACACGGCATTAAGCAAAACATAAAAATTTAACCGATCCTTCTCACGCAAACAACTACTAAATAATGTTACAAAAACACCCATGATTTGCGCAGTAATTTCTTGTCGGTATGAGCCTTTATCCATTTGAGATTTGAGAGCCTTGTCCTAGGCTCTTCGAATGTCTTTTTTAAACCACAAAAGGTAATGACTAATGAGTTGATTAGCAAAACCATTAGAAGTAGTTAACATGATTTCGGTAACATCATGACTTGAATAACGTTAATAAGCCGTATAATACGCATTACCTAATCACCGTGGAAACTCGCAACATATGAGAGGGGTGGCGCACGAAGAACGATAAAAAAATTGCAATGTCAATAATTGATTATATAGTCTTGAATTTATCACTGTAAACCCGACTATGGCGAAGCAAGGACGGTGGAGTAATTCTAAATATAGCCAAAATACTCCAACTCATGATAAATAGTGTCTAAACAGGCCAGGTATACATAAAAGACAAAAGGCGTGCAAATCAAAGAGAAGGCGGGCAGCGTTCGCTTTGTGTGCTAATGGCGACGTTGCAATAACACTGGGCTAGTGCCACGCAGTGGTGGACAAGCTGACAGCTCAAAATGGGGTAACAGGTTGTCGGGTCAAGCGATCTAACCACGCATTTGTGGGGATTTTGTACCATAAATCGTTATTCATACATAAATCCTGGTCTTAATAGTAAGTATAAATAAGTTCACACCTTTTTTTTCTCCAGACGGGTAGGCAGAAACGCAACAAACTTATCCACATTCTGCAGCTACGTATGTATGTCCGTCCCACATCGAAAGCAAATTTTAACTTACGTATGCTCAGCGAGCAGTAAGCGCTACAGGATAACGTCAAGTCCAATACGTGGATTGCATATTATGTGTGCTAAAAAACCTCTTATAAGACAAACCAACATTAGCCTCTGCAGACTGTTCTACTTCCCAATGACCTATAAAATAACGCTATAATATAATGCCTCTTGGGGGGTCACCGGCCCTCAATCCATCCCTGTCGTACCTAAATATTGTAAAGTTTCATCGGTGACCACATCAAGCTGGTGGTAAGTGGGAAGTTTGGAATATCAACAATTGTTTTGTTGCGGCGCTTAGCGCGCCGTTGGTTTTATTGTGTTACGTAGGTGGAGTACTAAGTTCCAATTCAGTTAGACCACTTTATATATAGTCTAAACTCTAACGGCCTTATCCATAAACAGTTTATAAACCTATTTTAATTATAGAATGTTTTGTCTTCTTCCTTCAAACTCTATTCAATATTCGTTCGAAGAAGACAAAACATTCGATAACTAAAATAGGTTTATAAACTGTTTATGAATAAGGTCGTAACTGTATAGTGTCAAGCGGAGGTGTTTTTTTTTATCGAAGATAATTTTTATGGAAGACGAATATTTAAATTACACATTTTCCGACCCAAGCACAAACACCAACCCTATGCACAAATGGTTTATATTTACCAATACCACATACAAATTTATTCAAATATTCCGCAAAACCGTGTGCCGCCGATATAATTCTATGTAAAATAACTCCAGGGAAATTCAATATCGGTCGAAACAATGCGGTGACACCTGGTGTATTTCCATAGCTACCTAAATATGCAGCATAACGTTGATTCACTAAACTGAGGTGTTTTCTGTATCCTGTATTGATTCTGGTTGATTAGTTTTGTTAATCCGTACGCCGTAGGATGTACTATTACTTTCTAGTTGTGTACCACAGCTTTAAACAAGGCGTAAACGCTATCAAAATGCTGCTGAAAACTTTACACTACTGTGAAAATGACGGATGCTGGAGTTAAAACAACTGTTGGTGATCTAAGAATGCTGTGTCTTAGGAAATGCTTTATTAAAATATAATGATATTAAAGAGGATAGGAAAAAACCGTTGACCATCAACAAGTAAAACCTGGCTAGATTTTAAAGACACTTTGATGAAACAGATTGATTGACAAAATGTTGTCTGTACACGAGAGAGCCTAAGATCAAAATGTCATGGCAATACAATACTGGAGTTTAACAGTAAATCCTGACTAAAGTAGATAGACAGCTCTTAAATTAAATCGTTCCACAACCACAATCCAACGGATTACGGTCCAATACAGAAAAACAAGTCTAACTTTATCATTGACCACAAAAAACGATCCATTTATCCAATCCAATTAACTAAAAAAAAGCTGAAATTAAAACCACAAAATAAACACGGTGGCGTTCGGTCAATTTAATTACCCGCGAGAAAAAAGGGTTTGGCATTAAGGAGACGAACGGAGGCGCTGCAACTGAGCCCCGACAATGATTAATTGTATGTGCTAGAAAAATGCTGGCTCCTCTACTAGATATCTCCGTGTGATACTCGTTGAAATGCGGACACATCTCAGTAACGGCACTTTGTTCTTTTAAAGAAGAGGAGTGTGAGATTCGGCATAATTAAAGTTTATATATAGAAGGATGGCAGAAAAATAAAGTTTATGAATTGCGTTCGAATTTCGACCAGTGAGCAGCCACCAGTATATTCTATAGATTTATGATATCCTTTCATAACAATGCAATAATTGGAGAATTCTCCCATTAGTAGGGGAAAGGGCGTGATTACCGTCGAAGAAAAAGGGTTGTTATTCTGATAGCGTTCACAAAGTTTTGATTAATAACTCTTTGAGTCGCGTTAAGTACCTGCGGTCTCGCTGTGAAACACTGTATGTGATTCAGAACTTATGGAATTATCTCTATAAAAAAGGGCCTAATAATATTTTAAGCTCTCGATAGTATTTCGATTTGGATAACAGTCCTTAACCTTTGTTTTATCTTTGAACATTTCTTGACTAAAACTTGATCGATTTGTTCTTATATTTTAGAATAAGTTCTTTATTATTGCAGTTTGCCACTTACTAAAATAAAGAAATGCTGTTTTAGTTATAAGGTTTTTATAATCTAGGTCTGTCAGAGGCTCCGTCCGCATGAAATTTTATTTGCAATATTAGGATCTTTATTATGTTTTTAGTTTTTTATAGTCTGCCATTTTTAATGTTTCGACTAACTGAGAAGATGAACAAATGAACAGATTATAGTTTCATTCATGCATATTTTTAATTCGCTTCCTTTCTTGCACAATATCATAAAATAGATCTCCAGGCTTTATACTTTGAAAGAGTTAAACATCTTACCTCAATAACTAAATTCAAGGGGTTATTCTGAGCATTCGAGATGATGTCGCGGTACAGTCTTATTTCTCAGAAGTGCGATATTGGATTTGCCGAGATTTTCAACACTCACGTTCAGCACGCCTTATAATTTTCCCTTTGAAAACTTATTTAGTTTGAATCGAATCTATATTGAGCTTGGAGCATAGTAGCATGTACTGGAACATACATTTACGTATTTTAATAGTGAAAGAGAATTCTAATGCAATGCAATGCAATCAGCCCTGTATTATATACTGCCCACTGCTGAGCACGGGCCTTCTCTACTACTGAGAGTGATTAGGCCTTAGTCCACCACGCTGGCCTAGTGCGGGTTGGGAGACTTCACATACCCTCGAAATTCTTATGGAGAATTCTCAAGTATGTAGGTTTCCTCACGATGTTTTCCTTCACCGTTAAAGCGAACGATAATTGATAAACAATACACACGTAACTTAGAAAAGTCAGAATTCTAATATTGGAAAATAATTCTAAGAACACTAATTACTGCATCATCATTTATTTTATTGCCAAGTAAAGACCTCATTTGACAAAAATATCACCGTGTACTTTCTGGGATAAAAAGTCACATATTA
The DNA here is from genome assembly GCA_947568825.1 of Sphinx pinastri. Classification (NCBI taxonomy): domain Eukaryota; kingdom Metazoa; phylum Arthropoda; class Insecta; order Lepidoptera; family Sphingidae; genus Sphinx; species Sphinx pinastri. The sequence continues at coordinate 1,899,431 of OX387623.1, forward strand.
TATGCTCTTTATATTAAAATTTCCTTTTACATTTTTGTTTTAAAAATAAACAAATGCTGTATGCCCTTTTTTATTTATTTTTGCTCCAATGGCGAGTCTCAAGAGCCAAGCCACATTGTATTATATTAATCCTGTATTGAATCTATCTCTTTGCCATATTTATTTTAAATCCATTCATTGGCTTCTACGTTAATTTGTGATAAACATTAAAATACCTTTACAAACTTGCGCAGATATTATAAGAAAATAAGGAATAATGAGCGATAGCCTAGTTGGGAATGGAACGGTCTGCCGAGCCAATGTCCGGAGGTTCAAAACCCAAGGCACACACCTCTGACTTTTCGAAGTTAAGTGTGTATTGTTTATCAATTATCGTTCGCTTTAACGGTGAAGGAAAACATCGTAAGGAAACCTACATACCTGAGAAGTTCTCTATAAGAATTTCGAAGATATGTGAAGTCTGCCAACCCGCACTAGGCCAGCGTGGTGGACTAAGGCCTAACCCCTCTCAGTAGTAGAAGAGGTCCGTGCTCAGCAGTGGGCAGTATATAATACAGGGCTGATTGCATTGCATTGCAAGGAATAATAAAGACAGACATTAAAGTTAGGTAACTATTCTATCTATATCTACTAATATTATAAAGAGGAATGATTTGATTTTTTGTTTGTTGATATTGGCTCCCAAACTACAGGACCGATTTTAAAAATGACATTATCAGCGAGTAAAAAGGCTACTTTTTATCCCTGGAAAATATAAAGCAGGACTTTTACCCCGAATTTTTTTCTCACAAGCTGTCACGGCTAAAACACTGAACCGATTTCGATGAAATTAGGTAGTTTAAGACCCTGGGATAGACCTAGGGTACTTCTTATCCCGGGAAAATATAAACCGGGAATTTTATCCCGGAAAATCGTTTTCTGCGAGTGCAACCGCAAGAAAACAAGTATAGATAGTTCGAGATCCAGAAGAGGACACAGGCTACTTTTACCCCGGAAGAACATTACCCGGGAATTTTATCCCGGATTTTATTTTCCGCGAGTGGAGCCGTCGCAGCCAAACCACTTAACCGATTGCAATGCAATTTGGTAGGAAAATAGTTTAAGGCCCTGGGAAGGAGGACCTTGGCTAATTCTTATCCCGGGAAATAAAAAATCGGGATTTATATCCCAGAAAATATTTTCTTGCGGGTGGAATCGCAAACAAATAAGTATGGAGATAATTTGAGACCCAGGGAAGGACATAGGCTACTGCTTATCCCGGAAAAATATAAACCGGGAGTTTTATGCCGGGTTTTTTTTACTCGCGGAGTTTTATCTTTTTATTTTTAAGGATATTTCCTTACATCACTACTTATTATAAAACAAACTCCCCTATCGCATTTGTTTGTCTCTTGAACGCGATAAACTCAAACACTACCGAACGGATTTTCATACGTTTTTCACCAATGGACGGTTCACACCGTCAAGAGGAAGGTTTATGCGTATAATGCAAAAATATTATGTACCTACGACAGAAAAATAAATATAGGTATAAATATTATGCTTCGCTACCTGTGCGAAGCCAGGGCGGGCCGCTATGTAAAATAAAGAGGTATTATGAACACATTCTTAAGACAATAAGACCTGATTTCAGAATGTCCTGTGAGATACATTAACAGCCTGTTATCTGTGTTAACGGACTGTTAAGGTTTTTGAGTCTCCGACCATGCCGTAACAGGTGATTATCTTCCTTAGCTAGGCGTTTTTTCATGGGACGCGCGATACTTTAGCATTCGCATTAATTGTAATGCCCGATTAACTAATGCCCGTTAAATAAGAAATTGGTGAAATTAGACCTTACGGGTTTACTAATAATTGCTATATTACGTCTGTCATAGTTATACAATTTTTTATCCCGCTTCCTCAGACGTTGAATTTCACTCAGCAGAGCAAGACAAAATACTACAACTATTACAGACCTATACAGCGATTATTAGTAAGGCGGTTAAGATTCAGACTAAAGTTAGGTTGCTCTATATGAACATAAATTAAATTCTTTTCACTCTTTGATTTCTATTCACCCGTTTTACACAAAGACCTACACATACTTCATCCTCCTCCCAGATTCAAAATCAATTCACTTAAACTTAAAATATCGGTGGAAATAGTAAATACGATTTCAATATGAAATCTTTAGATATTACGCTGTTCAATGAAGTATTCCTTTTTGAATATGCAATGTTAGAGATTGGTTCGCATTGCATAAAGAATTTTATTATGTTCCTTGAAGAAGTTTTATTGCGATAATATATACCGGATAACGCATGTTACGAATTTAAAAAATAATATATGTAGCGTTAGTAGAGTTCGGGGTGTTAACGATGAGGAGCAGGGTTATTAAATGAAGAGCCAATACGCGTATACGGAACAAAAAAATATATTTTCAAAGCATTGAAATCAAATCAAACTACTACAATCGAGACGCTAAAACGTACTAGCAAAACGGGGCTTGACTCTAATTGAAAGATATATTTTAACGGTAAAAGTGTTATAATGTTATGAATCTTGTATTTTTTTATTGCATTGAATGACGAGACGAGCATGCCCTTCGCCTGATGGTAAGCGATACGACCGCCCATAAACAGTAGCAAAACCATCCAGCACCTTGAGTTACAAAGTACTGCGTGGCATTCGACTGCGCTCGTCATCCTGAGACATTAGATGTTAAGTCTCATTATGTCTAGTAGTTACACTGGCTACAATGTCCTTCAAACCGAAACACAACAGTGCATGCACACTGCTGCTTGGCGGTAGAAATAGACATTGCGGTGGCACTCACACAGACGGACTCTTACATATGAAAGACCTACCACCAGTAAAACAGGTATACTATTTGGTAGGATCGTTGTACTGAAATTGTTATTAAGGTTCTAAGGGCTTGTTTCACAGGTTTCAAGTAATTTTTATGTGACAGTTACCGTATGACACAACGAATGTAGATACTACAAAATTACCATTTATTTAAAAATGTAATGCATTGGTTAAAGTGTAATTTTTGCGTTTGGGCGGCTTATACATTTATGTGACGAGTAGCATTTATCAGCAAGCGGTGAAATCCACCCTAAATTATAATTAATCAATTCAAAATATATTTATATTACAAAACTAAAAGTTGTAGAAAATGTTTACGCATTGAACGCTGAAAATATTTATCTCTCAAACACGCCATGTCCAAAATTGCCCTACTTTAAATCCCGGAAGACTGCACGATGGGAATTTAATCCAGGATAGCACTGTCATACAAGCGAAACAGCGAGCGAAGGCTAGTGAGAAATAAAGATAAGAATTATAAAAAATCTCAACACGTTTTAGTGTTGGGGCGACATAAAAAAATCCTCACTTTATGGTTAGAGACGACGATAAAACGATAGAAAGGGCGTATCGAAAAGCAATAAAAGTAAAAAGGCCACTACTATATCCTTATAAACGCGTTAGGGCTTGTAGGGGCGTCAATGAGATAGTACTAGGAACTCGATCATTGATGTGCTCGCTTGACTATTTATTGAACTTTTCGATCTTGAAAAAGTTGGGAATTTATTTATTACGCGTTGACAATAGTAATCAAAATGGTATTTTATGCCGTACATATGATAGACCGGTAATTTATTTTAATTTACGTCACGTTTATAATTTCATATTTGTATCTTAGATTTAGGAAAATCCAAAGTCAGCAGGTCCCCAAACCATTTTTAACCCAATATTTTACATAGAAAACTTGTAGCGATATCTTATATCGCCCGAGACGAATTCAACTCTGAAGTAATCAGATGTGTTTTACAAATCAAAAACCTGTTAGATTCTTTGAGTCGTAAATATCTGAGAATATTCTCTAGTGAAGCCTTCCATTACTGTGGCTATTTTAATCACAATTTGGAAGATCCATGATGACAGGTAGTGCGATGCACATCAGTCGATAGAGCACGGCCGCCTCGTGCTAAGTGGCCCTGGCAGCTACGTCTCTCGACATCGTCTGCCTAACCCACGTCTATGTATAGCGCCATGATGTAGGACATTTTGAGGCGGCATCAATTTTCTGAAGAGGAATTTTTGATATATAATACGGATACGCATACTCACGCCTTACATCGCTTACATTACACCTTTCGCCGTGCGTATTCCGTCCGATAGGGGGCGAGCCCCATATCGGGCACAAATTCCAGACTCCGAGCCGACACTGATTAGAAAAATCCAATATCACTTTGCCCGACCCGGGGATCGAACCCGAGACCTCAGCATTGCAGTCGCACACACACACACAGTCCTAGGTTATCATCAAACTGAGTAAGTTGATAGTAAATAAACATGAAGATATACCGAAATAGCTATAATATCTAAGTGACTAGTGAGTTGTTTACATATAAGGAGGGATTAGAATTTCTTAATCAAGGTGAAAAAGTCTTGTTGAGCTTCCAACAGTATTCCTAGTTAAATTTAATAGAACACCTAAACCTTGGTAGCTCTAACAATTACTGCTTATACAGCGCAACGTAATAAAATTTCTTGAATAAGAAAAATGTGAATCGAACGAGTATAACAAATATTTTCATTGAAGCTAAAATTTCATTATCATATCTATTCTTTATGAATTTTATGCTGTTTTAAGTCGGTTAAAAAACTTTATCTTAGATATCCCAAAGATCTTCGAGTTCTTTATAATCAAAGAGTTAGAATATCTTAAGCATCGTCGCAACACACATACTGGTGCGTTCACAATTATACACCTTGCTATTATCCAATCAAAATGCCTCCTCCACATATCCTTCGTAGTCAACGTTCCTCATGTTCTATATCGGACGGAGATTCGGTTTGATTATACCAGCTCGAAGTCCTTCGACCCTCTTCGGTGATCATTATTGATTTAATTGCGGGGAACAATCGTCTACTGTCGTCACATGCGGTGCAATGTACTTCAGAGGATACTTCTAATAAGTTGTTACCCTCAGTCGTTGCCATTTCTTTACATTTTATTGCTATCAACGATATTAAGATGCTCATGGTTTTCGACACAGCAATTTATTGTTAACTTTCGTTTAAGGTGGTATGTGTTCAAAATATTTCAACAATTAAGTTAAAATGATAAATATAGTGATTTTAACTCCTACAAGGAATTTCAACTTATTTCGTAATCACAAAACCGCTAATCATATTATGGGCGCAAAAAAAATTACTACATAATGATTTTGAAAAATGAAGGGCAAAACAATTAATTCTTGTTTTATGCCTATTAAACTATCGAAATTTAATTTACAACTCCCTAACCTTATTCTAAGCCATAAAATAATGACATAGATGTAGACGGCTATAAAGAAATTTCTAAATGTAATACATCTCTCGTTTCTGCGACACCAACTTTTTTCATAACCAATACAAGTTCGATGTTGTACGAGTGTTCACCGTTTTATTGCACCTCCTTCTTTTCTTATTGGATTGTTTTATTTACTGTCTTGTTATTGCTTAGAAATATTAGGTTTTTTAACTGAATGAGGAGACGAGCAAGTTGCTCGCCCTTCCTAACGGTGGCATACCTTTGAGTAACAAAGCTTTTAATTAAATAAATATTTTCATCTTGAAATGTTGGATGTCATTCTCGGATTGTACAGTAATTGGAGAAAGGAAATTTTATGCGTGATCGGTAATGCAGGGTAATAACATGTATCCAAAAAAATTCCCTTATTCAACAAAAAAAAGCTAGAACCTGAAAACACCTCGGTTTTCTAAAATAGCTCCGCAAGCAGGCCGGCGCGATCCATTCATTAGTTTATTCAAACTACTCTCTACACATTACACAAACTACCAGAAACGTCACAAAACATCTTTATAACGAACCAAATTAAAAAAGTTTCCCAAAAATTTTACGATTCCAAAATTATTCCAGTTATTCCGTGTATAAACTGGAACACATTTCCACAGTCTGAATAATTCCAATGAATGCGGACGACAAATGGCAAAGTCTAATTTATATGTCTAGCGTAACATCTCGCTGCTGGTACACTTTGAAGTGTGTTCTTTCAAAAAGGAAATACGAAAATTTCGTCTTGTTATTGTTAATGTGATCACACGGGCGGGTCGGACGCTCGCGGTTTTATTAACACTGAACTTTGAACGAGTTTTGAATCGCTTCACTACCATCAATGATTAGACTACACGAAATTTGTGTGTAAATGTAACTGTTTGTTATTTGAGCTGTATAAATATTTATAAAAATCCTCCGATATCCAAGCAAATTATTCTGCTTAGCACTTTTGTCTATAAATATTTTTAAATAAAGAACAGATTACAAAGTAGCGTTCCAACGCCTGTCTACAACCACGAGACAGTAAAGAAACTTTATGTTAAACCGAATGCACTCGCTGTCGGCGGCAAACGCCTAGAGTACACCGCGTCTTGAATACAAAATATCTCGTTGCAAAATGCATATCAGGTGCATATTATAGTGACCCGCTCCTAATTTGTACGTAAAAATTCAACAGACGCCAACCAGCTTTACATAGCAGAGCCCATGCCAATGTTTATTATTGAGTCGTATGGAATAGGTGACGTGCGTATTTTTTTTCGCCCTTGTATAACGCAGTATCTCGCTAAGCCACGTGATTTGGTCCTCTGGCTTTGGATTCGCAATTCAGGTGTTTTGTAGGGTTTCTAAGGTTACTTAGTTTTAATGTAATACTAGCATTGCGCGCGGCTCCGCCCGCGTGGAAAAGATTTTCCGGGATAAAAAGTTCCTGAGATTAGCGCGTTCAAACAAACAAACTCTTCGGCTTTATAATATAAGTATAGATTATCTAGATAAAGGCAGGCGAAATTGCGAGCTAAAACTTATATTTATAATAGGAATAACATGCATCCAAATATAGTATATAAAGTTTAAAATTAAGAATGAATGTGTCGACGTGGAATTAACTGAAGTAGCGATTATAATTATCAAAGGAGTAAAACACAAAATCATTGAAACAATGCTTTATTCATCTATTTAAAACATCAACAGCTAAAACTTCAAACACAATAAAGCAAACAAATACAGATAAATAAATATTTCAAAGAATTAAAGTTAACAGTAAGACCAAAGTTCACTGATGGTACAAGCTTTTTCGCAGCATTCGTTGACGACGAACCGCTTTCCCCTGGATGGAAGGCCGAGACTCCTAGCGTTATGAGGAGTCAGCAATGGCCAGCCGTATGGACCTTCTTGTTCCTTGTAGTAAGGAGCTAAGAGGGCTCCTGGAAAGATTAGAAGATTTCGATAAGCGAAACAGAACTCTACCAGTTTCTCGTAACGTTAATATACAGCGCAACGTTTTGTTTTTAAAATTGGGCTGATTCTGAGATCATTGAAATGTTCATCATTATTTGGATGGTAGCAATGTTGGCAACCGGGCTATTTTCACTACCTTTGAATAAATAAATTCGCGGCTTGATACCTAAAATCGTTATTATTTTGTGATAACTGACGGAAATTTCATGACAAATTACATGTTTTATTATTTTAAAAAATAAACTGCTAAAAACCTTCAAAGAAATAAATCTACATACCGTACATAGTTCCAGCATCAGATCTCTTTTCAGGAGCACCATAATCGAAACATATAGCAGCCAAAGCTCTGGCGAGAGTCCTGCCGCAGTAAACTTGAGGGTTGGTTTCCTGGTAGGAGACATGACCACCTATGTGCCCGCAACAGGTGGATACCAGCGCCAAGATGACGCCCAGAACGATAACTTGGTGATTCATCTGTAGGAGTGTGGAGATTTTTAAATCCTCAAGGATGATACTCAAATAAGTGCAAAACACATACGTAGGCTTATACAGTGGTAAGGACTGCGCTCTGAAGACCCATTTCTGATGACTCGAAGGGTGAAAAAGGTTAAAATTACCATAACTCGTCGTAACAACTCCAGATGTTTAAGAATCCAAGCAGTTTCTAGACCGCATGAAAATGTGTAAAACTAGTATTCTCTTCAACTTACCATTTCTATGAAGTTGAGTATTCTTTAGCTTACCAGGACTGACTGTGTTTCTATCTAAAATGTGAACCCTTTTATACCCTTACAGTATACGGGTGGTATATTAATATTCACTAACATGTCACAATTTATATCTTGCTCTTAATATGTTCTGACATCTTGAAATTTTCGTCGTACAGCACGGAATATTTTTGCTTGAGATATGCTTTATTATTTATTACCTGCTTCCCACGACTCTCGTTGACTTTAAAGGAAAAATTACCAAAGTGGTTTACGAAATATGTCAGTAGAATTGCCTTGTGTTTATTTGTATAATTGCCGGAATTATCGTGGCACGTCGCTACCGCAACTTCTGTGGTATCTGTCATTATAAATGTCGACATTCTTAAAGCATTTGCTGGTGGCTAATCCCATTGTGAATGAAATAGCGTAGTTTGCAGGTCTAATGGATCTTTTTTTCAGATCATGGGCTTTCAGTGATAGAATTCTCTATTAAGTAGGTGGTACGGCCTTCCCATTTGAGATCTTAAGGCCCTAACTTCACCATGCTCTGTTAGTTAATTTAACAGCCTGTTAACTGTCTTAACGGGCTGTTAAGGTTTTTGAGTGTGCCATCATGCCGTAACAGGTGATTATCTTCCTTAACTACGCGTTCTTTCATGGAACGCGCGATATTTTAACATTCACGTTAATTTTAATTCCCAATAAACGGTCATTCTATTCATTTCCCTTTTAATTTTGCCATCCACGATTTGCTTTTCTTATTTTCTTAACAGTTTCTGCTATACAACGACAACTGAGACTTAGATTAAGATTAACTGAGATTAAGATTTAAGGTATGAAGATTGAAGAGTCTCAGTATCAGACATCAAACGTAGCAACACCATCCCAAATAACATACAAGTCCACCTCACTAACTTACTCTCAATATACAAGAAAATCCTTAAAATCTCACCATATTTTAAGACGATGAAGACGCGATTTACCGCCGCTTAATTTTTAAAGATAATTCAATAAAAGTGAATCCCATCAGGCGACAGTGTGGCGCAATTTCCAATATAGGTCGCGCTTAAGCCGTCACATAAGGTGAATCCGCGTGGAACATTGGAAACGACGTGCCCTCCAGAAAGGAGGGGCACACTTCATTTGTTAAAAGTCGTTTCCACCCCGTTGCGCTGTTTAATGGATATCAGTGCTTATGACGATATGAGATAAACATGGCGTGAGTGCTTGATGGTTTCGAAAAACGTGAAATTAGTCGTAAGAGTAGTGAAGTGGAAGTTTAAGACTTTATAAAAATCTTATGGCAAGCAAAAGATGTACTCGGTGGTCATCATGTAGGTATTTTTCCATTTTAAAGTGTAAGTAGGGACATTACTCACCAATATTTCGACAGCTATGTTAGGTCCGATGTAATAGGCGAGTCTTGTCGTTTACCGAGAACAATTTTGGACTTTAGGCTGATTTTGAGCAGAAACCTCTAATACCTATGAGTAGATAATTATTTTATACGTTACGGGGATTGATCCCAGTGAGACCTCAACGCTAACGCAACACAAATACGCCACAGAGGCAAACCAAAAAATAAATATGGGAAAATACCTACTATATAATTAATGATTACCAAAATTGGTTGCTTGTTAATATGTTGCTGGTGGTAGGATATATATTATTGTATCCGCACGGATAGCGACCATCGTACACAAGGTATTAACCCGCCATAGTGGCCCACGTAAGTGTGTCGCGTTCCGGGATCAGCCTGTGTACTATATCCGCTTCAAAAAGGCCGGAATAATTGTATCCCGTTATGCCCGCAAAAAAATCGTAGGTAAGAATATTAGAAACATGTTCTTGAAAAAAAATGCACCTTTTTGATCAAAAGAATTCTGGATTTTTGGATTTTTAAATAAGTGGACGATAGCCTAGTTGGGAATGGAACGGTCTAACGAGACAATGGCCGGAGGTTCAAAACCCAAGGCACACACCACTGACTTTTCAGTTATCTTTCGTCTGCTTACTGATCCACACGTCTTGTTCTTAACGTCAGCGACTCTCAAACTTTTTCACCTTGCTCAATTTATTTTATTTTAATACGCCAAAAATGGTTAAGTGTGGAAGATGTGGTGATGACGTCTTCGATGCCATTCAGTGCACCTTATGTGAGAATCATTACGATTATCCGTGTTCGGGGATATCGGAGGCTGGATATCGCAAATTAGGTGATCGACGGTCTAAGTGGAGGTGTTTGTCGTGCAAAGACTCTGGAAAGAGCTCGGGTACAAATAATCCATCGAGTTCTCCATCGCCGGCAGTCACCCTGGAAAATATAATGAACGAGATATCTAAAATAAATATAAAACTTGTGCCCCTCTCTGCTCTTGTTGAGGATATAAAACAAGTGAAGAAAGAACTTGCTAACCTCAGGACTACTACGTCGGAGTTTACCACCAAAATTTCCGACTTGGAAAAAAGAGTAGTGGATATGGAGAACACTCAAGAAGACGTCGCCTCACTCAAGAAGCTGGTCTCTAAATTGGAAGCCAGTCTGGATGAGAAGGACCAGTGGCTCCGGACGAATAATTTAGAGATCAAAAGAGTTCCTATTAGAGACAGGGAGACCTTGTTTGATGTGGTTTCTAAAATCGCATACAAGATATCGTATCCAGTGAATAAGTCTAAAATTAATTTTGTGCACCGAGTCCCTACGAACGTAGCTGGCCAGAAAAATATTATTGTATCCTTTTCTAATAGGTACACGAAGGAAGATTTCCTGGCTGCCGCTCGCTCGCTGAAGAAGCACGTGACCCCTGCCGATATTGGTCTAACCGGTCAAGGTGCTATTTATCTAAATGACCATCTGACTCCCAAGATCAAGATTCTTTTATCCAGAGCTAAAACACTTGCTAAGGATCATAATTTTCAGTTTGTGTGGGTGAAACACGCCAAAATATTCGCCAGGAGAGATACGAGCACCAAAGCGTTTATTATACGGTCAGAAGAGGACTTGCAAAAAATATGCTAAGTTACTGTCTGTTAAGTATTTTTACTATAAGATTTTATTTAAAATATCCATCTGCTATAAATAGTTTGAGAACCGCTATGAGCCTTATCGCATTCTTTTGTTCATTAATGATCGCCTTTGTTTGCCTATTAGTCATCTTTTGTATTGCTTTACCGTTTTTTATTTGCCACCCACATTTCTTTTGTATAATTGGCTGGCTATTGTTCGCTAATGGATTTACAATTTTTATAATTTTTGTTGAATATTTTTGCTTACTGTGGTCATTGCCACTTTTTATCTACTGTTTTATCAAGACTAGTTATTTTTTACGTCACTGCATCATTGTCAACCGTATGCTATGCTTTTGTTTGTGCAAGATTGGAGTGTTTTTATTATTTTTTCGAATTATTTCCCATATTACTATAAATTCTTATTCATGTTGTCATTATGTTTGTTCATGTATAAATGGCTAATTTAAAAGTTTATCATCAGAACGTGCGTGGATTGAGGACCAAGACTGAGACATTTTTGCGGAACCTAAGTTTGAGTAATTTTGATATTGTTACTCTGACAGAAACCTGGCTTTTGGACGGGGTATCTGATGGTGAACTTTTTGATGAAAGGTATCTAGTCTGGCGTCGTGATCGAGATTATAGTGTTACGGGTCAGTCACGGGGCGGTGGAGTCGCTATAGCAGTACGTCGCGATTTAGTGGCATCTGTCAGAACTGACTGGCAGTCCAGTGCGGAAGATTTGTGGGTGTCTTTGTCGATACAGACTGGCCGACGAATCTCTTTTTTCAATCTCCATTTGTGTACCATTTATTTATGTGGCCAGAATCTTGGTAATGATTTTGCTACTCAGCTCTCGAATTTTCTTAATAAACTAATTATATTAACTAATGGTAACCCTATGGATAAATTTATAATTCTTGGTGATTTTAATATGAGCGCTATTAATTGGTCCCTGACCGAGGATGAACCTTCTTTGGCTTCGCCTACTGAATATATGTTTGAATTTCTCGATATTTTAAATATATGTAATATGAAACAATTTAATTATATTCGTAATAATAACGATAAAATATTAGATCTAGTTCTATGCAATGACTCCGTCTCTGTGTCTGCGTGTTTGGACCCACTAGTTCCTGAGGACCCCTATCACAGAGCCCTGTTAGTGGAAGCGAACTTTGTGCAGCTTCAGTTAATGAACGCACCTAAGCGCATAGTTTACCAATATAGCAAAGGGGACTATGAAAAAATTTGCTCGGAATTATCAAGTGTCCAATGGAACACAATTTTGGCATGTGGTAGTGTTGAGGATGCATTGAGTACATTTTATACATTAATAAATAAACTAAAGGATAATTACGTGCCCCGTCGAGTTTCTCATGGCCACAAATATCCAAAGTGGTTCAGCACACCTCTCATCAAACTGCTAAAAGAAAAATTTAAATTCCTATCCAAATTTAAAGTGTACCATAACATCTCAGACCGCAATTCGTTTATCCTGCTTCGTGACAGGGCTAAGGAAATGGAGCACCAGTGTTACAAAGAATACATAAATAAGATCGAAAGGAATATTACCTATGACCCTAAAGCCTTCTGGGCATACGTTAAAAGTAAGCGTTTATGTAACAACTTTCCGTCCACTATGTCCTACGCTGGTAGCGTTGCTAATAATGGTGCAGGAATATGTGAGCTGTTCTCGAACTATTTTCGTTCAACTTTCACAGATCCTGGAGTTTCTTCGATTAATGAAGTTTCCGTTGATGACTCTATGTGTGATATCGCTTCTATTGAAATTAACATGGATCAGGTTCGTGGACTGCTGAAGTCTTTGGACCTTAATAAATCTGCTGGCCCCGATAAATTGCCAGCTTTATTTATAATACAATGTGCAGATGAGCTGGCAGTACCAGTTTCCATTTTATTCACACGCTCTATAAGCGAAGGTGTTATGCCTAATTTTTGGAAGTCGGCTTTCATCACCCCTATCCATAAAAAGGGTTCCAAAAATGATGTTGCAAACTATAGACCTATTTCGAAACTTTGTCTGTTGGCCAAAATATTTGAACGAATTGTGTACAACCAACTTTACAATTGTTTACTGCCAAGCTTTTCTCCAAATCAGCACGGCTTTCTGAAAAGCAGATCCACTGTGTCGAACCTTCTCGTCTTTACTGATTTTGTTACCGGCAGCATGGATGGTGGACACCAAGTCGACAGTATCTACACGGACTACAGTAAAGCGTTTGATAGAATCGATCACGATACACTCCTGAGGAAGCTGTCGCGTCTTGGCATTCGAGGTGATTTGTTTAGATGGCTTTCTTCGTATGTTAAAAATCGGACTCAAGCAGTAGTCTTAAATGATTTAACATCCTCTTGGATAGACATACCTTCGGGTGTTCCGCAGGGGTCACTTCTTGGTCCCCTCCTATTTGTTTTATTTGTTAACGATATAGGCAGGTGTTTTCTTAATTCAAATTATCTCATGTTTGCCGACGATATGAAAATATATCGGGTTGTCGACAACATTGCCGACGCCACTCTTTTACAGGAGGATCTGATAAGGTTGGACGAATATTGTTGCCTGAATAAGTTAGAACTAAACGTGTCCAAGTGTCTGGTGTTGAGTTTCACCCATAGAAAGCAGCTGTTCTGTCATGATTACTGTATCATGAGTGAACCAATATCTAGAACTTCTTTCACGCGCGATTTGGGTGTCATCGTGGACAGTCGGTTATCATTTGCCCATCACATTGAGCAAGTAATTGGGAAGGCGACTCGTGCTCTTGGTTTTATTTTTCGTTGCGCAAAGTCATTTAAGCAAATGAAGACTATAAAAATTCTGTACTGTGCCTATGTTAGGAGTAATCTTGAATACGCAAGCCAAGTCTGGAATCCTCTCTACAACATTCACTCGACCAGAATTGAAAAGATACAAAAGAAATTTACAAGATATCTAGGCTTTAAGTTTAAAATTCCTAAAGTCGAATATAATAAACGGTGTGTGCGGTTCCACCTATTGCCATTGTCAGTACGCAGAAATATTGCCGATATCTCTTTTTTAATGAAGATCGCTCAGTCTTCGGTTGATTGTCCAGCACTTCTGACTAAAATAAATTTAAATATTCCATCTCGTTATTCGCGTCGTAAAAATCTTCTTCACATTCCGTTTGCACGAACAAATTACAGAGCTAATAATTTCATGGTTCGATCTGTTAAGGCATTTAATGATCTACCATATGCTGCGAGCGTAGACTTATTTTGTAGCAGCATCGCATTTGCGAAAAAAGTTTTAACCAGAGGTTTTGTTGAGGTTCATGGCGACTAACTATTTTACAAATTAATTTTATATCTTCTTTTTAACAACAGAACGGCAAAGCATGTATTCAACTTAATCTAGGTTACTTAAGTACTTTTAAGGTAATTAGACTAAAGAAATTGTAATTTAACTGTTAAAATCTATCTGTGGTGGCTCGTGATTGGCTTATTGTATTTATTTCCTATTTTTGATTATTGTAATAGTTAGCTGTGAGCCACCCAAATAAAATAAAATAAAAATAAAAAAAAAAAAAAAAAATTTTCGAAGTTACGTGTGTATTGTTTATCAATTATCGTTCGCTTTAACGGTGAAGGAAAACATCGTGAGAAAACCTATATACCTGACAATTCTCCATAAGAATTTCGAGGGTATGTGAAGTCTGCCAAGCCGCACTAGGCCAGCGTGGTGGACTAAGGAGTAAGGCCTCACCCCTCTTAGTAGTAGAGGTCCGTGCTCAGCAGTGGGCAGTATATATAATACAACGCTGGTATGGTATGGTATAGTATTCATGTTGCTGTATGTGGCGTACAAAAAAGTATTATCATTCATTCATACAATAATTCTCCCTTCCCTCCTCCTATCCTGAAAATCTTCCTAAATTATATTTCTCCTCCTTCGTTGTAATTAGTTACAAATCTTAGCGGCCATTTGTATGGCGTTAGAAAGGACCTTCTGGGAATAATTCCTCTTGATAGCACTAAGGTAAATAAAGTTACGTGGCATAATAATTAAATAATATTTTAATGCTAAATTTCAAATAAAGTAGTTTTGGAACGCTATTGAAATTTCAATGTCAAAAATTCAGCTGTCGTCTGTCAACGCAATGTCAATTGTCATGATCAGCTGATATTTGTTAATCTCGGTCGCCGACCGGTCATTTTAGAAAGTAAAGACGAAAGTCCGCTAAGAAATAAGATACCGTTAGCTCATTATACCAAACAAAAACCAGCTAACATGGACGATCACTTAGATTACTGCTGGCGCTTACTCGAACACGTCGCGCAACAGAATTACACTCCCGCGATGTTAAACATACTTGATATTCTTTTTTTAAATCTTGCTTTCGCGGTTACTTTTACCGGTGTTTTGATTAATTATTACGAGAAATATGTACCACCGTTTATCAAAAAAGGCTATTTATACGGATCCTTCGCGTACCAAGGCTCAGAGGCAAATTTTTTGCAAGTTTTAGAAATACCGAAGTCGTATTACAGACATTTTTACCTGTTTGCGTCATTGTTTAGTGTTTCTTCGCTGTTTTATATGTGCATGGTGTACTTCCTCGGTATTGAAGTGAATAAGTATGTTATTTTAGGTTTGAAGTTTACATTAAACGAGTATGAACCATCAGGTAACTTTTGAATTTTTCATGATACCTATATATTTTTTTTGTACGAACATAAAATTACTTAGATCATAATTGCACAAATACTAAGGTACGTTATTTAAAATGCACTCCAAGTTAGACCAATAACCACATTTTTTGCATGAGCATTTATATTAGAATAAAAGCCCATGATAATAGCTAACCATGGACCTTAGATTATTTTTTATAAATAATAGCTGCATACCATTACCTAGTAAAAAACGAAGAACTAGGTTGAGTTTTACACAGGTTTTCAAGAGATAATTATAGATATTGATATATTGTAGGTTAATGTAGTCTAAGCATTCATTGCAGTCTGCATCTGACACAGATCTATCATAACATCCTTGCTCCACTTACAAAGCAATATGCACCCAAGTTGAAAGTTATAGTTTTGATACATTTGTTTAAGATTTATGTAAAATAATTTAAAATTGTGAAATATTACTATTCTTAATTCTCTATAATATTATGTTAATACATTTAATAGAGTGTGTGCTTGGTAGATTGTTAAATCATCTTTTGTGTATTATGCACATATTTTTATTTTATTTTGTATAATATTAAGAACATACATTAAAAAATACAGTCAATCATACAGTCAAACATAGAATCTCCTCCTTTTTTTCTTCTTCAGCCTTTAGAAGTCCACTGCTGAACATAGGCCTCCCCCAAAGATTTCCAGACCAACCTGTCAGATTTTTTTTGAAGTCAGTTAAATTTGCACATCACATATATTTTATTTTTCTACATTGTACACTGAAGATATTCTACAGTGTTATTTGGCTTCTTTTGTCAGAAATGGTCTGTACACTAAGAAATAAATAATTGTTCCAGCATCTGTAGCAACTGCTTTAGTAGCGATGATGCTCCTCACAGTTCAATGTATGCGAAGATTGTATGAGACATACTACTTGCAAGTGTTTGCCAAGAACAGCAAGATGAATCTTAGCCACTACCTCGCTGGTATCTTACACTATTATGCTTGTATCCTGGTTGGAACGGCTCAGGCTCCTTTATTTTCTGGTGAGATTTTTAGAATATTTTTGGTGCTTTAAAATAGTTTTGAGGCCCAAGTAAACTCTGCCAATTGGCAACATGAAATGATTTGCATTTAAGAAGATATGGGATGTATAATCATAAATTGGGAATATCATTATCATATACGGAATCATAACATGAAAATAAAAAACAAAATTAAATTTCAATACAACAGCAAGACAAATTCATTATTTGCCTCACTCACTACTGTTTATTTCAGGAGATACAAGAAAAAACTTAACATGGATTGACACAAAAGCCATTTACCTTCTTGTACCATCAATCCTGATTTTCATGTGGTGTTGGCATGAACAGTTCAAAACAAACCTGATCTTTGCAAACATGCGTAGAGACAAGAAGACGGGTAAAGTTGTGACTGAAGACCATGGAGTGCCACAAGGGAGGCTTTTTGAATATGTATCGAGCCCTCACAGGATGTGTGAGGTAGTTATGTACACAATACTGCTAATGATGATACCGACCAGGACTTTCTTCTGTATTTACTTGTGGGTTTTGGGCAATCAGGTTGGTATATGCATTTTTAAACACGTAAACCATTGGTCCTGCGCCTGATCTCTCTGGTCATGTCGGATTGCCGTCTCACCGGACTATGAGAGTGAAGGAATAGTGAGTGCACTTGTGTATTGCGCACACACTTGTGCACTATAATATCTCCTGCGCACCTGGCTGATCTCCGTTGAGATTGGCCGCCGTGGCCGAAATCGGCTAGGAAGGGATTATATGTATTTTATTTTAATACTTGATATAATGCTCGACTGCCTCGGTGACGTAGTTGTATTACGGTACGACAGCAACGCTGTGGTCTCGGGTTCGATCCCCCGGGTCGGGCAAAGTGATATTGGGTCTTTCTACTCAGTATCAGCCCGGAGTATGGAATTTGTGCCCAATTTGGCGATAGGCTCGCACCCTATCACATCATGGGACGGAATACGCACGGCGAAAAGTGGGTGCACTAGTTGCGCCTCTACCTAACCCTTCGGGGATAAAAGGCGTGAGTATGCGTATGCCTAATTTAGGTATAAATATTAGGATATATCTACATAGCACTGAGCAGTAGTTGTCTTAAATTACAAAGAAGATAGTCATTTTTATATATCTTAACCTACTTTATAACTCTATTTTTTTTTTTCAGTTCCAAACCGCAATAACAGCCCACGATTGGTACAAAAAAACCTTCAAAAATTATCCGCCTAACAGAAAAGCCATCATTCCATACATATTTTAGAATTTGTAATGCCCATACATAAATATATTCCACACATTCATATATTCATTAACACCTATTATCACATAATCTTAAAATGCAAAACCCAAAATATATTATGAAACTATTATTTTCAATGCTTAATAATTGGACATGAAATGGAATTGATCACTAATAAAAAAAGAATGGTAAGAAAGAGAATAAATACTTACCTTATGATTATATTTCATGGTAATTTGTACAGACTGCATACATAAATAATATTATGTATTAAGGTACTGCAATAGGTTTCTTTTTATAAGGCTATAGAAATGTTTTGTTTAATCTCATCATAAAAAAAATTGCTCAATGTAAAATTGACGTAATCACAGTTCAAAATGTGAAATAATTAAAAGCATTTATAAAATTAGATGTCTAACATGTAATATTTGTAGTATTTATTAGTATATCTAGGGTAGTAAAAATAATAATATATATAATTTTTCTATGAAATAAATCTTTGGAAACAATATTTTTTTACTAATTTATTTCACCAAAAATTTTAAGGTGTCAAAAAATATACAGTTGATTCATGGCAAAGTCATAATATACCTTATGTCTTAACATTAAATCTCGATTGTGGGTAGTTTTGAAAATCACTTCCGTATGTTACTTAAATACCTACTCACAGAGAGCCGGTCATTTTTGTTCGAGTCTTAAAACGAGTCAAGTTATGCAAATAAGTAGATTTGTTCGAAAGTTTGTTGCTCTTGTTTCAAAATTCAAATCCCCCTTCCTCATCAATCGAAGTAAAATTTTAAATCATGATTAAGTCTATATTTGAAGACAGCCGAAACAGCGGACGAAAAGCTGACTGAATTTCGCTGCTCGAGACCCGCAGATGAGACCAATCTTTCAATGTATTATAAGGTTTGTGTTGTGTGACCTAAAATCCCGTTTGTTGATACAACCCAATACTTGGTATCTTAATTCTGCCTACTCCCTACTAATAAAAGCTATATCCTACTAATATTAAAAACGCGAAAGTTTGTAAGTATGGATGTATGGAGGTTTGTTACTCTTTCACGCAAAAACTACTGAACGGATTTCGATGAAATTTGGCACACGGGTAGATCATGACCTGGATTTTTTTTTTTTTTTTTTTTTTTTTTTTTTTTTATTGCATTTAATGACGAGACGAGCATGCCGTTCGCCTGATGGTAAGCGATACGACCACCCATAAACAGTAGCAACACCATCCAGCACCTTGACTAACAAAGTACTGTGTGGCATTCCACTGCGCTCGTCACCCTGAGACATAAGATGTTAAGTCTCATTATGTCCAGTAGTTATACTGGCTACAATGTCCTTCAAACCGAAACACAACAGTGCATGCACACTGTTGCTTGGCGGTAGAAATAGACATTGCGGTGGTACCCACCCAGACGGCCTCTTACATAATGAGAGACCTACCACCAGTGGTGGATTAACACATAGGCTACTTTTTATCCCGGGAAAATATAAAGCGGGATTGTTATCCCCGGAAAACTTCTTCACGTCTGATATAGTTATATAACTTTGCCTCAATTTCTCTGACGGTAAGTCATTCAACATAGCAAGACGCATACATAGGTACAAGACAAAACATTGAATAACTTTAAACTAGTAGATTGCATTTAAAGATGTTTAAAAAACATTTGATAGGTAAAAATATTGCGTAGCGCCAATTTAGCCAGTAGTTATGTAGACAGTTAATATAAAATTGTAAACAAGATTGAGGTCGAGAGGCCATCAAGTTCCGTTATGGACATTCACTTTAAAAAATGAGCCAATGCACTATTGCATTACTACCTAGACTAGTTTGCATAAATATCTACATCTAATAGTGGCTGAACAAGGACAAATTAATGTATACTAATAATGTATAATACGAATGTCATGTGTATGTAACCAGTTCAGTGGAAGTAAATATAAAAAAAATATACTTATCTTACTAACATTATAAATGCGATTTTTGTGAAAATGTTTGGATGTTTTTCTAGTGAACCAACCGCTGAATGGATTTTGATGACATTTGGCACACGGATAGACCATGTCCTAGATTGACATATAGGCTCCTTTTAACCCGGCATTTTTTTCCCGTGGAAAATGTGATATTTTAACCTGATTTTTTAGTTAGATGGCGCTGGCGTCGTACTGTTTGAGGGACTTTTGAAGGCGAAACCGCGAGCGTCACCTAGTATTTAATGAATTTCGTTCAATTTGTAGCGATCTCAATTTTTTTTATTTGTATTTAACTCCAACCTTACGACAAATGTACTATATTATGAATTCCAAACTAGATACAAAATGAAATTGCACCGAGAAATTATAATTTGTGATATTTATTTATCCTCCATCTAAATAGTTCTCTATACAAAAAAGGTAAAAAGGTTTCCTTTTACGATTTTCGTTTGTTCACATTACTAAGCTTTGATTACTGTATATTTAATAATTGGCATTAGCTTAACCATGATCAGCCAATATGCATTATGCCTCATACAACTAAAAAACAAAAAAAAAATATAAGAAATAAAACATCATAGTAAATTAACATATTGTATTGAATAAAACACATCTTACATCACACACTATTCGACTCGGACATCCTTACCATTAGTAATGAAACTAATTACTTAAATCTTCATTTAAATAGGAAACTGAAACAAAAAAATTATAAATTAGAAAAAAATCGGTTGCCTTATTAAGTTGGCACAGTTTGCAAGTTTTTGTTTTAATAATACATGGAAGTGATTAGACATAATGATGTATTTATTGAACCATAAATGGGTAATTTTTTTTTTATACAATCAGCATCAAGTAACAAAACTTCAATGTACCCAATATATAGACTTAAGAGACTTATCTCAATAATCACTAAGCAATAAATAGTATTATTACTTGACAATAAGCAGTAGGAAAACTACTGATAACTGTGACTCCATACATCTATACTTATATTATAAATGCGAAAGTTACTCTGTCTGTTACTCTTTTACGGATGAACCACTGAACAGATTTCAATAAAATTTGGTATGGAAATAGTTTGACTCTGGGAAGGATACTTTTATCCTGGGTAAATAAATAGCGGGAGTTCTATCCCGAAAAAACTTCTTCACGCGGGCGGAGCCGCGAGCAAAAGCTAGCTGAGATATAGAATAAAAATCATACCAACCTATAAGGATACCCCTGAGTCTTCGCTCTGAAGACTGACAGCAGCAGCGAAAAGAACACGCACACCAGCACCAGCCCCACTACAGACTGGAACCGCCTGCGCTTACCCTCAGCCTGGAGTCGAGCTGCATCTCCCTTTACTCCGCCAGCAGCTTCTATCATGAGGATCATGCCCACCACCACGGCACCGTCTGAGCGCGAGTTAAGGATCTTTCGAGATTCTATATGTCATGTATGCCAGTTTTCCATTGTGAAAATTGTTTGTTGTATTTTTTTATGAAAAAGATAACAAATAACATCATCCAAATTAATGGGTTTTAAGTGTCACTTTAAAGAAATTACGATATGCATACCTAAATTACGCATACGCATACTCACGCCTTTTATCCCCGAAGGGGTAGGCAGAGGTGCAACTAGTGCACCCACTTTTCGCCCTGCGTATTCCATCCCATGATGTGATAAGGGGCGAGCCTATCGCCATATCGGGCACAAATTCCAGACTCCGGGCTGATACTGAACCAACATCACTTTGCCCGACCTGGGGATCTAACCCAAGACCTCAGCATTGCAGTTGTACCGTAATTACTCAAATATTAAATTGTGTGAATTCCCATGATGTATCATCAACAATTATCTCTGGTAAATACCAATCGTGAATAGTCACACACAGGACTTAACCAAACAACAATATACCAAATGTTCTAATTTAAAAAGGATACTCAAAACAGCAACAATATAGCTTTCCAACACAAACTGGCCATGTGAACCGCCATTTATGTACACCGGGCCATTCTTAGTTTTGTGGAAGAATGGTGGCCCTCTGATTTGGTTCCACATCTGTCCGGAGACCATGGCGAAACACACGAACACCGCAGCCACGGCCCACATTTGCGTGTTGTAGAGGAACTCGAGGTTGTTGCGCCGTAGGTACAGGAAGCCGGCTACGAGAATGAACAGCATGGAAAACGCGACCGCGCCAGAGTAGTTCGGCGGTCTGAACACTCTGATCTGGAAAGAGATTTTATATGCAAATGATTAGGTGGCTACTAGATTCGACAGCAGTGTATGTATATGGAGGACATGGATGTAGCTATGGAGTCCATAGGCCATGTACACTGCTGTAGAACCAAGGAGCATGGACTTGGGTTTGATTCCCATGTTGATAAATACTTTTGTGGAACACAATGTTCCCATAACCAAAATGTTTTCATTATACTTAACAAAACCAAGGAGATAATGAGTAAGTGAAAAATGTCACAATTGTATGATGTGTTGCATCAATTTTTTGGAAGTAACAACAATGGCTACCCAACCCAAACGGGGACTAAGGGTGAAATAGTTCCAAGGAGATGAACTGATCACCCGTCTGTGCGACTGCATACGTAGCCAAAAACCATACATACATATTGCCGCATATAGTGATTAACTATTTTATTGAAATTAGGTGTCAAATAAGTTACCTTATAACCTCTCTCCATTTTGAGTTAAGTATCAACAGTTCACAATGACCTCTCCGAAGAAGTATTACATTACTTGCTTATAAATTAAAACTTCAATCTTCTACTTATTTACACAATAGAAAAACAAATGACAGAAGAAAATAATAGCAATGTCATACATAAATGGCCATTACACATAATCTATAATTATTATAAAAAAGTTTTTATGTTCATGAATCATGGCTGGTTTGTAAAAAGAAAAAAATAAAAACATTTTTAATTTTCATGGAGCATTGTTGTCATACTGCTGGGGGCAGATCTTTTCCTTTTATTTAAATTTATAGGTCCATAATCAAATATGTTAAGTAAAATGGGTCATCATTTTCTCTATTGGTTTAAGTATGCCAATAGCTGATAGATTGGTATTAGGACTTTTTTGAACCAAAAATTCTAAGGGAGTACCAACAAATAATTATTGTGATTTCAATTAAACACAATACCTGAACATCAGTCCTGTCCTGTATCCATTTGGCGATAGCCTCGGCATGGATTCCAGCTCTTTCAAAGTCCATTGAATCAGCTGGCTTAGGTTTACCTTTAGCTGGGAAGTGCATGATCACAGGTGCGGTGTTCAGACGAAGCTGAAATAACAATACAAAAATTATAATCTCAAAGAATACACTGTGTTTTGATATTTTAAAAGAATAAATGAACATGCTAATAAAACCCCTGCCTGACTGCCTCGGTGGCGTAGTTGTATTATGGTACGACTGCAAGGCTGAGGTCTCGGGTTCCATCCCCGGGTCGGGCAAAGTGATATTGGATTTTTCTATTCAGTATCAGCCCGGAGTCTGGAATTTGTGCCCGGTATGGCGATAGGCTCGCCCCCTATCACATCATGGGACGGAATACGCTTGGCGAAAAGTGGGTGCACTAGTTGCGCCTCTGCCTACCCCTTCGGGTATAAAAGGCGTGAGCATGCGTTTTGCGTTAATAAAACCCCAAGGGAGTTGATGGGAGGCAGGTAGCCAGACTTCAAACTAAACTGAATCCTTTTGGCAATGTGTTGTTTTAACCCTACAGTGGCTTGAAATAGATATAATGCTGAGGTGGAACAAGAAAGAGACATGTCTAATACAGTACTTACTACTGTAGACCAATATAATGGTTCTACTCTATAAATGCCTATTGAGTTGACTAACTAGTTGACGACTTGATAAAGGTAGCAGGAACCCGCTGGATGCGGGCCGCTTTTGACAGATCTGTCTGGAAATCTTTAGGGGAGGCCTATGTTTTTTTTTTTTTTTTTTTTTTTTTTTATTGCATTTAATGACGATACGAGCATGCCGTTCGCCTGATGGTAAGCGATACGACCACCCATAAACAGTAGCAACACCATCCAGCACCTTGACTAACAAAGTACTGTGTGGCATTCCACTGCGCTCGTCACCCTGAGACATAAGATGTTAAGTCTCATTATGTCCAGTAGTTATACTGGCTACAATGTCCTTCAAACCGAAACACAACAGTGCATGCACACTGTTGCTTGGCGGTAGAAATAGACATTGCGGTGGTACCCACCCAGACGGCCTCTTACATAATGAGAGACCTACCACCAGTAAATGTTCAGCAGTGAACGTCATGTGGCTGATGATGATGATGATGATGAATTGACTAGTCTAAATAATAATGGCCTATGTTTTTCGGTTACATATCTTCAGCATAATGTACTATTTTAAACAGAAATACATTTACACTAAACAATTACAGAGAACTTTACTCACCATTTGGAAAATATCAGATCCTTCATCAAAGTCGACCATACCGAAGAAAATTTTGTTTGTATACGAAGGAGAGAACCTGAACGAGTTGGCCACGATCAGAAACTCGTCGAATACATGTTGGCAGATAGCACAGCGTCTCGCGGGCGCCATTGCAGTAAACATTATTATGAAAGAATAGTCCCTTGGCGGCGATTTAACATACTCCTTAAACTTGCTAAGGTTCAACGACACTATGGACTTCTTAGCAGTCATGTCCGTTAACTGCTGGACTTTCTCTTCGATCTGAAAATAAAACATTATCGTCACAAGAATGCCGGCAATCATTATCATATTCAAAACCTATCTTACCCCTTTAGTGCGCGCTTGTGCATCGCCTTCGTAATATGTTAGGAGTATAGTAAAGATTAATAATGATTTATACTTCATTTTGGTGATTAACGTGATGTTTTTTGGATAAATTTGCCGTCTTCCTAACTTGTTACCAGTTTGACGTTTGCCAAATGCCAACGCAAAATAAATGTCAAAGTATGAGTGACGTGTTCTTAAAATTACGAAGCTAGTTACAAAAACAAAATTACATAGTATGTATTTATTTATTTTGGGGCACGGCAGCCAATCTCATAATTAAAATCCAGCCACCGTGGTTGTAAATAAATTCAATCATTTAAAGGAGATGTCCGCTTTTTGTATGGGAGCTGGGCCTCAAAATTTAAACAGGCTCAAACTTTAGGGGTATTAAAGGCGCAAAATATGGATCTTGAATCCATTAAAAAAATATTTTTAGACCCCTCCATTTATTAGAAATATAATAAAGAAATGTCGTGGCAGAGTAACTTACAATAACTTCATTGATGTCTGTGCACAATTACAAAAAAAAAAAACATACGCGCCAAAGAGACTATAATACTAAAAATTCGCGCTCTTTGCATTCGCGGTTACTCTGCTTCGATGTTCGATTCATGTCTCGTTGAATTTATCTGTTACCTATTT
Source organism: Sphinx pinastri (assembly GCA_947568825.1). NCBI lineage: Eukaryota > Metazoa > Arthropoda > Insecta > Lepidoptera > Sphingidae > Sphinx > Sphinx pinastri. The sequence goes on from OX387623.1 coordinate 1,924,797, forward strand.
CTGTTTAAACTGACTTGGCAAACAACAGATCCTTCGATATTACACACGAGCTATGAATTACGATAGCATCGCCTTTTCATCTCGACTTCGACTTGCATTTCCTCGGCGATATTTCGATATTTGACTTGATTAGACTAGTAGACTGCTGATTTGATAAGCCACTATTGTAGCTGCATAATTGGCAGGAGGACAGTCGGAAGCTGCGCTCATGTTATGACCATTATTTGGTATCTTGGATGGGCTCGGCATCAAAGCAATATTATCCCACCTGCGCAGGTTTTAGATTGCATAATGATTCCAGAGGACATTGAAATAGAATAGATAATTGTACATAAACTATAAGAATGACTTATATTTCAATTAAAAAAATTATGCTCTGAAACATATTATGAACCAAGAAAATATTCCCATCTGGAGTTGTTATGTACAAACTTTTCAGAATTGTATCATCTATTAAATGAATAACTAACGTATTATAATATGTTTTAAATGTATTTAATATATATTCATAATGATAGCCATAGTCATAATATGCCACTGCCCTTAATTGATTTCTTCTTACTGTTAGAATGTATAGTTTTGTTTCTGTAGGTGGCATACAACCACAGATATTACCTAAACATTACTAAATATGAATATTGTGTATTAAATACATTATAACAATATTATTTGTATTTTTTTAATTTAATAGATGATAAACATTAAATAGTTTGTACTTGCATAACAATTTTAAATGATAATATTTTGCTTGTTTCATACTTTTTAAAGCATAATTATTAGTAGTCAGGTTTTAATTTTTGAACTCATTTATTATTGAAATAATTTGGGGGTTATAATTTCATGATAAAGTATTGGTTGAGCCCCATTTAATTTTTTATGTGTAGGTTTATTGTTTTACGTGTACCTAGGTAATATACCAAAAAAATATTCCCAATTATCAGGTGCAAAACAGATGAACATACAATACATACCCATTAAAATCATAACAATGGAATAGCTATGTATTGAATTAAACACTTTTATGATGTTTTAAACTCTTTTATTGTTTTATATATATGGGTATAGTGAGCGGCGACGATCGCTTATTGGAAAAAACCAGACTGCAAAGACGAAGTTACAGGTTCCAAATGCAGACCTCGCGCGACACACCTCTCAATTTTCATAATTTATTTGTGTATTGAGAATTTATCGATCGTTTCATGGATCGGAGTCGTCAAAATGCTGAAACATCCGTGATTGCATTTGGAGACGTATCTTAGTATCTAGCATCGATATATATGGTATCTAGAGTTTTGTACACATGAACATCCTTGAAGGCGCAGTCACAAGACGTTAAAGTCCCTGATGCAAAAATAATCCATAATGTTTTCTTTGATTTATTCTGCGAATTCACTTTTAGGTATATCACAGTAATTTACATGATAAAAATATTTTTAATACTATCGAAAAGTCTCTGGAACAAAACAATCCTACGCGGGCTACGGCTACTCATGACATCAGACATGACAGTTGATCCATTGACAAGTGACAACTGCCAACTTTACTTTTTTTGGGTGTGCGTTCCAATATACGAAGTTTTTTATTTTGAAAACGTTAATTACAACTAATTTTAAGTGTGATTATAGGTAAAACAAAATTACATAAATCTTAAAATCGGAGGTGTTTAAAATTAAACTATTTATTGTAAAAGGCTAGTTTTTAGGAGTTCTATCCAAATATATATAAACTTTCTTGTTTAAATTTTCAGGCCCGCTTTTGGACAAGTCCTTTCAATCATTCAATTGTAATCAATATTGTAACCATGGACGTATAAAAAAAGGCGGACGGACTCTCGCTAAACAAAAACTGAAGTACAGCAATGGCGGCGGCGTAACTATGTGTGCGTAAATGAATGATTGCCATAAAAAACAAAATTTCCCCAATTTTTAACACTAACACAACTAACTTTAACAGTTTACACTACACTATTTTTCCAATTTTAGGTTAGATTTATTGAAAGTCGTTTCAATAATTTTATTGTTTGCAAGATGTAATTATAATTAATTAATTTATATATTATTTAGCTTTATTTGAAATGACCGTGATAAATAATAGCCAAACATATGTGATTAGTAGGTGCGTAGAAATGAATGAGTCTTACCGAAACAATAAAATTATGTTTCCTAACTAATGCTAAATCATACGCACACACTCACTCACGCCTTTTATTCCCGAAGGGGTAGGCAGAGGCGCAACTAGTGTCCCCAGTTTTCGCCGGGCGTTTTCCGTCCCGTGATATGATAGAGGGCGAGCCATCGCCATATCGGACACGAATTCCATACTCCGGGCTGGTACTGAATTTAAAACCCAATATCACTTTGGCCGACCCGGAAATCGAACCCAAGACCTCAGCAGTCGCAGTCATACCGTAATACAACTACGCCATCGAGGCAGTCAAAAGGCTAAATCAAACAACGTAAATAATGAAACTTTCTTTAATTTGCATTTCTTTTTTTTTTAATTCTCTATCTTGCGTTAACTTTATGTATAACTACCTCTTACTTGTGTAGGTCTTTGAGATGCCCTCTTCTTTCAATATGTGATGAAATCTAATTGTTAAATGCATTGTTCTGCAATATATTTAATAAGATTTATTTTATGATCTACAGTCTCTTATTATATTAATTAAATCACTCCTCCATACTTCATTTCCTGCAGGAAACCTAAAAAAACATATACCTAATAACAACCTATACCTATTTAGTTTAAAAAACAAAATCGTATTTGAAACAAAAAAAAATCACGTCTCCTATACTTCGGGGTCATTTACCCGTCAAATAGTTGACAACACTGGAATTGTAGGCTGAGGTTTTGTGTTACAAAAATAAATAATTTTAAATATCAATGAATGTTGATCAAATAAGTGATACATTACTAATTTACCTATGAAATGTGATCCCGTGACATTTGTTCTTGGAACCACTGTGATTTTGACAGCATTTAACCACATAAGACGACATATTTTAATTATTTATTTTTATTCTTACAACGACTTCATTCAATTGAGGTTTGTTGCGTAATGGCGGCCGATCGACATACTTTGGTGTGAATGTGTGCGCGATACTCGTGCGTACAGGCAAGCTGACATACTTTGGGTGCTTCAGTTTTTTGTGTAGCGAAATTCCGTCCGCCTTTTTTTATAGGTCCATGATTGTAACAGTGTATGTCTGCTGCCACTTGAGATAGATTCTTAAAACGAAAATATCATAATCCGAAATAAATAACAATTTACAACATTCAGAATAAATATTAATGTTACCGCGAAGCAGCAGTAAGGCAGTAGCTTAGCACATGTTCAACAATTAAGTACTGAATAGTGATGCGACTCGAGTCGTGTTTTTACGCGAGGGACTCGAATTAATTTGTCAAACTCGTACTCAAGTGAAAAATTTATTGACTCGAGTCCATTTGCACTCGAGTTGCCGAGTCACCTCGGCGCACCGAGTAGCCTCAGTGACGGCCAGAAATTACTACAAGTCGCTAATTCACTAGTCGCTGTCTACGTCGCAAATGTTATTGCTACCAATTTAACATTTTTATGGCTAATTCAGCATTTTTCATGTGATAGAGCATGCAGAAATTCAATTTAACCAGTGAACAATAACGATTATATTGTATATTATTTTATCTTCGGGCATATTAGTAATTCCATAAAGGTATTCAAAAATATTTAAACAAAACTTACTCGAGTTACCCGCACTAGGCCAGCGTGGTGGACTAAGGCCTAAAACCCTCTCAGTTGTAGAGGAGGCCCGTGCTCAGAAGTGGGCATGTATAATACAGGGCTGGTATGGTATGGTACAATAAAAAATGTTGAGCCGCTCTTACATTTTGACGTCATGTACGGGACAAATGTACCGCCTCTTGTATGTCCTACCCAACACTAGAGGTCTAGAGACAGTGCAAAGACAGTGTCTACACTGTACCTAAATACTGCCCAGAATTCGAGGGGGATGACTGGACTGCTATGTGGGGTTCGTTGTGGCGTTGAACCACCCGGAGAGATGAAAAACATCGGGCGATCGCGGGGCAGGGTCCCTAGACTATATGATATACCCTACGCATGGCTATACCACCCAAAAGTCAGTGGTGGCTATTTTCGGCGTATAAGGTACGTACAAGGTTTCCATAGTATTATAATGCTCTTTGGTATAAGGCCTCGTTTACAGAGACGCGCGGCGTCCCGCAGCGCGTGTTTACGTGGGGACTCGCGGCGCTACGGACGAGTTTTCCGCTTATAGAGGCGTCGGGTGCAGCGGCCCGCGTGATCACACGCGTAAACACAAACATTGGCATATTGTACGACGATGTTTATGATTAATGATGCGAGGCGTAATGAGTGGCGATGCCCGCCGTTGCGCCCGCGGCGTTTCCTCTGGCGTGTAGCATAGCTCGCGGCGACATCGCTACGGCGCACGCGGCGGGCATCGATCCGGGGCAGTGACGCCGCGGGTGTCACTAGAACGGAGAATTGTCGCGGGCTCCGCCGCAAATATCGCTGCATTTCAAGCAAACGCCTGTAAAATCGCTTGTTCGTGAACGCACTCTTACAACGCCATAATATGTTGGAATTCAGTGCGGACTGGGGCCGCCCCACCTAACGCATTTCCCGACGCCCCGGGCCGCGTCTCCGTAAATGAGGCCTTAGGGACGGTTGTGTAGAATGTAGATCACAGGTAGATCCTCTGAAGAAAGTGTCTAGCTGTCGTCCGCTAACGCACCTGCGCATTGCCGCCTTGTGCAGCCCGTCTCTTGATGAATTTACCTTATAGGGTAATCAGATGAACACCAGCGTAAAAGCTTTCTTCACCTACAATAATTTAGTTGTTTATGATTCACTCATTATTTTAGACTTACTAAACACAATTATCTGTTTTTTGACCGGTTCCGGCTGAAGTCAGGATCAATATCCGTATGTCGCGTACCTACGCTTCGTTCAAAAGTTTCATCAGACTCCAGAAGCATGCGCTAAGTAAATCCTACGCATGCGTAATGTTAATTTTATTTATAATTATTTCTATAAAAACCGGAGATTATTCGATCACTAGAATCTATACTATATATACTAAACCAAATATAATAAAGCAGTAGATCCCGGTGTGTGTAAATTGAAAGAAATGTGATAAAAAATAAAGGGGATGACTAAAGAGTGATGGAAAATAAATCGGCGGTTTTTATAATTCTTTGCTGTCGTGTTTGTTTGTTTGTTGTACTGCACATCTCCGAAACTACTGAACGGATTTTTCGATGAACTTTGGTATGGAGATAGTTGCAAGACCCTGGAAAGGACATAGGCTTTTTTTTATCCCGGGAATAAAGCGAGACTTTTATTCCGGAAAAACCCTTTCACGCGAGTGAAAACGTGAGCAAAAGCTGGTATAAAATATGCGTCTGCCAGGAGTATGGAATAGGATGGCGGACTGCGAAGATAAGAGTAGGAAAACTGGAATAATAGCAATCAGATGAGACACGTTTGTATTCATTGTTTCAGTGAAAATACCAACCTTGGAAACAATGTTTTCATTCGTGAGTTCACTCAAAACGAGCTAGGCCAAGGACTTAAGAAGTGTACGGGCAAAGTTGTCTAGGCTCACCCCAAATTGCTGTTATCACCATTTTAATGTATTGATCCATCTATATTTTTGGCAACCGGTTCATGCAATCACAATGTCGCAGAATGGGTGAACCGCAATATTGACGTATGATGAGATAACTATGAAGTACTTAGCGTGACGGCAGCGGAACCATGGTTCATTTAACAACCTTTGTGATAGCGAACCAGCCGGCTGTGAAATGTAAGGTCACAGGTTCGAGTCCCACATGTGCGATAGGCATTTTTACGGGCTTGGATGTGGTGGTACACAAAGACTCGAAAGTTCCTTATAATTGTTATAACCACAATAAAACTGCAGTGTTGGGTGAATGTCAGTTGCGTGCATTTTTTTTCTGTATTGCCCCAAAGAGAAAATACTCATACTAAAGTGGCGGTAATAGGGCTCGCTGATGGAAAAGGACTATATATAGCTACGTCTACCCACGAACAGTATTACTACCCACAACTCTAATACCAATCTGTAGATGTGCCACAACTGTCTAGCCACTTTCGACAGATAAACTTTCTCATCGTAAAAGAATTTTCATTGAAACCTCCGTGAAAATCGGCGTCTGCAACATCTGGCATTCGTCTGCCGTCTAGACCAGACGCAATTAAACGCATGAGTCAGTGCAGACGAGGTCGGCGCGTGCGTATTTCGATAGAAAAACTAATTTTGTCTATATAAAACAAAAGTTTATAATGATGAAGTGTTTAATGGGTGAGTAATTATTTTTCAGTAAATTTTTCTACTTATTCAACCATTTGTAAAGTTGATAGGTCAATCCAAATGATTCATTTTTTGATAGGTAATTTATTTAAAACTACCAATCAAACTTTGACCTTTAAAAACTGACAAAGTTTATTTGGTATCCCCACTTCACTTCAGTACTATTGGAAAAAATTGTAAGAGAAACAATTGATTCATAATTTACAGTAGTTGTTTTCAAAATATTTTATTAAAACAATTCATTCAATAACACCAAAGATTATAACATTCTCTAACATGAAACCTAAAATAAAATACAATTTTACCTAGATGTACTTTACTTACCAATTTATAATCATTCAAACATCATTTCTATGAGGTATACAGAATAAATATATATTTGAAATACTTTTATTATAATAAGTCGTCAGAAATGTATTATTATTATTAAAGGTAATTTTATTACGACAGTTTATATAATGTCATGAAAGCATTTGCCTTCCTAATTTATTATTATATCATTATATTTTTTTAAATATATCGCACCCATAATAAGATCGTAAAGGAAAATAAAACACAGTATAATCAAGTAGAAACAAAATAATATGGAATGTACAAACCATGTTTATTTACTGATTCCTGGCAATACAATGTTTGTGACCCGCTCTTAATTCGTCAACAGTCACTCCAAGAGAGAAAAAGATAACATTTTACAGGCATAACAGCATAATGGGGATACAACACATCCACTATAACACTGAAAGCTAATAGCACGTAATACTCAAGCCAGGTTTAACCTCATCTCAGCGATACACCGGTACATAGTACCCGGGAACAACGGTTTCATAAATTATTTAAGATAACTCGCTTGGACTTAAATTTCTACTCTAACTGTACATTAGTTTCGCCTTAATGCTAACATAATCTATAAGTGATATCGTCGGATGGTACGCGCAAACAAACTGATATGTCGATAGGTGAAATTAATAGTTCTCCGGTCACCGAAAATTAACACTGCGGTAATAAATTAAATAAATTAGTGCGCCGTCATCGCGCGGTAGCGTTCATTCGTTACATGATTAGGATTCGAAAATAGTGATCGTTTTATAAAATTGAAATAGAAAAATTATTTATACAGATGTCGCGTCCAGGCACGGCGCGGCCGCAGCATCCAGGCGGCGCCGGCCGGGATATGCAACCAAATGATTCGCCAACAACTATACAAGACTGGGGAGGTCCAAGTGCTCCGAGACCCTATGCGGGGGTCACGTGTCGCGATACCACGGGGCTACCGGCGATGACGGCCTGTGCGCGGGCTGAGCAGGGTGGCATAGAAACTCGGAGCACGGCGACGGGAGTGGTGTGTTCAGCTTACTGTTTCGTGTACAAGTAGATGGCGACAATGAGACCGTACAGACCCAATACTTCAGCGAAAATGAGGATAAGGATCATTCCGACGAATAACCTAGGCTGCTGAGCTGTGCCGCGGACGCCCGCATCACCAACGATGCCTATGGCGAAACCGGCAGCAAGACCGGAGAATCCGACGGCAAGGCCAGCGCCAAGGTGGATGAACCCTCTGGAAATAGAAACCATATTATTTATACATGTTTCTCGCCCTAATACCAACTTACGCCTAAGCATTGCTGTCAAAGTTGACTCACAACACAGTCATCCAATTTACGGCATTTAGAATGAATTAGTCTCAAACTTTAATAAACTATTTGTACCTTTTATCTGTAGTTGGCTTACTTACTACTCCCCACTGAACAATATATGTAGCATCAGTCAGCAATAGTGTTTCACATTATTTCCAGTTCAAGCCTGTCACATGTTATCTACCCACTGATCATTCTTATCATGTTATCTTTAACGTTTCTGACATTCAGCATATCACATGTTTGATAGACTCAAACACTACTATTTAATTTCACCTTTAAATAACTCTTTTTAAGGTTGAAAATGGTGAAACTTTATTTTTCTGTATGACATTATGTACCTACTGGTGTACATAAACTATGTTTTCTGATCTGTATTTTTTCAGTTGTAATATTCCTATATTAACACTATATTGTTGAAATATTCCTTATAATACCTTTTTTCAGCTTCAGCTTTAGCCTTATATTCGCATAAAAAATTCTACCTATCACTATGTTACACATAAAATCAGATACAGCAATGAGAACATATTAGAGCAGTTTTCTTTGCCTAAATTAAACTTGTACAAAATACTTTCTATGCCCTTCAATCAGTCACAATTTATGCAATACTATTACAACATTTAGAAACTGTATTCCTAAGCCACATTTGTAAGTGAAGCCTACCCAACATTGTGATAAATGAAATATAAAAATGCTTAAATGGCAATCAACATTTTTGTATAAAAACAAACATAATGAAACTGACATGTGTATGTAAGTATAAGTTTGAAATTATAGGATGCTCCAATTACTAGGTTTCATACTGAATCATAATTTTTATCATTATTTATTAGTCATCAATGTGTTTTACATCTGTATTGTTCAGGCAGCTTCCATAACTAAAGTAATAAAACCACTATCAACTGACCTGTAGAGGGTGTAGTTATTGGAGGGCGAGTCCAGGGAACCCGCAATAAGTACAGCCACGACCAGCCCATAAATGGCAATGATACCCGCCATGACGACGGGAATGATGGATTTCATGATGAGCTCAGGCCGCATCACCGACATGGCGGCGATACCGGTGCCCGACTTGGCTGTGCCATAGGCGGCTCCCAGGGCTGGAAAATAGGAGATAATATTGTTAATGATCAAGTTTGAAGTATTTGGAGAGGTATAGACACTTTATTCTGGAGTTTAGGTGTTCATTTGCACCAATATCATTAATATTGAGAGGTTTAAATATGATAAAGAAGTTTTCTAAGTAGGGCCTAGACTAATAAAGTAATAAATTGAATGGTTACAGAATTATGGAAGTTGAGAAGACAAAGCTATAGTTACTATAGAAATAAGCAAGAAATATTTGCTTTGAAAATTGTACCTTTAGGTTAGACATTCATGTATTTCGCCGAAATATTATAAAGTATTCAGTAAAGTAAATGGTTTAAGTTAAAAAACGATTCACTAATAATCCTGAAGTTTGATTGGAAATCCATTTGAGGCTTAAATCTCAGAGACACAGGTATGTCTATTATCATGCTATGAAAATAAAGTTTTACAATAGAGATAAGTGTTATCACATGTACTTAAGTACTGCGTTGTACTCTGCAGATCTCTTCACAAGTTAATTGAGATGACATCATAAATGTTTTAATTGCAAAAATTACATGACTAATACTGATGCTGGAAGCATTTGCCCTTAAATGTTACAAATAGTTTGAGCATTTATTTAACAATTCAAGATTAAGGTTTTTCACTTTTAAATCTGCATTATCTCTTGATAATCTCTGATTGGGTAATACTGAATTATGTTATTAGGTAAGTTTCATTGATAACCAATCATTTACAACTTTTTTTTCAACAGAATGTAACAATTAGAAATAAGCCAGTATTATGTAACTTTCTATAAGCTGAATGCAAATAAGAGCTTTATACTCATCAAACTTGCTAAAAATATACCAAAAATCTGTATTAAAATGAATCAGGTTATATTGAAAAGATCAATACAAGCCTCATGATCAATCACCCAATAATCTTAATAAAAGGTAATGTATCTAGGCATTCAAATCTTGCCAGTTCTAAACCTTCATCATTTCAATTCAATTTCATTCAATTCACCATGAGAATTATTCATTGTATAAATGTTGAATAAAAACATGTTATCTATCTGTGGCCAAACTGTTTGAACAAGTGATCACATGGTCAATCACATGTCACATGCTAGTCATCACCAAATTATGACATTTAACTATAGCAAGGCCTTTGGGTCTGGTAATCAATGGTTTCTTTAAATTATGTTGCAAATATTTGAGATCTATCATGTGACTTCCAATGAAGATTGGATTGTTGGGCAAAATAGGTTTTTCAATAATTTATCACATCTAGGTGTTGTGTATTAGTTGATGCATAAAGTATTTAGCACAATAAAGCTTGTTAGGTAACCCATTGAGAAAACCTAACCAAAAGGATACACCCTTAAGTAGGAGGATGTTTCTTCCATCAAAGATAACTGCTAGCCTATAATTTAAGATATAAAGTGTAATAGGAAACATCTAATTAGAATCACATGACTATCATTCAATTTATGAAATCCCTGCACATTGTACTTTATTGATTATAGTAAGCACTAGATAATAATCAATAAATAACTAGGTCTGCTAGTTTTGCAGGGTGGAGTCATGTGATGGGGTTTAAGTTTAAAATTATCTCTTCGAGTTTCTCTTTTATAAGTAGTGGTTTATGGTGCTGATTGTTAGGTTAACTGAAGCATGACTTAACAGCTGACTTGATCACATGATTGTCCTGTCATGTGACTAAGTTAAGGTTCCTACAAAGTTACGATAAAAAAAACCGTTCATCAAGGATGCTTTATTATATTCAGCTTTTCCTCCTAGTTTTCCGACTTCAGATTGATGAATAGACAATAGACCTTGTTATTACACGCCATGTAGGTTTGTATTAAAACCATAGATAATTCTCACGTAAATCTCGTATTGTTTTGTACGAATGAGTCACAAAGGAAAATGTAGTGTTTTATTGATCCAAGTAATGCATTCATTCAGTATAAATCAATTTAAGGTACTAGGCCGGTATAACTGGAAATAATTCGTTTTCGGCGTTCGAACCGCTTTGTTAACGCATGCAAGCAGAACTACCAACATTATACTTCAACTTATCAATCACATGACCTCAAGTTTCGCGCATCGGGGTCGAAAAACAACGCCCTAAAAATCTTCCCTACAACCCCAATCCACCCACATTCACTAAAACATGAACAGATTTCGCTGAATCTCACGCGCGTACATATTTATATATTTATGTAGGGACAACGCAGAAGACAAGGTGCGGCTACAACTATAATTAGTACGCCTAAAATAACTAGAATCAGACAGATTTATAGTGAACATACTTCACAAATTGTTTACAAGAATCGGATTCTTGAAGGCCCATTCCAACACTGCAACACATTTCTGGTGATCGATAATGACTCGAGACAGCCATTTCGGCAATAATGGTTTATACAAAATACATACCGCTGAAGATAATAGCAGACGCCGCCCCCATAACTCCAAAGAAGGGTCCGTAGATTGGATTTTCGGCCATTTTAGCGTTTAATGTGGGAGTATTTACAGGTCCCAAAAACTGTGATGACTATCTGCACACACTCACTCCACGGAACTACTTTTGCACAGACAAATATGGCCCAAGCTTTGCAGACTCGATAGAATGGGTCATATGACGATTGATGTTCAAGGCAGTGCTCGATATGACCTAACTTCTGATTGGCTTTGATACGTAATATCCGAAATGCGCAGCCAATCCTGAGCTAAAGATTCGGCTGTGTTATGACGTAGGACATTGATGTGGATCGCTGGCCAGCACTTTTCTTCTGCGCATGTACTAATTAGTTTTTTCAATACTTTTTTATTTTATCAAGTAATGATTTAACTCGTTTCGGGGCATTTGATTCAATTTAAAAATTAATTTTAATTTTTAAATTCTTACTTTATTAAAAACATTACAAAAATATACAAATAAAAAGGGATAAAATTAAAAAAGGAGTTAGTTAGAATATCTGTAAATGTTGCCCGGTAACAAATACTTTCATTTTGGGATTTTCTAAAGATTTACTTTGTAAAGAAATATTGCTTCATATTTACCAACCGGGCACCAGTACTTTCTCCCCGTTTTAACCCCCTTAGTTAAGGGTTAAAAAAATAATATCCCATAATTATCTTTAAGGTTATAGATATTCCCATACCAAACTTCATTACAATCAGTTCAGGAGCTAATTTCTCCTCCTTTTATCCCCTTTAGTCAGGAGTAAAAGAAAAGAATGAAAATCCCATATTTATTTTCCAGGCTTAAGATATTCCCATACGAAATTTAATTACAATCGGTTCAACGTTCAGAGATAGAGAGACACGCACACACACACACTCACACACAAACATACATGATTGTATCTTAGTATCTTAATTTTTTTATTTAATTTAATTGAATTATAATTTTATTTAAATTTCAATTTAGACTTTCCTTCTTTTTTTTTTTTTTTTTTTTTTTTTTATTTAAGAATAGTAACAGCTGTTTACAATTTATCCTAATAGTACTTTAACAATAATTTGCTAGCCAATAACAACTACTCAATTTACATAATATTTCAGACGGATTTTGTGGAGAAAAAAAAAAAAAAGGAAAGAGAAAGGTGGGGCAAACTAATAACATACTGATAAAATATAATATATAATACATAAGATAATACTAAATGAGGTTAAAATGACACGCACATATACGAGTCAAACATACTATGTGTATTATACATAAGTTTACAATCGTACAAACGTTAATACATACATACAATATACCAGTAAAAATACCCGTATAATAATTTGCCATATAGGTTATATTAGTTAATTGATAGTGTTTACTTCACGAACCCACACATTTGCGAATCGTACAATACATCCATATATTGTCTTTATACTGAACAGAAAAAAAAGGATCACTTCGTTCGAACCGCAGTCGAAACGCGTAAAAAAAAAATACAATCACGAGACAGAGGTAGCCAAAACTAGAAATTTATTAACATATTACTTTAAGAATTAGGATTCCGAAGGTGACGTTTTACATGGCACAGAAAACTGTGTTTAGATCCTACAAAAGGATCAATGCAAGAAAAGAGTTCATTGTAAGTGTTTGGTACTCTAGCAAACACGGAGTTTTTACCATAATTGGTTGTGTGAGGTGGAACACGTAGTAATGGTGTGTGCCGGGTACGACGTTTAGGTGTGGCTAAATATATAAGTTCAACAATTTCAGGGCAGTCAAGACGACTGCGGATAACATCAAATAAAAAACCCATATCGAGTACTTGGCGACGTTCTTTTAATGTAAGAAGACCATACCTTTGACAAATGTCCTTGTAGCTAGCTGCTATGGAGGCTTTTTTACATACGAAATTGAGATGCCGTACAAATTTCTTTTGTATGCTTTCAATACGGTTAATGTAGATGTTATAATTTGGGCACCAAACTGGGCTTGCATATTCTAATACACTGCGTACGTACGCATAATATACTATTTTAAGAATAACCGGGTCAGAAAACGGACGGCATGTTCTTATCAAGAAACCAAGGTTACGGTAGGCTTTGCTTATAATCGAATCAATATGCATGGACATTGTCATTTTACTATCAAAATATACACCCAGGTCTCGCACCGGTTCTCTCAATCACGATGTCATTTAAATGGTAGGGATATATTATAGGGTTCCTTTTTCGTGTGAAGCTAATACTTTGGCATTTTCCTATGCTGACAGAAATTCTGTTTTTATTGTAATAATTAATTAGTCTATTGAGGTCGTCTTGTAAACGCTCACAATCAACAATAGAATCAACTTTCATGTAAATTTTTTTGTCATCCGCATATAAGATGTACCGAGCATTTTTAAAAATACTATGTATATCAAAAAGATAGGTGTTGTAAAAAAGAGGTCCAAGGTGCGATCCTTGAGGAACCCCAGAGGGAATTGTAATAAAATTAGATCTATATCCACCTAGCACTACTGCTTGGGAACGGTTGGTCAAGTAAGAACGAACCCATCGTAACAGATCGCCATGTATGCCTAAATATTCTAATTTTCGGAGAAGTATGTTGTGGTCTACTCGATCAAAGGCTTTTTCAATGTCTGTATAGACTACATCAATTTGACTTCCATTCTCCATTTCGCAGAGGATGAAATTAGAAAACAGTGCCAAGTTAGAAACAGTAGAACGACCTCGAAAAAAGCCATGCTGAGTTTGAGGCACATTCCGAGCAATGAGAGGGTATATATGCTCGTACACTAATAATTCCAATAATTTACTGATAGCATTTAGAATGGATATAGGACGGTAGTTATTAATTAAAGATTTTGACCCTTTTTTGTGGACTGGGACAATCTGAGCTTTCTTTCAAATGGTAGGAAATACACACTCTTTAAGTGATCTACTAAACAGAATTGTAATTGGAAGAGAGAGTCCATCTGCACAGGAAGCAAGAAATATAGGAGGTATACCATCACAACCCGCCCCTTTACTTTTGTCCAGCGAGCGAAGTAATTTTATTACCATATATTCTGTTACTGTAATGTGGGATAGAGTATCGGTACTTAAGTATTCTTCCAAAGGTAACATAAACCCACTAGCAGTTGGTGGTATAAACACGCTTTCGAAAAACTTATTAAATATGGTACATATGCTATGACCGTCTGTGTAGGAGACATTATTAAAAGTAAATTTCTGAGGATAGTTAGAACCCCCTCTTTTAGACTTGACATATTTCCAGAAATATTTAGGAGATACTCTAATAAGCTTTCCTGAGTTATCTACGAAATGGGAGAAGCAAAGTTTCTGCACGCGATGTTGTCTCTCTCTAAGCAGGGAAAACTCGTCATAGTCCCTAGGATTGCCAAATTTTTTCCATTTTCTATGTAGTTTTGATTTTTCATTAATAATTTTTATTAAGGCCCGACTATACCAAAACGGAAACAAGTTATTTTTGGAACCTCTTGAAACGGGTACGAAATAAGAAAAACACGCCTGTAGTTTATTATAAAATATATCTACAGCCCCATTAACAGTGTCACAAGTCAATAGTTCGCTCCAATCAGTTGATTTTAAATACTCATTCATAGCTGTAAAGTCACATTTATGAAAATTAAAATACGGTTCCTTGTTAACTTTGAGTGGGACAACGTGCAAATCCAAAACCGTTATGTTTAGTGCGGGGTGATAACGATCTTCTTTTATTATAGGTTGTTTACAACTTAGTACGGTGCAAGGTAAGCTACTAAAACACAGATCCAGAATGTTGCCGTCAGAATTCTTATTTATGTTATACTGATTAAGACCTAAGAAATATATAAGGTCTACAAAGGAGCTGGCTGTATCTGTAAGCATTCGAGAATTGGAATTTGATAATGTATAATTGTGATTATCACTCCTTCTTAATATATTATAACTATGTAAACGGTATGCTTTTGTATTATCTCTGCAAAGTAAAAATTATTATTATAATCAAATAATTGTGATATATGTGATCTACATCATCTTTTTTTTTTTTGGAGGACCACTGTCTCCCAAGATACAAGTTATACCTAGTTTGGGAGCCAGGGGACCCACATGTACTTATCAACTTGTGTCTATATTTGTATAGTGATAAACATAATGTACCCGTCATTTATTTTTGTCCTTAAATAAATTTATTATTATTATTATTAGGGAAATCACGGCACGAAGACCGGTCCTTTTGGAAGGCTTGCGTGGCGATATGGATCCAACACGTAGAGGCCCCTTAAAGATACATTACTCTAGTTGGGATGTGTACACCTTGCAGGTACTCTCTCTGCCTGTATTTATAGAGGAAACACAGCCAAAGACTGAGCCCGCAAGGTGCAAGGACTATTGCAAAGAAGATGGGAACTATACCGGGTCTATAGATAGGATCTAGCTGGACTGGTTGCTGGGCTATTGACTGAGACTACGGGACGCCTGCCAAGTAAAATCTTTCATATTCAAGGCAGACGGTGACTTGCCCCCCCACTAGATGGGCATCCCAAAAGCGGCGTATGCCTAGGACGCAACATCGATGCGGGTGGCTATAGGGTGTCGAGAGGTGTGCACCGATTTCACCATCGCGAGTCGCAGACGCGTCCTGGAGCGGGTTTCCTCGCTATTACGCAGATTGAGCACTTCCACCCTGGAGCTCAGATTCTTAGCTCTTGCGACTTCCACCTTTAGCCGGCCAGTTATGGCAAGCCAAAGGTCAGGGGGTCTCATTTAGCCCCCACGGAATCGGGGTACGCGGTATCGCCACTCACCGTCGGCTCGCCACAAAGCCGCCCCTGCGGGCTATTATTATTATTATTAACGTTCCGTTAATTTATGGGTTAATAAAATATGAAAATGGTTTGTTTTCTAGGTTTGAGATATCCCCATACCAAATTTCTTTACTATCGGTTTTACGCTTTAGCATCTCCCCCCTTCTAACCCCACAAGTTTGGGGTTAATAAAAAACTGAATACCCCAATTTTATTTTTAAAGCTAATACTATCCAAATCCAAAATATCATCCAAATCGGACTAGCTGTTTCCGAGAACATACAAGAATTGCTCATTTAAATATATTAGATTTAAGTTTATCTTTGAGTAAGTACTATGTCGGTATAAAGTTTTTTTTTTGTTTGAATACTCCTCATTTCATGAGTAAGATCTTGTATAGTTTAAAAATGCAAATAAACGAGATGTAATTATACTGAGGGTACAATATTTTGTTTCTCGTTTATTAAACTTATTTATTTATTTGCCTCGGTGGCGTAGTTGTATTGCGTACGCGTTACGAGTACTATTTGCGTGCTGAGGTCCTGGGTTTGAATCCCGGGTCAAGCCAAAAAAATAGTGACTGGGTTTTTCCATGTTAAGAATTACTTAGTCGCAGCTCGGAGTCAGGAAGTAAAGCCTCGGAAAGCACATAAAGCCGTTGGTCCTGCGCCTGATGTCTCTCCGGTCATGTCGGATTATCGTCTCAACGGACTATGAGAGTGAAGCAATAGCAAGTGCACCTGTGTATTGCGCACACACTTGTGCACTATAATATCTCCTGCGTACCTGGCTGATTTCCGTTGCGATCACACCACTCAACCTACTCCTGCGCCCATTCCTTCGGCTTCCATGGCTCCTTCCAAGGCAGCCAAGGCGAAAACCTCTCCACAGGTGGCGGCGGCCTCGCACCCTACATCATCTTCTGCGCAAGGCGCAAAAGTCGAGTTCCTTCTGAACTCGCCGGAGTTAATGAATCTCCAAGCCCAAATGGCCGACCGCGTGGCCCAAATCTCCGCCCTAGGGCGTCCCGATAGCAATCTCGTCTCTGAAATTGTCCACATCCAGACGAGGATGTACCAGATCACCGTAGGTGCACTTTTTCCGTCATCTTAAATGGCGACGTCACCATTAAATCCCTCCAAGCGGACCAAACCTCGCTCCCTCAGAGTGGGGTTTTTCAACATTAACGGCATTAGCGGCCAACGAGCCGAACTTTCTGATTTTGTCCGCGAAAATAAATTAGACGTTTTCATCATCCAGGAAACGTTTCTGAAACCAGCTCACCGCAATCCCAACATCCCTAACTTCAATCTGGTACGTAACGATCGCACCAGTGGCCCTTTAGGAGGCACTCTCATATATTTCAAAAGGTCCCTGCATTGCATACCCTTAGAACCACCGGCTACTTTGAGGAACATTGAGGCTTCAGTCTGCAGGCTAGCTATGACAGGACACCCGCCGATCACCATCATATCGGCCTATCTCTCGCCCTCAAAGGAGCTTCACTCCAATGAGCTAACTACATTATTTGAAATGGGGGATTCCGTCATTCTGGCGGGCGACCTCAATGCCAAGAACACTCTCTGGGGCTGCAACTCGACCAACGGGAGAGGTACCGCTCTGGAGCGTTGTCTTGACATAGTAGATATGAGTATCCTGGTTCCTTCTGAACCAACTCACTATAGCTCTGCTGTCGATCACCGACCCGACATACTCGACATAGCGCTCGTAAGGAACGTAAGCCTTCGCGTGCGTTCCATGCAAGTGCTACAAGAGTTAGACTCTGACCACAGACCTGTGATCCTAGATCTAGTTCCCCAAAACGGCCCATCAAACACAGGTCCTAACGTTCCGATGAAGGTGAAAACGAATTGGCGCCTCCTAGGCACCAAGCTCGCGGACACCTCATCCACAGATCTTTCCGCGATTCCGACCAACATCGTGACTCCTGAGGAAACGACTGGCGCGATACGCTCCTTCACCAACCACCTTCAAAACGTCTTGAGCGAAAGCTCCGAGAAGGTGCCGGAGACTGTTCACAGTCAATGGCAAATTCCCGACGACGTGCGGTGGGTGGTGCGGAGGCGTAACGCTACGCTCAGAGCCTGCGCGACGAGCCCCACCCCGGAACGACGACGTCTTGCGCGCTTCCTCCAACGTGAGGTTAGACGTCGCATAAAAGAGGTCGTCGATTCGAGATGGGAAACTCGCTTAGCCGAACTCGACCCGACACACCAGGCCTTCTGGCAGCTGTGTCGTTCCTTCAGGAGAAACGATGTGACCTCTATGCCTCCGCTCAATCGTCCGAATCAACGCCCGGCGTTTGACGACGACGAGAAAGCGGAACTGTTGGCCGACAGTCTGGAGTCTCAATGTTCCCTCTCAACAATACCTATAGACCACGACCATCTTGTTGCGGTTAATTCATTCGTCGAAAGTAGGAACGCGGTCCGGCTTCCACCGAACTCGATTTCGCGACCGATAAACGATACCGATAACGCCAACGTCGTCGACCCGGACATCGACCCGCCGCCGCCCGATCCCCTTGCACCGGTGACGATCGAAGAAGTCATCGCTCTGATCAAGGCGCTCAAAAGACGAAAAGCCCCCGGGGGCGACGGGATCCCTACCCGTATGATTAAGATGCTTCCGGAGCATCTGGTCCTAACGCTCACCGCGATATTCAATGCTGCTTTTCAAAACTGCCTCTTCCCAGAGGTCTGGAAGGAGGCAGTTGTGATAGGTATACATAAGCCGGGAAAACCCGCATCCGAACCGTCCTCTTATAGGCCAATCAGTCTGCTCAGTACTCTGGGCAAAATTTACGAGCGGATCGTCCTCGACCGCCTCAAAATAGTCGCTCACAACAACAATCTGATCCCTCCCGAACAGTTTGGTTTTCGTGCTAGGCACAGTTGCGTAAATCAGGTGCTCCGCATCACGGAGCACGTTTACGACAAATTCAAGATAGGCATGCCCACCGGTGCTCTCTTCTTCGATATTGAAAAAGCATTCGACAGGGTGTGGCACAACGGCTTGCTTTACAAGCTGTACACTCTCAACGTGCCCACTCAACTCGTGCACATCATACGAGATTTTTTGTCGAATCGCGGTTTCAAATATCGCGTGGAGGGTACTCTCTCTTCCCGTCACGCCATCACGGCTGGAGTCCCGCAAGGCTCCGCCCTCTCACCTTTTCTTTTCTCGCTGTACACCAGCGATATCCCTAAACCAAAAAACGCCCATCTGGCGCTCTTTGCCGATGACACCGCAATCTACGCCTCACGTAGAGACCCCGACAATGTGGTGCGCACTTTGCAGGCCGCCGCCGACAAGCTCAGTGAGTGGTTCCGCAAATGGCGAATCACCGTTAATCCCACAAAGAGCCAGGCTATCCTGTTCACTTTGAAAAGGAGAGTCCATGTGCCTCACAACTCAGTCCGCATGTCCAACCAGGTAATCCCCTGGACGGACAAAGCCAAATATTTAGGAGTGACCCTTGATCAGAAGTTGACCTT
Organism: Sphinx pinastri; assembly: GCA_947568825.1. NCBI lineage: Eukaryota > Metazoa > Arthropoda > Insecta > Lepidoptera > Sphingidae > Sphinx > Sphinx pinastri. The sequence goes on from OX387623.1 coordinate 1,944,655, forward strand.
CATCCCACACGTAAATGCGGTACGCGCGCGAGCCGCATTCGCGATGAGCCAACTGCATTGGCTCATAAATAGGAAAAGCAAAATGTCCATCCGCAACAAGATTAGGATCTTTACCACGTGTATTAGACCGATCATGACATATGCGTCGCCCGTGTTCGCCCATATACCGCCTGCTCGTCTTAAGCGTATGCAGGTATTGCAAAACATTTTTCTTCGACACGCTCTTGGTGCCCCGTGGTACGTTCGCAATCGCAACCTCCACGTGGATACTAACATGCCGACCATCAGGCATTTCATGCAAATGACCAGCAAACGCTACTTCGACCGGGCGGTTAAACACCCAAATACGTTAGTCCGCAAAGCGTCAATATACACTCCATTCGACCGCGCCAAATGGAGACGGCCGCGTTCAGTCCTAACCGATCCAGAGGACGATATCACTCTGGCCATTCGCAGTAAGAACGAGTTCCTAAAACTCCTACACTCCACACGACCGCAGTTCCGTCCTCGCCGCCGAGGACCTCGCCGCGTTCCCCGTCGCCCTCCTGACCCTCCTAACAGTTCCGGCCCGCGTGCCGACGAAATAAATGGATAGGATTAGGTTAAACACCAACCTTCCCCACTAATCGTTGATGTCTCATCCTCTCCCAGTGACCGTCCTGAGCCGAGGTTCGTAACCCGTTAGTGGGTTGCATGGTTACTTAAATCAAGGGTTGCGAGCGCCTAAAGCGTTCACCCGAAAGTCCGGTGTGGCCAGAAAAGCCGACTCGCGTCAGGCTACTGGCAGGTAGGGCCAAAAAAAAAAAAAAAAAAAAAAGGTATATACCTATATTAAAAAAAAAAAATAAAAAAAAAATCCGTTGCGATCGGCCGCCGTGGCCGAAACTGGCTAGGAGGATTACGTGTTGCATTAACCTACATTACATTTTGTTGTGTATTGTGTTATTTACAACATGTTTTGTGATTTGTTTGTAACTGAACCTTATAATTTCATAGTCGAAAACGGTTATTAATTTGTCTTCATTTAAAATATCGTAGTTGTAATTTCAATTTAGAGCTGGTAGCGTATTGGTGTTTGGTAGGTAGAAACTAAAAAGTATGCCAATAAAAAATACCGTCATTGGTTATTCAAAATTATAATTTTAAACAAATAAAAAAAAACTTCAAAGAAGTAAATGATTTTTAAGCCTTGAAGCAATAACTTTTGCTCTCAAATATGTTATTAATTAAAAGGTGATTTTTTAATCTGCTGTACAATGTTTTTCATGAAGTATTAGTTTTAGCATAGCAAACTATTTACATCTTTGTCTTACAAGGGCTTACACAAGCTCAATAATGCGGCCTATATTATGTATAATGTTAAAAATAGCAACAAATCTCATATGGAACATACTAGTCAAACTATGTTTTGACTTTTATTGTCATTTGTCAAATGGTCACGTTGTTTTGCTTTAGCGTGGGAACTGGAAATTACAAAAAAATAAATATATATAACTTAAAATTTTATAAAAATAATAACAGAAGCACTAGTATATTAATGGTTTTAAATATTGTGCCAAGATGAAGTATCACTATAAGGTAAAATAACATTCAAATGCTTTGAATCAATGTTTTGAAGCTCATACACACTTGTTATAGCTTAATTATAATAGATTTAGAGACATTTCAAGTACTATTAATTCATATTTAACTATTGTTTGACGTTGCAATGTGGTCAGACTTCATATTTTGTCTTAAATTATTTATAGTTTTATTTTCTGTCGTGGAACATAACCTTTATTCTTAGTTTCAAAATCTTCTGGGCACTGTGTACCGAAAAGGCGACGTGTTATTCTCCAATGATGGCAACTGTGTCATCAGTCCTGTCGGGAACAGAATAACTGTGTATAACCTTAAGCAGTAAGTGTAAACCAAGTCTGTATTTAAAATAAAAAATATTTTTATTTTAATCACAATCGCCTCAGTGTGGCGTAGTTGTACTTAGTGTTGCGTAGGACACGACATAAAAAACAGCTTGTAAGAGTAGCCTCTTTTTTGCACTAAGCCAGTACAATGTCCTACTTCAAATGAGGCGAGGCGTAATGAAGCACCGCAATACGTTTGAAGTAACGAGTACAAATATGACATATGTTCATTGAAGAATGACGTACTATTGCAATTTGTTGCAGGCGTCTCGCTCCCTCTTTATCCTAGACCTATAGTTTTACTGAGAAAGATAGTGAGTAACGCAACTTCGCGACTACCGCGACATGAAATTTGAAGTAGTACAATAAAAAATGTTGAGCCGCTCTTACATTTTGACGTTATGTACGGGACAAATGTACCGCCTCTTGTATGTCCTACCCAACACTAGTTGTACTACAGCAGCAGTAGTGCTGAGGTCTCGGGTTCGATCCCCAGGTCGGGCAAAGTGATATTGGATTTTTCTATTCAGTACCAGCCTGGAGCATGAAATTTGTCCCCAATATGGTGATTAGCTCACCCTCTATCACATCATGGGACGGAATACGCACGGTGAAATGTCGGTGCACTAGTTACGCCTCTGCCTACCCCTTCAGGAAAGAAGGCGTGAGTGTGTATGTATGTATGTAAATATTTTTTTCTTAAACCTTAGTTATATATATATTTTTTCTAGGAATCAAAGCAACACATTGTCCTTTGAGAGCCATTACAATTACACAGCTATTGATGTTTCTCCGAATGGCACAACACTATTGGCTGTCAATGAAAGTATGTATTTTCTCATAAATCACATAATTTTCACAGACTCACACTCACTTTTTGTCAGAAGAACTTTCAGGATAATTGTTTAATATCTGCCACCATATGATAACACAGTGATAATGTATGTGGCATAGATATATTCCGGTACAACAGCCACGCTGATGTCTCTGTTGCATATAAAAAATAGCATTGAAATGAATAAAAGTATAATTATACTAGATATATTGCTTTTTATAACAAAATATTTTTTGTATAAATTAATTCTTAAAAATTTTTAAACTCTGTATAATTTTTTTCAGAGGGTGAAGCGCAAATGATTAGTTTAGTTTCATGTACAGTCATACACAGGTACAAGTTTAAACAGGCCGTAAATGCGGTGAAATTTAGCCCTGATGGCGCATATTTTGCCGCTTGCTGTGATGATACAGGTAATAAAGTATTAAATGGTTGCATACAAACATAATTCCAAAAAATTTCAAGTTAATATATTAATACATATAAATATTGCTTTCACAGTATTCATAATGACTGCACCCTGCACATTCACTGGCGAATTCCGTTCATTTATAATGAAACGGGTTTACAAAAAAGCCCATGATGATGTCACATGTTTAGACTGGTCTTCATGCTCGAAAATCCTGGCTGTAGGCTCCAAAGACACAACCACCAGGATCTACACTGTGGACTATCTAGATAACATAAATACGTATACACTGAGTGGGCATACTGATAAAATAGTGGGGATATTCTTTGAGAAGAAGAGTTTAGATTTAATATCAGTCAGTAGAAACGGTCAAGTGTGTTTATGGGAAGCATCGATAGATTCGGACGATCTTGTTGTTTCGGAAGTACAAATATCATTGAGGAAGAAGCGAAAGATAAGAAAGGAGGAAGAAAGTGAAGATGAAGTCAATGAGAAGGACGTTATTGAGAAAGATAAGGAGTTTGAGGTTTGGATCAAGTGCAGACTTTTGAGTTTTTTTTTTAAATCTTTACTAGAATTTAGATCTCCTGTAGGAAATACTCTTCAAACAGTTTTTGTATACAAGGAGATCTTTCTTCAGTCCGTCGTAAGATAAGAAATGATGACTTTCCTCTTAAGATTCTAGATGTTTATTTTATTATAATCACATTATTCAAGGAACCCGATGACCAAGAGGAAGATAAAGTAAAAAAGGAAATAGCAGAATATGAAGAAAAAAGATTAACGTATGCGAAACTGGGCCGGCATTACATTGGCGACGCGATACGGATAGCCGACCGGAAAGTTAAACTCACAGCGGTACAGTATCATAAAGAAACCAAGTTGTTGGTTACAGGTGAATATCTGTGTTTTTATTGACTTCTTGTACGTCTTTTCCTCATGCATTGTTTATCTAGTTTATAATTTTTTTTTGCTGTAAATCTTTCGTGGTTTCTTCATCTTACTGTGTGTCTGTATTAGTAGCTCTCTGCAGTTTGTTTTAACTTTTCTAATATGTTTTGCTTAGGATATCATTTCGTAATGCCTATATTAAAATACTTCGTATCCAGGCTTTTCAAATGGCGTATTCTTCCTGCATGAGATGCCGGATGTGAATCTAATTCATACACTGAGTATATCGGAGCACAGGATCAGCAGTATCGCGATATCCTCGCCTGGAGACTGGATAGCGTTCGGCTGTCCTAATATAGGACAGTTACTGGTGTGGGAGTGGCAGAGTGAGTAATAATATGTTTTTAGCATAACTTGTCAAATATTATGTATGAGATACTGTTTATCAGCACTGTTGTTTCCTATTTAAAAATCAGTGTAACTTTTAGATCGTGTTGCTAATATTTATAGACAGCCAAGACATTTGCAGTTTAGAAAAAAAATTACAATTTACCTTATTTCACCTATCTCCACTAACATTATAAAGAAGTAAAGTTTTCTAGTTTGTTTGTAGGAAGTAATCTCTACTACTGAACCGATTTCGATGAAATTTGGTATGGAGATATTTTGAGATCTTGGGAAGAAAACAAGCTTTTTATCCCGGGAAAATATAATACTACATAATTTAGGCATGGTATTGTGGCTACTTATTTTAATTTTTAACTCCTTAGGTGAACAATATGTAATGAAACAGCAAGGCCATTCTCTAGACATGACATGCGTGGCGTACTCCCCCGACGGCCTCTATCTAGTCACAGGAGGCTATGATGGGAAAGTCAAAGTGTGGAACACGACAAACGGATTCTGTTTCGTTACCTTCAGCGAACACAAATCAACCGTCACCAGTATAGTGTTCAGTGCTAATAAGAAGTTCTTCGTGTCGTCGTCGCTAGATGGCACTGTTAGGTGTTATGATTTGACAAGGTAGGTTTTATTTGGTACTCGCGGCCCCGACAGACGTTGTCCTGCCCTAAAAAGGAAATAAAATCCTAGAATCCGTGTACAGCGCCACCTACCGGATGCAATTGTTAAACTAAACCATTCTCGAATCCACTTGAAGACACACAAAAAATTTCATTAAAATCGGTCCAGCCGTTTAGGTGGAGTTCAGTGACATACACACGCACAAAAGAATTATATATATTATAACCTCTTCGACGATATTTGCAGCACGCATTCTGTCAAACGCCTTGCCAACGATTGACGAACCGCCGATTTCAATATACGATTCCAATGTCGTTTTTCGATCCATCGTAAAAATGGACCAATCAGAATAAAGTTTTTTTGTGATTTATTGGAAATCCTTAAATTACGACAAACAGTTTTTTTTTCTTATTGAACATTTCGTCAATATTTACAGTTTAGATCCACGAGGAACACATTTGAAGCATGTATAACTTATTTGCCACTAAGGACTTTAACTTCAGCAATCGGATGGTTTTATTTATTTGTTATTAGGTCTACAATCAATCACACACTATAACATCAACTAAAATATACAGAGAAATCAAAGAAACTAAGTCTAAGTACATGATTGTTAAAAAGTAAAGTTTTAAATGTAATAATTACGAATCAATGTAACATAAAATAATAAATATTTTTTTTACTGAATGACGAGACGAGCATGCCGCTCGCCTGATGGTAAGCGATGTGACCGCCCATAGTCAGTAATACCATACAAAGCTTTTAATTACAAAGTACTGCGTCGCACTACACTGTGCTCGTCATCCTGAGACCATGGATGTTTTTAAGCTATTGCATAGCTTCTATCGCGGGCCTTGAGCGTGGAGACCGAATCCAGAAATTCCGTAACGAAAATAACCTGACATCTTTTTTATCTTACTAATATGAACCTTAAATACAATGCGTAGAAGCTATAATTCTTGAAACGAGTATATTTTTATTTATTTTATTTATTAAAGTCATTAAAACCATTTCTTACTAATCTAATATGAACCTTAAATACATTGCGTAGAAGCTATTTCCCCAGCGTTGGCACGACACGAGTACAAAAGAATCGAACGTAACATTCTTTTTTCAAATTTTGATTTATTCTACTTTGGTTGTGATGACCATTGCATTTCTGTCATTTATCAATAACAAGACTAAACGTGCGTTGCTCGCGTTTAAAAATCTACTTTATGTGGTAAGCGTAAGATCGAATTTGTGTTTAGTCAATCAAAATTTGTGATATAAAATGCTATGCAATAGCTTTACCGCGGCAGTCTCCGAGTGCCACACGTACCTATTTGTTTTCATGGTTTCCCAATCCTGTTTTTGTTCACATTGTTTACTATGATTGTAATGTATGGGGTGTTCGGGGAGGCAAGGTTCCGCTATTTACGAACCTCTGTATGGAACTTAGCTAATAGCATGAATGTAACTCTAATTATGTATTTATATTAATTTTAAGTCTATTCAAATTGCTACTATCACCTGAGGGTGATAACAATGAGTTGTTATCTAAACTACGACTATTTGCAATGTACTAACTCCTAAATGTGTTTAAATAAGCTTGTATCTTATAATGGATAAGACCATGGATGTTAAGTCTCCTAATGTCCAGTAATTATACTGGCTACAATGACTTTCAAACCGGAACAGTGCATACGCTGCTTGGCGGTAGAACTAGATATTGTGGTGGTACCTATCCAGACGGGCCCTCGCATACGAGAGACCTACTAGTGAAATGAAATAATTTATTCGAACCCATAAAATGTTGTACATTATTTAGATTCCGTTAATATTAACTCTACCACCAATTCGGAAAGCAGTTCTCACTAGAGAAGAACGGGCAAGAAACTCTAGTGTTGCTCTTTTCAAAATCGGTTCAAGGTATAAAATACAATGCTATATGTAGAGAAAAAAAAATACACTTCAGTATTTGTAGTAGTAAATTCCTAATTCCTCGTACCCTGTACTTTCCAGGTACCGTAACTTCCGTACTCTTACATCCCCAAGCCTGGTGCAGTTCAGCTGTGTAGCCATCGACTCCAGCAGTGAGCTATGCGCTGCGGGTGGGCAGGATGTCTTCGAGATATTTATATGGTCCATTAAATTCGGCAAATTGTTGGATGTGAGTACATAAATCTAGTTTTTGATAATGTGTTCTTGTTGAAGTAGTCTCAAAGAGTGATGAATTTTTCAGGGAATAACACATCGGCAAAAAAACACAACTAATAAAAAAATCGGGTATTTAATAATGATATTCCGCTTTTTGTGTAAATATGGCTGTATTAATTTCAGATAATCCGATTTTATTTTGTGTTGTGACTCTTTTTTTCCAATGTCTCACGATGATGATGATTCCAGGTGTTAGGCGGGCACGAAGCACCGGTCTCGTGCTTATCATTCAGTCCCACGCTGGCCAGCTCTCGACTCGCCTCGGCGAGTTGGGACAAAACCGTCAGATTATGGAACTGTTTAGAGAGTGGCACTGACTGTGAGACGTTGCGCCTGACGTCAGATGCGTTGCAGGTCGCGTTCAGACCTGACGGGGAGGAGGTAAGGTTTACGTAAAAACTGTACAGTTAGGAAAAAAAAACTTTTTTTTAAATTTTAGTCAGTAATTTAATATTGATAATTAAAAAAAATCTTTATTCATTATACAAATTACCTTACAGTTTGCGTGTAGTACTCAAACAAGTAATTGTATGCCTGATTATCTATTTTATATTGTTTTTTTTTTTTTTTTTATCCTTTGTTGTAAGAACTAGGTTCTTAGCATTTTATATTGTAACAGCTTATTTTGGGCAGTATCGCCCTACTAATAAACGTTGCATAGGTCTGTATTCTGTAATACTTAGTTATTCAGTGTTTAGTCGTAACATACTGTCATTTAGCATCACAGGAAGCAAGACTGTGGCTTTTGTATTCGGTCGGCTTATACATTTATGTCACAAGTATCATTTACTTAGAAGTTGTGAAACGGGCCCTTTACATAAACAAAAAAAAATGTATTTTTTCCAGATAGCCGTGTCAACGTTGGACGGTGAGATAACGTTCTTCGACGCGACGACTTGCGAACAGACAGGCAGCGTCGAGGGACGGAACGATCTGGGCTCCGGACGAGCTGAGACAGATCTCATCACGCCTGAGAAAATGCTTAAAACTAAGTTAGTATTAGTGATGTGGTCGTTAAAAATTCGTATCTGTGGATACGGATAGTAGCGTCTTGATCTGTGAATACGAATACGGATATCCGCCATATCCGTAGTTGGTATGTAATTACATTTAAAAATCTGTATCTGGATACGGATAATTCATGTTTAGATCCGCGAATTCGGATATCCGCATTATCCGTAGTAAGTATGCTATTACCGTAAATTAAGAATTTTAGTAATTAAAATATTTTATTGGTTAACAATCGCAAAATAGTTACATGTTTTTATGATAATATTCATTTTTGTGTTTTAACATCATTATACGACATAATTAATGAATAAAACACTGTTCATATTTATTAGGAATAGCAAAATGAATTCATATTAAAAAACAGTTTCATTTAATTCGGATTCTAACTTTGTAACACTTGATTCTGACCGATTCCGACTGTGATTCTAATGGTTTTTTCTTCTGCAGGGCTTTCACAACGATATGCTATTCTGCGGACGGTTCTTGTGTCCTAGGAGCTGGAAACTCAAAACACGTGTGCTTGTACAGCGTCAAGGAATCAATACTTATCAAGAAGTTCGTTATCACGCAGAACAGGTCCATAGATGCTGTGAATGTGAGTTTTTTTTAAGTGTTGTTATAAAGTGTGCAGATTTATTTGATTACATGGGTGAAGAAAAATATTTTTAACTGGCTATAATATGTTTTTTTATTACTAATTTGCTGTCAATGGACATAAAGTTGAAAACTGTGATTATGTTAATTCTTTTTTATAAAACGCCTTTTTTTTCAACATAATTTTACTTATTTTTACAGGATTTCATAAACCGTCGTCTCATGACTGAATTTGGCAATATGGCGCTAGTGGAGGAGAGAGGGGACCTCGAGGGTGGTGACGTCAATATCCGTTTACCGGGAGTGGCGCAGGGAGACATGGCTGACAGGAGGGTCAAACCTGAGGTGAGGATCCACTAATATAATTCATCATCATCATCAGCAGCCACATGACGTCCACCGCTGACCATTGGCCTACTCTAAAGATTTCCAAACGGACCTGTCAAAATAATATAATAACAAAAGTTATAATGCTGAACCGATTTTGATGAGGTTTGGTCTAAGTGTGATTTTTACTCTGGAGAAAAGTTGATAGACTATGTAAACAGATCATGTCTTCTCCATAGTCTAATAGTCAAAATTCTATATGTCTATAAATTTGCTAATAAGTCTAACTTAAATCGGATTTTTTTATTTCCTATCTAATAAAGGCTCAGTAACTTTTTTGTGTATATTTAAATGCTTTTTGTTTGTAGGTGCGTGTGCATTGTGTGAGGTTCTCGCCCACTGGGGAGAGCTTCGCCGTGGCGGCTACAGAAGGACTCATGATCTACAGTCAATTCGCAGGCATTGATGGCACTTTTAGGTGGGTATTGATAGCCTAGACGGTATTGTTACTACATAGAAAATATTTACATACATAACATTATGCATTTTGCCCTTCTCACACACACAGACACACACTCACGCCTTTTATCCCCGAAGGGGTAGTTAGAGGCGCGACTAGTGCACCCACTTTTCGCCGTGCGTATTCCGTCCCATGATGTGATAGGCGGCGAGCCTATCGCCATATCGGGCACAAATTCCAGACTCCGGGTTAATACTCAATTTTACACCCAATATCACTTTGCCCGACCCGGGAATCGAAACCGAGACCTCGGCATTGCAGTCATAGAGTAATACAACTACGCCACCGAGGAAGTATTTTCCCCTTTGCAGTGGTCACAATTCGGCAGTTATGGAAGTTCCATGTAACAGCGGGCCGAGCCTATTGCCATTTCAGACTGGGCTGATACTGCACACCAAAAAACAATAAATACCCCGAATTCGAATATTTAAATCCTACATGAGTATTTCTCAAATTAAGTGTATGTAACGAAATATTTTTTACCAAGTATTATTGCGTTTTTTTCTGTCACGTTAGTCTTTTTTTTTCTTTGTTTTGATACATTCATTCCGTATATTATTTGATAGAACGAATGTATTAAATACTGGGTGATTCTCGCGGCTTCGCCCGCGTGAAATAGTTTTTCCGGCATAATAATATTTTCCCGGGATAAAAAGTAGCCTATAACGCTCAGAAGTAATGTAGCTTCCTATTAGTGAAAGAATTTCCAAAATCGGTCCAGTAGTTCCTGAGATAAGCGCGTTCAAACAAACAAACAAACTCTTCAGCTTTATAATATTAAGTATAGATTAAGACAAACAAAAAATACATTATATAACAGGTTTTTTTTAAGAATATTTAAAAAAAAAATGCATTATATGTAACAATTTTTATAAATATTTTTTATAAACTGTACCGTTATATACACTTATTTTGAGATATACTAACATATTTTAGTTCTCTCCTATAATATTTTGGTTTGTTCCAGGCCGTACCGTTTGGAAGCGAGTTCGACTCCGTACGCCGTGAAACAGCTGTTGAAGGAAGGTTCGTGGGGCTCGGCCATTACCGGTGCGGTTCAGCTCAACGAACAGGCCCTCATACAGGAGTGCGTGGAATCAGTACCGCCGGCAGACAGTAAGGAATCTTACTATTTTTACAAACTAGGTGTTATTGGCGGCTTCACCCACGTGAAAAGCCTTTATTGCTACTAAAATCTTAATATATAGTTAGAAACAGAAGCCATTTTGATTTAAATAAAAACGATTTATTTCTGTTTTTACATTAACACATTTATCACTGGTTTTACATAAACACATTTAACAGAAATACTTTTAAAAAGATATCAGCAACTAACCGACCAGCATGAAAGTCAATGATCAACTTACTGAACTGCTACTAAGACTCAGCACGAATGAGCAGAATGAGCCGAAATGAGCCACAATGAGAGTGCACATCGATACGGCAGCCTTTTTATACACCCAACTGCCACTTCCACTTTTAGTTTGACATTTCGACTGATTTTCATAACTTGTCAGTACGCTACAAATACCCTCACAAAACTTTTATCCTAACTCGGCCTCTCCTGACGGGAGTCCGTCCTCGGGCTCCATCTTCTAGCTCTGAAGATCAGTCTCCAGAATTGGCAATGAAGTCGCCGAAATTTCTTCACTCCCCACGACGCTGGATGGTGCAGCAGGCTCTTCACTCTGCGTCCCGGACGTGCTTGGTTGATGCTCGCAGACGCCACCAGGTGTTTAGTTTTCAGAAGACTGCGTCGCTAGGAGCGCCAGCCTCAAGCTCATCATTTGCATCTGCGTACAAAAAGAACCAAAGCACAAAAACATATCCAAAAAGATAACAAAATAAAGTAAGACAGCTCGTATGACATGAGAAAAATTACTCAATAGTTCAACGTAATAAAATCTAAGCACAACGGATATAAAACATCTTGATATCTGTACCAACCACCTGAGGCAGGACCCGTCGGGGGAGTGCCTCTCACGACTCGTTAGAGGTCTACGTGTACTTACGTGAGACATAGCTTTGCGTGTGTGTATCGGTCCCACATAAAAACATGCTTCAACCCAACCTCTCAATATAAGACAAACGATGTTTGCCAAACAAACACGTCACACATCAGCGGCCTGTTCGTGACATGTACTACGGCGTATTACACGGCTCCAGGACCACATGTCCGAGCAATTCTCGACAGTGTCCGAGCACACAAATAAAACACAACCACCCAAAGTACGTCCCATGTACTAGGATCACATGCCCGATCACACTCCAAAGCAGTATCCAATAACATGAAACCATACCTCACTTGAAGTGTATCCGTCGATCAGGATAGCATGTCTGACATAAAACAAAAACTATACTGACCGCAAGACAAAACTTCCCTTAAACGTGTTTACCCCTCAAGAAACTTTAAAAACATTTCCTTAAAAACTTTAGTCATACAAAATTAGACAGCAGCCAAATAAGTTTTTCCGCAATCACCTGATATCCGTGCCACTCTAAGCATAGTGGAGCGTGTCGTTCCGTATTGTTCAGCAGCGCCAAGAGCGCGCAGTTCAGCAGCGCCAGGAGCGCGCAGTTCAGCAGCGCCAAGAGCGCGCAGTTCAGCAGCGCCAAGAGCGCGCAGTTCAGCAGCGCCAAGAGCGCGCAGTTCAGCAGCGCCAAGACCGCGCAGTTCAGCAGCGCCAAGAGCGCGCAGTTCAGCAGCGCCAAGAGCGCGCAGTTCAGCAGCGCCAAGACCGCGCAGTTCAGCAGCGCCAAGAGCGCGCAGTTCAGCAGCGCCAAGAGCGCGCAGTTCAGCAGCGCCAAGAGCGCGCAGTTCAGCAGCGCCAAGAGCGCGCAGTTCAGCAGCGCCAAGAGCGCGCAGTTCAGCAGTGCCAAGAGCGCGCAGTTCAGCAGCGCCAAGAGCGCGCAGTTCAGCAGTGCCAAGAGCGCGCAGTTCAGCAGCGCCAAGAGTGCGCAGTTCAGCAGCGCCAAGAGCGCGCAGTTCAGCAACGCACCGCATCGCCAAGAGCGCGCAGTTCAGCAACGCACCGCATCGCCAAGAGCGCGCAGTTCTCCAGCGCAGCCAGAGGCACGCGTATCCGCACGCACAGGAGCGCGTACCCGCACGCCCTCGAGCGCGTATCCGCACAGTATGGACCGCGCGTCTCCGCACAGCATGGAGTACGCTGCTCCGCACAGCATGGAGTACGCTGCTCTGCACTGGGCACACACTACACAGATCTCTTGTTCCTGCAAGCAAAGAAAAACCAAAACAGAAACACACCGTTCGGCCTATTCTGACCTTTGATTAAGATTCGCATCAAACTTTGACTAGGAATTCAGTAGTTCACCTTAACATGAGGACAACCTCAAAATTATCGCTTGACTCGCTCTTAATCCAAAACTTTAAACAGTACAGTGTTGCGATCCGAAACCTTGACCAAGAAAGGCCAGCAGTCCTTCAGACCGAACACTGTGCACCTAGATCACTTTTTGGCAACCAAGGCCATGTACAGTCATTGTTTACTACAACAGATTTTTTTTTTTATCCAAGTCCTTAAATTTAGTGACGGCTCTGTACTAATCATAAACACGAATTGCTCATTAATCCATGTCTGCACATGCCCTGTTAAAGTTACCAAGAAATAAAAGAAACCAGAACCCTCAAGCAAGGGTTATGGGTCATACGATACCAGACTTCCTCTATAGTCAACGATGAACATCCTCTACAGTAGCGCAGTTAGCATCAACCGCCAGTTGCTACACGCGCAGTCACTTTGACCAGGACATCCACTACGACGCACCATACGGCAGCACATCTGCCGGAACGCTTGAGCACCAATAGGAACGTTTGAACACCAATAGGTACGTTTGAGCACCGACAGGAACGTTTGAGCACCGACAGGAACGTTTGAATACCAACAGGAGCGTTTGAGCATCAACTGTTAGTTCGCGGTACACACGCAGATCCTTGTTCATTTGAAGCCGTAAGCACATGACGTCAGAAATGAACATGCGATGGCTATGATTCACACTTGTCCACTTTAATTCACGTTGTAGTCTAGTTCTTATCCCGATATTACTCAGCGCAATTTTTTTCTTCACGTAAATTGCGGGTAGTCAAATATCTCCATCGTACGATGTATTCCACATAGCGTACATATGTAGTGAGCACAATCTATTTCTGTGGGCATTGATTGTTTATCCCACTTCTGAAGTTAGAAACAGAAGCCATTTTGATTTAAATAAAAACGATTTATTTCTGTTTTTACATTAACACATTTATCACTGGTTTTACATAAACACATTTAACAGAAATACTTTTAAAAAGATATCAGCAACTAACCGACCAGCATGAAAGTCAATGATCAACTTACTGAACTGCTACTAAGACTCAGCACGAATGAGCAGAATGAGCCGAAATGAGCCACAATGAGAGTGCACATCGATACGGCAGCCTTTTTATACACCCAACTGCCACTTCCACTTTTAGTTTGACATTTCGACTGATTTTCATAACTTGTCAGTACGCTACAAATACCCTCACAAAACTTTTATCCTAACTATATATAAATCTCGTGTCACAATGTTTGTGCTCAATGGACTCTTAAACCACTTAACCGATTATAATAAAATTCGCACACCATGTGCAGTTCGATCCAACTTGAGAGATAGGATAGTTTAAATCTCAAATTATAGTCGCAATTTTAATTTATTGCTAATTATTTGTCTGTTATTATTTGACAGTCACAATTATCTTAACTCCAAATGATTCTAACAGATGTCGATACCTTTCGACTGGGTTGAGTAAGTAATCAATAGATGGCGCTGCTATGAATGATTCTAACAGATGTCGATACCTTTCGACTGGGTTGAGTAAGTAATCAATAGATGGCGCTGCTATGGTAAATCTACGAACGTGTCATATAAGCTACATTTTAAGCGGGACTTTTATACCGGGAAAACTCATTCACGCGGGCGGAGCCGCGGGCAAAAGCTAGTTCAAGTATTAAAATTCAAATATTTCTCACGGAGCAAATCAATGGAATAAAAAGCTTATACATTAATCGTGCATTGTTTGTGCCTTTGGCGCCCGTGACATCACAAAGCGGCCCAACGGAAGACCAGCGCTGGTTTTTATCAGCTTATGCTGAGCTGGGGTCGTTTTTGTAACGAGCAATTTTAATTTTAAGTGTGTAATTATTATCTTTTAATCTAGCTTGTTACAAATAAATATATTTCTTTCTTCTTTCTTTCTTTCTAATCCAGGATATGGTCTAACCGTGTGTCAAATTTCATCCAAAACAGCCTAGGAGTAAACACAGTAACCGCTGAACAGATTTAGATGTATTACTAATCTACACATAATCTTCCCCACAGTAAACCTAACAGTATCGACCCTGGACGAGGACTACGCGGACCGCCTCCTGGGCTCCATAGCTCGTTTCCTGGAGGACAGCAGGCATCTGGAACACCTGCTCCTGTGGGTGAAAGCGCTGGTGTCCGGGAACAAGAAGAAGTTCCCGCCCAGCGTGCTGCTAGCTTTGGAGAAAGTGCTCACTGTCAAATATTCGCAGCTGAGTAAAATGTAAGTATTTATAATTCTACTAATATTATAAACGCGAAAGTTTGTAAGTATGGATGTATGGATGTCTGGATGTCTAGATGTCTGGATGTATGGATGTTTGTTACCCTTTCACGCAAAAACCACTTAACGGATTTCGATGAAATTTAGCACACGGGTATATTATGTCCTTATCCTTATACCTTCCTTATTATGTCCTTATACCTTTATCCCGGGAAAATATAAAGCGGGACCATTATGCCGGGAAAACTCATTCACGCGGGCGGAGCCGCGGGCAAAAACTAGTGTCAAATATTTTAGTTGTATTGCTCTTTGCTGCCACCGTTTCTTGGTTTACCTCGGGTCGAAAGTTATTCTAAAAAGTTATGATATTATTTTAACATCTGCCCACTTGACATTGGCAAAATCACCGATGAAACGGTGGAGCCATTTTTAAAATAAGAAGAAGTGAGTATTTATGTAATAGAATTTTGTAATATTTTTTTTGTATGATGGTGGTAGATTTCACATATGCAAGGGGCCGTCTGGGTAGGTACCACCGCAATGTCTATTTTTAGCGTCAAGCACCAGTAAATGCTCTGTTTTGTACTGGATTGAAGGACATTGTAGCCAGCGTAATTACTGGGCATTATGAGACTTACATTTAATGTGAGGGTGACGAGTGCAGTGGAGTGCCACGCAGTACTTTGTAATTTAAAGTTCTGTATGGTGTTACTACTGTTTATGGGCGGTCGTATCGCTTACCAGTAGACGAGCGTCATGCTCGTCTCGTGTGCCAAATTTCATCCAAATCCGTGCAATAGTTTCTGCGTTTACTTCTAACAAATATACAAACATACAAACATTTTCACAAGCTCTCGCATTTATTATAATATTAGTTTGGTTCGAGACGAGCATGCCGCTCGCTTGGTGGTAAGTGATCAATGACTATCGCCGCCCATGAACAGTAGCAACACCGTACAGAACTTTTAATTATAAAGTACTGCGTGGCATTCCACTGCGCTCGTTATCCTGAGACATAAGATGTTAAGTCTCATTATGTCCAGTAGTTACACTGGCTACAATGTCCTTCAAACCGAAACACAACAGTGCGTGCACACTGCTGCTTGACGGTAGAAATAGACATTGCGTTGGTACCTACCCAGACGGCCCCTCGCATACGAGAGACCTACCACCAGTTATTAGTCATATTATAACGTGCATGATGTTTCCATTAACACCCTGCTATTATTGTACTAACATTTCAAATATCCAAACAATCCTTGCAATATTTCGTCACAGCCTCGGTGGCGTGGTTGTATTGCGTACACGTTACGAGTACGATTTGCGCGCTGAGGTCCTGGGTTCGAATCCCGGGTCACACTAGTGCACTATAATATCTTCTGCGTACCTGGCTGATCTCCGTTGAGATTGGCCGCCGTGGCCGAAATCGGCTAGAAAGGGTATTATTTATATTTCGTCACTAGATAAATAAGTATATACAGATATTTAAATAAAACTATTTTACGGATTTTATCGCGGTTTTTTAATTTATCTTTTCTCCCGACGTTTCCTTCCGAAGAACACCGATTCCTTCCTAGGATGATTCGCGAGGCTATTGAAATTAAAAAACATCCAAATTTCAATAGAGAAGATGGTTGGAAGCTTGCACAAGCTTGGGATCCTGTTATACATTTAATTAAATCAGAACCCAAAAGACTGCCTCACTGCCTCGGTGGCGTAGTTGTATTACGGTACGACTGCAAGGCTGAGGTCTCGGGTTCGATCCCTGGGTCGGGCAAAGTGATATTGGATTTTTCTATTCAGTATCAGCCCGGAGTCTGGAATTTGTGCCCGGTATGGCGATAGGCTCGCCCCCTATCACATCATGGGACGGAATACGCTTGGCGAAAAGTGGGTGCACTAGTTGTATGTATGTATGTCTAATGGGGACGTATGCAGTCGCACAGACGGGTGATCAGTTCACTTCCTTGGGAACCATTTCACCCTTAGTCCCAGTTTGGGTGGAGCTGCCACTTTCGCTTTGGTTCGGTTCGCTTCGCAGGTATCATTCCCAGGGGCCGCATTCACCATAGGGAGTTTCGGCTGTGGCACAGCTAGACCTTGGAGGCATCGTGGCTCCCTTCCAGGTGTGAGCCTTCCAGGTTGCCGATCTCTGCCCAGCACCGCCTTCCACTGAGGGTCCCGCCACTTTGACCTTGAACGATCATTGCAGCAGGAGCCAACAGGGGGGCAGCGCTCAG
Organism: Sphinx pinastri; assembly: GCA_947568825.1. Taxonomy (NCBI): domain Eukaryota; kingdom Metazoa; phylum Arthropoda; class Insecta; order Lepidoptera; family Sphingidae; genus Sphinx; species Sphinx pinastri. Next base: position 1,962,180 of record OX387623.1, read on the forward strand.
CCTATGCGGTGAGGGCCACACAGGCTGCCAGGTCCAGTCTGCCCACATACTCTCCCACCCCCCAGGCGGCGTCCCCCAGTCTGACATAGCGTCGCTCCCCTTTCCTTGGCTATTCGTGACAGTCTCCATCCTGAAGCACTGGTTTTACTGGTGCTCCTGCAGTAGGGTGCACTAGTTGCGCCTCTGCCTACCCCTTCGGGGATAAAAGGCGTGAGCATGCGTAGAACCCAAAAGACCGGCTGCCAGACTTCAAAACACTGTGAGCTCATTCTGCGTAGATCGGACCGTCAACAACTGATAATTTTAAAAATCTTTTATAATTGTTAAATGTAGGTAGATATTGTAACTTTTACATTTCGGACTACCAACACAACTCAGTACGCCCCGTGACCATGAAGGCTGCAAAGCCTTCGAAACGTCGGGAGAAAATATAAATTAAAAAACCGCGATAAAATCCGTAAAATAGTTTTATTTAAATGTCTAACATTCGCGTAAACGTAAGAAATCATTATCTATACAGATAAATAACCACAAAGTAACACACCCTGTATTGTTTATTGGGGCCTGTCTGGCCTAAACTTCGAAACGGCTGAACCAATTTTGACAAGACTTCCATCAGTAGTTAGAGTAGTTTTCAGAAAATAATCACATATACTGGGAAACGATGATATGCGAGTGAAGTCGCGTGAAAGGCTTAGTAAATAATCTAAAATAAAGTTGGGATTGAAATAAAACTATTTTGCGGATTTTATCGCGGTTTTTTAATTATTATTTTCTCCCGACGTTTCGAAGGCTTTGCAGCACTTCGTGGTCACGGGGCGGACTGAGGTGTTGGTGGTCCGAAAAGTTAATGTTACGTAGGGACCCGCGTAAAAGAACATATAGCTGATGTGAAACACCGACGCTCTACGAAGTCTGCAGTTGCTGAACATTCAGAACAAGGCTCCAAGCATTACCTTAGATTTGACAAACCACAAATCCTTGCCAAAGAACACCGATTCCTACCTAGGATGATTCGCGAGGCTATTGAAATTAAAAAACATCCAAATTTCAATAGAGAAGATGGTTGGAAGCTTGCACAAGCCTGGGATCCAGTTATACATCTTATTAAATCGGACCCCAAAATACCAACTGCCAGACCTCAAGACACTGTGAGCTCTTTCTGCGTAGATCGGACCGTCATTAACAACTAATTTTTAAAAATGTATAATTAAAAAATGAAGGTAGATATTGTAACATTAACTTTTCGGACCACCAACACCTCAGTCCGCCCCGTGACCACGAAGTGCTGCAAAGCCTTCGAAACGTCGGGAGAAAATAATAATTAAAAAACCGCGATAAAATCCGCAAAATAGTTTTATTTCAATGTCTAACATTCGCGTAAATATAAGAAGTCATTATAAAGTTGGGACCCTAATTTGGGTCGGGTACAGTGATAGTGGGCGTTTGGATTTGTGCTCCGTAAATTATAGATGGATTATATTATGGATATTACTTTATGGATTATAAATTATATTATGGATGCGGGCCGCTTTTGACAGATCCATCTGGAAATCTTTAGGGTAGGCCTATGTTCAGCAGTGGACGTCATGTGGCTGATGATGATGATGAAATTATAGATGATGAGATTTAGAAAAGGTGTCAAAAATGGGCGAGATACATCTTTATGTTGAAGACCTTTTCTTCGTTTGACACGACCCTGTTGTACTGATTTTGAGTTTCGACTCATACTTCGACATTGGCAGAATCATCGCGTAGGCGGGGACGCTATTTAAAAAAAAAAAAAAACTACAAGAAGAATCATGATGTTAACGTATGTAGGTATTTGGATAATAATAATGTTGTTTCAAGTATCAAATTCAATATTTTTTCCAATGAGGCAAACTATGTTAATTCTAAACCTTCTTTATCACTTTTCCCGAATGCGAAATCTTGTATCCGAGCAGGCGGATGCCAATTCCGATGGTTATTTATGTGTGGAGTGTGATGGATGCGAGTTGTTATCGTGTACGTCGATGGATCACACGTGACATCATTTCAGTACTGTGATAACGCCGCGAGGTGATGAATGACTTTGGACAGACAGATTTATTGAGAACTGACTTTGGAACTGTCGGGAGTTGGAATTTAAATAGTGTTATTTGATACAATTTTAAAAACTTGTAGATTTCAAGTATTTATATTACAAAAGCATCGATTTATAATTCTGGTGTAGAGTATATTTATGACTGAATCCCCTCAGTTAGTCTAATAGGTCGGAAAAACTAAGGGAAATCTATAAAGCAATATGTTTGAAAGGAGGTTGAGCCCATCCTACATTGGAGTGGGGAAAGATGAAAAAAATAAAGGATATATGAGCGGTGGTAAAGAATAAGAAGTGGAAGATAGCTTAGTTGGGAATGGAATGGTAGGACGAGACGGATGTCCGCAGGTTCAAAACCCAAGGCACACACCTGTGATTTTTCGAAGTTATGTGTTTATTGTTTATTAATTATCGTTTGCTTTAACGGTGAAGGAAAACATCGTGAGGAAACCAGCATACCTGAGAATTTAAAAAAATCGGAGGTATGTGAAGTCTGCCTACCCGTACTAGGCCAGCGTGGTGGACAAAGGCCTCAAATCCTCTCAGTAGTAGAGGAGGCCCGTGCCCAGCAGTGGGCAGTATATAATACAGGGCTGGTATGGATAGTATGGTATGAGCGGTGGTAATAATTTATCATTCAATGGTCTTCGGAAGGCTTCTCTGTTATTAAATGTACAAGCTCAGTCATTTATCTCCGAAGTAAGACGGCGCATCTAGGGAGCCTACGTGTCACTAATTTGATTCTTTCCTATGATGTGATTGAGGCGTGCCATTTATATCGAGAATACATTCCAATTCGGAGCAAGTCATGTTTTAACTGTTAGTGTGGGTGATGAATGATAATTCACATTGCACGTAACTTCGAAAAGTTCGTACATTTGAGTTATTTTTTTCGAAATCGATTGATGTTTGTGTCGATGTTCAATTTAGCCTACTCCATAAGTAGCGAATTGTCGATTGTTATATTTTGTTTTTGATCGACGTTAAATTCTGCCTTGGGGTTTGCGGAATCTATACTAATATTATAAAGCTGAAGAGTTTGTTTGTTTGTTAGAACGCGCTAATCTCAGGAACTGCTGGACCGATTTTGAAAAGTCTTTCACTAATAGGAAGCTACATTACTCCTAAGTGCCATAGGCTACTTTTTATCCCGGGGAAATATTTTTGTCCCGGCAAACCTTTTAACGCGGGCAGAGCCGCGAGCGATACTATATTTATATCATATACTATAGTATAATCATATACTAAACGAAGATGTTAGATTATTAGATCTCATTATTTGTAATTTGGATAAGCTTAATGTTTCCAGTCCATGTAGAATTTTAAGTAAACTCGATCCAAAACATCCACCTATCATGATTTCTTTAACAAATGCAGACACGAAGTACATGCGTTTCAATAACATTGCCCGCCCTAATTTTTTTAAATGCGACTATGATAAGATCATCTCTGAACTAAATGCGATAAATTGGTATAAAGAATTATTAAATTGTCATGACGTAAATGAATCCATTTCAGTGTTTTATAGCAATTTAAATAAAATGATTGACAGATACGTGCCTAAACGTATTGCTAAAAAATCAAATTATCCTTCCTGGTTTTCACATGCGCTTATTAAATTACTACAAGAAAAAGAGAAATATCGACTTAGACTCCGTAAATTTAATAATCCTCGCGATAAACTTAGCTATGAACTTCTTCGTAACCGATGTCACTGCCTTATGCAAAGAAATCATGTGGAGTATAAAATCACCATCGAAAAAGATATTGAAAGAAACTGTAAAGCTTTTTGGCGGTATATTAGAAATAAACGAGATAGTACTAGTTCAATACCAGCCAAAATGTACTTGGATTGCCGTGAAGCTAAAACAGGTTCCGACATTGCCAATTTATTTGCATCTCACTTTTCGTCAGTTTTTACCAATTATTCCTTAACTACCATACCTCCTGACACCGTCAAAGCAAATGATGTTCTTAGCACTATAAAATTTTCCGTTAAGGAGGTCAAAAAAAAAATTGATAGCATGGATAGCACAAAAGGTTCTGGCCCTGATTTAATTCCGCCAATATTCATAAAAAAATGCGCAGGTGCGCTTTCGTTACCACTAACTTTGTTATTTAATCTATCTCTTGAAACAGGTGTTTTTCCAGACGATTGGAAAGTATCAAGAATTGTACCCGTCCTCAAAAAAGGCGACACTAGTAATATAACTAACTATAGACCAATTTCAATATTGTCTTGTTTTTCCAAACTATTTGAATCCTTAATTAGCCCTATAATTGCTAATTATGTAGACACTAAATTGTCAGTCAGTCAACATGGTTTTCGTGCTGGACGATCTGTACAGAGCAATTTAGTTAAATACATCTCTGACCTGTCACAGCTACTTGACAATAGACAGGAAGTTGATGCGATTTATACAGATTTCCGTAGTGCCTTTGATAAGGTCAATCATCCAATTCTTTTAGCAAAGCTTCAACACTATGGCATACATGGAATCCTACTTAAGTGGTTTTCGTCATACCTTGCAAATCGTCCACAATTTGTCTCAGTTAATGATTTTTCTTCTCAAACATACCTTGCTAGCTCAGGAGTACCGCAAGGGTCCCATCTTGGGCCTATCCTATTTCTAGCATTTATAAATGATATCACATCTGAGATTAAGAATTGTGAATGTCTGCTCTTTGCGGATGATTTGAAAATGTATAGGAAAGTGACCGAACCATCAGACTGTATTTTAATTCAAAACGACTTACACAGACTTGAAAGTTGGTGTCTATCCAATCATATGAGCCTAAACGTTGATAAGTGTCACCTAATCAGATTTTCACGAAAAAAACGGCAGATGTCGACCTCTTATACACTAAACAATACATTACTGACCAAATTAAATGAAACACGTGATCTCGGTGTTGTTGTGGACAGTGCCCTAAATTTTAAGTCCCATATTAATGCTGTTACTAAAAAATCTGCTCAAATGTTAGGTTTCATCAAACGTCAGACTCGAGAATTTAGGCGGCCCGAAACTAGAACGATTCTTTTTAATGCTTTGGTCCGGAGTCATCTGGAATACGCAAGTGTCGCATGGAATCCTTTTTATTCAGTAGATTCACAAAGAGTTGAATCCATCCAAAGAGCGTTTACCAGATACCTTGCATTTATTTCTCCGGATATTAGCTATCGACGACCCTACACTGATCGTCTAATATTTTTTAAAATGAAGTCTTTACGTGAACGTCGCCGCTTGCATGACCTAATTTATCTTTACAAAATCATTAATGGATTGATAAAATGTAGTAATTTGGTTGAGTCCTTGTGTTATTCTGTTCCTTACAAAATTCCTAGACACCCCATCAATGACATATTTCACATTCCTGTTTGTAAAACTAATATAGGCTTAAACTCACCTATAACAAGAATGTGTCGAGAACTAAATAAACTGTATAAATCTGATTCCAGCGTTGATATCCATGCAGTTTCGCTGACACGTTTTAGAAAAGCTGTATTTTCAATTGATTCGGCTGTGGTACACGAATTTAAGTAATTTTGTTTTTGTTTATGTATAAAAAATGTTTTTATTTTTTGTCTATAAGTTCCTATTATTTTTAAGTTTTAAGTTTTCCGTAACACTAATTTTGTTCATCTGAAGTGCTGTTGTTTGTTAGTTTTATTATACCATTTTTTTTTCTGTGAATGTTGTGTATACCTGTAAGTGGCATGCATATCAGGTAATTGTTTAATTGAATTTATGTATTATAGACTTAAGGATATGTATGCTGTTGGTGTACCTTATTAAATAAATAAATAAATAAATTTAGATAAACTAGATTTTTCGCGTAAAATTGTTCCTCATAATAAAATTCGTAGTGCTCCTTACAGACTTCCAATATTTCTGAACGCACTCTAACAACTCGCAATTCTATTATTGAAATAAGAATGATAATAATAGAAATATAAATAAATTTATTTTCCAAAAATTACACATTTTATAGAATTAACAACGATGTCCACTAGGCTATGCCTGTATCGTGAACATCAAAAACATAGTTTAAAAGATAAATAAGATTATAGGTCTCGGAGCCATTTTGCGAGCTATGTTCGGTCCTATATAATAGGGGACGAGTCTGTTGCCATTTACCGGACACATTTACAAACTTGGCTTTAATGGACATGTCCAAAAACGGGCTTAAAATTCTAACCAACATACTTTATATATGTACATATATTCGGATAGTACTCCCAACAACTAAGCCCTTTGCAATAAATCGACTGATTTTAAAGTCCTCCGATTTTGAGATGTACAGTCAGCCACATAAGTAACTGAACAAATTCAAAATTTCAAATCGCGTTTAAACTTTTGCATCAATATCAACAATTGTTTTAACACTAAAATAAACTTCACAGGGTTAACCTTATTTTAGATAAATAAAAAAAAAATTCGACTGGAGTGAACCTGGTGTTTTGAAGTTTTTAATTTGTTCAGCTACTTTTGTGGCTGACTGTACGTTATTTTATTTTTATTAAAAACTACACTTAAAGTGAACGTTTTTAAAAAAAGTTAGTTATAAATTGAGGGGTCTGAAAATTATTTTTTAAAGGATCCATGATCCATATTTTGCTCCTTTAATATCCATAAAGGTGGAGCCTGGTTAGATTTTGAGGCCCAGCACCCTTACAAAAAGCGGTCGTCTTTACAGCCTCGGCTTTAACGTAAATAGTACAATTACAAAGTACTTTATAATTGAGAAACGTATTGAATTTAAATTTCAAAACCTGAATCAACCCACTAATATCTCAGAGTTATCTCCCTGTTTGCCATATCACTTGTCACGAAATCTCACGGTGCCCTACTGAATCTACATTCTACGTGTGATACTAATAAGGTCAAGTGTATGATAACGTTACTGATAATCCGAAGGTTCGCATTATGCAATGGAAAGAGAGAGATGAAGTCATGTACGCATAGCGGCGTCTCGTTTTCGCACTGAGATATTGAATCTTACAGAAATGTGAAATACCAGCCCTGTATTATATACTGCCCACTGCTGAGCACGAGCCTCCTCTACAACTGAGAGGGTTTAGGCCTTAGTCTACCACGCTGGCCTAGTGCGGGTTGGCAGAATTCACATACCTTCGAAATTCAGAGAACTTCCCCGGTATGCAGGTTTCCTCACGATGTTTTCCTTCACCGTTAAAGCGAGCGATAATTCTCAAAGAATAAACGCATAACTTTTTAGAAAAGTCAGAGGTGCGTGCCCTTGGGTTTTGAACCTGCGGACATTCGTCTCGGCAGTCCGTTTCACTCCCAACTAGGCTATCGCCGCTTATATTTAAATTTAAATCTAGTTTAAATTCCTACCAATTGATAAATAATAATTTAAACCGGTAGGTGGGATACTCAGGAAATTTAAAAGTTTCTTTTGTAATATACGTTGATACGTACAAAGGAAGGTCTTTTGAAATTAATGTATAATGTATCACTTATGGAGGGAAATAGGGTGTCAAAGTTTGTTGTATTAGGTTATTTTGGACAGTTAGTGTTTAGTCATCTATTTTTAAATAAAATTTAATCGTATTCTTCGAGTATGCCCCCATAAGGATCTAAAATATACGAAATATTGGACCTAAAGTTTACACTTCTTCAAGCACATTCGTTTTCAAGTTTTGGTATTTTTCGTTTCTTGAGATTTAACTCAATCGTCTATGAAATGTTGCGTGGCTTCTAAGTTGTAACTAATGGGAAATTTGTACAAGTGAAGTTCGATGCTAATTTACATTTTGATTTCAATGAAAAGTTTATTATGACGGTGCAATTTTTATTGGCAGGGGTTCATTCAGTTCTATAGACAATAAAACGTCCTGACTCCAGTAAGGGTGAAGGAACTCTAAATGGCCTAAATACTCTGTGCCTAGCCGCTTCACCCGTTCAATGGTTCTTGGCTCGCGGAATACGATATCTAGGTCGTCTGGACGGCGTCTACAGTATTTTATGGGACTCTCTTATTGCGTAAAATTTGATAAATCAATGTTGTAACTAAGATTATCGCTATGTTTTTTAAGGTCAAGATGTTTATTTTGAATCAAGGTTGCGGTTTGAGTGAGAGAAAATTACGTCACATTTATTTAGATATGTGGTGGTTTAGCGATTAGCCATTAAACTACTGCTAGCTATAATTCAAGGCTCTTTATGCCAAGAGGTAGCTGAGTTTCAGTGCACGATGTCGTTAAAATTTGTGACGTTGCGTCTGACTTATTTGGGTGGCAGTGGCGGGTGTGGGGTTGGGAACGTCTTCATATTTGATGGCAGTAAATCCTAATATGTTATGTAGTTGTTCTATAGGCGTTCATGTTTCGCACAGCAGGAAAGTCCTATCTTGTCTTCAATGACGGGCAATATTAATCTTTAAAGAACACACTTCCATATTTGAGCAAATATTTGCGTCATTTGGCCAATCCAACATCAACTTTGTACATATAGAACACAACGTCGATATTGCTTTACTCAAAAGGCGCAAATATTCTAAAATTCACGAATTGTAGTGCCACCAGACTGAACATCATTATACAGCCTGTATCGTGTCACGTGTGCCAAGAGGTTCCGTAACAGGCAGCGTGACGTAACGTCATGTCACGTTTGACGTGCAAGTTTGTTTAGCACGCACCAAGGTTGGATGCTAACGCACGGAATTTTTAAAAAATAAAGATCGATCTCAAAGTATTCCAATCGAAATAAGTAATAAGTGACCGTTGCAATAGGGTAGTTTCCTGTGTTTGATTTTGTAAATTATTTTAAATCTAACAGAAAATAATACGAAAAAGAAATTCTTCTGTGAAATCAGCATCAAAATTGGTTGAAAAATAAAAGAGCTATTCATAATATTGGAAATATTGTTGTGAGCAAAAGTGGGGACGTGGAGGGGATATCGCGCTATCTCTTTCGCACGCACGCAGCGTTATGGCCGGCGACTTTCGGTGACGTCACAGTGTAATATTACTGTTATGTGACAACTACACCTTCCACCAAATTTCAAAACTTTATAACTTACTTATTATTGCCCCAATTTTGAAAATTTATTTTTCTGTTAGATTTCGGATGGCAATTGATTAAAAAAAGTATTAAAAAGGTGGTCAACTAGCCTATAAACCGTTATTCTGATTGTTCCATTGGGATGTTAAAATCGTATTAATGTTGGATATAGCAGCTGCCTTTTTGTTTCTAATGTTAATAATATCGTAACTGGACTACACAGGAAGCTCGTTATATCATTGGAAATGTTTATTCACAATTAGCAGAGTTTACGCTACATAGAATGTATATAACAGGTAAGAACAATTATCTTGTTATTTTCCGTCGTTATGGAAACCTCTATGACAGATCAATATCGGCCAGCTAAATTGGTACATATAAAACCTTATGGTGTTTGAAACGGACGAAAGCATGACAGAATGTAATATTTTTATAGGTAACGTCAGGGTACAGCAAGTAAGTGATTTTGTATATTTGGGATGTGTTTTCACAAGTGATGGTATGTATGACAGTGATATTGAGAGACGAGTGAGTGCAGGTAATCGGTTTAATGGAGCGTTGCACGCCTTTATGGGTAGCCGGAAGGTGTCCAAAAAGGCACGACTGGCTGTCTATAGAGGAGTGTTATTACCAACTCTGATGTATGGTAGTGAAAGCTGGGTATGGCAGAAACAGCACGAAAGTAAAATTAAAGCAGTGGAAATGAGAGCGTTAAGAAGCATGTGTGGGGTGACTGTGTGTGATAGAGTGCGGAATACTATGGTGATGGACATGTGTGGAGTGACAGAGGATATAGTGACCAAAATTGAGAAGGGTATGCTAAGGTGGTTTGGGCATTTGGAAAGGATGGATGATAGGAGAATGACAAAGAGGATATATAAGGCGAGTGTGGATGGAAGGGCCGGCAGGGGTCGACCGCACCGAACTTTCGAATGTCAGATATCTGACATTCTAAGTAAGGGCCAGGTCAAAAGTACCCTGAACCGGCGGGAATGCATGAGAAGATTGATGAAGGTAGAGGAAGCGAAAGTGGTGTGCCAGAATCGAGCAAAGTGGCACTCCATGGTCTCTGCCTACCCCTATGGGATAGAGGCGTGATACTATGTATGTATGTATGTAAAACCTTCAACATCTAATGTGAATGATTTACTACGGTAGCAATGCGGACGTGTGTGTAATTAAGATGATATTAAGAACGGCATTATTTTCTTCAATCAGTAGCTCTACATAAAGATAATGTTTTAGAACTTATGCGTGACCACGCTATGGGTATGGTATTTGTAACTAGATTAATCGACCCTGAATACAAAGTTTTGTTATGTTTAAAAGCGAATTGGTGTTGCATTTCTTACAAATTGTATGATGAAAGTTTATTGCAATTCCTGACCTTAAAAGTACTCAAACCTCTAATGGTCTTTGTAGAATCTTTTGATCTTTATAAGCAACAGGCTCGATTGGCATAAATTGCCAATTTTCTTAGTGCCTGCATTTTTTCGAAATCTTTGATTGCAGATATTAATGTCTTCAATAGTGATGGACAGTCTCCTATGATAGTTTTCTTGTAGCTACAGCGGTTAAGGTAGCTAGTAGCTACCCTTACTTACCCGTCTCATAAATCCACCTGTATATACCGTGTACCTATAATTATCATTGGCGTAGCTAGTAATATTCTAGGGGCGACCTGTGACTTAAAAAATAAAATGACTTCTGTGTACTTGCCATTGCTTTGCCACTTGTATAAAAAAATTGTTCGTTTAAATAAAGTTATAGAAGTAGGCTGCCTCAAAATTCTTGGGGTGGGCACCACGTAATCCTGGGTTGGGCACAGACCACCCGCTCCCCCTGTATATACGCCTATACCTTTTATACATAAGCAATGCGTACACGTGGACTAAAGAACGATATTTAGAGATAATATCTAGACTGCCTCGGTGGCGTAGTTGTATTACGGTACGACTGCAAGGCTGAGGTCTCGGGTTCGATCCCCGGGTCGGGCAAAGTGATATTGGATTTTTCTATTCAGTATCAGCCCGGAGTCTGGAATTTGTGCCCGGTATGGCGATAGGCTCGCCCCCTATCACATCATGGGACGGAATACGCTTGGCGAAAAGTGGGTGCACTAGTTGCGCCTCTGCCTACCCCTTCGGGGATAAAAGGCGTGAGCATGCGTTATGCGATCTAGTACGCATTCCCGCCCACACAGCGGTCTAGGGGGAAATAGCGAAATGTTCATTCTGTTAAGTTATATAATGTCCTGCCTACGCGCTAAAACATGTGTGTAGTTGGGTGTACTATTAATATGCTTAACAGTTTTACACGAAACTAATAACATTTTCTTTTAATGATGGTAGTTGGTACAATGGTTTATAACAACATTTTACTCCTGGATTTGTGAGAATTAAAGTAAACAAACGCACATCACGCCTTTATTCTCGAAGGGGGTAGGCAGAGGTGCAACCAGGGCACCTAATTTTCGCCGTGTGCACTCCGTCCCATAATGTGATAGGGGCGAGCCGATCGCCATATCGGGCACAAATTCAACACTCCGGGCTGATACTGAGCAGAAAAACTACAGGACATAGTGAGACTTAACATCTTATGTATCAGGATGACGAGCGCAGTGGAATGCCACACAGTACTTTGTAACTCAAGGTGCTGGATGGTGTTGCTACTGTTTATGGCTGGTCGTATCGTTTACCATCAGGAGAACGGCATGCTCGTTTCGTCATTCAATGCCATAAAAAAAAAACTATATCTCTTTGCTCGACCTAGGATTCGAACCAGGGACCTCAGAGCGGTAGCCGTACCGCGCATGCAATTACGCCACCGAGGCAGTCCGGGAATTAAAGTAATCAATTTAAGTTAAAACATAGACTATGAAACTTAAAGAAACACTATAAAACTCACAGAGGTACTCATAAGTAGGTACATTTTAGAATTTAACATAAAATAGGATTTTGTGAAGGATTTTGTGCCTTATGTGAATGCCTTGTAAGCATAGAATTAGGTGTGTGTAACATGATATTTTTTGAAATGGTGTAAATAATTTTATATTTAATAATCTACGCGCGCGCGGCTCCGCCCGCGTGGTAAAGTTTATCCGGGATAAAAAGTAGCCTATAGCACTCAGGAGTAATGTAGCTTCCTATTAGTGAAAGAATTTTCAAAATCGGTCCAGTAGTTCCTGCTGAGATTAGCGCGTTCAAATAAACAAATAAACAAATAAACAAACAAACAAACAAACTGTTCAGCTTTATAATATTAGTATAGATATAGTATATAGTATAGATTCGAATCTCAGACAATTCGGGTGTGTTTGTTTCTAATAAAAACTCAAAAGCATGGCAGAAAATAAATGCACTGGTTGCTCTTCTGCCTAACCATGAAGAATAAAATAATTTATCATTTATTTACACATAATTATACACCTTATGTAAACTAGGTTACATTTTTTTATCCTCTGTGTACTATGATATGGTTCAAGTAAAACAATTGCCGAAACCAACATAAAACATTTCATTGTTTGAACATTCGAAGGGCCTACTTGTAATCAATACTTTACGACAGATCACGGCTGAGTTAGCTTTAGGACTTCGCTTTGACATCACTAGGGCGGTAATTCAATGTGACAAATTGCGTGGATTCCTCTGGGGTTACAACAAGTATAGAGATCCCTTTTTCTAAGTTCTTAAGGAATATAATTATATCCCTAGCGACTATAGCCTAGTTGGCAGTGGACCGGACTGCCGAGAATGTCCACAGGTTCAAAAACCCAAGGGCCCGCACCTCTGACTTTGTGAATTATCGCTCGCTTTAACGGTGAAGGAAAAACATCGCGAGGTAACCTCACTGCATATCTGAGAAGTACTCTATAAAAAATTCGAACGTATGTGAAGTCTGCCTACCAGCACTGGGTCAGCGTGGTAGTCTTAGGTAGGTAGGTACCCTCTCAGTAGTAGAGGAGACCCGTGCTCAGCAGTGGGCAGTATATAATACAAGACTGGTATGTTATGGTAATTTACATTTGGACGCCATTTCAATATCACTTGTATTTCCTAAAATTATCGTATAATATAGGCAAATCATTTTTCTACCTACCTTTATCCTACATCAAAGTAGGGTCGGCATATTACACCTTTTCAATCATATTGCAGGAACGATTGGGTATATTTTTTAGGGAATTGAATCCCGTGAAAATCGTGGTAGGAAAAGCCAAACAAAATGTTTCGCCTTAGAATCGAATTCAATCATTGATGTATTAAAAAACCTAATACATCAACGAATTCAATGGTGACAGGCGCTCCCGGTTTATTATCACTACCACTAGATCACGATTCTTGCTATATGTTGGCATCTACTACGATAGATGTATGTTATAGTAAACGTATTTTTTTTCTTAACAAAATTCCGCGCGGAATTTAAATAGTATAGAGAATACGAGCTAGGATTACAGGTCTTTGCAATACCGCTGGAATTTATTGCAATAACATTTATCTAGGCCCACTTGATCGCTTTGGGAACCTAGTTCGGATTTTATTACGGAATTTAACACTTGGACGCGTTTTCAATCATTGATTATTTCTGTATGGATTTGTTTCCAAAATTTAATCAACTTTACTTATAATATGTTTTATAGAAACAAACGGATAGGTAACCTGCTAGTAAATAGCTATTGGTTAACATCGTTTGTTAACATTTCACACATTGCCAGAGAATTGTGAGAAGTGAGCGTGTTATGCCTCCGACGGCGTTTGTGAACACTGTCAACTAAGATTATTCAAAACCAAAATAAAATATTCAAATTAAAATCTTGTTTCTATCTTTTCAGTTCTTCAATAAATTTAATAAAGATGGCAGATATTGACGCAGTCGGGTTGTTTGTTTTTCTGTAATATTTTTTTTAAACAACCAGATGACAAAATGAGCTGGTTCCTAGCCTGAACGCAAGCTAGACCAACCCAATACTTTGAATTACAAAATTCTACATGGCACTGTAAAGCAAATACTTGACAATAGCCAACATAAAACATAATGATTTCTTATATTTATGCGAATGTTCGACATTGAAATAAAACTAATTTTTACGGATTTTTTCGCGATAAGTTTGTTTAATTTTAACTGCCGACGTTTCGTTATCCGTAGAGTAGTTTTATTTCAAAGCCATTAAACATTTAATGGAAATTAATAATATCCTTTGTTACAGATGCGATTTCAACAAGTACACGATTAGGTGCATCAAGTCGGTGGGAGAGATGGAAGTGAAGCAAGAGCCGGAACCAATGGACACCGACAACGAGTCCAGCGGGCGCGGCACTTACTCAGACACTGATTAAACTGTTCCAAATTCAAATTAAATATTTTTTATTTTGCTTTCGTGGCTGTTGGTCTTTTTATCCCAAACTCTGTTCTTTATTAAAAAAAAAAACTTAAACACTCATCTGTTTTCGTCGGATGTTAATAAATAATAATGTTATCTTGGTTTTTATCAATAGAAACCACTTCAAGTATGTGATAACTGATAAAGTATAATATGTAAGAATAGATATCGATAAAACACGAGAGAGATTGACAATTAAACGAGTTAACCGATCGCGACCGGCATCCAATCAGACCAATCCAATTGAACTGTGTTCCAAATTCAAATAAAGTATTTTTTATTTAGCTGTCGTGGCTGTGTGTCTATTTATCCACAATTTATTGTTTCTGGAAAGCAATTCTCGTTGTGTTTTCTTAAGCTCTTGTTACAAGTTGAATGAAGTTGAAACAAAGACATTAAACAGTATAATAGAACTCTTTGAGTTGAAAGCTATTTATTTGTTGTTTGTCGTTGGAAAGTAAATAGCTTTTTGATTCAATATACATATACACACTCACGCCCTTTATCCACGAAGGGGTAGGCAGAGGCGCAACTAGTGCACCCACTTTTCGCCGTGCGTATTCCGTCCCATGATGTGATAGGGGGCGAGTCTATCGCCATATCGGGCCCAAATTCCAGACTCCGGGCTGATCTGAGTAGAAAAACTCAATATCACTTTGCCCGACCCGGGGATCGAACCCGAGACCTCAGCATTACAGTCGTACCGTAATACAACTACGCCACCGAGGCAGTCAAGTTGATTCAATCAATAAAAAAAACAGTTGCAATATTTTACTCAAACTAAGATATTTGCTAATGTTTTAAAATAGACTATGACTGCCATGAAATGTGTATAATAGAAATAGTAAATAGTTAAAAAGTATAATTTAGAATTATAATTTCATTAATTCTGAATTTAAACGGTACAAATAAAAACACATATGTTATCACATTCATTTATTTTTAACAACAACTAACTGTACACATATCTTAAACTATCACGAGACATAAACCGCTATTTTCCAAAACCTTGCGGCACACCTTTACGAAAAACTAACGCACCTTATTATCATTAACCATAGGGCCTATAATGAAACTGACGGAGTTACTATTGCGTGGCCACGAAATGAGCGAGGTAGATCGCGCGACGATTATCGTAGCGATAATCGCTAGTATAATCGCTACGGCGAGGATTACCCACCGCGCTAGTTGCGCGTACGAAAGCAGAGTGTGAGAGTCTCTGAGCTCTTGCTGGAGCTCTGGTGTCATTTCTGCGCCCTAGAAAGAAAGAAGAGGTTATGGTCCTGCACTTTAGTGGTAATGTAATAGAATTTTGTGTTTCAGTTTAGATATGCACATTTTTTCTTTTACAAATCTTGAATCTTTGGAACAATCCGGGTTTTTTTTTTATTCGGGCCCGGCAAAGTAACCCCACTGCTTCTGATGGTAAGCTAAAAGGTCCAAATAGATAGATTTATAAACGTAGATGTTAATTTCGTAGATAATTTATAGAATATACTGGCGTTGTAGGTAATAACAATCTAAAGTTCATATTAACTGTTCCGTATTTAGTAATTTGGAGTTTTTGTGCTAAAGTTCGTACAGCATAATCACTAAAGAACTCATAATACCTCCTCAATCCAAAGCATAGGGAATAGTCCAGTAGGCACGTCTTTTAGTTGAGGCACTCGAGGCATGTTTCGTAGTTCGATATTGAACTGAAGTCTCTTGACTCCTTTCAGAACAACACCAGTGACCTACGAATAAAAAAAAACATTAATACGCATACTATCTGATATATCAGGTCAAAGCCCGCACAGCGCTCGTCATCAAGAGAATTTTGTAATTCTCATTATGTAGTATTTATCCAGGGAAAGGCATCCCCGCACCCCGCTCCAGGGCGGGGATGGTAGTCAATACTCAATGTGTTAACTGCAACTTTGAACAACAATGCTTGCAGTACTGCTTAACAATAACAATATACAAAACGAAAGCAGCATAAAAAATCTGTCTAGGGTATGAGGCTACCCAAGTTCATTTAAATTCTGACTTTTGTTATAACTTACTGGATCCAGATAAACGTAAGTATTATGTTTCTCCTTGTCAGGTTTGACGCCATCTTCAAAGTATTCTAGCAGTTCCTCGGAGGCGAGGTAGAAGTGAGGCAGCGAGGCGATGGCCGGTGCGCCCTGGCAGGGCATGAGGTTGAACACGCCCATCAAAAGGCAACCGTCGTGGCTACCGCTCCAATCTCTGTGAACGGGTTGTTTCTTATTGATGTTATTACTTTCCATACCATACCATACCAGCCCTGTATTATATACTGTCCACTGCTGAGCACGGGCCTCCTCTACAACTGCGAGGTTTTAGGCCTTAGGCCTCGACGTTGGCCTAGTGCGGGTTGGCAGATTTCACATACTTTCGAAATCCTTATAGAGAACTTCTCAGGTATGCAGGGTTCCTCACGATGTTTTTCTTTCACCGTTGAAGCAAGCGATAATTCCCAATGAATACACACATCACTTTTGAAATCTAAATCATTTGGTATCAATACAAGACGATTTGATAAAGGTCGCAGGAACAAGTGGATGCAGGCCGCTTTTGACAGGTCCGTCTGGAAATCTTTAGAGGCGTTCAGCAGCGGACTTCGTGTGGCTTATGATGATGAACAAGAGAACGATGAATGGTGTTTTTTTTGCTTTTTGGCCTAGTTTCTAGGTGATATAATAATAATAATAATAATAATAATAATAACCCCCCCAAGGGATTGAACCTTGTCGTGGTGGGGGGGCTTAAAATAAGGAAGGTCAACCACAAGGTCCGAACATCTAGACCACTTACCTCACTTATGAGCGATACTAAGTTTAAGAGCCAATTACATCTGCGCTACCCTTTTTGAACCAATCATCCCAACCCATAACAAAATGGAGCCAAGTCAAAGACGATATAATTTACGATCGCTGCCCGGGGGTCGCCGGGGCGCACCTGGAGCCGGTGCTGGGTGCCTCAGTATGCGAGACACCGGTGACGTAGCGTTGAGCAGGCGGGCGCTCGTCACACAAGATACTACAGCCGGTCGTCACGAGTTGACCAGGCGGACTCGCGACGTTGAGGATACAGCCGATTCATTGAGCGATGGTACTAGGTCACTATTCTCCTCCATCCCCTCTACTCGCCCTTCTTATATGACTAGACAAATAAAAGCTTCATCTACAGTTAGTACGATCGACGGTGTTGTGCAGGAAGTCGATCTTGACTCAGATCTTGCACCCACCGCGAACGTCTCTGCTCCGCGTAGACGATGGACATACGATATGAACCAATTTATACTACGTACTTATTTCCAGTTAACGTTACTAGAAACTGACACCAAAACATACCTAGAACCTCTTCATCTGAAATTTATTGAAAAGTTCCCAAACATACAAGTGAGCCGACAAAGAATAGGAGACCAACGTAGAGCTATAATACGCAACAAACTGCTCCCACAAAACGTAATAGATAGAATCTACAACGAAGTAAAAGAAGAAATAAGTACCTTACACACTAACCACTATGCACAACAAACAATCATCGAAACCCAGACATTCACCAAAACTGACCAAACAATTAATACAAAAAATCTCACCACCCGTATGCGATGGACCACTGAGCAAAACGAAGCGATAATGCGATCATACTATCGAGTTACTAACCTCGAAACTAATAAAACAGCCTATCGGAAACTTCTTCACAGAGACTTTATTTCTGATTTTCCTTCCCTATCACATCTAAGTGAACAGAGAATAGCCGATCAGCGCAGAATCATAATTAATAACAAGTATATTAGCACGGACAGACTTAACTCAATTAAGACATCAGTAGCTATTGAGCTAGCACAAACACCTATAAACACAAACCCTTATAATAATGAAATCAACCAAAAAAAATCTTGTATCAGTAACAACCTAACACCGTCACCCTTAAACAATATTGATATAGAGTTAAATCTTCCCGAAGACCACAATTCAGAATCAGAAAAACCTTATGAAAGACATTCTGAAATAGATAAAATCTTCCAAGAGGCTTTTGATTTCTACAAAGAAACTGATCCAATACAACGAACATACATACCAAAACAAAAACCTTCTAAAAAATTGGCCAAAATAGTTAATTATGTAGATAACATAATACTACCTGCAAATATAAACCAATATACCGACTTTAAAACATTTCAGACAGTGATCTATTGCGCAGCATGGACCGCCGCTAAGGCTAACGGGTCTAAATTAAAGTTAAATCCTACAGATAAGTCACTGAATAGTCATAAACAAAATAAACCACACTGGCAGAGGAGATTAGAAAACAGACTAGATGATTTGCGCATTAAAATAGGTAGATTGACACAATTCATTAACGGTAATAGACATAGAAAACTATCTAATCATGTAAAGAAAATAATAGAACAATATAAAGTCCATTCTATACACGAAGAACCCAATACAAAACCAGGACATGTACTTGATACACTAAAACAAAAACTCTCAGTCGTTACAGGACGGTTGCAAAGGTACAAAAACTGCACCCTACGAAAACAACAAAACAATATATTCAGCAACAATGAAAAACAGTTCTATCGCACAATAAAACAAACAACAACGAACATACAACAAAATGACACTGAAAACATGAACAGAAAGAGTCCTGACCCAGAATCCTTAAAAAAGTTTTGGGCAGGCATATGGGAAAAACAAGAAGAACACAACACACAAGCCGAATGGATAGAGGTGGAGACAATAAAGAACGACAGATATACAGAAATGAATTTTCATCACATTCCTTTAGACACATTTAATAAAGTACTGCGTAATTTGCACAATTGGAAAGCACCAGGTTCCGATTATATACACAGCTACTGGTATAAAAAATTTACATATATACACCCCTATTTACACACTTATATAAATGAGTTCATACACGATCCTAGTAAAATACCATCATACATTACTGAGGGCACCACTTTCATGATACCTAAAGATCCAAACGATTCCACTAACCCTGCAAAATACAGACCAATTACATGCTTGCAAACCGTTTATAAGATTATCACAGCTTGTATCTCTGAGTTAATCTACAAACACATAGATTTCCACAATATGCTGACGGAACACCAAAAAGGATGTCGTAAAATGTCCCAAGGCTGCAAAGAGCAATTGACAATAGATTCTGTGATTCTTAGACATGTCCAGAAAACTAAAGGAAACCTTTTTACAATGTACATAGATTATAAAAAAGCATACGATTCAGTTCCCCATTCATGGCTTCTCCAAACTCTAGAAATTTATAGAATTCATCCGACACTTATATTATTCCTCGAGACACTGATGAAAAAATGGACTACTCGATTACGACTCACTACACCTACTGCGACAATAGAGACTGATCTGATTAAAATACAACGTGGTATATTCCAAGGAGACTCTCTTAGTCCACTTTGGTTCTGTCTGGCATTAAATCCGCTATCGAACATTTTAAATTCAACCACTTTTGGGTATAGTCTGAAATATCAAGAAAATGAGAATACTGGTAGCGGTACACGGATCACACACAAATTAAACCATCTACTCTACATGGACGACATTAAGCTATACGCTGAAGATGAAACCCAACTTTCTCAATTAGCTAATTTGACAGAGAAGTTTAGCAAGGATATCAAAATGGAATTCGGCATTGATAAGTGTAAAATAAATTCCATCAAAGGAGGTAGCATTTATCAACACCAATACACTTTAGCAACAGGCGAGAAAATAGATCCACTTAACGAACAAGAGACCTACAAATACCTAGGATACAACCAGTCACGCCAAATACAATATAAAGAAACTAAAAAAATACTGACACAACAGTTTCGCCATCGTCTTAATACTATACTGAAAACACAATTGTATGCCCGGAACACCATAAAGGCTATAAACACATTTGCTGTACCCATACTAACATACTCCTTTGGTATAATAAACTGGACTAAATCCGATCTAAAAAAACTGCAACGTACAATTAATACTACGATGACTAGATTCCGCAAACATCACCCGCGATCTTGCATTCAGCGACTTACGTTGCCTAGAACAGAAGGAGGCAGAGGTCTTATCGATATAACCAACCTACACAATACCCAAATTACAACACTCAGACAGTACTTTTTTAATAAAATGAATTCTTCTGACCTTCATAAGGCAATAGCACAAAATGACCACAACTTCACACCTTTAAACATGATTTTAAGAACAACACAAAAAAAATGAAAACCTAATTGATGACAAGAAAAAGATAGAGGATTGGAGCCGAAAGTCTCTGCATGGAAGACACCGCCAAGATTTGAGCCAACCTAATGTCGACAAAGTGGCGTCGAACGCATGGCTCAGTCGTGGCGAGCTCTTCCCGGAGACTGAAGGCTTCATGACTGCAATACAGGACCAAATTATCGAGACACGAAATTATAAGAAACACATCATGAAAATACACAACTTACCTTCAGATTTATGCAGAAAATGTAACAGCAACTCAGAAACCATCCAACACATTACAGGTGCCTGTAGATCAATAGTCCAGACCGATTACAAATTCAGACATGATCAGGTAGCAAATATAATACATCAGAAACTAGCCACAAAATACAAACTCATAGCGACACCAAAGACACCTACTCCATATTATAAGTATATACCAGAAACAGTGCTGGAAAATAGTAACCACAAACTTTACTATGATCGAGCTATTCTTACTGACAAGACAGTGCATTACAATAGACCCGATATCACTCTTGTTGATAAAAGTAATAAATCTGCATTTATCATCGACATAGCCATACCAAACACACACAACCTGCAAAATACAATAGCTGAAAAACTCACAAAATACACTGACCTAAAGGAGGAAATAACTCGTATGTGGCATTTACAAAAAGTGTCCATAGTCCCGATAGTATTATCCACCACTGGAATTATTCCTAAACAGTTAGCACACTCATTAACACTTTTAGACCTACCAGCACAAACCTATATTCAACTGCAAAAGGCAGTGATTTTAAATACATGCCGAATTGTCAGAAAATTTCTGCAGACGGAAACATCCCCCCTACCAAACCCTATTACAGCCACGAACCCTGACACTCACTTGGCTTAGGCCCGTGAATGTTAGCTCATACCGGTTCATACGGACCGAGCAGGAAAATGATGAAACAAAAAATAATAATAATAAAGCCTTTATTTACAACCATAATTAACATTTTAAATTAAATTACTCAGCATCGGTGTTTGTCTGGCTGTCTTGCTTAACAGCATAGGCCTCCCCTAGAGTCTTCCACAAATCTCGATCTCGAGCCAATCTCATCCATCTATTCCCCACAGCTTTTTTTATATCATCGGCCGATCTTTGTATCTGCCTGCCCCTTTTCCTCTTTCCGTCCCTGGGATACCATTCCATGACATCTTTTGTCCATTTGCTTTTCTTACATCTTATAATGTGTCCAGTCCAGTTCCATTTAAGCATTTTTATGCGGTAAGTTACATCTGTTATTTTAGTTTTTCTACGAATTGATTGTAATGTGATTCTATGTTTCCTTTTAATTCCTATCAAACTTCTCTCCATGTCATGTTGGCAGATTTCTAGTCTTTTGACGTTCTTGTTTGTCAAGGGCCATGTTTGGCAGCCATATGTCAGACAGGGTAAAACACAAGAGTTGAATACCTTAACTTTTTCTTTTATATGTAAGTCTGGGTTTTTCATTATTTCTTTTAAAGACCAATACCTTTTCCATGCGTTTGATATTCTGCATTCTATTTCTTTTTTATTCTGGTCATTTGGAGATATGATCTGTCCAAGGTAGGTGTATTCTTCTGTGTATTCTATATTTTTACCATTCATTACAATGGGGAGTTGATGGCTGTTAGTCATTATTTTAGTTTTTCTTTCATTCATAGACAGTCCTACTTTTTGGCTTTCTAGGTCCAGTTGTTCCATCATGGTTTGAAGATCATATGGGTTATCACTTAGTAAAACAATGTCATCTGCAAATCTGAGATGATTCAGAAATACTCCATTTATTTTTAGTCCATAGTTTTCCCAGTTTAAATTTCTGAATACTATTTCTAAAGTTGCCAAAAATAGTTTGGGGGATAGGGGGTCTCCCTGTCTCACCCCTCTTCTTATATCAAACATTGTCCCTTCGCTTTCTGTTTTTATCTTTGCTTTAGAGTTCATATAAATATTTCTTATTAGCCTAATATATTTGTAATGTACACCTTGAGTTTCTAATGCTTTCCATATTTGGTCATGTTTCAGTGAGTCAAAGGCTTTGTTGTAGTCAATGAACGCAAAATAATATGACTTATTGTATTCATTGTATTTTTCGACTACTTGTTTTACTACTAGAATGTGGTCTACTGTAGAGAAGTCATTACGGAATCCAGCCTGTTCCTTAGGCTGATTTTCATCTAACACTTGTGTAATGCGTTTTAGCAATATCTTAGAAAATACTTTATAAATATTGGACATAAGGCTAATAGGTCTATAGTTTTCAATAATGTCTCTAGGTCCTTTTTTGTGTAATAGAATAATTGTGGATGTTGTCCATTGTCTCGGTATAACCTCATTTATTAAAATTTCATTAAATAGTTCTGTGATTGCATTTGATATATTAGGTAACATACATTTCAGGATTTCGCTTGTGATGTTATCCTCCCCAGTAGCTTTGCCATCCTTTTGCGACTCTATAACTTTAATTACTTCTTTTTCCAAAATTAATGGGATTTCTTCTTCCTCTTTATTCGCCCCAAACTGGGTACGTTTTATGCTAGTATTGTTATCATAGTATAATTGTCTGTAAAAATCTGTAGCTACTTTAAGAATATCTTGTCTTTTTGATAATTTTTCCTTGCATTTATTTCTCATATTTTGTATCCAATCAGTGCTCTCACGTATTTGTTTTAGGGCTTTCTTTATTCCACCTGTTCTTTCAATATGATATCTAAACTTATCTAGTCTTTGTTTTTGTCTATGTTTTCTTATACATGTATTTATTTTTTTGCTAATATTACTTATTAATGTTTTATTTATTTGTCTGTCTTGGAGTAGAATCTTCCTTCTTTCGATTAAGTTTCTGGCATCCTGACCTATTTTGTCTTTAAAGGTGTTTACTTTTAATATCTTTTTATTAATGTCTTTAATCTGTTGTTCTATGTAATTATATTTATGTTGAACGTTATTTTCCTTGGTAAAAATTTCCAGTGACTTCTCTAAGGTTTTTGAGATATGTTCTGGCAGAGTTGATGGGTATATAGGTGTTGAAGCTGTGTTAATAAATTTTCTGGACTGTTTTGGTGGTGAAGTATATAGTTTTCCCCGCACCATTCGATGATCAGTACGGAAGTTAAAATTATTGATTATATCCACTTTCTTAAATAGTTGCTTTTTATTTGAAATTATGAAATCAATCTCGTTCATTGTACATCCACTAGGAGATATCCAAGTCCATTGTTTGTGTATTTTTTTTATGAACATTCTATTTATGATATAGAGGTTATGTTCACGGGTAAAGTCTGTTAGCATTTGGCCATTCTTGTTTGTACTGAAGGAGTTTGATCTACTGGCATTCACTAATTTATTGGAATTTGTTTTATCTATTTGGCCATTGAAGTCGCCCATTATTATTCTAGGTGATAACTATGTTATAAATCAAGTATAACTCCTAAGTGTACAAAAAGGGAAGTGATAATACGATTTACTAATACCTAGGTATTAGGTACCATTAAAAGTTTAGGAAATGTCTTAATTTCAACACATACATTTTATCTTATTTACTTGGACAGATTATAGATTTATTTCAAATTTTGGCGTATCCATGTAGTTTGTCATAAAGAGATATAGCCTATACTTAACATTAGCCCCGAATATGCTAGAAAATGCCATCGATTTATATTCTCTTGTAAAGAATTGCGTTTCTTTTATAGCTGTTGACATTTTACTTTCAATGTATTTTTCATCACGTTTTTAGATCCAAATAACTGTCAAAGGCGATACATTGTGCTCTGGCAGTGTTATTGACCCTTGTTAAATAAATTCAGAAGTATGTCTTTTATTAGTCTTATAAAATACTGTGGAATTCTGCATGGATGAATTTGGGCAAGTTCAAAGGATAGCATAAATTGAGCCACTTAAGACACCAAGTGATATTGTTACTCAGAAGTTCATAAAATTTGCTTTCATTTAGCTTTAAAGCGGGGTTTAGACTAGCAAGAAAACTTGCAGAAGTTATGTTGCGCAAGCTATTTTTACCGTGTAAACAGTCACGGCAAGCTGACTTCTGCAACATTTTGAAGCTTGCAGGACTTCTGGCAAGTCGCATGTGTAAACACCATTTGTGCAACTTGCGCGAGAACTTGCAGTTTATTCTGCATGCAGATAAAAGTTTCAACTTGCTGAGCTAGTAGCTAACGTTTTTTTTAATTCTTCCATTCTGAAGCAGCTTAGGTCTCAAAGACTTTACTGCCAAGTTCTAAGTTTGTAGTTTGACCGATATGTCTATTTTTGCCGCCCAGCAGTAGTATTCATACACTCTTGTCTTTCTGTTTGAATGACATTGTAGCCAACGTATGTATGTATATATGTATGTCTATTGGGGACGAATGCAGTCGCACAGACGGGTGATCAGTTCACTTCCTTGGAACTATTTCACCCTTAGCCCCAGTTTGGGTGGCGCTGCCACTTTCGCTTTGGTTCGGTTCGCTTCGCAGGTATCATTCCCAGGGGCCGCTTCACCATAGGGAGTTTCGGCTGTGGCACAGCTAGACCTTGGAGGGATCGTGGCTCCCTTCCAGGTTGCCGATCTCTGCCCAGCACCGCCTTCCACTGAGGGTCCCACCACTTTGACCTTGATTGATCATTGCAGCAGGAGCCAACAGGGGGGCAGCGCTCAGCCTATGCGGTGAGGGCCACACAGGCTGCCAGGCCCAGTCTGCCCACATACTCTCCCACCCCCCAGGCGGCGTCCCCCAGTCTGACATAGCGTCGCTCCCCTTTCCTTGGCTATTCGTGACAGTCTCCACCCTGAAGCACTGGTTTTACTGGAGCTCCTGCAGTATGCCCCCTTCTACTCTTACAAACCTTTTTGTTACCCTACTGAACCTAATCATGTCTCCTAGCTTTACCTCTTGGAGTTGTGCTACTTCCAGTCTGTCTGTTCCCAGTATCTCCCATCTTGGCAGAGAGTACATTGGGCACTCTGCCAGAAAGTGGATGCTGGTCTCTTCTTCTCCACATTCTAGACACGAGGCGTCTTCGGTCTTACCCATTATTTTTAGGTGCCTGTTCAGCGTGCCGTGTCCGGTCATGATTCCTATTATTGTTTTTATGTCCTCCTTCCTGAATTGGAGTAGGCTTTTGGTTTTCTTGTAATCCAGAGTCTTGATGAAGACTTTAGATTGACGGCAGCCCTTCATGTCTCTCCATCTGACATTTGTCTCCGTAACTATCTTCCTGCTGATTACTCCTTTCGTGCCTTTTGCCGGTATGGGTAGACACGGCTCCGGTCCTATGAATGTTTCATCAGCTCCATCTCTTGCTAGCTCATCAGCCTTCTCATTTCCTGTGGTCCCTTGGTGGCCTGGTACCCAGGCAATGATGACTTGTTTGTCGGCTGCTAGCGTGTTTGTAGCCAACGTAATTACTGGGCATCATAAGACTTAACATCTTATGACTCAGGATGATAAGCACAGTGGAATGCCACGCAGTGCTTTATAATTCATAATTATGTTTCATGTTGGTACTTTTAAGACGATTATTTTATTTACAATCATCATCCAAACAACATTATATTAGATTCATAAAATTTAGGCGAAAGGATTGCGTGCCTTGTCATTCAATTTTAAGAAAAAAAAAAAACATGGCAAGCAATAAATATTCCTCGAGTAATGTAAACAGTTTTGCAAGAAGTTGCGCTTGGTGGACCACTTGAAAAAGCGTGTTGCTAAAGAAATATTGCCGCTAGTGTAAACGCTTCTGAAAGTTATTGCGCAACATATTGCTGAGAGAACTTGCTAGTCTAAACTCAGCATAACAGTAATTCCCTTTGTCCAGAATTTTGTCTTACCAAGACGTCTAACGTTTTGCTGATGGCTACGAGACGAAGACTTGTTTTACGTTGTTTGAATGCATCGCGTTGGTGCGGGGTGTTGGGAATAAATTAGAGAAATCTAGGCTTAAAAGTGTAAAATTAATTTCAAGGATCGGTGGTGCTGCTTTCATACGTATCGTGGGTGGCCTTAACATCTTCAAAACTATATAAAAGATTATAAAATACTCCCTGAGGAGATATTATCACGGGCGTAGCTACAGCTTTCATATGGGGGGTCCTACGATATAAAAAGTTTAGTAGCGTGGGTTCTCGCCTTGCTAAGTCGGTCGGGTCCGGATTCCCAAAATTTCAGCGGTCAGTGACGTAGCGTGGTTTATTGTAAGCTAAGGGGGGTCCGGACCTTCTGAACCCCCCCCTTATACGCCCATGGATATTATCACGAGAAATATTGTATTTTTTTACTTTAGAAATTTACGTTATTAACATACCTTTTTGCCAATAGCGATGATATAATTAACAATGGAGCTCGTGTAACATCGATTTCATTTATTTTGGGGTGGGGATTGAACTGTCAGTATCCGTCTATCTCGTTAAGGCCCTCCCCCGAGCGAACGGCCTTGAGCATTCGTTCCATACGTTTCGGCGCGCGATTTATGGGCATTGGGCGGTAATATTTTAGTGGCATTTTCGTTATAAAATTAATGTAACAATATTAATATGAAGCTAAAGGCTGCCACCGACAGCTTCAGCCTTTAGAAGTCTACTGCTGAACAAAGGCCTCCCCGAAAGATTCCAGACCAACCTGTTAGAAGCGGCCTGCATCCAGCGGATTCTTGCGACCTTTACAGGGTCGTCTGTCCACCTTGTAGGTGGACGTCCCACGCTGCGCCTGCCAGTACATGGCCTTTAGCTAGTGTTGTTAATATACTTACTTTTTACAATAGCATTTATTGTCAGGATTGGCGCTCTTGGAGGCTAGCGCCGACGAGGATATTTCGTAATAATAAGTGCTGATATTGAAGAGGGTCGCTTTGCCCGCCAGACTGGCGTATAGGGACCTAGAACATAAATTAAATTCCTAATATAAAACGACGTAAATTTTGCTACTAGTTTAGTCTATTGTGATGCTTTATAGGCTACATTGTAACCAGAAATAATTTAGTTTTATGTCGAAAATGCTAGTATATGTATATCTGATTTACATGCTGGTTTCATACATTTTAGAAAACATGTACTCAATAGAAGAAAATATTTCCTTCTCCCAGAGTCGCCACTGCAACTCAAAGTCAACTGCAAACCAGGGGCCGTCGCTTAGATGCTTTTCTTCAATCGTTAACGCTAACGTTATGTATGAGGATGACATATCCTAGCGAAAGACTTATCGATAGTATAATGTATTTCTATACGTTTTTCTGCTTTCTATGTGATTAACGATCGTAGAAAGGGATCTCGGCTGCGGCCCCAGGATTGAATGGCATGCATTCGCAACAAGCAGTGAAGTTTGGAGTCCGCAAAATAATTAAATCGTGAAGGACTTAGTACCTAACATCTAGGATATTATAGGCCGATTTCACTGCTTGTTGATAAATACTATTTGTTACATAAATGTATAAGTCGACCAAATACAAAAGTCACACTCTAATCTATGCTCTCAAATAAATGGCAATAAAATGACTAGCTACAATAGCCGTTTAATACGATAACTCAAATAAAACTTGAAGCCTGTGAAACATCCTCTTAGAATTCAAAATATAAGAAAGATGAAATTTACGCGTACCAAAGAATCCATAGCAAAGTACACACACACTCACACCTTTATTCCCGAAGGGGTAGGCAATGGCGCAACTATTGCACCCACTTTTCGCCGTGCGTATTCCGTCCCATAAGTAGTAGGTACCTGTCTATTCTCAGTTACCTGCAAATCTCAGGCTCAAAAGTATAAAGCCGTTCAGGAACGTTGTTCTTGTCGATAGGCGGGAATATCGTGGCGTCAGAACCGTTGATCTGGTCGCAGTACTCGTCGCCCCACATCGAGACCGTCTTCTTGTCTTTGTACGACATTATGTTGCCTAAAGCAAACACGTCTTCGGTACCACGCACCATCTCGTAAGGACCCGTCTCTGTTCTGTTTAGCTGTAAGATATTAATTTGTAGGTATTATGAAAAAGGACTGCCTAGTGCCTAGGTGCCTCTATCGTGCTGAGGTCTAGCGTTCGAATCCCGGGTCGGACAAGGCAATATTGGGTTTGTCTACTCAGTATCAGCCCGGAGTTTGGTAATGTGGCCGGTAAATGGTAGTAGGCCCGCCCCCTATTACATGAGACCTAACATAGTTGGCGAAATGTGGGTATATTATACCTCTGCCTATCCCTGAAAGAGGAAAAAGGCATTTATATTGCATGTATAAATAATAAAAACAAAAAACCCGACTGCGTCAATATCTGTCATCTTTATTAAATTCATTAAAGTACTAAAAAGATAAAAACAAGATTTTAATTTGAATATTTTATTTTGGTTTTGTATAATCTTAGTTGACAGTGTTCACAAACGCTGTCGGAGGCATAACACGCTCACTTCTCATAATTTGGTTGGTGATATAGGTAGAGCAACAAAATCTCGGAGTGAACAGATGCCTCCACACTCGATGTAGGTATTTTGAAAACTTTTTTTTTAGATAACTTTTTGCCGCCAAAAATCCTTAATTTAGTTTCTATTTTATACTTTGATGTACCCAGTGTCACTCTCACGACTAAGACGATCTATTGACACCACTCACATAAAAATACGACAAGGCATTTTTTTTTCTGTAGGCGATCCTGCAGTCAACACCGGGGGAAACCTGCGAATGGGATACTGGAGTCCCCCGGCTTGACGACTGCAGGGGCCTGGGCTGGGGAGTGGAGGAGGAATATGGAAGGGAAGGTGGGGGGAAGGGAGGAAGGTTCCCAGGTTGGGCGGAAAGAGAGGGTGCCAGGAAATGTTCGCCGGCCCTTTTAGGCCTCAATGTGTTTTTTCAACCAAGAGGTATACACACTGAACTGTGTGCCTCGACCCGCGGCTAATGTCACCCCGCGCATGAGCGTGCATTGGGTGTGAAGACCCAGCGCACAAGAATTGCCTCGGGGGGCCGACAAGCCATTTAGGCTGTAGGACGTGCCAAAGAAATATACAAACATACATACACTCGAAAAACTTAACCCTCCTTCTTTCGCAGTCGGGTAAAAAGAGGTAATGTTTTTTAGTGGGGGGTAATAACTGGATTACTAAATCGATGTAAAAAAAATCCGTTCTATATCCAGGCTAAGTTTTAAGTTAAACGAATATTTTTTATTAATGTATTTTGACAGTAGTTTTGAGAACCGTAATTGTGGAATTTGTCTTTGATTAATTATGTACCTAGATAGACACTGAACGTTTCAAACGCGTCGAAAAAAATAGAGGCCAACAGTTGTCCACTAAATGAGTTCGAGTGAATTATTTTTTGTTGTTTTTCATGGATATAATTTTCTCCCCATTTTAATAGAAAGCATATAATAACTGGTATCATTATGCGCGCACACAAGGATACGCAGAATGATGCAGCGATAGCGTATGACACAGCTGTCACGCATACTAGCTTAAGAAAAGTTGGCCTGTTTGTTTTAGTTTCATTGCAGCGCGTCACTCTATCTAGGTTTATAATTTATCAAAAGAATTTGTATCATAATTTTATCCGTTGTTGATGTTCCAAATTAATTATTTCGAGAAATGTCTTTGTAAATTCGGCGCCTGCTACTACAACGCAGCAAAAACATATAATTGAATCATTACAATAAGTCAATTCCATGAAATTTGTTGTAGTTTTTAATAAAATTGTACCTATAATTGATGTTTATTTTTGAAATTATTATGTTACTTTTTTATGTACACCTACATATTATACCTTTGGGCGACTGAGTTTCATTTGTCTAGGTTATGATAACAATTGCGTAGCGTGATTTCTTGCCGCCTGGGCAGGACCCAAAATTTGCCGCCCAATATCAAAAAAAGTTAAATTCAACAAATCTGTCACGCGTGCACCAGCTATCCCCCAACCCCCCCCGTCAACAAAAGTAAAAGGTTTGATTTCTGCCCCCCTAACCACGCTACGCCACTGAACGGTAAAAACAATATTAACATCAAATAGTCCTGTATTAATGCACCAGTGTATTGAATGATATAGATACATTGCTGGAGCCAAGACGCCGTTTTAACATTCTTCATTCGCCAAGCTTAACTGACAGTCGACGATTCCGAAGGTCACAAGAAATCCATAGCCATGTCAATGTCGCTCTATAGTTTTTGATTAAAAATTATTCCTCTTTTTACACTAGGTACTTACCAATTAGTTAAAGCTAAATATCGATAAAGCAAACAAATAATCTTACGTGTGAAAACATTGAGAAATAGTACCCGTTGACTCCATCTTCAGCTGGTCGCATTGTAGGCGTACTTTCCGCCTTCAGCTTGGCGCATACCAGGCCTGGAACAAGAAATAGCTACGTGTGATAGATTTTTTGTTGCCAAGCTACACAGTGCCGTAGCTACCCTTCCTGCGCCCGGTGTGAGGGGCGAGCTTCTATAACTAAGCCCACGCATGACACGAAATTTGGTGCTGGTGTGGTCATTTCTGCGCACCTCTATGGTCTGCGCCCTAGTCACGGCACTGAAGCTACATTGTATTCCGATTTGGACATTATAGTCAGTTTAATCTAATTTCAAAGGATTACAGAAAGCAGTTTAATGTGGAGCTTGAAAATGGTGATGCTACTATATTACAGTACATATTAATTGTGGATTATGATTATGTTTACCATCAGGCTACTGGCTTGTTTCTTCATTAAGTTGTAGCTTAGACAATATATTATAAAGGACGTTGTATGATCTTTCCTTTCTGCCAAAGTATAAGAGCAAATCATCTAATACGCGGAGTAAGTAATAAGTATTTTCTAAACTAATTCACTTAAGTATACCTAAGTAATTTGTTACCTAATTCTTAATAACAGATTAATAGAGACAGTATACCATGTTACAAAACGATTTCGGTAACTGCTTTGTTTACTATAAATCCCTGTCACCTATATGCGTCTAAACTCAGATATATTAATTATATCTCTGATATGAATCTCAGACCGGTCCCTTTATTAAGCCCTGAAGATATAACAAGCAGATAAATAGTAGGGATATTCAACGGCAATTATTTATATGTACCTAAAAACTTTCGAAACGTATTTCCCGCGCAAAACTTGAACATTGATCTCATCAACGGTCAAGGTTGACTACCCAGTGTGTTATTAACTTCGTGTGAAGCATTTATAGATATAAAAACTCAACACTGGATTTTTTTTACTATTAAATGATGAGACGAAAGGCCGAGTGATGCTCCAGCCCACAAACGGCAGTAATAGCATAGAATTTGGTATTAAACGCGACACGAATGGCCGTGTCGTTTGCTTGTGATTGATAGAGAGATCAACATTTGATTGATGTTGGTCTTGACCAATCATAATCAAACAACACACACGTTTGCATCCTGTTTCTTATGTCACATTCTAGGGGGCATATAATAAATTATAATTGAGCACCGCTCACCGCAACATTCCACGTTGTCTCGTTATGCCCATAGTCCATTGAGAAGTTGCATTTGGGGTTACATTTGTCAGAGTGTAAAGTTAAATACAAGTTTGCAGGGTAGCAACCCTAGTCCCGTGGCCATCTTGGAATATGGGGTTCAGGTGGTTTTTATAGTTTATATGGCGACCCCACAAACTTGGATACAACTTTACACTAATCCCCCCTTGACGTTTAAAAAATAAAATTGCGTCCTCTGACAAATGCACGCCAAGCCCAAAAACATTTAGTATAATGTCTAAATGTCAAGTACAAATATTACGCCCATGGTATATTTATGTTTTGTATTGCGTTGTTATTTTCCTCGTTTATATTATATTATGTAGGGCAATAGTAGGGTCATCTAGTACGTGCGAATTACTACTTACATAGTTATATTATTTTTATAATAGTATTTTTAAACTTTAGAATTAGCTAAGCACTCCGCTTGAGGTAAGGGATACACTAACCCCTTTTATGACCGAAGGGGTAGGCAGAAGAGGCTATTCTACTTGCTTTTTGCCGTGTAGGTACCTATATTTCCATGATGTGGTGGGTAAGGGACATAAGGGCTCATAAAGAATACCCATTATTTTATACAATATTGCTCGCGGCTCCTCCCGCGTGAAAAAGTTTTTCCGGGATTAAAATACCAAGCCCCTGTTAGACTACAATGTCACGCACACACACACTCTCACGCCTATTATCCCCGAAGGGGTAGGCAGAGGTGCAACTAGTGCACCCACTTTTCTCCGTGCGTATTCCGTCCCATGATGTTATAGGGGGCAGGCCTATCGCCATATCGGGCACAAATTCCAGAGTCCGGGCTGATACTGAATAGAAAAAGCCAATATCACTTTGCCCGACCCGGGGATCGAACCCGAGACCTCAGCTTTGCAGTCGTACCGTAATACAACTTTGCCATCGAGGCAGTCTACCACAATGTCCTAAACAGAAAAAAAACACGCACCGCTACTGGTCGGTAGAAAAAGACATTGCGGTGGTAAATGGTACCTACTCATCAGGATCCTCGTATTCGAGAGACCTACCACCATCAATAATACACTGAAGATTTTTATAAATTCACAATTTAGTGACAATATTTTGGATTACAAAATGGAATATTGCACTAAAGAAAACACGTTATCTAAATAGTTTTAGTTTGTTTTGTTTAACAACAAAGTTTAATATCTGTGCCGAATGATTTATTACACAAACGTGCTTCTACCTCAATATACGTTATAAAAAACTTGAGCCAACAACTTGACTATATATAATTGTTTGCTCTATTACAGTTTGTTTATAATTGTCGCTGATTCGGAAATTCCAAGATTAAATAAACCGGTATAACTTCATTTGAGGTTAGAGTATATTAAGATTGTCTTAGCTTTAGGTAAAACGCTCAGCGGTTGTCGATCCGGTTTTGAAAACAAAGGTCGTGGCATCCAGTATAAATGCGTGTTTATTTTTAACTCAGGTTCTGAGTGTTATGGAACCTAAAGAACCTAAGATATTTTGGTTCCAGAGGTATCAAAATACCTCTGGGCTTTGGTATAATTTTCAGACATTAATATTAGTGGGCTATTAATTGGACTACTTTGTGTTAGTATTTAGTCCTTCTTTTTATGCCACTCACTAAAGCAAAACGCTCGCTTTATGGTAAATGACACAACAACTGATATAGTACAATAGCGGAATCCAGAAAACAACAGTATGCACATTTACTGGTGGTAGGTCTCTCATATATAAGAGTCCGTCTGGGTGGGTACCACCGCAATGTCTATTTCTACCGCCAAGCAGCAGTGTGCTTGCACTGTTGTGTTTCGGTTTGAAAGACATTGTAGCCAGTGTAACTACTGGACATAATGAGACTTAACATCTTATGTCTCAGGATGAAGAGCGCAGTGGAATGCCATACAGTACTTTGTAACTCAAGGTGCTGTATGGTATTACTACTGTTTATGGGCGGTCGTATCGCTTACCATCAGGCGAACGGCATGCTCGTCTCGTCATTCAATACCATAAAAAAAAAATGTTTTTTAGTGGCAGAACTAGACATTGCAGTGACGGACAGTCAATGCAATATAGCTATTTCATCATCATTATTTTCCGATTTCGAACAGGCCGCCATAATTGTATCAACTGGTGAGAAATAATCATCTTTCGTCATCGATACTCTATCTAATGACACTCCACTTACAATCAGGCGCAGTGGAGTAAATTTTTGTGCCCGTATAAAAAACCTATTAGCTTAGGTGCTTACTCAGGGCAGGATTATCTCCATCGCAGCTTAGGAACACGCCGTCAAACAGCAAGTCCTTGACCTTGACCCTCATGAAAGGGTCTGTGAGGTTGGTGAAGAATTGCTCCAGGGCTCTGTTCACCAGCGCGACGGCTGAGGGCATCATCTGCTCGATGGTTAGTAGGGCAGCCTGGCAAAATAAACACAGTAATAGTTGTAATCGAAGTATAGTTTGCAACGGAATGTAGGGTTAATGGAAATCCATCGAATGTAGGTTTTAAATGATTCTTTCTGCTATGCCGCAGATATATGTGACGGCCTCGTTGGCGCAGTTGTATTGCGGTGCGACTGCAGTACCGAGGTCTCGGGTTCAATTCTCGGATAGGGCAAAGTGATAGGTATTGGGCTTTTCTACTCAGTATCAGCCCAGAATGTAGAAATATATACATCTCTGCCTACGCCTGAAAAGGGAAAAAGGCGTGATGCTATATATGTATGTATATATATATATATATATTCAATACCACCTGTAAACTACCTATGCTTACAAATAAAAATTTGATTTGATTTGATTATATTTATTGCTGAATATATAATTGTCTATAGCATGAATAAGTCGTATCTGTATGGTGACATATTTCACATTGGTATTCTGTGAAGAAAACTTTATTGTGGGTTTTTTGTATGTACAGTCAGCCACATAAATAACTGAACAAATTCAAAATTTCAAATCGCGTTTAAACTTTTGCTTCAGTATGAAACATTGTTTTTTCTTCACTAAAATGAAATTGACAGGGTTATCCTTATTTTAGATAAAGAAAAAAGAATATTTCGACTGGAGTGAACGTGCAGAAGCGTTTTGAAGTTTTTAATTTGTTCAGCTACTTTTGTGGCTGACTGTACATGTATGGGTATAAATTACCATTATATTGTATTGTATATAAGCAATGGAGATCACTTATGCTAGTTTGCCACGTATTTTTTTATTCTGCTTTGCTTTTAACCTGTCCCATCTGCGAGTTTACGGATTTATGCAAAAAACATATACTTTGTTTTTTTAATTCACAGGTATGCAGGTTTCTTTAAAAAGTTTTCCTTTACTTTAGAGCGAGAGGTAAACATCAATAAAAAACATATAAGTAGATTTTTTTGCAATACAAAACCACTTGCGGTAGATATACTACGTATAACTTATATACGTACTTATATATGTGGAAATCATTTAACACCCAGATGTGAATGACAGCTATGTACCATTGTTTACTTTAAAATATTTAACCGTTTTGTCTGCAGTTATTGGTATAGGGTCAAAAGATCGCGGGTTGAATACCCCATTATTGTGGATCTAAGATGAAGCGGTTAGATACCGCGTAAACCTTCTATTGTGGTTTTGAGGCAGCGTTCTTACCATTGAATATTTAATTAAATCGGTCTTTAAGAACTGTATAAATCATATTTAATATTGACTTTGGTTTTGGCTGCATGTTTTTTTTTGGATTAGGACATTGTAGTCTACCAGAGCCGAGGCTCGTACCCCACTTAGGGGGGGCCCTCAGCGTGGTCGTTTAAATGTACAGGGTTGGAGCGCCTAAAGCGTTCGCCCGAAAGTCCGGTGTGGTCAGAAAAGCCGACTCGCGTCAGGCCACTGACTGTACAGCCATGCAAAAAAAAAGTTTTGGCTCCAGATACATGTTTCGGTGTAGGGCAGCCGTGCTAACTCAACCTTTATTTATATAGACCATAGACATCTTAGTTATGGTCCTTCGAGCCACAACGAACATTCAATTTCCGATTAAAGTGTTAACGTAATGAAATTTTAATGTTTGTTTTTTATTTTAATAACAAATATTCATAATTTACGGTATCATTTTATTTTAAGGTTAGCATACAGTTACCTTGCATAACATTACTGGCTGGTATAGTATAGTATAATTAAAATTATTTTATTACAATTAAATGGTGCGAAAAAAATAGGCAGCGTTAAATCTCTACTATTTTATTATTTATACTCTCTTGTGGATTAGGCCACAAATCCCGAAAACATTAACTACAAAATTAAGTTCATAATGGGCTCCAAATTTGGCACAGTAAGTAGAAAATTTGCTTAGTTAGGGACTGAGGTAATACAACAAAAACACGTTTACTCTGCTTGGAGGGTACCGGATGTATTATACACTACTGGATTTATCGTACAAACGATGAAGAACGGGTTATAGTGGCTTTGTTTTACTGAGCCGCCAAACGCACAAATGGTTCATATGATGTTAAGTGATCTCTCATCTTTATTACCGACATTGCTCAGTTATTGACCCTAATATTAATATTTCGAGCTCCAAATCCCAATCAATTATGTCAATAATACTCATTATTATAATATATTATTATCAATATTAGAGCACAGGTCTAAGGAAGGCAATCTAGACTTAATGTGATTTAGTGCTTAAGTATTACTAATTAATGATTGTGTTCTGTATTATTTTTTGCCAACCCGCACTAGGCCAGCGTGGTGGCCTAACCCCTCTCAGTAGTAGAGGAGGTCCGTGCTCAGCAGTGGGCAGTATATAATACAGGGCTGATTGCATTGCATTATGCTTTTTGTTAAATAAAATAAATATATATATATAATAAGGTATACAGGTATACAGGTATACAGGTATACAGGTATAAGGTATACAGGTATGTCACATATCACAGATGACCTGATATTACCCAGAAACCGGCTTTATACGGGAGGTCGATGACATTTAAAATAAGTAGAGAGTAGACAATAGTCAATACCTAAGATATATTTTGGTCGCGCTTTTTCTGCCAACAGTTTGCAATACTGTCGTGTTCTGTTTTGAAGGATAGCATAATGCAACAGCATCTGTTCAGGTTCTCGTTTCCTTAGTTAAGTGCAGTGGATCCCAAGGTGACTGGGCCGCTAGCTACCTACCAAAAACTTCCAAATCCAGGACTCAAAAAAGCTGACATAACGAAAGTAGTCATAACTAGGTGTTACTCACGGCTTCGCCCGCGTGAAACGCCTTTCCCGCTAACAAAAGTATTTTAAACACAGTAGGACGCTAGGCGCCATCACTTAAAAAATATCATGTTTTCCCATGGGATCAAATTACCGGGATAAAAAATAGTCTAAGTGTTAATCCAGGACAAGATCTACCCGTGCGTCAAATTTCATACAAATCCGTTTAGCACTTTCTGCGTTTACTTCTAACAAACATCCAAACATTATCACAAACACCTGAAGACACACAAAAAATCATTAAAATCGGTCCAGCCGCTTAGAAGGAGTTCAGTGACATACACACGCACAGAAGAATTATATATATAAAGTTACCGGAGATGTAGAGAAATAAATGTATGAAAATACATGAAATGTACACGAGGAAATAACCTTTGAGTATAACATGACAAGGGTGAATGTTAGGTGATTTGCCAGAGGGACTCGTAACATATTCCATATTAGTCTTGTAAATATTTAAATAGATAGATGTTTCAGAGTGGCGGACGTAGAAAACTGTCATTCTTTATATTCTTGTTTATATTTTTCCTGCTGTCTAATGCCTCCATACGAGCGGTTTTGCCAGTTTTCTCATTTAGTAAAATAACTTACCATGTATGGAAAATTGATGACAGTGAGGTCATCGTCTTCGGTCAATCCTTTCGACGCCTCGGCGTCAAAGACAAAGTTCTTCTTCAGCATGTATTTGATGGTGTCATTGGGGCCATATCCTAGGACAGTCCTCTCACGATACTGCCTATCAAAAATAAAGAAAATATTAATTTAGTTTTATTTTTAGGAATGATATGACAAAGCCCGTGTTGCTACATCCGTGGTCAAGTAAAGGTCGCTGTGAAATCGCTTGCAGTTCGCCAGTGTAATAAGAGCCTTAGCTTTACCTGACTACGGATGAAACAACGGCCCCTACAGGACTGATAATGTTGAAGAAAATGTTATCCGCCAGTTAACGTACACAATTAATGCATATAGTTACTCTACTTACTATTTATTTGGGAGCCTGACTTTTGTATTTGGTTGTCTTATATTCGACTATTAGCTATATATAACTTACTTAGACATCGTGAAACACCTTAGCAATAAGGGTGTTTAGTGAACAAGTAATCTAATGACTTCATTTCAATGGGATTATAATTAGATACGAAATATCTGTCAATCAATTTGATATTATTTTAATTATACAAGTATTTTGGATTGTAGTAGGATTTTTAAGAACTGCAACATTAACATCCTAATATATTCAAAAAGATGAAATATAAAAAATCATCAATAAAACAATAGAAATAATTCTCATTGTTAGAATCAAGGCCGCATAGTTAATGCTGGTGCTACAACT
The DNA here is from genome assembly GCA_947568825.1 of Sphinx pinastri. NCBI lineage: Eukaryota > Metazoa > Arthropoda > Insecta > Lepidoptera > Sphingidae > Sphinx > Sphinx pinastri. The sequence continues at coordinate 2,000,984 of OX387623.1, forward strand.
AAAGTCCAATGGCAATAATTATCGCATAAATCGAGATTTTAGCGCCAACATGTTATTAACCTGTCACGCGATATTGAAAGTTTCATTACATCTTATTTATTGACTTAATGGACATTAGATGTTATAGTACTCGACACTAAATATTACTTATCGAGCTCTAGAAAAATATACAATGAAAATCATACATTTACTTTAAAAGCTAAACGATTATCTGCTTTAAAGTGCGTTAGAGAACGTACCATTCACGATTTATGTATCGCTTTATTCATGAAATGAAATCATTTATTCGAATCCATAAAATATTAAACATTACTTAGATTCAGTCAATTTTTACTCTACCACCAGTTCGGAAAGCAGTTTCCATCGGAGAAGAACCGGCAAGAAACTCTAGAGTTGCTCTTTTCAAAATCAAACCAAAGGTATAAATTAGGTACAGCGTATAATACAACAAAAAATACATATAGATTTTTATTTTCTTTAGAGCAGTTCATATATTTACTTGCATAATAATAAATCTGATTTGCCTAATCTCTTTCTATACATTGATACATAATATTTTCTAACGACAACTATACATTTTGTGAAGCCCCAGCATTATCTATGTTTTATTTCTTACTCAGAGTAACCACGATTTATGTCGTCTTTATAATTTATACTAGTAACAGATACGCAATGAATTTTCCTTATTGTAGAAGGCTTTTATGAAATGAACATAATGACACAAGGTCCTTGGATTGTGTGACTCATGATACATTTCGATGGGCAACATTCCTCAGATCAGGTAATCAAAATTAATATCGATAAACATAAATACAGTATCCATTCGGTAGTAACCATTGAGCTACAATTAAAATAAGCACGTCAGCAAAAAAACGACACATAGATGTGAATGATAGAGACAACGCTCTACACAGAAATTGAACGATTATCTTTTTCTAAATTAAATTTGGAATACTTATGCTATTTAAATGGATCTTTAATTGGTTTTCAAATAGACATAATTGCGACAATTAGCGCGGCCTAATCATCTCTCCTTAATCGCCACTTGAACCAACTTACCATCAGGTCCAGTGGGGTTGCATTGCTATCGCAGACTACAAAAAAGTGTGTGTGTACTTATGTACACGCGTTAGAAGTTATACTTCTTTGGCGTAACAAGATAAAAATTGATGATTAAACGAACTTACCTGTAGTGAAGTTCAATCATAATTACTCGAAGGGTTTCGTTCGAAGAGATTAGTATAACACATGTAGTTCCACACATACCGCTTACTGAATCGCACTGTATTTTAGAGACAAAAAAGTTAATACAATAAAAAATATATTAATATTTTGTAGGGTAGGTAACCATCCTCGACGATCGCTCGCGCGCTGACCTCATTTTGTTTAGAGACTTGCTGAGCTGTTTTTGATATTTCACGACGGTTGGGTCGTAGCTTCAAATAAAGGGAGGGAGGGTTACTAATCTCTTCGAACGAAACCCTTCGAGTAATTATGATTGAACTTCACTACAGGTAAGTTCGTTTAATCATCAATTACACTCGGGTTTCGTTCTCGAGATTAGTATAACACATGTAGATGTTGAGAGATAGTCGTGAAATATTATATTGCAAATGATATTTATTCAATAAGGATTTACATATATACTAAGAGAACTACATAATTATATAATTTGTGTAAATCTAAGTACATATAGTTAGCTGAGAATAAACCAGCAGCATAATAACAATATTATTATTTGTTGATAACGTTTCTGGCGAAATCGTTTAAATCAGAGGAAATGATTTTGTTATAATATTTGGCAAAACATGTGGATGATGAGCTCCATCCAGCTGTTTTCCTGATGACATCTAGAGAAACACCTGACGAATATGCTTTTGAAGTCGACGCATGTCTAGTACTATGCGCGGTAAAAATGCTAGTATTTGTAAGAATACTCGGAAGTTTGATTCTCAATTATTTATTTTTACAAGACACTACAAACAAATTATAACTTATTAGTAATATTATTTGATCATTGGTTAATTTAATTAAACTTAATACACATTATAAAACTTACTGAATAGTCTTTACGCTGGTAGTTTTAACCAACAAGCATTACACGTACCTGACCTCGCGACTCTTACTTTAATATCGCAACAGCACGTCGTTTCTTTACTGAAGGTGTGCACAATTCTGCTTCCACCACAGCACTGATTCTAAAATGTCACTAACGCTGTTTTTATACCTCCCATCTGCTAAAAGTGGGGCGTACTGACAGTTCATTCAATTAGAAGAATGCTTACTACCGACAAATTAAAAAATACATAAATTGTTTATACCTTCGGTTATGATATCCAAAACAGTACTTACTATAATCTTGTAATACATAACACTTACAATCCCATAAATCCTAACAGCTCGGTCATCCTGATATTTGAGCGAGTCCCTTCGCTTTATTTACTATTTGTTTTTAAACACAATCACATTGCACACTTAATCATCATTATCATTATCATTGCAGTCTTCATCTGTGTTATTATCAGAACTAGAATCGAAATTTTTGTTAAAAGACAACCATGGCTTGAGTTTATCAACTGCAATAATATTTTCATAACGAGGCCGGCCAGTCTTACGAGTTAATGGAGTATCTTCGATTACAAATCTCTCATTGGGAAGCGATTTCACTATACGATACGGGCCTTGGTATTTATTTACTAACTTTTTTGATCTACCATCACTAGGAACTTCCCGTTTTACGCTAACTAAGTCACCAGTAGCGTAGGTGTAAGATTTTTTTCTCTTAGCATCGAAAATGTTTTTATCCTTTTGTTGTTGTTTAGTTATGCGCTTGCTTGCTGTTTCTCTTATGTGTTCTAAATTATTGGTTGAAGTGTCTATAACGTCATTTATAACGTCATTTAATATATTTTCTGAACAACTGGTAATTTTGAGTCCGAACAAAAGTTCGGAAGGAGATTTACCCGTCGTTTTATGTATTGTAGTATTTAGTCCTATTTGTATGTCAGGTATGTATTCATCCCAACTTCTGTCATCTTGGTTATGAGTTTTAGCGGCCAATGCATCAAGGATTGTTCTGTTGAACCTTTCAACCTGACCATTGGCTCGCGGTGTTGCCACTGCATTCAATATATGCTTGATGCCATTTGACTTCACGAACGCACGAAAACTGTTACTCGTAAACGATGTTCCCTGATCAGTTATGAGTCTGGATGGGGCCCCAAAATAACTTACGTGTTCTCGGAAAACTTTAATAGACGTTGTGCTTTTCGTATTGCGGACGGGTGTAATATTAATGTATTTCGTAAAACCATCTATGATTACTAAAATGTAACAATTACCTTTCTTACTTTTGATAAATGGTCCGAGATGATCAGCATGAATTGTATGAAATGGTACCTCGACTTTCGGTATCGGATGCAACTGTCCTTGTTGCTTACCTGAAACACCTTTGTGATATGCGCACTCTAAACATGAACTGACATATTTTTTTATAAATTTTCGCATCTTAGGGAACCAAAAAGATTGTTGTATTCTGGATAATGTTTTTTCAAAACTAAAGTGACCTACGTCATCGTGATTCATTTTCGCGATCTGCCATCTAACACCTTTAGGAACTAACCAACGTATATCATTTCCTTCACCTATGACGCGATAGACCTTGTCATTTTTAAGTCTATAATTTTTAATAACTTCAGTAATATTTTTAGTTTCAGGATCGTTTAATATTTCCTTAATCCGGATAACTTCACTATCATTACTTTGAACCGTAGCTATCCAGTCTTCTGTATCAACGTTTAGGACATCCAGAACATGAGTTTCTTCGATGGCATTTCCAACTGGATTTCTGCTCAAGGCGTCAGCATGTTTCATGGCAGAGCCTGGGCGGTATTCGATCTCACAGTCAAATTCTTGGAGTTGAACCCACCATCGAGCAATACGAGGAATGAGGTCCTTCTTGGTTAAAGTAGTCCTGAGAGCATTACAGTCCGTCAGAACTTTGAAGGATATACCTATAAGGTACACCCTAAATCTACTTAGAGAAGATACCACTGCTAATGTCTCTAATTCAAATGAGTGGTACTTTTGTTCATCAGGTGTAGTTTTACGACTGTAATATGATACGGGTCTTAGTAAGTGCTTCTCATCCCCTTGAAGCAAAATACCAGCTATACCATGCTTGCTGGCATCGGTATGAACTTGTGTCTCGTTTCTAGGGTCATATAATGCAAGTACAGGTCTTTGGGTTAACACCAATTTAATTGACTGAAATGCTTCGTCTTGTTGTGCCCCCCAGCACCACTCAACGTTTTTCTTAAGAAGGTCCGTCAGTGGTCCAGCCATGATGGCAAAACCCTGAACAAACCTCCTAAAGAAGCTAGCAAGTCCCAAAAATTGTCTGAGTTCGTGTTGTGACTTTGGTGTAGGGAATTTTGATATCGCTTCAGTTTTGTGACTGCCAGGCTGAATTCCACCTGCTTCTATTTGGAATCCTAAGAAGTTAATAGAGTCAAGGAAGAAATTGCATTTTGCCAATTTAAGAGTAAGACCACCTTTTCTGAAGAGGCACAGAACCTCTTCAAGTCGGATCATACCCTCTTCGAATGTTCGAGCTGGGATGAGCACATCATCCATGTATACAATAGCGAATTTATTTTTAGCATCTGAAAGGATTTTATTAATAGTTCTTTGAAAAACGGACGGGGCGTTTACTAAACCGAAAGGCATTCTCTTGAATTGGAATTGACCATCTGGAGTAACAAATGCCGTTTTGTCCTGTGATTTTTCTTCGATAGGAATTTGGTAATATCCAGATGCTAAGTCAAGGGAAATAAATAGAGTATTGCCCGAAAGTCTATCTAATTGATCTTCTATATGAGGAAGAGGGTAATGGTCTTTCTTAGTTCGTCGGTTCAAAGCCCTATAATCAATACATAGTCTTTTCTCACCAGTTTTCTTCTTGACTAATACGATCGGGCTTGCATATGGAGACGAACATTCCTTGACAATTCCTGCTTCGATCATTTCTTGAACCATTTGTCGTACTTGTGTTCTCTCACCATATGACAAACGATACGGTCTGTAAACCACTGGTTCGGAATCTTGAAGTTCAATCTTCATTTCTCCTGCAGTGGTAAAACCGAGATCTTTAAGCCCTGAAGCAAAGCAATCCGAATATCTAGCAAGCAAATCCTGCACTAACAATTTTTGCTCGCCACTAAGTTTTTTCCCATAATTTACAGTCTCCTTGACTGTAGGGTCGTCGAAACATACGGGTAATACATTAAAACTGTAAGCTACAGGTATAGCACGCGTTATAAGGGATCCCCCCTGCAGAAAAATGTCATGGCTGCACAAATTTTGTACGAGAACTCTACCCAAACCATCATTGAGAATGAATTCCCCAGGTAGTAGGTAATGTTCATTATTAATTTGACCTCTAGTCGTACCGTTAACAAATATTGGGCCTTTAAATTTAGAATTAGATTCAACAGCTACTGCCATTAGCTCTTTGGATTTTATAGTTGTGTTCTCCCGAGCCATTAGGTAGATTTTTAAATTGGGACATTTCTCGAAGATAATCTGTTCTGGAGTCTTGGTAATCGTAATGTCAGGTTTCTCAGTAAATGAATGGCCTAACAAAACGGGATATTTTAAGACGAGATCATCTACTACAAAGACTTCTACGTTTTCTTTGATGCCTTGCACTGTAATGGCTACCGTAACTCTTCCTAGAGGTTGGACATGATGGCCTCCTATACCACTCAGAATTGGCAATTTATCGAAATTACATTTCAGGTTCAAAGCTTTAGCCATAGATTCTTTGATCAGAGTACATTGACTTCCCAAGTCGACATACGCAAATACCAAGTTACCATTTATTTTAATCTCAATTTTATATTTTTCGTTGGCTTTGTCTGAATCATTTAATAAAGCGACAAGTTTCTCTCGATTTATTTCAGGGGCCTGATCTTTTATGTTTGTAGAATCATTTTGTTTGGTCCTGCAATATAATTCCAAGTGTCCAATTCTGCTACAGAAAGTACATTTGCTAGGCGTTTTGTTACATTTAAAACTTTTATGACCATCTTCGTTACAGTTATGACATTTAATTTTCTTTGAAAGATCTAACTTCGGTTTATTCGTAGCGGTCAGGTTTGAGTTTTTTCTATCCATTCTTGGTTTATCAGTCATGTCCCTACTATATCCTACCTTTACAGTCTTAAAATACTTTAATACCTCTTCTGGTTCTCTAAACCGAGCAGCTTGTGCCCCTACCCTAACGGCTCGGTCTTCAATACCATGTAGAAGGCAGTCTACTGCTTTTCTGCCTTGAATCTTGCATCGATTAAGTAGGTTTATTTTAGAGTAATAATATTGCTCTAGCGATTCACCATAACGTGCCCGCTTGGCCAGCATTTCGGTAAGTAACTCAGCATAATCATCCCTAGAAGGAAACGACTCCAAAAGCTTTCTTTTCCAATCGTTCCAACTGTAGAGTACCGTATTTAACCCCTGATACCAGGTTTTGGCAATGCCTGATAACTTTGGGAGCGCGAAGTGAATTATTTCGCGCTCATCCCAACCATATATTTCAGCGCATTCTTCGACCTTATTAAGCCATGTTATTATGGTTTGATCCTTAGACAACGGATCAAATTCAGGAAGAACATTTGTCAAGGAAAGCCTGGAAGTGGTTTGTCCCTTCACATTACTTAGTATGTCCAAAAATTTGTTTAAAATGCCCTTATCGTCTTTGGACATACCTCGATAGTTACGATCTACATTACTTAACATATCATTACGAGCGAAATGCGAGCGACGGGATCGAGAATTCCGCCTGTTGGTCATTAATCTTAAATCTTCTTCACTGTCTGAATATGATCGACAACGTTTCCTTCCCGTCGTGCGCCTTTCGTCAGGGGATGAACTATACATTCCGCGTGTTGTACGATTAATAATATTTTTTCTTTTGTAGAGTTTTTCTCTCGATCTGGATCTTCGCGGACTGTTACGATCATCATGACGCGCGCGCTTGTGAGACTGTCGTGATCTGGATCTTCTTGTATTTAAACGTTGGTTATAATCGTTATGATGGTACTGATTGTTTAAAATAAGTGATGATTTTGATCGTGCCGAGTCTTGATGACGCGACTCCCCGTGTTCTACACGTTGTCGCGACACCTCCCTACTCGGGCTTCGTGGTTTAGAGTTAAAGTATTTATCAGAGCGTTTGTGGCTTTGCCGTTCTTGTCGGCTCCCTTCCACTCCCTCGCTCAGATCTTTTTCCGGAGTCTGCCTTCTTCCACCTTCATTATTGCGGTTATCATAGATAGGCTCACCCTCCGTCATAGGTATTACTTCAAATTCGTCCATTACCCTGGAACTTAAAAAAAAAAGCGTTATGCTCAACAATTGTCCTGTAAATTATTTCAGTATGAGGTTATTTAATTGTTATGAATAGTACAATGTCAGTTCTTTTTTTATATATATATATATAAATTGGACACATACAAAATAAATAAAATAAAAATATTAATTATATACTAGTGGTGTTTAACGTTAATTGAATGGATCATATTTAGTTTTTATCTGCATAAACTATGTATGAAAGAAAGCATTGATAATATAAGATAACGTACTTTACAATTATTTAGAATTTTTTTTTTTTTTTTTAGAGTGGCAAAATTTTGAAATAAAAATAAAAAATTACAAAAACCAAAACAAAAAAAAAAGAATCAGACAGTAGTCAAATTTTAGACTATTATTTGATTTGTAAAGTTTAAAGTAGAAGCATTTACGAGAGAAAATAAAAAAAAGGATAGAATAACATGTCCGTGGGCTAGGATTAACGAGTTCTTTTCCCAAAAGAGCCCCGCCAATCCCACTTCTGAGATGTAAGAATACTCGGAAGTTTGATTCTCAATTATTTATTTTTACAAGACACTACAAACAAATTATAACTTATTAGTAATATTATTTGATCATTGGTTAATTTAATTAAACTTAATACACATTATAAAACTTACTGAATAGTCTTTACGCTGGTAGTTTTAACCAACAAGCATTACACGTACCTGACCTCGCGACTCTTACTTTAATATCGCAACAGCACGTCGTTTCTTTACTGAAGGTGTGCACAATTCTGCTTCCACCACAGCACTGATTCTAAAATGTCACTAACGCTGTTTTTATACCTCCCATCTGCTAAAAGTGGGGCGTACTGACAGTTCATTCAATTAGAAGAATGCTTACTACCGACAAATCAAAAAATACATAAATTGTTTATACCTTCGGTTATGATATCCAAAACAGTACTTACTATAATCTTGTAATACATAACACTTACAATCCCATAAATCCTAACATATTAATTCCACTTTCCTCTAACGTTCCTTTAATCCATCTACTTAAAGTTTGAGACGAGACTTTTTTATGAGGTTTCTTCAAACCAAAGAACAAAAAACTATGATTATCTCGTAAATCGTTACTCATTTCAAGGAATGAAATCAACGTTTTAGCAGGGCATATTTGCGGCCTCTCAGGTATAAACGGTAACGAGAGAACTGGTTGAAGTGAACCTATACGGGAAGTTTTTATAAGATCAGGAATTTTTATAATAATACCACTATCAGACATAGATATATTTCTTATATCAATTTTTGAGAGTGTCTGTACACGGTGTGCAGTTACCAACGCCAGCAGGGTAATTAGTTTTTTACTCATTTTTTCTATATTTAGAGATTCATTTGGAAATCGTTCTCCTAAAAAGTTAAAGACTATGGATGTATCCCATGTTGTATTATACCTCGGAAGAGGCGGGCGCAACCGAAAAACGCCCTTAAAGAATCTTTGTACATAGTCATCGTTCGCTATTCGTGGGCCTAGGATCAGAGATAGCGCTGAACGGCAGCTGTTTAACGTTCCGTGCTGAGCACCCGCATTGAAGAGGTGCGTTAGAAAGTTGATTACGTCAGATGTCGATGCTTGGTATGTATTGACATTATTTTTGTGGCAAAACATGAACCATTTCTTAAGACACGTATCATATTGTTTGATGGTACTTTCTGATAGGGATGCCAGCATTATGGGGATTGAAGATTGAGGTACCTCTCTTCTAAGAAGTGACGTCCGGACAGCAATCCTACAACCAGGGTAATTTGCCGGTGCACTGTGCTCTTGCTGGAATAGGAAAGTATTGGATGATCACTAGAATGCAAAATTAAAGGTTTATGCCTAAGAAGGCTTTTAAAAAGAGGAAACCACGGTTGCGTGGTCCATTGTGGAATAACAACAATTCCAGTAGCCTTATCATTTATGATCTTTCTTAGAGTTTTCAATATGATTGATACGGGAGGGAATGCATAAAAGAAAATATTTGACCATGAAATGGTGAATGCATTGATTGCATATGCATCTGGATCTTTATGCCACGAAACATAGGTTTTACATTTAGCATTATTTCTACTGGCGAACATATCAATAAATGGTGTACCATAATATTGAATAACTTTTTGATAAGCAGTATTTGATAACTCCCATTCAATATCTGCGTGTACTTTTCGTGATTCGGCATCTGCTACGGCATTATCGGAGGAACGTATATAATCCGCGTAAACAGTGATCTGCCGAGTTTCACACCACTGCCATAACTCTTTTGTTATATTTGTTAAATGAGGGTATTGAATACCACCCATTCGATTTATGTATGAAATAGCAGTGGTGTTGTCCACTCGTAATAGAATCTGACAATGACTAAGGTGTTTAGCAAAAGTTTTAAGACCCAGGTAGGCTGCTAATATTTCCAAAAAATTTATATGAAATGAACGTTCGTGTTCCGACCAAGGTCCGTTGGCAGTCTCTGTACCACAGGCCGCCCCCCACCCCGTTGTTGAGGCATCAGTAAATATCTCCAGGGAATATTGATCACTTTTTATTTTATTAACTGAATGGTTAATTGCTTTTAGCCACCAGTTAAAATCCGGATATAAATTGTTAGGTATTGACATATATCTTTCGTAATCTTCATTATTTTTTAGGTTTAAGTATTTACATCTTTCAAAACCCTTAGTATAAAGCCAACCATATTCTATGGCCTGGCAAGAAGATGTTAACAATCCCAAAAATCTAGCAAAATCTCTAATTTTACATTGTTTTAAATTTTTAAATTTGATTATCTCTCGTTTTATCTTTTCTTTTTTATTATCAGGCAATCTAACTTCAAGTCTACTAGAGTCTATTATATGTCCTAAAAATTTGCATATATTTTTTGGTATAAATACACTTTTTTCAATATTAATAACAAAGCCCAAAGACTGTAATAAAAGTCTTGTTTCATTCATATTTTTCAAGCAATCCTGGTAGGAATTGCCTATTAAAAATATGTCATCTAAATAAAAAGTTGATAAATATCCCATGGAACGTAGTACCTTGGCCACTGGTTTCATAATTTTCGTAAATACGTACGGGGCTGTACTAAGACCGAATGGTAGAACATTAAATTCGTACAGATTACCATTCCATTGAAAACGTAAGTATTTTCTATGATTTGGATGGATGCTGATTAAAAAATATGCGTCTTTTAAATCAATTGTGCACATAAAAGCATTATGTGAAATGAGTTTCAATGCCGTACGTAAATCCTCCAGTTTAAAGTGTTTAGTGTCAATAAACTTATTTAATTGTTTTAAATTTAATATAAACCGTTTTTTACCGTTTGGTTTCGGTATTAAAAATATATTTGAAATAAACTGATTTTTATGTGGTTGACACTTCGAAATAGCGCCCGTGGATAAAAGATTATCTATAGCTTCTCTAAACTCTTTAAATTCGGTAATAGAGTATTTCGGTTCAGTAGGGATAGCTGACTGAATGATTGGACGTGAAAATGTAATTTTATATCCATCAATCCACGAGAGAATGATAGGGTTACTGGTTATCAGTGACCACTTTTTATAGAAATAGGTCAATCGACCAGCTGTCCTTACCGGATCTAACGACGCTGTCTCATGTTGTGATGACGCGATGACTTGCTGGAAACATTGGCGTGTCTCGCGGTCGTCATCTGTTTCGAAGTGGAAGGGGCCACCTTCGTACTCCTTGTATTCCCCGGCGGTGGCACCCTGTACTGAGGAGGAGCTCGCCAGTTTAAAGGCTTATTTGGAGCCTTTGCAGTATGTTTTTGTGGTGGTGCTTTAACAGCCGAAGCCGATCTGAGTTCAGCACCTGATTTGCTGATAGTTTTTGCCGTTTTAAGGGTCTCTGATAGGTCCTTGCCGAAAAGCAAATCGTCTATATTTGTTTTTTCGAGTTGGTCTTTGAGTTCTCGTTTAAGGGTTGATAAAATAAAAGCCCGTCTTGTTACAGAATCTGAATGTTGGATATCTCCAAGAATACGACCCGTATCCATTAATAATTTTAGTAGCTCAGGATGTTTATTTTCTGACGAGAGAAGCAAAGTGATTGCTTCGCCGAGTGATGATAAAGCACAAGCAGTTAAAGTTTGCTTATATTCAATGCCTTTATCTCTTTTGATCTGGCTATCTATTAAAGATGCACTAATCTCAGGGTTAAGGGAGGGCGCCTTGATAAGTTTGCAGTTAGATGGCACTAGATATTTATCCTTCATTTCTTTACGGTTTTCTTTTGAAAGACCTTTAGATACAATATGATTAAGCCTGATAGCAAGATCCTTTTGGATATCTTTGCCAAATTCATTTGCAACTGAAGGATCTTCGCCTAGAATATCTAATATTTCTTTATCTAGTTCGAGAACCTCTTCATTTATTGTAGTTGGTATTTCGGTATCCTTCAGTGCAGTTGTACTAGTAGACTGCTGGCTTTCGTGGATCTGATGGCACGATTGTGCAGAAGAATATTCAACAGCAGACGGTAACGGCATCGACGGCGGCGGGTCCGCGGCGGTGGTGATATTTTCAACCGAGGGTATAATATATGTGCCATCGACAGAGTAAGAGGCTAATGTTTCATTTGGCTCGTCGAGATCCTCAGGTACATATTCATGGTCCTCCGAGTTCATATCATTAGCAATTTCTGTTGAATCGCGCTCTGCAAGCGGAAAAAATTTCAACGATATCCTTCCCGTACCCATAAATTAATTCATAGCGTTCTAATTATGAAATGTATAATATAGTGGTAGTGAGACTCCTTGTGAGAAACACGCAAACCACATGCTAAGTATAAGTGGGTAGGTACGTTAGGAATATAAATAAGTATTATACACAGTGGTGGAAGAACCCGAATGAATAGGTAAATCCGAATACTGTATATTTAGTTTTAACGTTGGAAAGCCCCTTGTGGACAGTCCGAAGTTAATTATCTTATAAAAAAGTAACACGTTATCTTATATACGTGTTATATGCAATTGTGAATATTTTCCACTTGAAAATTTCGGTTATTTCTCGTTAAAACGCAATTATTCGGCGCTTCAAAGCCAAACTGTAACATTTGGAATATTATATTTTAACGAAAAAAAGACATTAAACTCACCTTGTTGGTTTTGAGCGGAATGCGTATCACTCGATGATGAAACACTACTATTTCTCTCGCGCCGTTTGCTATGTCTCACCTTACGCTCTAATTTTTTAATCTTTTTACTAAGATATTCAATACTAATATCACTGTGCTTAACACGCTTTCGTTTAGGCATATTTATTGTAAAATAATACGATTAAAAATAAAAATGAATTGAATTGTGCGAAACAGCGAAGCACTAAAGTGTGAATAAGGTCAGCGCGCGAGCGATCGTCGAGGATGGTTACCTACCCTACAAAATATTAATATATTTTTTATTGTATTAACTTTTTTGTCTCTAAAATACAGTGCGATTCAGTAAGCGGTATGTGTGGAACTACATGTGTTATACTAATCTCGAGAACGAAACCCGAGTGTAATCTTTTTAAATAACGCGCCAAAACAAGTATTAAGTACTTCAATATCTTTCGCCTTATTCTGCGTTCAAAATTCAAAACTAAAATGTTGACTATAGCTAACTTGAGGGTGTCGGTTTTTCGTGACGGTGTGCGCAGGCATCGTAAAAATTTACTCTCATCATTTTTCCCTAACGCGCCAAAAGAAGTATAACTTCAAAAATACCCAGCAACAGGTTACACAATACAGATTTAATAAAATGTTCACTTCTGTCCTCCTTACTTATAGACATAAGGTCCAACTTCCCGCAGGCTGGGGCTTTCTCCCTCGTTGATGCTCTCAGCGTTGGTGACGTTGAAGAAGTATACCTTGAAGATCAGGGGCATTGGCAGCTTCACCCATTTCTCGTACATCATCGAGGAGTTCTCCAGCTGGATGCTCTGCAATTAGAAGGATTCGCATTAAAATAAAAAAAAAAAAACTTTATTCATCGCGTAGGCGAACATAGTTGTAGTTACGATAAGTCAATTAATAAACATTGTAAGAGATTCAGTTATTTAAACAGCGAGGAGTTTGTTAAAAGATTTGTTATGCAGGCACAGCAACCTTAGTAGATTATATAAGATTGTGAACTAATATTTTATACGTATTTAGCATCTTTTAATTTATTTCCAATGGAGAATTCTAATTCTGTACCTATCAGCCCGTGCTGGTTGTCAATTATTTAATGTAGGTACTTTAAATTATATAATTGGTATATGTACCTTTGTTATTCGTCTATACCTTGTCATGACTTGTTATAAGTGCCTTTTAATAAGCCTATTTGATCAATAAATGATTTACTTTTATTTTTTATTTTATTTTTAATTAAATACTATCTAGTAACTTCTTTAGTAGTGAAAGAAGCTTGTATCCAGCATTGAGCATATAATCCTGGTTATCGAGGACAATCTATCGATGCCAAATTCCGGCCGAATCATTTCACCGGATTCTGCGTTTTCTAACAAAATATTTATAAATACATTTTCGCAAAATTTCACGTCAAATATAATATTAATAGGTTATGAAAATCTAGACTGCATACAGAATTCTATCTTATGCTTGATTAACTCACGCTTATCTTTTTTTAGACCGCCTCGATGGCGTAGTTGTATTACGGTACGATTGCAATGCTGAGGTATCGGGTTCGATCCCTGGGTTGGGCAAAGTGATAATGGGTTTTGGGATAATGCCTCGCCCCCTATCACATCATGGGACGGAATATGTACGGCGAAAAGTGGGTGCATCAGTTGCGCCCCTGCCTACCCCTTCGGGGATAAAAGGCGTGAGTGAGTATGTGTATGTTGCTTTTCTTGAAAACATCAATAAGAACAATCAGAATTACAACATAATAACACTATAAATTTAACGATTGTTCGTGTCAAGAAAAATCAATGATTTACAGATTTAAGTACTTAACAACTACTCCGCCATTTGTTTTGACGTCACGATCACTTAGCATATTTCTTGAGAATTCTCCGATGCGCCTCGTTAGAAATATCATACACTATCAGATGACTAGAAGATTATTTAATAACAGCCTTCATTATTAAATTAAGGTTATAAGCGGCTTGGGAAGTGACAAACGCATATGTTACGGTAAGGTGGCATGCACACTAAACGAGCGATCTCACCTGATGGTAGGTGGTAAGTCTGTCCATAAACAGTACATAACTTTAAATTACAAACTGGTCTTAAGTTTCCGTAAACCTGACACATTAAGTGTCAATTCAGACAGGCCATAATTGTGTCGGCTGTTAATTATCTCTCGTCAGTCAGCATTTTATCTGGACCTTATTCCATTGACCACCAGGTGGAGTGGGGTCACTTTGCCGTATCCGCATAAAAAATGTGAGTCTTTGGTATAATATTTAATAGTCCAGATAAGATGTACGGCAGTACGAGATCATTGTGTGGCTTTACAGAAGGACCTCTAAGCTTGAAAGAATATGGGTCTCAAATTGGCACTGCACTGGGCTCGCAACAGTGCCATATATGTTGAAGTAGGTGCAGGGTTTTTAGTCACTATGCTGACGTAGGAACTCGACTACGAACCCGAATCAGTTGTCACAAGCTTAGAATATGAACTCTACATAACCATCCCCATACCAACGGAGATTAAGAAGGTATCCGCAAGGATAACAGAAAAAATGGAACACTACATAATGAAGAGTGATGGTGGGTGTTTCTGAATGGTCACCAATATATGCCAGAAAATACAATAATTTTACACCAGTTAATATCCTATTAGTTTCACTCGATGCAGACCTCGGTATATGTGTAAGTCCTTAACAATAATTACGTTAAGATTGCGTCGTATAATCGAATAAATTATTTGTCTAGTTGTAGGGCTGCGTCTCGCTAAGTATTAATAACCGTACGAATGGTAATTTGCTTGTCTTTAGCAGCTATTATAATTCGAACTCGAATTATAGTCACCTCCAGTATTATTTTGTATTATCCTGCCTTCACAATCGCCACTTCAACTCCTGTAAGGATCAGCAGTGGCAGCTCGGCGAGTCTCAGGAAACATTAATCTGTCTTTAAACCGCAACGAAATTAATTAAATAGAATGATAGGGAGGAGTTGGAAATATTAATGGTCCACTTTCCTCCATAGTAAAACGGCAGACAAAATAATGAACTAAGGAGGTTTTTAACCTCAAGTATAGGAGTGCACCTAGTGTAAGACTTCGCCGAGCTTATATCCATCCCATTATTATATCGTATTGTACATAAATTAATCCTTTGCTCGATCTGCGAATCGAACCCTACATTTGTGGGTTCGCTTCCTAAGTAAGTTTCCAAATGCCACTAGATAAATGAAACCATAATATGTTTCATAAATGTACGTAAAATGAGCTACAATATAAGATGTTTAAACTAAATGAATCACGATTCATCTTAAAATTAAGAAGATTTTAGAAAATAAAATAAAATATGATTGAGTGAATCTAAATTTATAGTACCTAATATCAATCTATAAAATATTTTATTTTATTAAAATGATTTGCAAAGTGACCGAAATGCCCGTATTAAATGCAATCTATAAAAACAGACAACTGGATGTCAAAGCAATATAATAAGCAAAAATCATTGGTATATATCTCATCCGATTAAATATATACTAAAAATATATTAAGCTTTATTATGTGTTATATATAGGGTAAGTCAGGGACAGATGGACACATGGGGGAAACGCGCGTGTTTTTTTTACGCGAAGGTGTATTTGAAGAAGTATAAATTGCTTATCTACGTAGACACGACGCTGTGGGCACACCTAGTTTATAATAATCATGAGTTTGTCTGTAGGTTTGTAAGGGGCTAATCTCTGGGACTACTGAATCAATTTTGAAAATTCTTGCACTTATAAGAAGCTACATTACTCCTGAGTGCTATAGGCTGCTTTTTATCCCGGGAAAACTTTTCACGCGAGTGGAGCCACGAGCAAAAGCTAGTAAGGAATATAAATGCGAGATAATTTCTTTATATTGTCTCCAATAAGAAATTGTTTCTGAATGCAGGTACGAACAATATGTATACTGTAGTAATACGAGTATGCATAGCATGGTCAATCCAAAGATTAAACTGTTTTTCGTAATTAATTAAGCAGTCCGACTTTAACGCTTCGTTATCTCTAACAGCCATTCGACTTACGCACACTCGAAGAGTAAACTTCAAACAAATTACACTCTTCTAATTAATCATCTGCAGCTTCTTAATTAATTACATCTGATTTATTATTTTTATGTTTATTATGTTTTTCATTGTACTTCTATTTTAATCTTAAAATTATAAAGTAGTTGTAGTAGTAGTTTGCTGTTTTATTTTACTGGATATAAATATTGTAATTGTTTTTTTTTTATTATCTGTACACATATAAACACACATCACGCCTTTATCCCCGAGGGGGTAGGCAGAGGTGCAACTAGAGCACCTACTTCTCACCGTGTGTGTTGCGTCCCCTTATATGATAGAGGGCAAGCCTATCGCCATATCGGACGCAAATTCCAGACTCCAGGCTGATTCTGAGTAAAAGAACCCAATATAACTTTGTCAGAACCGGGGATCGAACCGGGGACTTCAGCGCCGTTGTCGTTCTGCGTATGCAATACAACTACGCCACCGAGGCAGTCGAGTTCATTGTATTATACCCATAACCTTACTACAGGTGCAAGCAATAAATTCACAAAGTGCATAAAATAAGAGCAAGCAAACAATGACTTATATATAAAGTCTAAAGCTCTCGGTTTCGTTATAAGATTTAGTAAGGTATTTTCAAACATCAAGTCATTAAAAATATTATATTGTTCGTATGTTAGAAGTATTCTCGATTATGCAAGTCAAATTTGGAACCCTCAATACAATACCTATATTAACAGAATCGAAGCCATTCAAAAACGATTTTTAAGGTTTTTAGAAAGTAAAACAAAAACCCGAGACAATGATTACTTTTTGCGGTGCAGAAGGCATCATCTACTTCCACTTAAACTACGAAGAAATATATGTGACGCAACCCTCATAGTTGATATTATTAACGGTAAAATTAATTCTTCAGACCTACTAAGTAAAATTAAACTCATCGTGCCAAGGAAATCACAGCGACAACCACTATTATTGTCAGTACCATCATCCAACTCAAATTATCGCTCAAATTCTTATATTTCGCGCGCATGCAAAAACCTAAATAATCTTTTAACATCCTATAGTCATCAAATAGATCTATTTATGACTGCGTCCCACCATATACGGCAACTCGTGACAAAAAGTTTTCTCTCGTCTTCTCAATCTTTTAGTCAAATTTAGAAAGTTTTAGAATTATGTTGGTATCAATGTATGTATCTAAGGTCCTTCATGTAAAAACAATTTAAATGGTTAAAAATACTACTTACTCAAACGTTCAATTCATTGGCGAATACTTCTAGGCTTAACTTTAATTATATTTGTATCGTATAGCTGTATGTATAATATAAGCTGCTTGTTATTCCAAATAAAATAAAATAAAATATCAGAAGCTTTTGCTCGCGGTTCCGCCCGCGTGAAAAAGTTTTACCGGGATAAAAATACCTTCCCGGGATAAAAAACATAAAGCACTCAGGAGTAATGTAGCTTCCTATTAGTGAAAGAATTTTCAAAATCGGTTTAGTAGTTACTGAGATTAGAGCGTTCAACCAAACCAACAAACTCTACAGCTTTATAATATTAGTATAGATTTGTATTACCGTATTAAGTACTATTGGTCTTAAATTAACAAGTATGAATTTCTTTTTAACCCAAATATGTTCATAAAGAGAGTATTTAAAATTCGAATGAATTAAAAAACACATGTTTTCGTGGCACCTGATAAAATAGAGTTTTTCCAACCGCCGTTATATTTGCGTACAAACTGCATCCCATTATTGCTTTCTTAATGCCGCTTAGCCACAGACTACTAATGTGGCGCTAAACGTAATTTATTAATTTTATGAAATTGCTTTATTACCCGACTACGACGAAGCAAGGAAGGGTTATTATTCTTTAATATTATAAATAACTAGGTATAGTTTAAGATTCTGCTCGCTTAAAGGGCCTTTCTCGTAATTAAAGAATCATCTGTGTAGGTATTTTATCGATTCCAGACATGATCTACCTTTGTGTCTAATTTCAACCGAAACTATTTAATAGTTATTATGTTTTGAAAAAGCACCCAAAACATCTTCACAAACTTTCCCATTTATAAGACAGTAATATACGTTATGGCTTCTTAATATAAAGTATTCAATATACTCCACTTACCTTTTGTATTCTGTTGCTGATGATTTTCGGGAAGCCCCATGACGCCAACACTATGGCCACAATCAAAAACACAATCGAACCGGTGAAAAACAACTTGGAATGCTTCGCCAACATTTTCGAAATATTTAATTCGATATATCACACTTAATTTAACATTTGAAATTTAACAAAAATATTCAACTTTAATAAAAACAAAAAATAATATTTTAACAATTAAATACAAAAATAATTTTACATTAACCAATTAAAAACAAAAATATGACACGACAGGACCGTTGTCTTAGATCACTTGAAGTCGATTGTCTAGTTGAACACAAGTACTAGTAATTTTCCTTGATTTTTTACTTGTCTTATAGACGTTATTAAATAGTAAACGCTTAATTAATCTGCGAATGCGAATGCGACTGAATAGGTTTAGGAATAAAAACGGCAAGCGACGCCGAACGCCAGAGTTCGGTGTTCCGTTAAGTTTGCGAATATCAAAACTGGTATTTGGACTTCTTGAACTCTATTAAGGTTATGAATAGAATATTCATTAGAACAACATGTGTTTGATTTTGTTTCCGTATAATGTAATTTTTATACTTAATTTGTTTTTTTAGTTTAATAGCTTACTTAGGCATTTATCGCTCTTGAGTTTGAGTTCAAAATTGAATATTGTGTTATTAGGTAGAGAGCACATTATAGATACAGTGTGGTGCGATATGCCCAACACTTTTTTTTTCGGGGATAACGCCTTATCGCCGTGTGCATAGGTGGTGCCTTAGCACCAACAACGACTTGCAGATGACGCGCGCTAAGGCGCTTTAAACGAAATTCAGACGCAGACAGTAAACCTTAGCACTCGTTCAAAAATTTAGTGGCGCCGTAAACGTTCATTTGTATCGATAAAAACGCGCTGATACGGCGATACAGACGGGCTACAGTTGCGCGTATGTATTGTAAAACAGAAATCTCTGCGTTTTGACCACACACTTTAACAGTAGGAAACCTTCCCAAACGCCCCTTTCTCTGACAATTCATTAAAAAAAATACAGAAGCACGCGCGTTTGAATCTATAAAAATGCGACAATCTACTTTTTGGTCACCTATAGCGTCGTGAGCGCGCGTTCATACAACGTGCGACGTCGTCGCATTAAAAATACTCTGTGTGCATAGGCCCTAAGGGGTTTTAATACCGTAATACAGAACCTTAAAATACTTTTTTCTTCCAAACTTGTTTGTATTTGTACAAACTTAATTTTTTGTCACATATGATATTTTACTTTAGTTTTTTGTTACTTTAGTAAAGGTTGAAGTGCGGTGGTCTTTTAATGACAGTGAATTTGAGTTTTGAATTTTATAATAACTATTGCATCTTCGCATGATTATGGCCTGATTATTTCCTTTATACTTTATAGGTAATTCTATATCGCCTTATTTGTTTTGGTAGCGTTGCAACTTGGGCTATGAGCTGTGCACTGGTTCGATACCCAAAGAGAGCAATATTTTATCTAATTAGCTCGGAATTAGAATATTGGTCCTATATAAGAACCCATTCATTACATTATGGGACGGATATTCGAAGAAATGTGCTAGTAACGCTTCTACCTACCCCTTCGGAGACAAAAGCGTGAAATAAAATAACTTGTCTGTTACGACGTAAGTAATTATAGTGCATCGATTAATTGCTACCTATTTATTCGTTATCAAGTAGTTGTTGTTTTGTATGGTTGGTTTTTTATATTTCCTTTAGTTATATGTACTTTATTATATAATTACTCATATGATTCAGGTCTACTCAGTCTGTTCCATAAAATGATGAACCCTATACCAAGATATATTGAAATGGGACCACTTCGCGACCCTTATTTACTAAATAAAGAAGGAATCAAGGAAATACGCTCCCAATTTTCAGAGAAATCAGTGTACATACATAAAAAAAAAATACAAACACACGAATTGATAACCTTCTCCTTCTGGAAGTCGGTTAAAAAGCAAGAGATATTGAAACGAATGCATGTAAAATAATAAAATATTTTTGTATTTGGAATATTAATATCGTATTTTTCATATCTGAATTAGTTAAGTAACTGTGTTAAATATATAACGATATAATTTAAAGTAATAAGGTACTGGGCATAATGAGGGATTTATTATTATGCGAACAGTGAGTGCTTATTCTGAATACTGCAACTGTACTAAGCGAGCAACTTGCTGGCCTATTTATTCACATAATGATAAAATTCATTACCGTGGGATCCTTTGCCAAAATTATACCTATTTTATTTAAATTACTTAATAGGCAATTTGAGTCGTTTGATGCAAAATTAAATTAATATTCAATTTCATAAGTTTTATGTAATATGTATTTTAAAAGTATACAGAAATATATCAAAGTTAGGCACGCAGTATATCCTCATACAAAATTAATTTCTGTCCTATGATGAGATGGTAATATTTTCAGCCCCAAATAGCTTTAATTTTATTTAAAACTCTAGTTTAATCTAAACATGAATCCTAAGGTTTAGTTTGTAAAGTTTAAGAACTGCGAGAAGTTTGGACATCAACTTAAACTAGATTTTATCTATTTATAATCATGTAAAATAAAAGTTGCTTATTCAAAAAGACGTCGAAACATAAAAACGTGGAATCTTGGACTGTGTTAATAATTATAATCTTATTTGATGGGAAAATATATGTAATTACGATTATTTGTATAATAAATTATTTTTTAACGTAAATAGGTATAAATATAATCATAAGACTGCCGTGGTGGCGTAGTTGTGTTACAGTACGACTGCAATGCTAAGGTCTCGGGTTCGAACCCCAGGTCGGGCAAAGTGATATTGGATTTTTCTATTCAGTATCAGCCCGGAGTCTGGAATATCTGCCCGATATGGCGGTAAGCTCGCCCCTTATCACATGGGATGGAATAAGCACGGCGAAAAGTGGGTGCATTACTTGCCCCTCTGCCTTCCCCTACGGGGGTAAAAAGGCGTGAGTGTGAAGAGTTCAGTAACATGATAAAATTGAATAAGTCTGAGGTAGATCCACTGTTTTACGGAAGTGGTAGATTTTAGCACATACCGGTCGAGTTACACATTACATGCAATGTTTTGTTGATTTGACCGACATAGATCTACCTATTAGTTTCGCAATTTAGTTAAAACAACTGTCGACGAATACACTGTTAGTTTATATTTGAAACAATTGTTAGTTTCATAGTAATTTTATGATAACGAAGATAAATATTCTTATGTATGTAATGTCTGTATAGTTTAAATTATTTTATGTTCGGTATAAATATTTTTAAATGCTATTTATTCATTAGAATTATTTTTCCCACCATTTGTAGATGCACCTACCTTGTTTGCCTCTAAACCACCCGAAGGTTGACTGGTAAAAAATGTCTGTGGAATTAAGTCCTCTTATATACTTCTATGTGTATAAAGTGTGTACAAATAAATAAGTATTGAAAGATCGTTACCGTCATTTTGTATATTGTGTCGGTCCGTATAGTTTATCTTTGCTCCTAATTGGTGGTGCAATAGCCTAGTTCAAGCGGCGATTGCCTAGTTGGGAGTAGAACGGACTGCCGAGACGAATGTCCGCAGGTTCAAAACCCAAGGGCACGCACGCACCTCTGACATTTCTAAAAAATTATGTGTGTATTCTTTGTGAATTGTCCCTCGCTCTAACGGTGAAGGAAAATCATCGTGAGGAAACCTGCATACCTAAGAAGTTCTCCATAAGAATTTCGAAGGTATGTGAAGTCTGTCAACCCGCACTAGGCCAGCGTGGTGGACTAAGGCCTAACCCCTCTCAGTAGTAGAGGAGGCCCGTGCTCAGCAGTGGGCAGTATATAATACAGGGCTCTTATGGCATGGTATGGTATGGTGGTGCAATAGTTGTGCTTCTGCGTTTTGTGTTAAAAGTTATGTAAGTCGGTACATTAATTTCAATATGTAAAATTCAGCGTGCCGCATTGTTCCCTGTAGACTTGATATTATGTATGAATTTATTCTGAATATTTAAATTGAATTTCAAACAAGGTACATATTGAAAATGTGGGAAAAACAAAATAACATACGCATCTGTGTTTTTAGATGAAAACAAAAAATATGTGTTTTAGGATTTAGTGCCCAAAAGGACTATTACTACGTTTATGCCACCTACGTCTTTTAAAAAAATCTAGTTTATGACGTTTTTTTATAAAAAACGTAGTACCCGTTTCGGCTACGGTGGTCAATCTCAACGGAGATCAGCCAGGTACGCAGGAGATATTATAGTGCACAAGTGTGTGCGCAATGCACTGGTGCACTCGCTATTCCCTCACTCTCATAGTCCGGTGAGACGGCAATCCTACGTGATCGGAGAGCGATCCGGTGCAGGACCAACGGCTTTACGTGCTTTCCGAGGCACGGGGCTATCGCACCGCCAACTTCCTGACTCCGAGCTGCGGCTGAAAAACCCGTTGAAATGTTTTTGGCTCGACCCGGCATTTGAACCTAGGACCTCAGCGCGCAAATCGTACTCGTAACGCGTATGCAATACAACTATATAAGTTAATGCTTTAATATTACTTAGAACACTTTGAATATGGTAGGTACTGAATGTACCTAAGGCTTGCAAGAAACGTTTTTTAAAATAAGAAAAATTAACAGGCAACGTCCCTATGAACGCTTTTCAAGTCTTTCGGTTTTGTTCTATTGTTATAAAGTAATCGTAATGTAAGCTTAACATTTAAACAATAAGAACATAAATAATTGCCAAGTTAAGTTGTCTTTCAATCGTTAACGCACACGTTATGTATGAGAATGACATATCCTTGCGAAAGACTTATCGATAGGTTATGATATTTCCATATTGTTTTAAATACGACCTTATTTACAAAGGATAAAACACAAGCGCAACTAGTGAAATCATTTACTAATACAATTATTGATTATCGGACTTGAGATTCGAACCTTGAACCACAATGTCCCAAATATGCTGCTACTGTCCCTAAAAGCCGATGGTTTTTAATTTAATAAAATTACGAGGCATAATTTATTCTACGGTGTCCTAAATAATGCGTGCACGACTATCACTTGCCTGATGTGTTTTCGTAACCATCTGTACTTTATTGGTTCACGATTTTTTATAACACTTGGTTTTTTGTCTAGTTGTAACGCAATAACTAGGTATAGTAAATTATTATTTCCTACGAACCCTAACCTTAAGCCCTCGTGTTTTTTTTTTGTTGTGGGACTTGTCAGAAGGGATGGTGTTGTTACCATAATCTTAAAAAAATATGGGTAATAACTCAGAAATATTCACAGTCACATTTTACGCAAAAAACCACCATGCAATGTACTCGCACGTGAAATATCATTTTAATCGAAAAAAACTGTTATAATATTCTTTATGTCGAAAACCAATTCAGACCACACATAAAAATTTTAGAAATAATTTTGACCGAGTCTCCCAGGTAAGTCACAGGTAAGCCGCCCTTTGTACTAAACATATAAAAAGAAAATAAACTTAAAAAACCAGCAACAACGCCATTACACAAAAAAGCAACATAAATGAGAACTGACACACGATTAAAAAAAAAGGTAGAAATATATAGAAACTGGCACACGCCTTTACAAAAAATATAAATAAAATGGACAGATAATACACTTTCAATTAAAACACTTGATGCGCATTCAGCTGCGCTCGGTTTCCTTTTCCTGACTGATAGACCGATACCGTCACAATACGGCCATTATGGCGGGTAATAGCGCCATATCAAGATCACATATAATGGTGTTTTGGATTACGTTTAAACGCTATTCAAATGACACGGACGTTGGTAATCAAAAATAATATGCTGTGCTTGAACTCAGGTAATTAACTTTGGTAATTGTTGTATAATTGGGTAAATTCAAGACAAGATGGTTAATGTCTGGTTACCATCGCTAGGTCTAATGCCGCCAGCAACGTCTCAATTTGTCGTTTCTTGTTGGAGTATCAATATTATATTACAGGGAATTACGATACTCGTGATGAGAATACACAAATTACTTCTTTAAAATTCTGGGTAGTCTTAATCTTCCACAATTTTCTTGAACTTTGTGGGCGTTAATGGGCGCTAGTAAAGTTTTACTTGTAATACCTCTTAAAAATTAAAATTGTTTCGGGGGATGCCAAGAATTCCCATAATTGACTTATACTCACGACCCAGGCCTAGTATTTTCTGTAAGACATCTGCGCGGCGCCTTAGTGGGTCAGGCCACTATGGACAGGTAATTATAAACAAATTGTATGTTTCCAGAAATATTGTGTGCAGGAATTCCATTAACAAGCTAATTGGTGCATGTTTTACTGATCAATAATGTCGACATGCACCTCTTTACAGAATTAATTTAACATTGACTGTAAAACATTTTTTAAAGGTCATTCGTTGCTTTGAATAACTATAGCATAATAATATCAGCCCGGTATACAGTCCCACTGCTGGGCACGAGCTTCGTCTACTACTGAGAATAATTCCTCTCCCTTTAATCCATCATACTAGGGGGTTTGGCAGACTCTACAACTCATATTTTTTTAGATATGTAGGTCCCAATACGATTATTTATTATGTTTTCCTTCGCTGTTAAAAAGACCGACAATTAGACAACAATGTAGAAGTCATTTTAAAAAGTCAGACATGTATTATTGGTCGTTGAAACTGCAATCGTCTCAATGCAACAGTCTGTTCCGCTCATAGCTAGGCTATCGCTGATTTCAATATGTATATTACCCGTATAATGTGAAATGGGTATTTTTATTTTGAATGCTGTTTTTCACGGGAGATGCATTTCACACGGATAGAGTCGTGGTCAAACACTAGTACTGTATATAAATACAATAATGATTTTGTCTGTGTGTAACGTGTTCGCTGCTCTACCGGACCGCTGGTTATAAAATGTGATATCGAGATAGCTCGAATCCTGAGGAAGAAATGAGGTTGGTTTCATCCTAGGATATTACTGTCTCGCGGAGTCGCGAACCAAATTACTTCTAGATGAATGATGGAGAATTATATTGAACTAGGTTTTACCCGCGGCATAGCCTGCATCTTTATGTGATTTGAGTATATGGTTTGTTTGAAAAATGTCATTAAAAATATTTTTAATAGTTTCTGGATTTCTAACATACATAAACGTCCCAATACCTTGTCATTCATAATAGTAGGAAGGAAGATATTATTCTGTATCTCCGGAGTCTATCTTGTGTCAGGTTTGTCATAAGGGGTAGGCAGATGCGCAACTAGAGCACCCACTTTTCACTGTGCGTATTCCGTCCCATGATGTGATAGGGGGCGAGCCTATCGCCATATCGAGCACAAATTTCAGCCTCCAGGCTGATACTGAAGTAGAAAATCCCAATATCACTTTGCCCGCCCCGGGGATCGAACCCGAGACTTCAGCATTTCAGTCTTACCGTAATATAACTACGCCACCGAGGCAGTTAGGTCAGTGTCAGGTTTGTGCAGTCCAATATTGACGAATATGAAACACGAAAATAGTGATGATTTTCCTCAGCATATGCTACAGCCACACGAAGATGAACGTCGAATTTCGTCTCTATTAATGCAATAATTAATGGCATTAGACATTAGTGCTTTATCACAAGAAACATAACAACTCGCGGAACTGGTTTTTCTTCTCAGTATCAGCCCGGAGTCTGGAATATGTGCCCGTTATTGCGATAGGCTCGACTCCTATCACATCATGAGATGCAACACACATGGTGAAAAGTGGGTATCCTGGTTGCACTTCTGCTTACCCCTTCGGGGATAAATATCTACATAATACGGTATCTACATAACCTTTGTTTGACATATTTTATTTTTGGTGTTATTCTAATGGATGTATTAAAATGGATAGCGTAACCATTAGATATTAAAACAATTTATAAAATTGCCTCATAATAACTCGGCACTTATAAAAGATTGATATATCACTCAAGGGAACTATGCTTTAATGATGTATAATTGTTATAAAACGCTGCTTGAACTAAATTTACAACATATTTTAATAGTCAATTAATTTGTTTAAAGTCGAGATGTTGCTATTGTCTGGGATAGGCGTTGCGATTACCTGCGAGATGCTTGTCTTGTCTTTTAGTTTAAATATCTTTACTATCATTTTCTGGAAAATACAATATTATAATTAATAATATTTGTACGTAGGTACTAACATTAAAAGATTTTAATATATACAAAGGTGCATTACATAAACCAGAAGAATTTGTTTTTGTGAATGCCATAATCTGAGGACATAACATCTGGCGGTTCTGCATATTTTTTGACTGATACGAAGCTAAATTATCTCCTTATGTTATATGCTACTTTTATCGCGGGAATAAACTTTAAAACGAGTACAAATATGCTTTCAGCTAAATCATATTTTATAGTATGCCTTATGGTGGTCACTATATCAGATCCATAAACAACCTTCGATATAACAACAATATTTATATTATGAGGATCACATGATAATCAAACCGTTTCATTCAGTTTCAAAGAGCTCATCATTTCCTTACTTTTATCTATTAAGATATCTTTTTTGTTATTAAACATTTGAATACAAACGACACTAACAATTATACGTTGCTCTGGCATTATAATGAGTTGACGTCATTTCCTTATTCCCATGGATTGTTGTGCGTGACCTTCAAATTATTCTGCCATTTTGGAATAAGAGTTAATTTCAGATTGGTATGGTTGCTAGTTGCTAAATTAATCGTACGGATCCAACACGTAGATATAAATGCATAAGTACCTATAGATTGAGTTACAG
The DNA here is from genome assembly GCA_947568825.1 of Sphinx pinastri. Taxonomy (NCBI): domain Eukaryota; kingdom Metazoa; phylum Arthropoda; class Insecta; order Lepidoptera; family Sphingidae; genus Sphinx; species Sphinx pinastri. Next base: position 2,028,483 of record OX387623.1, read on the forward strand.
GTCGATGACTGAAGAGTTTTCAAACAAAAATCAAGTTTATAATACCAGCCCTGTATGTATTATATACTGCTCACTGCTGAGAGGGTTTCGGTCTAAGTCAACCACGCGTGCCTAATGCGGGTTGGCAGACTTTCGAATTTCTTAGAAGAATTCTCAGGAATGTAGGTTTCCCCCATATTTTCTTTCCCCATAAAGCGCACGATATTTGATACACTATACACACATAACTTTGAAAAGCCAGAGGTATGTGCCATGAGCTTTGAACCAACGGATGTCCGTCTCGTAAACCATTACATTCCGGCCTAGGCTATCGCACATTTTCAAAAGTAAAACTTAAACTCAGAAAAATAAGTTCTAATTCATCATGATGTGCCCGAGCGACTGAGTCTTTAAAGATTAGAAATAAACGATACGTGATGTATATTTTGATCTTTACACAAAGATCTCACTTTTATTAAATCCATTGAGAGTGTAGACTTTGAAAAGACATTTCTCTAGTGCGATCTTTTGATCTGTTTCTTTAGTAATTAATATCGATGTTATATCTTGGAGCTATTATACGTAGTAAAACTGTAAGGGTTATTAATTAGGCTTTTAGGCGTTCTGACCGGGGTGGTAATTCGCTGTGCTAAAATACGTTGATTTCGCGTGGGTTTGAAAGAAGGAATCGCTAGTTGTAGTAAGCCTTGGCTCTAAACAATTAGGTCCAAGGCCTGTATAGTACTCTCTAACATTTTCGGTTTAACTAACAATCCCGTTATTGTGAAACATTCCCTTTAAAAGTAATCAGAATAAAATATAGTCTGCCATTCAGGGATATCGTAGCTTAATATTAGTAAAATAATATTTAAAATTGAATCTCTGTAACCTAAAATTACCGTCAGCAAAAAAACTCACAAACTTAAAAACTTTACCTACTTATAATATAAGTTTAGATATAAATAGATTCCATGAATCGGAACCGCGGGGAATTCTCGGGGTGTCTTACCATACCAGCCCTGTATTATATACTGTCTATTGCTGAGCACGGGCCTTCTCTACAACTATGAGGGGTTAGGCCTTAGTCCACCACGCTGGCCTAGTGCGGGTTGGCGGACTTCACATACCTTCTAAATTCAGAGAACTTCTCAGGTATGCAGGTTTCCTCACGATGTTATCCTTCACCGTTAAAGCGAGCGATATTTCACAAAGAATACATTAATCAATTTTTAGAAAAGTCAGAGGTGTGTGCCCTTGAGTTTTGAACCTGCGGACATTCTTCTCGGCAGTCCGTTCCTCTCCCAACTAGGCTATCGCCGCTTGTTATCGGGGTGTGCTAGTTTTAGATAATTTTAGTTTTATATAATTCATTTATTTATAACTTATGAATTTATTTATCATTTACGATATTGTTAAACTTCTGACTATGTTGGTTATTATAATCTACTGGCGGAGTATTCCGAGAGCTCCAAGGTGCAGGAAAATAAGCCAAGAAAAACAATTCAAAAATGCAGTATTTCGTTTTGGTGTAGATAATGCCACGCACGATGACGCATTCCTCTAATTTTCCTAATCTCTTACAATCCAAGCGTGTAACCTTCTGCTTGTATTTTCATTCTGTAATTACACACAAAATATCTGAGTATACACGCACACTACGACGAATGTTCAAAGTTTTCTTTACCCGCGAAATTCCCGCTCAAAAACTAGGAGCGCGCGTCATGGTGGATGATATATCTACACCGATGAAATATGTATACGCAGTAACATTTTATTTGTATAGATTATTTTCCTTGTTCTTTGTATTTTCTATTAGTGAAAGTGACTAGAAATATATTTTCATCGCACCTAGAAGCGCGTACATGAATTAAACAAATGTGGAAGCCATTGATGCCTAACTAATAGCTTTAGGCTCTATGTAGAGTCAGCGTTTAAATAAAATTCCAAATGTAGATTAGATTATTTATAACTTATAAAAATTATCACATCATGGGATGGAATAAAAATGGCGAAAAGTGGGTGCATTAGTTGTGCCGCTGCCTACCCCGTCGGGGATAAAAGGCGTGAGAATGAGTATGCGTATGTGTATAAAAATTGGCATTTTTAATAAAACAAATCGTATGAGAATTAGTTACATAAGTTGGTATTTGTTCTAGCATGGGAAAGTGTCTATACTCAGTCTATTGGAAAATTGAGTGTGGTAAAGTAGACAAATAAGAGACTTGCAACGACGCGATGACTCGATATCATCTTATCACTTACGCTATAGCCACAATAAGGTTAAAATATAAAGCCCACAATCAAAAACGCGTGAAAAAATGAATACGTCATTGTTTAAAGCGATAAGTCGATATGCTTTATTTGTATTAATGCAATAATTAATGCCATTACACGTTAGGCCTCCACATATGAGTATTTTAATCACACAATTAATTTAAATCATGTTCGTGTCTTGCCCTAGGACGGTCGCTACAAACGCTGTGTCTATGTGGTGCCTAATGCCATTGGCGACGAGGTTGGTATGCCGGGCACGCGGCTCTGCGCCCGTTGGCAATGCTTGCAATATTAAACACTAACGGTTATCAAGATCAGCGTCCTTACTAGAAAGAAAATCAGACTGACTTCGAGCGAGTATTTTTTCCAGTCTTTTTTTTTTATTTTTTATAGCTTTGAATGACGAGACGAGCATGCCGTTCGCCTGATGGTAAGCGATACGACCACCCATAAACAGTAGCAACACGATCCAGCACCTTGACTTACAAAGTACTGTGTGGCATTCCACTGCGCTCGTCATCCTGAGACATAAGATGTTAAGTCTCATTATGTCCAGTAGTTATACTGGCTACAATGTCCTTCAAACCGAAACACAACAGTGCATGCACACTGTTGCTTGGCGGTAGAAATAGACATTGCGGTGGTACCCACCCAGACGGACTCTTACATAATGAGAGACCTACCACCAGTAAAGTAAAGTCTATATTTGAATATATTTTTACCACAGCATACAAAATAGATAGTACTATGGCCTTATAGCAAAATAGACTCCATACAATTTTATCAAATTATACCTGCTGATTAAATCGTTTTTGCTATTTTTAACCCCCGACAGAAAAAGAGGGGTGTTATAAGTTTAGGATGTGTATCTGTATGTCTGTCTGTGGCATCGTAGCTCTCAAATGAATGGACCAATTTTGACATCGTATTTTTTTGTTTGAAAGCTGATGTGATCGCGATGGTTCTTAGCTATATTTTATCTGTTCAGGCGTTTGAAAATTATCAGCTCTTTTCCAATTTGAATAGCCCGATTGAATTTTAATTTGGTGTACTGTGACTTCGGCAATATTTTTAAACATGAGCAGATGCTGCAGCACTAAGTAGCCTGCGGGATACCCAACTCCTTAGCAACTTATAGCAGATATAGCGTGTTTGGGCTCATAAAGAATGTCTCAACGAGTAGGTGTTAGATAGTTGATTAATTATCAAGGCCCCATGACGGAGAATAAATTAATTTAAAAAGTTTAGAATAAAAATTTAAATAAATTTTAAATAACCCCCGACACAAAAAATCTCTAAAAAGTAAAATAATAAAAGTGTCTTTCTCTTTTAAGTACCTAGTTATATTTTGACCCCAAGCGTCGTCGCGTCGGGGGACCGCTAAAGAAGTATTTTCATCTCCCTGGTCCGGAGTTCGGTCCCCGGTATTTTACTTTTTACAGATTTTTTGTGTTGGGGGTTATTTAAATTTTAATTTGATTTTTATTTATAGTTTCACTCAACCCCCCATTTTTCTAACTGATATCAGAGTTTCAACATTCATTCAAATCTTCAGACAGATACTTAGTTTCTACGCATTGATTTATAAAAAAAACCCTTACAAATCCATGTTTCTACGTAATTGACTTCGCGTCAGCAGAGATCTCTGGGAGGCTTACTGTCACTGCCAACAAAGTAGAGCTTTAAAAGCTCTAGGTGCATCGGGAGACAAATTAACTCGCAGGCTTTAACTAGGAAGACAAAATAAATGTAGTAGAAAATATATAATATTGTAGTAGAAAGTATCTATTTTAAACGTAAGGATAAAGAAACATTACTGTTACTGGTGGTAGGTTTCTCATATGTAAGAGTCCGTCTGGGTGGGTACCATCGCAATGTCTATTTCTACCGCCAAGCAGCAGTGTGCATGCACTGTTGCGTTTCGGTTTGAAGGACATTGTAGCCAGTGTAACTACTGGACATAATGAGACTTAACATCTTATGTCTCAGGATGACGAGCGCAGTGGAATGCCTCACAGTACTTTGTAACTCAAGGTGCTGTATGGTGTTACTACTGTTTATGGGCGGTCGTACCGCTTACCATCAGGCGAACGGCATGCTCGTCTCATAATTTAATAACATTAAAAAAAATATGATAATTTTGGTCAAATCGTCCATTATAACCTTAAAGCATAACACATACCTAATTCCTATGCGTTGTCAATTGTAAGCAGAGCGCACTTTTCACAAAATACATACAAAAAATAGATACCAATTGACTTTTTGCGTGTATTGCAAAGGTCCGATGTCTAAATTAAATACCACATGACTCCTGTAGAATTATAAGGGCAGTGATGTTGCAATTCCTGTAAAGTGACAGGGCTGAAAGATATCAATACTAATATTATAAACAGGAAAGATTTGATTGTTTGCTTGTTTATTTGTAATGGATAAACTCAAAACTACTGGACCGATTTTGAAAATTCTTTCACTAATAGGAAGCTACATTCTCCTGAGTACTATAGGCTACTTTTTATCCCGGGAAAATATTTTCATCCCGGAAAAACTTTTTCATGCGTCCGGAGCCGCGAGCAGAAGTCTAGTTAATAATATACCTATATCTATAATCCCGAACAAATCGTATTCATCATCATTATCATCAGCCATATGATGTCCACTGCTGAACATAGGCCTCCCGTAAAGATCTCCAGACAGACTTGTCAAAAGCGGCCTCCATCCTAATCATATTATTATGCGTATAATTAAAATAATCTTAAGAATAAATTATCGTTAATTATTTTAAAAGTTTACATTAAATATAATAATTATATTATTGTTTTAGTTTTTATATTTAATTAAGATATTTTTTTATTATTTATATGTGTAACATGATATTTTGACTTTATCACGCAAAAATAGCCTTTATGTCAGCTTAACTTTGTTAGACGCATACGCATACTCACGCCTTTAATCCCCGAAGGGATAGGCAGAGGCGCAACTAGTGCACACACTTTTCGCCGTGCGTATTTCGTCCCATGATGACCTCAGCCTTGCAGTCGTACCGTAATACAACTACGCCACCGAGGCAGTCAAAAGCGGCCCGCATCCTATTCATACTACTATGTGTATAATTACAATAATCTTAAGAATAAATTATCGTTAATTATTTTAAAGTTTACATTAAATAGAATAATTATATTATTGTTTTATTTTTTATATTTAATTGAGATAAAAATTTATTATATATGTGTAACATGATATTTTGACTTTATCACGCAAAAATAGTCTTTATGGCAGCTTAACTTTGTTACACGCAAACCTCTATTCAAATGAAATCTAAGTGTCTTAATATCAATCCTTTATTTCTATAGTACGCCTAAAAAGAATACGAGTAGGAATAGATATTAATTCGATTAACGGTGTCAATGTAGCTCTTCTGAACGATACATTATATTAGACCTTAGTAATAAGTCTTAGGTATTTCTCGGTACTACTGTAACGCTAACTGTATTTCCGATACAACTCCAATCTAGTAATGGTTTGATTCTACGAACACATACACGGATAGCGTAAATATAATAAATCACTATGCAAACCAGTACGGACTGGAAATTGCAAACATATACAATTTATTGTTCACATATTGTCACAATATGTATTTAAGAATAGAACGACAAATAGATTATGAATTCATCTCGGACAACTTGGGAATTACATATTTTTAAACTTTATGTTTGATTCAGAGAAAATGTCGGCATAATATATACATATTCAATATTGGTATAAGGCGGCTATATTGTAAGTGGTAGAGAGGTAAACAGTTTTCTCTTGTTGGTAGTTATTACAATTTACTACTAGCGAGGAGTGGCAAGTACATTGTTAAGTGCTATAACATTTATACAATTCCAATTATTTTTTTTGCGACATAATTTTGAATACCTTATGCGTCTGAGTTCCGTCAAAATAGATCGGAACCTCGCATAAAAGATTGCATTGAAGATTAATTAATATTTTTCCTAGTAAATTAAACCACTGCCCCGGTGGCATAGGTGTATTTCGTGCGCAGTACGACTCTTGTGTTGAGGGCTCGAGTTCGGATGAGGTGATATTGGGTTTTTCTACTCAGTATCAATTTGGATTCTGGAAATGTACGCGGTAAATGGTAATAGGCTCCCTCCTTATTATATACAGTGGAACTACAGGACATAGTGAGACTTAACATCTTATGTCTCAGGATGACGAGCGCAGTGGAATGCCACACAGTACTTTGTAGCTCAAGGTGCTGGATGGTGTTGCTACTGTTTATGGGTGGTCGTATCGCTTACCATCAGGCAAACGGCATGCTCGGCTCGTCAATCAACGCCATAAAAAAAAAAATATAAATGGGACCGAACATAGCTGACGTAGTGTGGGTGTGTTACACCCAGCGGTTACACCTCTGAAAAGAGAAGAAAGCGTGATGCTATTTCTGTATGTAAATTATACTAAAACTAGCATTGCGCGCGGCTCAGCCCGCGTGGAAAAGTTTTCCGGGATAAAAAGCAGCCTATAGCACTCAGGAGTAATGTAGCTTCCTATTAGTGAAAGAATTTTCAAAATCGGTCCAGTAGTTCCTGAGATTAGCGCGTTCAAACAAACAAACTCTTCAGCATTATATATTATATAATAATATAGATTACGACGTTATATATTAGTATAGATTAGTCCGGAAACTCATCCAAACCTATGCTCTTGCAAGTCAGCCTCAATTAACACATAGCATTTAAAGGTTAATAAATAAGACTATATTCTAAACTCCCGGAATATGAGCCACTTAGCCGAATGCTCATCCAAGTCAGTCTGAAGGAAAGTAACGCAAAGGTTTTACCTGTGCGTTCGGTACGTCAGCGCATCGCATTATCGCCTCGGACCCGCTGTGATGACACGAGACCTCGCTCTGACACATGTGGGTGCTTTGTATAAAATATTCATGCTATTATATATACTCCAGTAACGGTGCAGTGCAGTGTTAATTGGTAACCATGCGTGTACTTTTGTGTTGTCTGTTATTTATTTATAATGGTGAGTTAGCTTTTTATCTTCCCTTATGTCCCACTAGAGGGTAACAGCGTCTTTTTCTATTGAGAGGTTTAGGCCTTACTCTCCGGCCGGTTATTTTACAGTGTATGGCTTAGTTTTAGGCCTGGGCAAGGCTAAAACATGCTGCGATTTTTTAAAATATTTTATTTTCCTAGCACAGCTAATTAACTGCTTTGGTTTTATTGTTAGATCAATTTAGTCGATATATTGTTGACCATCGACAGTTGCAGCTGATTACCGGCATATCACTTTCTTTTATTATTTATTTACACTTTATACGTGGAGTAAAGGCGGACTAAATGCAATAGGCATTCTCTACCAGTCAACCTTTACAGTCTTTTCAGTATTATAAAGTCTGAACAAATACATTTTTGAAGAAGGAATACTGTACAAATAAACATTTACTCACACACACTCACGCCTTTTATCACCGAAAGGGTAGGCAGAGGCCCAATTAATGCACCCACTTTTTGCCGTGTGAATTCCGTCCCATGATGTGATACGGGGGGCGAGCCTATCGCCACATCGGGCACAAATTCCAGACTCCGGGCTGATACTGAACAAAATAATCCAATGTCAGTTTGCCCGACCCGGGGATCGAATCCGAGACTAATAATATAATACAACTACGCCACCGAGGCAGTCATTTACTGATCTACAAATAACATTGGTTTTGCAAAGTACTCAGTAACAGACCTTAATCATTTTCCAGTATTTGCGCTTGACTTCATCAATTTCCCGACTCTGGAGGAGTTCCTCAAGGAGCCAATCGTCAGTGATGACAGGATCGTGGGTGGGCAGGAGGCCGACATCATCAACCATCCCTACCAGGTGTCGTTTGTCGTGAACCAGAGCTACTTCTGTGGAGGGTTCATTGTCAGTAAGGACTGGATCTTGACAGCTGCTCATTGTGCTCAGAAGTATGTACTTTACTCTTATAAAAAGCGTCATGTAGACAGATCGATGGTTGAAATATTAGTGCGCAATTATCTTCTTTTGAATCTGTCAAAAGGCTCGTATTCAACGCGAGCAAGACTTGCCTGGCTATTGCGCGTGAACAGACACGGTTCAATAATTGCGTACTATTATTGCTAGCAATAATTGATACGTCTTAATGAGACTTTAATTAGTGGAATGCAAAAGTAGATTTGCGAATTTTCTTGTCATAAAACAGTATAGTTATAGACCGGACATCAGGACCGAATTTTTTGTCCAATAGTTATTACAAATTGGTAATAAGTCGCTGTCTTATCTGACATGTCCTTGTAACAAAACGTCTCGGTATCATTGATGTATTAAAAATAATACATCAATGCTCGGTATGCTTAAATTTTGTAAAGAAAACAGTATTTTGGACGGAAATATGCCTCAAAGTACTAAAAGTATGTTCTAATGAATTTTACATAGGTATTTTGTTATTTCACGGTAGATTGAGTTACTGACGAACAGGGTCAAAATTTTGGTATGACAATTTTCCCAATGTCTGCCCTATATAATCTTAGAACTCTTTGTAGAACTTTTTGTTGTTTACGCACAAATGAAACTATATGCGCATGATTTTTTTCATAGTCTACGGACTTGCAATGCAATGCAGTGCAATCAGCCCTGTATTATATACTGCCCACTGCTGAGCACGGGCCTCCTCTACTACTGAGGGGGGTTAGGCCTTAGTCCACCACGCTGGCCTAGCGCGTGTTGACGGACTTCACATATCTTCGAAATTCTTATAGAGAACTTCTCAGGTATGTAGGTTTCCTCAAGATGTTTTTCTTCACCGTTAAAGCCAACGATAATTGATAAACAATACACACGTAACTACGAAAAGTCATAGGTGCCTTGTAAGTATAGTGTGCCTTGGATTTTGAACCTCCAGATATTGTCTCGGTAGACCGTTCCATTCCCAACTATCGCCCGTCTCTACGGACTTGAAAGTAACATAAATGACAGACATAAATGTACGGTTTTGGAAGGATATTCCGAAGATACGCTTTAATGCGTCCTGAGTTGTAATAATTAATGTGCAATAATAAGTAAGTTATAAAGCTTTGAAATTTGGTGGAAGGGGTAATATCAGACTGTGACGTCACCGGGTATCACCGGCTATAACGCCGCGTGCGTGAGAAAGAGATAGCGTGATATCCCCACCACGCCCCCACTTATACTCACGACAATATTTCTAATGTGAATAACAGCTTTATTTTTCAACCAATTTTGATTTTGATTTCACAGATTTTTTTTTTCGTATTATTTTCTCTTACATATAAAATAATGTACAAAATAGAAAATAGGAAACTACCCTATTGAAGGCCCACTTGATTTAAAAAAAATCATAAAATTATTTCCTGATGCAATATAGAGAAAAACATATTATAAAATGTAATGATAAAAGAACTAACAAAATATCGCGGAATATTTTTGCATTATAACAAAAAACACATTGAAAACATAGATGGTGGGCCTTATTAGGACCGGGCTTTCTTCGTTCACACTACCTTAGTAATAAATCCCTAGATAAAATATAAATTAGAACCTATTTTGGTAAAGAAAGCGTATTCCTAAACATCATATCTCACACTAAAATAAGATCAGAACCAACGAGATTAAAGTACTAAAACTAATTTATATTCTTCAAATAATTATTGCGAATGCAAAGTCGCGTAAAGATCATAAGAAATGTAAAGCTTCGGTCACATATTATAGTGGGAATTTGATTTTTTAGCGCACTGTCAGGAATATAATACAGCCTTTACTGTAAAGGCTTTATAGTTCACTTTTTATATTCTGTGTTTGTCACGGCTCCGTCGTGTGAAAGATATATTCCGAAATAAAAAGCCGACTGTATTCTATTACGGAATAAATACTACAATAAATTCCGAACATGGTTTGACAGCATGTCAAATTCAAATTCAGCGGTCTCTGCGTTTATTTTTAAAATAAAATACTTTATTCATCACGTAGGCGAACATACTTGCACTTATGATAAGTCAAGATACGTTAAATTGATTATCTTAATAATTATTATTAATACTAATGGTCACTTATATAACTACCGACATTTTTATTGGGAGTAAATCTATGATGAGAAATAAACAAAAACAAAAAGCCAGCTCGGGCTGGCAGGAAAGGGGATATAAAAAAGAGATCGTTTTATTAAAATAATGGGAGGAACGCGTCGCGATCCTCACCGTTGAGGACAATACAGGCCCTAGCCTAGCTAACATACCAGCCTTTCACTAGCTACCTAAGCGATGACGACCCGAAGAAGAAAGACAGAAAGAAACTCCGGGCTTACTTTTTTGTCATCAATTGTTCATTGTTTCTTTCTCTTTTTTTTCAATACTTTTGTGCTGTATACAGTCAGATTAGTTATATAAGCTAATGCACGCACATCACCGTTGAAATGAGATAAAATCCAGCTGAAGGGATTTAGGGAATACCTGGACAGGCATGTACGTAATACAATACATGGACGTAAAACTGGACATAACACAAAAAAATAATAAAATAACGGTGTACAACGTGCATTCGTCTACATTTACAAAATTATTTTTGTTGTATTGCTTTTCCTACTTTCTTAATAAAATTAAACTTATAAAGGCAAGCGCAACAAAATGATCGGTCCGTCGTCTTCCCTAAATTTATATTATATGAATGAGGGAATATTTATAATTGTAGTACTTACTTTTTAACTTCCGAACATCTTTACAAAGGAGATGTCCACTTTTTGTATGTGTGCTGCCCCTCAAAATCTAACCAGGCTCAAACTTTAAGTATATTAAAGGGGCAAAATATGGATCTCGGATCCATTAAAAAAACATTATTAGACCCCTCTATTTATAACTAACTTTTTTAAGAACGTTAATCTTAAGTGTAGTTTTTAAGCAAACAAAATTACAGAAATCTCAAAATCGGAGGTCTTTAAAATTAAACGATTTATTGTAAAAGGCTAGTTTTTAGTAGGTCTATCCAAATATACGTAAACTGTCTTGTTTAGAACTTTAGGCCCTTTTTTGGACATGTCCTTTACGCAAATAAAAGTAAAATGATAAGATTTTTATGTATCTCACGTGTAATAACCGGCAAAAAATTAGTACACTACCTCGTGAAGGTACACATTCTGCTCCACCATGTGACACTGTGTTCAAGTTGTTTGGTGGCTAGTATAGTAGAGTCACGCTATTATTTCTACGGTATAACTGGGCCAGCTTGAATGGAGAAGTACCAACATCGCAGATAACCGATGTCAAGATTTACTGCTGCATCTTTATTGCTTACGTTATTTTTGATATAAATAATAATTAATTACACACACACACTCATACGAAGTGGACGATAGCCTAGTTGGGAATGGAACGGTCTGCCGAGACAATGTCCGGAGGTTCAAACCCAAGGCACACACCTCTGACTTTTCGAAGTTACGTGTGTATTGTTTATCAATTATCGTTCGATTTAACGGTGAAGGAAAACATTGTGAGGAAATCTACATACCTGAGAATTCTCCATAAGAATCTCAAGGGTATGTGAAGTCTGCCAACCCGCACTAGGCCAGCGTGGTGGACTAAGGCCTGAACCCTCTCAGTAGTAGAGGAGGCCCGTACTCAGCAGTGGGCAGTATATAATACAGGGCTGATTGCGATTGCGCGACACTCATACTCACGCCTTTAATCCCCGGAGGGGTAGGCAGAGGCGCAACTAATGCACCCACTTTCCGCCGTGGGTATTCCGTCCCATGATGTGATAGGGGGCGATCTTGTCGCTATATCGGGCACAAATTCCATACTGAATGTATGAGATGACAATGAGATGACAAATCGTAGCAATAGACTTATTGATAGGTATTATAGATATAGATATAGTATTTTAGTCTCATACATTTGTTATTTTTCTTATTAGTTAACGATTCTAGAAAGGCATCTAGACTACGGCCTCTGGATTATCTTCTTCCACCACTAGACATTACGTCTGTGTGACCTAAGCTTTATTTTGTGACGTCTTCGTACGTAAGTGTAGTTGGCACCTAATTTACGACGAAAGAACGTTTGAATTAAGTTAACACCAAATTTAAGAACCTCACAATGTTTGTCTTTTTCTACCCAATACAAATCTTTATAAGTAGATTAGGTAGGTACAGATAAACAAATGCTTTTTTTAACCTGTCACAGTCAAATGTCAAGTGTAATACAAACAGTCGCAAATGTAGGTAAACAACATCATAAATTCAAATAAAATAAACTCTTTACTGTTCATCGCAGTGATGAAGAAAATGTTGTTAGGGACTCATTTATTAAGCAAATAGACGATTTGAAGTTTTTAAATTGCACAGCTAGAGTGGACTAAGGGCTAAACTACACCTAAATACTTTCAGTATTATACTATTTTTTATTGTAGTTGAGTGACGAGACCAGCATACCGCCCATAAAACCCATAAACAGCAGGAACACCATATATAACTTTGAATTATAAAGACTGCGTGGCACTCCACTGCGCTCGTCACCTTGAGACATAAGATGTTAGACATAATTCATTTATGTATGTAATTGTTTATGTATATATTTTAAATAACTATTTATGTACACAGTTATATATGTAGCATATGTAAGTATACATATATTATGTTTAGTATTTATCATTGTATATTAATTCTCATATTTATATAAAAAAAAATATTATTTATAATATACACCTGCCTCCGTCTCTCTGCACCACCTTAAGGTCGACTGGGAGAAAATGCCCTTAAGTATTAAGTCCGCCTGTACTTTACTTTTGTACAAAGTGTAAAATAAATAAATAAATAAAATATTAATTCTCATAATTCCCAATAATTACGCTGGCTATGATGCCTTATAAAACGAAACACAACAGTGCATGCACGGTATGCTAGGCGGCAGAAATAGATATTACGGTGGCACTTTGGTACTTACCCAGACGGCCCCTCGCTTGCGAGAGATCTACCACCAATAATCCAGATGCCATTTGTCTAGGTGTGACAGTATATTATAATACAGGACTGATATTACATTCCAGCGTGGACCCCTCCACAGTAGTCCTCAGGGCTGGCAGTTCTTGGAGGCAGAATGGTACTTTAATACCTATTGCGGAGGTCATTCCTCACCCGGAGTACGACGACCCTGCCTTCGACAAGGATGTGGCGGTCATGAAGACAGAGTCACCAATAGAGTTCACGGATACCATCAAGCCGATAGACCTGCCACCCATGGGCCGGCAGATGACATCTAGGAGTGAATTTGTGGTCAGCGGTTGGGGAAGAACCCAGGTACATATACCTTTTATGGAGTAGGCAGAGTTTCAACTAAGGCACATTTTGTAAGATCTATGTTTCGACCTTAAGGTCGTTTATCGCCAATTTGTTCACAAATTCGAATCCCGGTTTAAAAACTTGGTCCTTAGACGCCCGCTGTGGACACCGGTGTCCATTTATATAAGGAAATTAGCTTATAGCTATATATAAGCGGGCGTTGATGGGTTAAGTGGAATGATTCCTTATGTTTACGCGAATGTTAGAAATTGAAATTAAACTAGACCTCAAGACATTGTGAGCTCTTTCTGTGTAGACTGGACCGCCAATAATGACTAACATCTTAAAATTGTATAATTGTAAATTGAAGGTAGATTTGTAACACTAACTTTTCGGACCACCAACACCTCAGTCCGCCCCGTGACCACGAAGTGCTGCAAAGCCTTCGAAACGTCGGTAGTAAAATTAAATAAAAAACCGCGATAAAATCCGTTATAATAGTTTATTTTCAATATTTAAGTGGAATTTGTGCTCATTATTGAAATACGCATGCCCTTTGTCACATCCATCTATCTTGTAGATAGTCGTAAAATAATATATTCTTCTATATGTAAACGCCATTTAAAGGTCCTACAAAGCGCATTTTTTTTATTCCAGCAAGGTGCCAGTTCAATTCCTGACCGACTGATGTCGGTTCAGATTCCGGTAGTGTCGTATCCAGAATGCTTTCTATCGTATTTCACAGTGCTGACCCGGAACATGTGGTGCGGAGGGAACTTTATCATGGGCGGCCAGGGGACTTGCCAGGTAATTTATACAACTAAATGACGAGACGAGCAATTTCCTCGCTCGATAGCAAACGGCCTTACACAGTAAAATCTATAACAGAACCTCAAATTATAAAGTACTGTTAAGTTACATAGTATTTTTGCCTACAGTGCTACTACATTTGTCAGTTCTAGATATTACACATTAAGCGAGTCAGAAACAGTTTAATATAAGATCCACATTTTAATTTTAACATTTAAGTAATTTATGATCCGCTTAATCAATCCATGAATTTTACATTACTATCAATCCGACTTCAATCATATTATTGACTGAACTGATGCTGGCTTGATCATGTAATAACCTAGATAAATATCATATGTTCTTTTACTCAACTGTAATTTAATGGTATTCATTAAATATTGTATTAAGCAAGACGCAGAAGCAGAATAATTATCGCGATGATTTGACAAGTGAATTAGGCTTGACATTTAATTTTGATAAATTCTAGTAATTTTATGCCATTTATATTATTGGACGCTGACATTAACTTAAGTGTGGCCTCAGCCTACTGGCTTTCTATTGAACTTAATTAGGTACATAGTTACACTATATACCTGGACAGTGGACACCGGTGTCCACCGCGGGCGTTGAGAGGTTAAAAACTAGGTTGGTAGAAGAAATAGACATAACAATGGATGGTACATAAATAGCCGAAATGGCAGTATTTTGGAATTTTTTTGACCCTCACATATAAGTAACAAGAGTTATTAAGTAATTATTTTGTTTCCAGGGTGATTCGGGTGGAACCGCGGTACAAGACGGAGTGGCTTGTGGCATAGTGTCGTTCGGGCGGGGTTGTGGTCAGTCGCTTAACCCCAGTGTATTCGCCGATATCGCTTCCAAACCCATAAGAAATTTTATTAAAGAGCACACTGATTTGTAACTTTATGTGGAGGGTGTGGATGCCATTTTCAATTGGTATTATCCCGTAAGAATAAATTATGTTGATGTTTTAACTTATAATATTTTTTTCACTTTTTTCATAAATTATTATGACAGTTGGAAATAATACTATGGCCTAAATCTTGGCACATCTTATATTTAAAGTTAAGAACTATTTATGTAAGAAATTTTAATTATAAATATAGCAAAGTATGTTAAACCTTGTGTCCTTTATTTTAACTCGTTATTTTAAGATATTTTCCACTCATTCTTCCTTCCGGTGTGAAACAAAAGGAACAAACATGCGACCAGTTTTGGCTTTTTCTAAAATTCGTACTGACAAATGAGAAAGGTACTACGCCGATTGTAGCCTAAGAGCTAAGCTTAGTTAGTTTAGCTTAGCTCGCATAGCTGAGGAACGTGCACATAGTACACAGTTCAGTTTACATAGTTCGCGGTCTGCACACCATTCTGAAAAATATCTCAGCTTTGGGAGCTAAGCTAACCACACTGTCGCACTTTTTTTCTTTCTTTCGCAGCTCGCATAAGCATCAAATTGACAAAAAAACGCAACTCGTAAGACGATGTGGTTTAATTTTGATGATCGAGAGACCAATACGTCAGTCACGTGTTAGTCTCTCAACCAATCCAAATAAAAGGTAACTGAGTCGTGTCGTGTTTTTTTGCCACATAAGAAAGCCCATTCATCGACATTCATGGATACAAATAATTTCTTTACTGTTACTGTTGCTTTAACTTTGACGTTTGAAATATGACTGCGTCGGTGGCGTAGTTGTATTGGGTTCGAATCCCGGGCTGGATTAAGTTGTATTGGCATATTCTGCTCACTATCAGCCCGAAGTCTGGAATTTTGAGGCTTGCCTCCCATCATATCATGGGACGGAAAACAAAGGGCGAAAAGCGAGTGCCCTAGTTGTACTTCCACCTACCCCTCCGGAGATAAAAGCGTGATGTGTGAGTTTGTGTGTGTGTGTGAGAGAGAGAGAGAGACACATACACAAATATATACACTATATTTGTGTATGTCTCTCTCTCTCTGTGTGTGTATGTGTGTGTATGTCTGTGTGTGGGTGTTGTGAAAACTCTGATGGCTCTTAATAACTTATGTGAGGTAAGCTTTGTCTGTGGCTTTGTCCAATCTCTTTGGGTGCAGAACTTCTGATACCATTAACAGTTGAGTATTAGGTAGTGCTAGTGATAGTCTATCGCTATATCGTATAAATTCCAATGCGGTCACGTCTACATAATTAAAAACCAACCTACGTTAGTTCAACTAAAACCACAGTTGAATCAATAATTATCTGTGTAAAGATACGTCTAAAATTAAGTGAATAACCCCTAAACAAAATAAAAAACTAATTGTAATTCATTTTTTGTGTCTCGCACTTTTTCCCTTGGAATCTTCTCAGTGCAACACTAAAGTTTCTTGCTCCTCTCAGTTAAACTGCTTGAGCTGATGGTAAAGTAAAAATTTACGGAATCTAAATAATGTTTTCATATCGGAGCGTGAAGCCGAAAAAATTAAGATACATCATTTCCTCCCAGATGAAAATTTATAAGCTGATTGATATAATGCTGTAATTAATAAAAAGAATCTGCTATCAGTAAGTCGAGGGAAATACTGTCAGCTGATGCATTTAAATAGATAGAAGCTCTCGCCTAACAACTGCGTTATAACTTTCAAGGCATCAGCTGACGGCTTTTGCCCCGGTATACAGCCAGCTGACATATATATTTATTCATATTTGCGTATAAGCTATCATCAGGTAAAGTTTTAGCTGAGAGGAAATCACTGAAATTATATATTTTTTTGACTTGTTTGATCGACCAGCTGACGCATAATGCCCCGAGTTACAGTCAGCTGATTATTTCTTTTCTTCAATGTATTGAAATGACTGAAAATATTTTTTTTCTTCCTGTTTGGGAGGCTACCACCGCTCATCGCCCCCACGGAACCGCAGCTGACTTTCACGAGGCTTTATGATACACTTCTCTCATGCGTCTCACCAATTATCGTTTGAGAGGAAATAACTGACGAAATTTTGCCCTGGACCAGGGTCTATATACTCAACCCACGACCCACCTTTGGCATGTAGCCCAGGCCACCTTAAAAATATTAATAAAACTAAAGAAACCTTTCTCAATCGTTTGAACTGAAAACTAACTATATAAAAACAAAATTTAGTTAATAAATATGAATATTTTTAATTAAATAAAACATTTAATGAATTATATTTTTAGACATTTAAGTAGCCCAATGAATTTACTTTGTGTCCGAGAACAAATTATCGGGATAAAAAATTGCCTAGTAAAACTGTTTCTGCGTTTACTTCGAACATATCCTAACACACCTACATCTAAATATTTTTTCAAACTTTTGCATTATATCATTAATTAAATTAAGATAAGCTGATAGTAAGATAAGAATGGCTATATAATTAGATGCAACTCAATTTCGCTCTGAAGCGTGACATCAGCTGAGACAGTTACAATATGTGACGGATTTTAAATTCAAATTCAAATCATTTATTAAGTAATTAGGCCCCTAAGGGCACTTTAACACATCATTTTTACAATGTTTTTATCACCTAAAGATTCTACCAGTGCTTCGGAAAAGCCCACTGACCTGAGAAGAAGCACCAAGAAACTCAGCGTAAGTCTTTTATTGTTATATTTTTTTTATATATATTTTTTACAAATTGCAAGTAACAATATAATAGACACAATTTAATTATAGAACATGTGTGAATCTGAGCAACCTAATCCCAAGCATTTGTATCTTCAAGATAGTCTCTTATACTGTAATAACCTTTTTTGCAAAGACCGCCAAGCAGCAGTGTGCATGCACTGTTGTGTTTCGGTTTGAAGGACATTGTAGCCAGTGTAACTACAGGACATAGTGAGACTTAACATCTTATGTCTCAGGATGACGAGCGCAGTGGAGTGCCACACAGTACTTTGTAAATCAAGGTGCTGGATGGTGTTGCTACTGTTTATGGGTGGTCGTATAGCTTACCATCAGGCGAACGGCATGCTCGTCTCGTCATTCGATGCTATAAAAAAAAACTATACGACGGCAAGTGACGTCCGACAGCATTTGCTGTCGGCCGTCTGCCGCTGCCGTCTACCGTCTGCCGCGTCCTGCGAAATCGCAGCTTTACAGCTTAACTTTGGTGTATTAAATAGTTCAATACGTTAAATGTCTACTTGAGATTTGTCTCAAACGTGAGATCAATTTATGAATACCACCCTAAAACTAGTAAGAAGTAAGATAAGATAAAATAATCTACGGCATACCGCGCGTACATAGCACGTTCGGGGCGTGTTGGCGCATTTGATGCGTGTTTGGTAATGCTGCCAAACCCCATCAACCTTTATTTTCTTTTAGCCTTTGACGCTTATTCAATATATTACGTCTGATTGATGGAGCTGATTTTATGAATAATAAAGTAGCTGCGAACGACATACGCTGAAATAGTATTCAAAGTTCTTTTCGGGTTTCAAAGAGAAAATCTAAATTAGTTCTTTTGCGAACAAAACTAGGACGCGACACTACAAAAGCAGGACGGTTGGTAACTCTAGCTTGATATATTTATTATACCTGCCAAGAAACTGTAGCGGCACCACGCAGAACTTGAACTCGCACTGCGTTGCACTGCACACTGCACAGCGTCTGTTATGCTGAGTCACTATACATGAACAAAGTTACATGATAAAAATAGACAAGGCAATGGTATTTGACGGACTCACGCATATAAGATTCTTATGCAAAATGGATAAAATATAATTAATTTAACTAACAATAAGTAATCCTCCAACGCCTCTAAACTACTGATCCGAATGCTTACTGAGATTTTCTTTAAAATATTTGTCGTTATGTAGTAGAGGAAATGTATTAAAACTGACGTCGACTAGGGCAGAATTAAAGCACGGCGAATAGAATAGTATTTATTTTTATTTTCTCGCGGCTCCACCAGCGTGAAAACGTTTTCCGGGTAAAAGTTCCGCCATATATTTTTCCGGATAAAAATACCCTATGTCCTTCTCAGAGTCTCAAAATATCTCCATATCAAACTTAATCGAAATCAGTTCATTGGTTCAGCCATGAAAGAGTAACAGACAGACAGACAGTCGAAGACCGACCGACAGAGTTTCTTTCGCATTTGTAATATAAGTAGTACAGTATGGATGCACGGTAATTCGGCTCGGTGCACCGCGGCACGTCCAAAGTACGTACAATACATAGCAAATTTATTGTAAGCGAATTAATGCAACTTAGGCCCGATTGTTTCACCCGTGGTCAAGTAAAGTTATTACTTATTACTGGGTGAGCGCTCAGCGCCTTCATCTCGTTGTAAATTCGCTTGCTATTCGCCAATGTAATAAGAGCCTTAAGCCACGGATGAAACCACGCGAGCGTAGTCGACGTCAATCATTATCGCCTCGGACCCGCTGTGAGCCATATGGGTGTTTTGTATAATATATTCATAGTTTGTAATATATAGATCGGCGGTGATGGTTTATTTGTAGATACGTGACAGCAAGTGGTAACATGCGTGTCTTTTGGTGTTGTCTGCTGTTTATTTTAAATGGTAAGTCAAGTTTATTTGTACAATGAAAAGCAGTTTTGATTAATGAATGTTTTAACTAATTAATGTATTTCTTTAACCACTGACAAAATAATTTGAGGGTAGCAGAAGATAATGATTAAAAAATGTACTGCTACGCTTTTGCATTTATTTGAATAACTACAACCATTACGCCGAGTTTATTAGCCGTCCCGTATTAAGACAGACAGACATCTAGGATGAATTTATCGCCAAACCGAGTTTGAACTTTGGTGATTTATTTGAATCGAATATTTGATCTAGGTACCTGGTAAATGATCCTAACACTAAATTCATAATGCTATTTTCTTTATTTTAACAAATACCACCATCACTATCTGATTTCTTACCTTATTTTGCCAAATTCTTAATTCCGAGAGGCTATTGATAGAACTAAGCCTTAAAACATGTTCCAGTATTCGCGTTTGACTACATCAGCGTACCGACCCCGGAGGAGTTTCTCGAGGAGGCAATTGTGAACGACCACAGGATCGTGGGCGGCGAGGAGGCTGATATCATCAACCATCCCCACCAAGTGTCGTACCTCTTCAACGAGGGCTTACTTTGTGGAGGTTTCATAATCAGTGAGAACTATATCGTGACGGCTGCGCATTGCAGTAGCATAATGTAATATTATATGTGTTACCCATATTATTACAAAAAAAATGTGCATACTCTTGATAGAGCTTTAATGGCTAAGAGTGAAATGGTTGAACACAGAATTCGACCCTTTTATTATTTTATGACTATCAATATTATAATATTGCATATTAATATTTGCCACGTTTGTAAAGATAAGCCCATAGGAATAGTGTTATGGGAATCCTTCGCCACTGATAGCCTTACCCTTTATTTATTTATTAATTTATTTAAAAAAAACGAATATAAGCTTACAGTGAAGAGTACAACAAAACGCTTATATGATAGTTAAATTAATATTACAAGAACATTAAATTATTGTAGGTACAGTTGACTCACTATAATTCATATTAGGTACTTAGGAACAAGTACACATTTTTACTAATAGTATGAACTCCATCAGAAAAAATGGTTTATATTCCTTATCTCTTAAATTATTGCGAATGTAATCTTGAATAAAGCTTCTATTGTGAGACACATTTCGCATCATAAACATTTCACTCCTTTTACAATTAATATTAATAAAATAGGTGAATCACTTTAAATATTGGCGTATTAAGGCGATTGTTTAAGCAACAATTTCATTTCCAGCACGGACCCCTCAACTATAATCCTCAGGGCTGGCAGTTCTTATAGACAGAATGGCACTATAATACCTATTGCGGAAGTCTTCACCCACCCGCAGTTCAACGACCCGCCATACGACAAGGATGTGGGAGTCTTGAGGACGCATTACCCCATAAACTTCACGGATACCATCAAGCCAATACCCTTGGCGCCGCTGGGCCGGCGTATGAGAGCCTACACTTATGTTGAGGTCAGCGGTTGGGGCGCCACTGAGGTATCTTATTTGTTAATTTTTTGATTAAGAGACGGCTGGTTTGGTGTGTCAAAGGACGTAATATGTTATATCGTATTAGATTTTGTATTTATTTCTTTAGAAAACAAATATTTACTGATTTGGTTTTCAAATGAGTTTTGCATCTCAACCATGGCTAACTGTTCTCAAAGGTGTTAATAATTAATATCACGCTGGTGGCCTGTTATAAAAATATAGCTAAATTAGTTCTGCTATATTCTTGTATCTTGTGAAGCGCCGACCCTACCTTGTAGTGAGATACAAACAAGTGAAGAATCATCGTTGACGCTGTTGCCCTGCTGAGAAGCGTCAACATTTGCATGTATATCGCGGTTGTACCTCGTGAATGTAGTAATGACCTTATGCAATTGTACTTTAATTATCTTAAGACATAGGACGGTAAGAGTAAGTAAGTCATCTGATGGTCAAGTGACCTCCACTGTCCATAAATACTACAATACCGGAAAATATTAATCGTGAAGATGCTACAGGTCCTTAAATAGAATAAAGTATAAAGATTATGGAGAGAAGGAAGTATTTGGGGGATCTAGAACGTCAGTCATCAATTAATATTTTTTTTATTCCAGGAAGGTGGACCGTCTCCAGACCGACTGAGGGAGGTTCGGATCCCGGTCGTGTCATATCCACAATGTTTTATGTCCTACCCTATGCAATTGACCCGAAACATGTTCTGAGCAGGGAACTATTATTTTGGCGGCCAAGGGACTTGTCAGGTAAGTTGAAAAATATGATCAAAAGCCATTCGCCTTATAATAACGACTCCGTAAAAGCATCAGAAAACCAGAATTTAAAATTAAAGAGCATTTCACGTCTGCATGGTCTGACATATTTAAGCTAGTCTTATATAACATTGCTTCAAAGTCCTTCAAACGGGAACGAAACATTTCTACTAGGCGGATAAGATACTCAGACGGATTAAGGTATAGAAGAACGGATTCTATCGCTTTTTTGATCGGTTTACCATTGTTTTTTCTTTCTAGGGCGATTCAGGCGGAACCGCTATGCAAGATGGAATGGCCTGTGGCATAGTGTCGTTCGCGCAGGGCTGTGCACGTCCGATTTATCCGAGTGTATTTTCCAATATAGCTGCGAGAGAAATCAGGGAATTCATCAGGAATACCACAAATTTGTAATCGTATTTTTAAGGGTGTACGTGTTATTCTTGGATTTTCGATTTATATTACTTATACCTTATTATGATAAACAGTTATACGCATGCTCAAGCCTTTTATTCCCGAAGGGGTAGGCAGAGGCGCAACTAGTGCACCCACTTTTCGCCAAGCGTATTCCGTCCCATGATGTGATAGGGGGCGAGCCTATCGCCATATCGGGCACAAATTCCAGATTCCAATTTATGATAAACAGTATTTTAAATAATCATTGTTTCGTCACTTCTTTCTTAAGTTTCTTATGAGAGCCAGAGACAGTAGTGATAAAATTAATTATAAATTAAAAATGTTTTCATCTTGTTAGCTATAATATATATTTGATTTAAAAAAACTAATTATGTAAATTATTTTGATTGTGAATTTGGCTGTAAATTATATTGAACATTTATAATTGATTTCGACTTATTATTTTAATATCCCTCTACCAATCCCATTTCTCTTCTCGTAAAACTGATAGGAGAAATATGTAGTTCATTTTCATAATGATCAGTTATCAGATGACTCAACGAAAATATTTATAGACTCATTTTTGATGCTCAAATCAGTATAGTCAAAATAGTATCGAAAAACAGGCATTGTCCCTTGACGATAGTTACAGTAACTATGTCAACCTGGATAACTGACCGATAGGTGTTTCGCAGAAAAACTTTATGGCAAGATTTTGACCAAGTGCCTTTGTACTATCTCTAGAATAGGATGTGATGGCGGTCATAATGCCACGGAAACCCGTCTCGAGAGGGCTATTAACCCGATAGCAAGAAGACCGTTCAAGGAGTTTCTCTATATAGGGAATCAAAAAAACTCGCCGGAAAAATCGTATCGGATTAGAAATATTGATAATACTTTTCAATAACCTGGCAGCACTGGTGAGGCGTCCCATTCTTTGAATTTGCCATGAGCCTTTACGGTGTAAAATTTAGATACGTCACTGTTCGCTATCCAGCCGGGTACAAAATAAATCCAATACTCTAGTTAATTACTGTTTGAGTTCAGGTAGATCGTACACAGTCCGACCCCGTCACGTCTATCTAATTGAAAATGAATAAATCAAATTTATATTTATTGTTTTGTACCTGCTAAAATTACTTGACATTAGCGAAATCACCGATAAATAATCGGTGGAAGCCATAAATTAAAAGAAGAAGAAGAAACCTCCGATAATGGTTTAAGTCATAGTTGAATCCAACAGTTAATTTAAAACAGTATGTTTAAGGGCGCGTGCCCAAGGCGTTTTTTAAACGGGCGCTTTCAAGCTTCTCAGTGTGTACAGTCAGCAGCATAAATATCTGTACAAAATCAAAATTTCAAATCCCCTATATACGCGTTAAGTTAAACTGAAATATTCTTTTCTTCGTTTGAAGTAACCTTTTATTTTATTTTTGCGAAGAGAAAAAAAAAATTAGTAAGAACACAAAAGTATGTAGGCAATTTTAAATTTTGAATTTAGTTCATCTACTTATGCTGCTGATGGTACATAATCTTTTAGTACACATCGTTGTCGCTTCTTGGTTCGTGTGTTTAGAGTCTATAATTGCATAGTCTGTCATGGCAATCAACCACGACAAATATCCTGGATAGGATACTTCAGGCAAGCTATGATTTCTCTAAGATTTTTTTCTTGTATCATCTTGTATCACGGGTTTGTTTTTATCGTGGTATTTAGCTCTTGTACTTATATTATTTTAAACTTATTCCGACTTTATAAAACCGATTTTATGTAGAAAATCGAAGTTCTACGTAATGTCGCTACAGTTTGCGGGCAGGCATAGCGCTTATATCAAAAATAACTATGCATAATAAATCTGCCGTGGTGATCGAGAAGGCAGTAAGTCAATGGTGACCATATTTCAGAATTACTGCTATAATGATAACCAGGGCAATACGGGGAATAAGGAGGGTGCCCGACACAGAGCGGTGCGGATAACTCCTCCGCTACTTAGCTTACGTAGCGTGGGAGCTGCGCGGCTGTTTTGCTTGCCGCATCGCAATTTCATTTTCAGCCCATTTTCGTTGCTGAGCTTTCCGTAGTATTATAATGCTCTTTGGAGTTTGGGCTGAGCGCTTACTCATCTTTAAGCTACTGACGTGAATCTTAATCATATTTCAAATTAGATTAAAAAAATGTCATTTTGTCATTATGTAACCGAATAGAATAGAATAAAAGCGTAAGTGAAGTACCGGTAGTTAGTTATATTACTATGTTCCAACACATTCTATCGGGAGAGGTATCAGTGTGCGATACATTAGTAGGTATGTATTTACCTCCTGCTTTAGATATATCCCTTCCTAGTCGATTTCGGCCACGGCGGCCAATCTCAGCGGAGAACAGCCAGGTACGCAGGAGATATTATAGAGCACATATGTGTGCGCAATACACAGGTGCACTCGCTATTCTTATACTTTCATAGTCCAGTGAGACGGCAAACCGACATGACCGGAGAGAGATCAGGCGCAGGACCAACGGCTTTACGTGCTTTCCGAGGCACGGGGGTATCACACCGCCAACATCCTGACTCCGAGCTGCGACTAAGTAATTTTTAAGATGGAAAAACCCAGTCACAATGTTTTTTGCTCGACCCGGGATTCAAACCCAGAGCCTCAGCGCGCAAATCGTATTCGTAACGCGTACGCAATACAACTACGCTACCGAGTCAGTCAAAGGCGAGTGCTTTAGATACTTGCCGAATAGAGACGAATAGTCACGAATACAAGTGTGTAAACAGCTCGGGTCACGGGTGTCTTCGTTACCCATAATTCATAATCATGTATTCCTGTACGAATTATTCGCCTAAAGCATAGACAAAAGTCTCAATGAGGCATTAAAAAATAAAATTAGGATTTTTTTTTATAATTTATACTCAATGTATAAATTATATATCCATTTTAATAGATCTTAATTTTTTAATTTTTTTAATTTTTCCTTGAAGTTATACTTATATCCATTTTAATAGATTTTTTTTAAAGCATGCCAAGGTGTTAATTATAGTTTTTAATAATTTTATTGCCATAACATGATATTGCGACATTGGCAGAACCATCGCGTATGCGGGGACAACAAAATAAAAAATAAAAAAAATACATGAAAGAAATAAAGAAAGAAAGAAATAAATTTATTGTCAAAATAGAAACGTTTTATACAATGACATTATTTTACAATGACTCCCAAACTAGGCTAAGCCTGTCCTATGGGAGTCAAAAGAAAAACATTGACGTAAAATTTAGTTTTGTGTTAAAATAAACAAAACAAGAATAGACGGCTTACACTAACTTAAATTTTATACAATATTTCAAAATGCTTAAAATTAGAAAGAAAAAACATGATAATGCTAAACATTCCATGAAAACTTGCATTTCATCATCATCCTCTTCATCAGCCACATAATCTCCACTGCTGATTATAGGCCTCCCCTAAAGATTTCCTAATGGACCTGTCTAAAGCGGCCTGCATACAGCGTGTTCCTGTGACCTTTATCAAGTCGTCTGTCCACCTTGCAGGTGGACGTCCAAAGCTGCGCTTGCCGGCACGTGGTTTCCACTCGAGAACTTGAGACTTGCGTTTGGGATACCATATTCTATTCTTATGTCTCCTTTATTTAACACTTGCCCATGATTCCTTAAGTAGGTTGGATGGTATAACGGATTATTAGCTCTGACCTATGTGGGTGTTTAGTATAATATATTCATAGTTCATGATATATAGATCAGCAATGATGTATCATTCTTAGATCGGTGACAACAAGTGGAACCATGCGTATCGTTTGGTGTTCTATGCTATTTGTTTTCAATGGTAAGACGAGATTTTATATAATATTTTGTTTATTTAATATTATAAATAAGTGTTAACCAATCATTTTCTGTAAGTTTGTCGTGTAACTTGATGGGCTAGAGATGAAATACTGACTAGACCGAGAGCAACTAATGCGCTTAATTTCCGTCGAGCTTTATTTGCCAGATGCCGACTTCGATATCTTTATTTTGCTCTATCCTTAACACAGAGTCGCGCAGTTTTAATGCTCGTTGTCTTCATAGGTGCTTTTGTCGATCCTTCCTTAAAATATTTTTAATTAGTGATGATCTCTATCCTTTTCTTAACGCCGCGCACTTGCAGACCCGCTAATGACAGAATTAAATCATGAAACATGTTCCAGTATTCGCGTTTGACTACATCGTGCCGACCCAGGAGGAGTTCCTCGAGGAGCCAATCGTAAATGACCACAGGATCGTGGGCGGTGAGGAGGCCGATATAATCAACCATCCCCACCAAGTGGGATTTATCCTCAACGGGAGCTACTTCTGTGGAGGGTTCATCGTCAGTGAGAACTATATCGTGACAGCTGCGCATTGCACTCTGAAGTATGTATGAGTGTTTTATGTATATTTCATATCCTCTACATATTTGTAAGTAAGAATATGTGAAGTACTAGGTGTACCTCCGGCGTGAAAACGTTTTCCCGCTACAAAATTCCCTAAACCTCTGTAGTGATGCATAACGCTATCTGTGAGACACCTACGCCATCTTTTTCAAAATCAGAGAGACTGAATTAACATTGAGAGACGTTTCGATCTATAAGTAAAATTTCACTCATTTTAAAATACCTTATAGAAATAAAAAATATATTAAGATTTATTAACACTGACCATATTGTTTGCAGCGTGGATCCCTCAACCATAACACTCAGAGCTGGTAGTTCTTATAGGCAGAATGGTACTATAATACCTATTGCGGAAGTCTTTACCCACCCGGAGTATGACAACCCTGAGTACGACAAGGATGTGGGAGTCTTGAGGACGCAGAACCCAATAAACTTTACGAGAACCATCCAGCCGATACGCCTGGCCCCTCTAGGACGACGTATGAGGGCCAGGACTTATTTTGAGGTCAGCGGATGGGGCAGAACTGAGGTATACCTAGTGTTTGTTTACTGTTTGATGAAGGAGCCTCGGGTTTAGTTTCGTAATGGACATAATATGCAAAAACAAAAACAACAATCGAACACACTTCACGCCTTTATCCCCGAAGCGATAGGCAGAGATGCAACTACACCACCCATTTTTTCTGTGTGTATTCCGTCCCATTATGGTGGAGCAACGAGAGCCACAAACGAGAATCTCCTGCTATCAAGTGATCCCGACTGCTCATACCTCAATATTCACAATAACAGAAGAATGTGAATTTGTTGCCTGTCTTAAAGACGAGGAATGGGTATTAGTAAGGTGAAGAAGTATTTGAATATCTGAAAACCTCACTTACCATCCAATAAAACACATTTTTTTTATTCCAGGAAGGTGGTCCACTACCCGATCGACTGATGGAAGTCGAGATCCCGGTCGTGTCGTATACACAATGTCGTATGTCCTACCCCATGCAATTGACAAGGAACATGTTTTGCGGAGGGAACTACATTTTAGGAGGTCAGGGGACTTGCCAGGTAAAATTTACGACAAAATGATGACTAGTGTCACATGACATTTACTTTCGTGTTAAAAAACGCATCTAAAGAGCATTTCATGTCTGCATGCTCGTCTGTCTGAGATACTTGGGGTTAAGTTTCTCTACGGCTAATAACACTGGCTTCAACTTAAACCCAGCATTACTGACAAATTGATAGTAGGTGTTTACTGATCCGGATGGGCTTTCGGATACGGGAGATTTACCACTTTATTTTCAGTTTACAATTTTTTTTGTATTTTCCAGGGTGATTCGGGTGGAACTGCGGTACAAGATGGATTGGCCTGTGGCATAGTCTCTTTCGGGCGAGGCTGTGGCCGGCCGATGAATCCGAGTGTATTTGCTAACATAGCTGCAAGACCTATAAGACAATTCATCAGAAATGTGACAAATTTGTAACCTTATTTTAAGGGCGTACGTGCTATTTTTAGATTGTCAATTAAAGTTATTTAACAACTATTTTATTCATCATACCAGCCCTGTATTATATACTGCCCACTGTTGAGCAAGGGCCTCGTCTACAACTTAGAGGGTGTTTAGGCCTTAGTCCACCATGCTGGGGCCTAGTGCGGGGTGGCAGACTGCACATACCTTCGAAATTTAGAGAACTTCTCAGGTATGCAGGTTCGTTAAAGCGTGCGATAATTCACAAAGAATACACACATAACTTTTAGAAAAGTCAGAGGTGTGTGCCCTTGGGTTTTGAACCTGCGGACATTCGTCTCGGCAGACCGTTCCACTCCCAAGTAGGCTATCGCCGCTTTTTTTTTATTGAAATATGTAAAATATTTGTGTAATGAATATGGTTGCAAATTATACTGAGCATATTGATATCAATTTATTATTTTAACATCTCTCTTTCCTCATTCTTTGCCCACAAATATTGATAGCATATCCACAACAGTTCATCTTCAGTAAAGTATTTTATGATTCTCAAGTCTAGTATAGTCCTATTAAATTGTATCCCTCGGTGGAAGTCAGATTTATGCTAGCCCGTTTTACCAGAGATAAAACTACCAAACCCAACTGTGCCAACATTTTCACCATATTGCATACATTCGTTAACCAGCATAAAATACATGCAATCGTACCGCATCTAGCCGTATTATAAAAAACGTTAAATACACAGACTCTGAGACTTCTGCATATTACCTATGTTATATTACCTATGTGTGAAAAGTTTAGATGATGCCTAAAGTTTTATGTAAGTTGTCAATCTCCTTGCTGACTGAAAATATTATTCGTAATGTATGAATGCAGATCTCTGTATTTTCAAAAATGAAGGGCAGTTTCCTAAGATTTTTTTCTGTCCCACATAAAAAATACACTCTGTTCAATAATTAAGATTATTGTACAATAAAATATTAATACCTGGCGAACTAACTCCCCTTCAAGCTACCGCACCGAATGCTAATGATAATTATCAGTTTCAAGAAAAGTAATTACTAATTATGTAAGCGAAGTAACGCATTATCGCCTCGGACCAGCTGTGGGCCACGAGACCTCGCTCTGACCCATGTGGGTGCTTTGTATAATGTATTCATAGTTAGTGGTATATAGATCAGCAATGATGGATCACTCGTTCGTTGGTGACGGAAAGTGGAAACATGCGTGTCATTTGGTGCTCGCTGTTTTTTGCTTTCAATGGTAAGTTATCAGTGTTTTAACTAATTATTACTTTGTCATAAATACAAAACATGGGAAGTTAATCATAAGACAAAAAAAATTACATGTCCTGAATTTACATGAACACGAGCAGAATTACATTTATCTTTAATTCCGAAAACGGTTATTGACGAAGCTAAATCTTGAGATATGTTCCAGTGTTCGCGTTCGACTACATCAACGTGCCGACTCTTGATGAGTTCCTCGAGGAGCCAATCGTAAATGACAATAGGATCGTAGGCGGCGAGGAGGCCGATATCATCAACTATCCCCACCAAGTATCGTTTATCTTCAACGAGAGCTACTTCTGTGGAGGCTTTATCATCAGCCAGAATTATATCGTCACGGCCGCTCACTGCACCAAGAAGTATAACAATTATTTATTTTATTCCTTTTATAATTATACATGGAAGATAGTGTGTGGACTTTATAAACTTAAATTTTGAGAATAATAGTTTAAAAATGGCATCCAGCACTAATTCTGATGGCACTCCCCCCTAGTCAACCTTACGTTGATGAAGAATACGTTATAACAAACTAGCTTGTGTTCGAGGCTTGGCTCGCATGAAAGAGTTTTTCCTATATATTTTCCTGGGATAAAAAGTAGCCTTTCCAGAGTCATAAACTAACTCCATACTTAATTTAATGCAATTTCTTTCGGTAGTTTTTGAGTTCATCGTTCAGACAGACAGACAGACGCGGTGAGAGACACTTTCTTTTATAATATGTTTGTAAGGATGCTGTAAAGAAAAACTATAATTAATTTTGGTAATATTAACCAATTCCAGCGTGGATCCCTCAACAATAATCCTCAGAGCTGGCAGTTCTTATAGACAGAATGGTACTATAATACCTATCGCGGAAGTCTTTACCCACCCAGAGTACGATAACTCTGCGTTTGACAAGGATGTGGGAGTCTTAAGAACGCAATACCCAATAAACTTCACGAGGACTATACAGCCGATACCTCTGGCGCCGCTGGGCCGGCGAATGAGGGCCCGAACTTATGTTGAGGTCAGCGGATGGGGCGCTACTGAGGTATTTTAAAACTATAAAGAAGTGAGTTTGGTCTCGTAAGGGATATATTATTCATAGTCCGGCAAATAAGAGTCACCTGAGTCTGTAGCCAAGATGCTTTTCTACAATCGTTAACGCCAATAGAATAGAAACAAATGTATGGGAATGACGTATCCGTGCGCTAGACTTGTCGATAAGACATGTCATTCGCATACATTATTTTCTATTCTACTGGCATTAACGCTTGTAGAAAAGCATCTTGGATACGGGCCCCGATGTCAAGTGATCTCCAATACCAATGAATATCCGCAATATCCAATGAATGATGTATTCTCTGCCGAACATTATCTTGTTCTAGCTTAGGCCATTTCTAACAGGTTGTTGTGAGAAGAAGAAGATTGATTCCCTGCCAAATGTTATCTTGAACTAGCTTTTGATTTTGTTTGCTAAATCTGTTGGCGTAGCTGTAAATGGCGAATGCGACTTTCGTATAGACAATCAGATAATTGAAAGTATCGCTAGGACGCTTAAGACATTCAAAAAAACTTAGTAACTTTGATAATGGTTTAATACTTTAATCTCAGTCACCATTTAAGCGTCATTTGCACAAGAAGAGTTTCTCGAATGCGAGCGGCGAAAAATCGTAAGCGATTATCGTATGCAAAAACTCTCCATGCGATTATCTCCTGTGGTTGTTTACATTATGATAAAAACTCGTAGCAATAGGGAAGTTTCCTGTATTTGATTTTGTACATTATTTTACATGTAACAGAAAATAATACGAAAAGGATTTTTTTCTGTGAAATCGACATTAAAATTGGTTAAAAATTTAGCAGTTATTCATATTTGAAATATTATTGTAAGAAAAAGTGGGGGCATGTTGGGGATATTGCGCTATCTCTTTGCCACACACACGTCGTTATGGCCGGTGCCACTCGGTGACGTCAAAGGCTGATATTACTGTTATTTGGCAACTACCCCCTCCACCAAATTTTAAAGCTTTTTAGCTTATTTATTAATGTGCAAATTTTGAAAATTATTTTTCCGTTAGATTGATTATAAATGGCATACATTTTAGATAAATGTAATTTAAAAAAGTAGTCAACTACCCTACAAGTGTCAAGGGCGGGGCTCGCTTCTTTTAAATTGTTATTTTTTTATGTCATTGAATGACGAGACGAGCATGCCGTTCGCCTGATGGAAAGCGATACGACCACCCATAAACGGTAGCAACACCATCCAGCACCTTGAGTTACAAAGTACTGTGTGGCATTCCACTGCGCTCATCATCCTGAGACATAAGATGTTAAGTCTCACTATGTCCTGTAGTTACACTGGCTTTCCGAACTGATGGTAGAGTTAATATTGACGGAATCTAAATAATGTATAACATTTTATGGGTTCGAATAAATTATTTCATTTCATTTCATTACAATGTCCTCCAAACCGAAACACAACAGTGCATGCACACTGCTGCTTGGCGGTAGAAATAGACATTGCGGTGGTACCCACCCAGACGGACTCTTAGATATGAGAGACCTACCACCAGTAAACTACAGGTGCTTAGACTACAGGCAAGTATTCGTCGGTTGATATACGCATACGTGTCTCGCCATGTCTAAATACTACTTAGGCGAGATTCGCAAGTGTTGATGCGAGCCTCGAACAAATCGTTCTATATTAGTTTTGTACGTGACTCGCCATTCGAATGGCGTAGTTCGTACGATTTGTTTACACACGCGGTGACCAAGGAGAGTTTATGGGGCGATACTTGCTTTCGAGAGGCGATAGTCGCACCGTTTGTTTACACTTTGCATTAAGCCATAGATAATAACATAGCAAGAAATTCTTATGCGAAAAACTCTCCTTGTGTAACTTCGGCTTTATTTAATAGTACATGTGTAATACATTTTTAAATTGCAGGAAGGTGGTACAATTCCTGACCGACTGATGGAGGTCGAGCTCCCAGTGGTATCTTATCCAGAATGTTTCATGTCCTACCCTATGTACTTGACCAGGAATATGTTCTGCGCAGGGAACTACTATTTTGGTGGCCAGGCGACTTGTCAGGTAAACTTTAAGACTTTATCAAACTTAACTACGCTTCATTAAAAATCCCAAACTTCTAATCAATACACATCTAAATGCTCTTTGGAAATATTTCATGTTCAGTCTCCGTAGTAACCTCAATGTCTTTCAAATTAGAGCACGATGTGTAAACTTAAACTAAAAAAAAAAAATGTCTGTAGTTATATAATGTTACATGTGTGACCCGATGGTGTGTATGGTGTAGCAGAAGTGGGTGGAATAAAACGGTACACAGACTTTAAATTCATATATTGTGTTCACTTACTTACTTGCTACTTAATACAAATCACAAAGTACTGGGTTCCGGCTAATAAATTAAGGTCGGAGAGCGGGACGTGAGCCTACTGGAGAGCTGTTCTTTTATCACTTTGTTACTAGTGTTGTATTTAAAACAATAATTAAATTAGGATAAGGGCGCCACTGACATAAATAGGGTGTCAGACCCAAAATAAGAAATTTACATACTTTTGTCTAATTTCCATAAAAATACCATTGAGAGGGTGTCCTGGGTCCTCCAATACAGGTCAGGAATCACAGAGGCTTCATCCAACTAGGGAAATTAGCCTCCTCTCTGATGATGCAGGCAGTTTTAAGTCTACCCGCGATAGACGAAATGAACGAAAATGTATGTTCTAAAAAGAAACAACCCCCTGAGGAAAAACCCCCTGGAACAAGGACAGTGCTCCAGATTAGTACACAATACTTTAATATTAACAACAGTTATAGTGGTCGCGCTAAGCTAGTAATAAAAAAACATACCGGGAAGGAATAGAGAACCCGCAAGGTCGGCAGGCCGGCGAGTGTTCTCCTGTCAACTTCCGCGGAGGATTCCTGATATGTTCGCCCTATAACGAAGAACGTGAATGGATAAAAACGTGGTCTAACGGCACAAACCGGCGAATTGAAATGACAACCACTACTCACGTGCACTAGAACAAAACGCTCCTTGCCGTCATCGGGTCATCGACACGTATAGGACGGCAAAGCGGCTCCAGCTGATCACGGCGAACACTCCGCGGGGTCCTTGACCAAGCCTTCGTAATTTATGGGCACATACGAGCCGACGACGAAATTACGTGCTCACACGCTTGGTGCTCCCACGCAAGAGGCCGAGGGGAGGTCGTTCACCGGTAGGGTTGCAATCCGAGTCAGAGATGAACAAAAATTTATATAACCGAAATTAGAATACGACCACTCACAATTCTCAAAATTACGCATCAAATAAAACGATTTTTATTACAAATACTGCACACGCAGACATAATTTTATTACGGGTGTAGCATTTATTATTGCATAAAAACAAAACGAGCGGTTAGAAAACTGGCAACACTACGCGCACTCGTCTAACACACGATTTGTAGGCCACGGTACAAAAAAAAACAGCCTTCAATCAGTTAAAGTTTTACTAAAATAATTAGGGTATGGGGTTTGAAAATTTTTATGTTACAGTACCCCCCAACCCAAGGAAATTTTGCGAGCAAAATTTAACGCTGGTCCCCAGCTCTCCACAATCTAAACCAAAACAACAATTCAATAATTAATAAATATTGTACAATAAATCACATGCAACTATCTTCACTGGGACGTTGGCGGCGCAGCGAGACGGATATCCACGTCGGGCTGCACGTCCAACGAGCACAGGATAACTAAAAGACTGAGCTCGAAGACTCAAGAATCCTGTAACGAACGGCTGTGAAAAGACATCCTCATTCGAACAGAAACTTACACACAACACCAAAAACCGAACCCACGACAATATTTAAATGTCAGTCCAATAGTTAATTTTAACAGCAAGGACGGCATAAACATGTAAACGACATCAACGTCGAAGAGACATTGGCGACGCAGCAACGCAACAAGAGCATCAAACTGCGCGTCAAACGCTCATAAAAATGGTTTATTATTCCAAAACCAAAAACAGAAGCAATGGCTCCTGAAAACAACACGTGTCGGTCTATTGCTTAATAACAGCAAAGACTGTACACCCACAAAACACAACTGACGACTTTATCGTCACTGAGACATTGGAGACACAGCGTAACTACAATAGTGTTGAGCTGTGCGTCCAACCGCTACAGAAAAAGGTGATCCACGACATGTCAGTCAATTGCTCAACTACGAGAGCAAGACTACAGGCGGGAGCAAACAACCACTTCGCTATAACGAATAAACCTGCCAGAGCCAAAACAAAAGTCTTCCAAAGAGTATCTCCTACCTGGCCTTCGGTAGTCACCCGACCTCTACTGTATGTCCGGACACTCTTGATGTGGGATGCTAATCGGACTTCAGGATTATGAGATCCCTCACACAAGACAGTCATCACACTGCCGGTGAATTGCGTTTTATTATCCGCAATCACTGTACGTGGGATGCCAGCATGCTCGAGAAACACATCATCCTTAACACGCTGAGCATTACTATCATTCACAGTCCGTTGAGGTGAGAGCGACAAGACATATTTGGAGAGACAATAAGCCACGCTCAAAATAAATTCAAGTCCTGCACGAGAAAGCGCCAAAGGGCTTAACGAATTTATATTATTGGACTCAAGGGCTTGCGATCGCACCCTTGAGTTACCCTTCAAACTAAAAGGTGGTTTCTGCAAATTCTTATGCGCAGAACACACATTACAAAGTTTTACAAAATTTACTACGTCCTGGTACATACCTGGCCAAAAATAATGCAACGACAAACGTTTATAAGTTTCAAAAACACTTAAGTGCGCTGGTACATTACAATGACAGGACCTCAACAAGCGTGAGCGTTGGTCGGATGGAATTACCTCCTTCCATTCGAAATCACCAGGACGACGAAATTTAATTTTACAATATCTAAATAATTTACCATTTACAATAGAATAATTTGGACGAGAAGTTGGAAATCGTTTATATTTTTCGAACAATTTATTGTACCAATGACACTTGTGAACTTCTGACACAGGAACAGTACGAATCGATGCGACTGACACCTGTTTCTTGGACTCGTGATGAACTATTTTAGAATCGTAACATAAATTTGTACTAAAATCTTTGAATAAATTAGGAGCTACATCAAAGGCTTTCCAAAAATCGACCCCTAATATTAACGATGTAGTTACGTCTGGTATTACATAAAATTTAATAACCCGAGTCAAGTCTCGAACCTTGACCGGTAAGGACAAACAACCAAGAATCTTTGCCTGGGAATCATTAGCGGTGGCGATGTGCGTAAAATCAGCACAACCTTCCAAAGAACTCCCCCAAGATAAAAACAAGTCAGACAATTCCGAATCCACTATCGATATAGATGAGCCTGAATCTAATAAACCGCTAAAAGACTTCCCATAAACTTCTACTGAAATATGAGGACGTTCATCTGCTTGGCTACTATTATTTCGTACCATGGAAACGCTCGGAGAAACAAGAGTGTTAAGTTTCTTTACGTTAACACTTTCGCTATTAGCTACATCGACGGTGTTCTTGACAACACCACGTCGAGAACCATTGTGATCTCCATTCTTTCCAGAGCACTGCGGACAATTACGAGTAGTGAAACCTTTCTTGCCACAACGGAAACATTTTAAAGGTCTCTTTGAGCAACAACCCCTTAAATTGTGAGTGTTGACTTTGCAACGTGGACAAAAAAAATTGGGTGTAGTAACTTCTACTCGTGGTCTGGAATCACACTGGTAGCATAAATCTTTTGCCAGAGAATGGGACGATGGTTTGGGTGGTTCAACAAATGAAGCGGCGCGCTGCCAACTGTCTTCTAGAATACGACACAGTTTTTTAAGTTGTGGTAGGCTAGATACAGTGTGAAGTGAAAGAGGGACAGAATATTTAGGCTGGATGTTATTGAAAATGATGTCAAATTTGTCGCCATCGGAAAGCGGAGTGCTAAGTCTACCAAAATAATTTTGCATTACTCCTAAGTAAGTCGAGATTCTTTCCGATCGACCCTGTGTTCGATTTCGGATCTCTTTGAGGAGGCGACGATCGTAATCGTACGGCACAAACTCCTCCAATAGGGCAGATTTTAATTCCTCCCAGGAACAAACCTCATCCCGCATACCCCTATACCACTGTAGGGCTTCACCCTCAAACAATTCCACGGCGCTAGCAAAACGATTCGCAACCGAAATAGTACGTGCGTCACAAAGCTCCTCGAGACGCTGCAGGAAAACTTTTACACAAGACTTGCCGTCAAATTTTAAATTTAAAGAGCTTACCATCTGGCTCTTATGGCGAAAACTCGGAACAGACGAATTAGACTCCGAAGCTGGAATACCTGCTACCGGAGCGCTGGCCCCAGGAATCCTGCACTGGACCGAACTCGACTGGAATGTTGCAAACATGTTGTCCAATTTAATTAAAGCTTTATTGAGACGGATCGAGCAATCTTTGTGCAGATCAATCTCGGACTCCCCAGGTACTATACGGGACAACCGGTGGAACAGATGATGCGCCACAGCTTGTAACCGATTTAGTGATTTTAAGGTTAATGGACGAACAGTTGAAAAAATTGACCGAGACAGCTCTTCCAGTTTACAATTAATTTTATCTAATTCTTCCTGAATATTGCCCTCAAAAGTATAAATAATATCAGATGGTAAATCCTTAACCAATTTCTTAATTTGGAGTCTTAAATTTTTTAAGTCATCAACGGGTACAGCATCCCGGATATTCACTTCATAAGTCAACTCATCCTTATGCAAAAGGTTGAAATGTATTGGACGTTCCTCCATCATTTTACATAAATTATAGTTAAATTTACCAAACAATAAACAATATATAGTTAACTATGAAAGCAAGTAGCCAGCAACAGAAAAAAAATTAAGTTACTATTTTTTTTTGTTGAGGGTACTTTAGGAAAAAGTTGTAACACTAAAAACTTCCAATAAGAATTTACAACATAAATTTGGATCTTATTAATACAATTATTTAAGTAAATTAAACAGTTATAATAATTAAACAGTAAATTGTTAAAAACCAACAAGACAATAATTAATAACTATGGCCGGACACAATAAAATAAATTCATTAACACTTGTTTCCAATACACCAATATAGTTATTTAATTAAATAATTAATTGTCCCTTGAATTTAAATTGAAATTAAACATACAATTCTTGACCTCTAGTTACTAAATTAAATTAAATTTTAATTTATAGTTACACTTGTATCAATTTCCAATAACATTCCAATAAAATAAACTTCCAACAATTTCCAATAAGAAAATAACAAGTAACAATTGTACCAAAGTGATAAAATTATTTGTCACAGCTAAGCGACATGACAAATGCTTCCAGTATAAAAGCGCCACAGTTGGGCGACCACTGTTACATGTGTGACCCGATGGTGTGTATGGTGTAGCAGAAGTGGGTGGAATAAAACGGTACACAGACTTTAAATTCATATATTGTGTTCACTTACTTACTTGCTACTTAATACAAATCACAAAGTACTGGGTTCCGGCTAATAAATTAAGGTCGGAGAGCGGGACGTGAGCCTACTGGAGAGCTGTTCTTTTATCACTTTGTTACTAGTGTTGTATTTAAAACAATAATTAAATTAGGATAAGGGCGCCACTGACATAAATAGGGTGTCAGACCCAAAATAAGAAATTTACATACTTTTGTCTAATTTCCATAAAAATACCATTGAGAGGGTGTCCTGGGTCCTCCAATACAGGTCAGGAATCACAGAGGCTTCATCCAACTAGGGAAATTAGCCTCCTCTCTGATGATGCAGGCAGTTTTAAGTCTACCCGCGATAGACGAAATGAACGAAAATGTATGTTCTAAAAAGAAACAACCCCCTGAGGAAAAACCCCCTGGAACAAGGACAGTGCTCCAGATTAGTACACAATACTTTAATATTAACAACAGTTATAGTGGTCGCGCTAAGCTAGTAATAAAAAAACATACCGGGAAGGAATAGAGAACCCGC
Source organism: Sphinx pinastri (assembly GCA_947568825.1). Taxonomy (NCBI): domain Eukaryota; kingdom Metazoa; phylum Arthropoda; class Insecta; order Lepidoptera; family Sphingidae; genus Sphinx; species Sphinx pinastri. Next base: position 2,067,225 of record OX387623.1, read on the forward strand.
AAGGTCGGCAGGCCGGCGAGTGTTCTCCTGTCAACTTCCGCGGAGGATTCCTGATATGTTCGCCCTATAACGAAGAACGTGAATGGATAAAAACGTGGTCTAACGGCACAAACCGGCGAATTGAAATGACAACCACTACTCACGTGCACTAGAACAAAACGCTCCTTGCCGTCATCGGGTCATCGACACGTATAGGACGGCAAAGCGGCTCCAGCTGATCACGGCGAACACTCCGCGGGGTCCTTGACCAAGCCTTCGTAATTTATGGGCACATACGAGCCGACGACGAAATTACGTGCTCACACGCTTGGTGCTCCCACGCAAGAGGCCGAGGGGAGGTCGTTCACCGGTAGGGTTGCAATCCGAGTCAGAGATGAACAAAAATTTATATAACCGAAATTAGAATACGACCACTCACAATTCTCAAAATTACGCATCAAATAAAACGATTTTTATTACAAATACTGCACACGCAGACATAATTTTATTACGGGTGTAGCATTTATTATTGCATAAAAACAAAACGAGCGGTTAGAAAACTGGCAACACTACGCGCACTCGTCTAACACACGATTTGTAGGCCACGGTACAAAAAAAAACAGCCTTCAATCAGTTAAAGTTTTACTAAAATAATTAGGGTATGGGGTTTGAAAATTTTTATGTTACAATAAGTAACATTTAGTATTAATAATTATTATTATGATTAATTTAATGTATCTTGACTTATCATAAGTGCAACTATGTTCGCCTACGTGATGAATAAAGTTTTATTTTATTTGCCAAATTCATAGTACCTACATAAAATAAAATAAAATACTTTATTCATCACGTAGGCGAACATAGTTGCACTTATGATAAGTCAAGATACATTAAATTGATTATATTAATAATTATTATTAATACCAATGGTCACTTATATAACTACCGACATTTTTATTGGGAGTAAAATCTATGATGAGAAATAAACAAAACAAAAAAGCCAGCTCGGGCTGGCAGGAAAGGGGATATAAAAAAAGAGATAATTTTATTAAAATAATGGGAGGAACGCGTCGCGATCCTCACCAATGAGGACACTACAGGCCCTAACCTAGCTAACCTACCAGCCTTTCACTAGCTACCTAAGCGATGACGACCCGAAGAAGAAAGGCAGAAAGAAACTCCGGGCTTACTTTTTTGTCATCAATTGTTCATTGTTTCTTTCTCTTTTTTTTCCATACTTTTGTCCTGTATACAAAGTCAGATTAGTTATATAAGCTAATGCACGCACATCACCGTTGAAATGAGATAAAATCCAAATGAAGGGATTTAATACCTGGACAGGCATGTACAAATAAGTAAAACTGGACATAACACAAAAAAAAAAACGGTGTACAACGTGCATTCGCCTACATTTACAAAATTATTTTTTGTTGTTTTGCTTTTCCTACTTTCTTAATAAAATTAAACTTATAAAGGCAAGCGCAACAAAATGATCGGTCGGTCGTCTTCCCTAAATTTATATTATATGAATGAGGGGATGTTTATAATTGTAGTACTTAGGTTACATACCTAATAGTCACAGAAGAATTAAAATTATTGTAATGTCAATATTATAGATAGATACAGATGAAACGCTTTGTGCAATCAATCACTAGTAAGTGTTAACAGGGTTGACCATGGTGTGCAGGACCACTTCTCCAAACCGTCTTATCATCGAGGTAATCCGCTATATTATAATACGCCCTAGACATTGATCCGCGCCTAACATAACACTTGAACTTGTGTCCGGGCAAATCGGTTACTTCGGAGGGAAGTTTATTGTAAAATTTAATGCTATTCGTTAAGTATGGACCTTACTCGTTTTACAGAGCCTAAAATTTGGAACAACTAGTTTATTCTTATTTCTAGTGTTCAGACAGTGCAAGTCACTGTTTTTCATAAAAGTACTAAGGTTTTTGCGGACATACACAATATTCCGGAAAATGTATTCGGCCGGCAAAGTCAGTATATTAGCCTCCTTAAACAGTTCCCTAAGGGAATCACGAGATCGAAGGTTGTAAATAGCACGATTTACAACCTTCGATCACGATTGATAATAGCATAGTACATACGAAGACGGAATATCATGTACGAGAGTTCTAACTTTTATCTTTTGTGAACCATTTTTTTCCTCCAGGGTGATTCTGGCGGAGTGGTGGTGCAAGATGGATTGGCCTGTGGTATAGTGTCGTTCGCTCGGGGTTGTGCTCGACCATTAAACCCGAGTGTATTTGCCAACATAGCTGCAAGGCCTATCAGACAATTCATCAGGAACCACACTAATTTGTAATCTTATTATGAAGGGTGTACGTGCCATTTTTGGATTGCTGTTTAATATTATTTAGCGATTTTCATTGAACCTATTGTGCAAAATATTTATATATCGCAGCAGATTATATTGAACAAAATATTATTGATTACGACTTATTTCTTTCCTTCCCCTTTAAAATTGGTAATAGACCCACAGTTCTTCTTCAGTTTAATATCATTTGATTGTCAGTCCAGTAGATTCAAATAATTTAATCGAGCGACTATAGATATTGTTCACCTCCGACGTGATCAGAATGTTACATGCCTATCTGATTAGATGTATAATTACGGAATCGATCCCATCACTATGGTGCGATTTTCACCATGTGTATTTATCTGATACTCTACCACGGCGCTCGTTATCCAGAGACATAAGGCGTGAAGAGTGAAGACTAATGCCAGGTAATTAAACTGCTACAAATTCCTTTAAACTGGAATTATAAAAGCACTTGACACTGTTGTTCAGCGGCATTAATAGATTTTGCAGTAGTATGTATCCAACATGACTTATAATTGGAAGGGACCTACCTAGTACTGTATAATATAAAGTTTATTACATAGTTCAATTAGTTCACGACCTAAAAACGGCATAGTACATTCAGGATGCGTTTGATGGGAGTTTGCTAATGAGACCACAAATTTGTCAACCTCTATAATAGATTATGACCACTGATTACAAAGAGACTGATTGATGGAACTTGTATTTGAATGTTAAAATGGCTGCGAACGAAATAGACACGAAAAGTATTAAACGTTTATTAATTGTTATTTGTGGGATTCACCAAAATAAACAAAATTATTTATTCTGGGATAACAAATACTGGATGTCTTAATCCATAATACTAATATTATAAAGGTGAAGAGTTTGGTTGTTTGGTTGAACGCGTTAATCTCAGGACCTACTGAACCGATTTTGAAAATTCTTTCATTAATAGGAAGTACGTTACTCGAGTGCTATAGGCTACTTTTTATACGAAATCTTTTTTGACGCGGGCGGAGCCGCGAGCATCGCCTAATAAAAAAAATAGGTTATAAGCTATGGTTGATTTGATATCTCGTCAGTATTCTTCTGGCGTGAGGAGGCATCCCATCTCGGGCGGAGGCTGGCCCCTAGGGAGGTCACGGCCCAATTGGCCTCCATCCGCAGCGCCGCCGTGGAGGAGTGGCATACCAGGCTGGAGAGCCCAGTGCGGGCTTGAGGACCGTCGCGGCAGTGCGACCTGTCTTTTTAAGCTGGCTTGACAGGCGCCACGGTGCGCCGACATTCCGTCTGACACAGATACTGACGGGCCATGGGTGTTTCGGCTCGTTTCTGTGTCGGATCGGAAAGGAGGAGTCCGCCGTATGCCACCATTGTGGCAACTGCCGCGAGGACACGGTCCAACACACTCTCGAGGAGTGCCCAGCTTGGAACCTACAACGCAGCGCTCTTAGAGCAGTCGTCGGAGGAGACCTCTCGCTGCCAGCCGTGGTTTCCGCCATGGTCGGCGGCTGGAGGTCATGGCGTGCGATTGCTTCCTTCTGCGAGTGCGTCATCTCGCGGAAGGAGAGCGCCGAGCGGGATCGTGAGCAGAACGATCCCGCCCGCAGCCAGAGGAGACGAAGGAGGCGCCGGGTGGACGACTGACCGGCGCCTCGTGCCCTGTGGTCTGGGGGCATCTAGAGAATTCCGCCACGGCATCCCCTGCCTGTCGTAAGAGGCGACTAAATGGGGTTTGAGAGAGTCGCGGGGCGAGCAGTGGGGGGGCTGTTACTCCAGTTTGCGCGACTCCGAGTTGGACGACATTGCGGGTGGTCGGTCTCCTGCAGTCGTAGACGCCAAAGGTGTGCTATAGAATTCGGGGGCTTCATAGCCCCCTCATTTAGAGAGGGGCCGCAATGCGGCATTGCGCAGGGGCGGTTCCGTGCAGCTATCTTAGTGCAACAAGATACCCCGGGGCCGTCCCGTATGCGCCGAAGGAGGCCACCGCGGGTTTTGGTTGGTATGCCGGTGTAGGGTGTACATAGTGTTAGGGACTCGGTCCAATGCTCGTTCGGATGATGCTATACTCCCGAGCGTCGACATTGGGCCGTAAGATCGGTGAAACCAACATAACCATTCCACTCACCCCACAGTGGTGGTAGCGATAACGCGTTTTTTCCCCGCGATAAAAAAAAAAAAAAAAAAATGGTTGATTTGATATAACCACCTTTAAGTATGAATATTTAAAAATGGTTTCGTTTTCATCCACGTTATTTAAAAAAGTACTGTGTAATTTTACAGGCTTCCAGATCTAGTTGTTTGAGTTGAACTTTGTCTTTCGGTGAGCTAGGCTCCCCACAGACTACCCACTTGTTACGATATGTGTCCGCATATAAAAAATCAACATGTAAAGCATTCAGTACTACTGCTAATTGCTGTAAACATTTGACAATAATTGATAACGCAATACTCGGGTAGTATATCGGCTTATACACATATTTCGAAACTCATATCCAAAAGATCATAAAATTAGATATATTTATTTTTAGAAAAGGATATTTGTTAAAATCTGGTGAATTGAAGTCACATCAATGGCCGATTTCATGGCGGTGATACGCTAATGTGACGAGTAGCATGATAACGCGTATAGACCGATCAATCTATGCTAGCAAATAAATGGTTAAATAATGAGTCTTATTTATTTATTTCTTCGGAAGGTTACATAATAATAAAAATTAGAAGCTATATTATAATACAGTTACTCAATTAAAGGCTTTCACTTATAACAACATAATATAAAAAAACGAAGTGATGAACAAGCTAAGTCTTACGCGTAAACAGCAGCTAAATTCATTGTACTACATCTCGGCAAAAGTGAGACGTAATCCGTAAAATTATAGTAAATTGTTATGAGAACGCTATACCGGAAAGCAAACATCGCACTTTAGTGACATGTGTATTAAATACGTCTATATCAGTAGTCTTAGAAATTACATTAAAGTTATTGCACGCGCGCAACAAGTATGAGTTACGTCTATAATTATTATTTGCTCGATTAATGTGAAACATAGAAGGTAATCTTAGAGTTCTAATGGGGACATTAAAGTTAAGTTTGGCCAAAAGATCAGGGCAGTCAACAACTCCAGACGCAATCTTTGCTAAGTAGGTTTACTATTTCATGTAGGCTATTTCACGCATTTATGACGCGGTAGAATATCAGAACTGTAATACGATTTTAATTTAAAACACAGGAATTTTACAAACTTTTTTTGAATATTTTCGATTCGAGATATATATTATGTGTTGTAGATTGGATTCCATATTTGAGACGCATACTGGAGGTGACTGCGAACGTACGTACAGTATACAATTTTTGATGTTTTAGGTTTAGAAAAAGAGGTCGAATTACGCATTATAAATCCTAACATTTTAAAGGCTTAAGATATAATGTTTTCGATATGCGTCTCAAACAGGAGCTTGTTATCATGGTAAACACCCAGATCCTTTATCACAGACGACCTTTGCAAAACTCGATCTTTAAGTACATAATCTGTAAGGACAATAACTCTTACGTGAAAATGTTACAATTGAACACTTATTAGTATTTAAATCTAGCTGATTGAGGGCACAATACTTTTCAAGTCGATTTAGGTCAGTTTGTAAATTGGCTGCATCGGCAAAGCATAATAGATTGGAGAAATGAAAGCAGGTGTCGATGTCATGAACAAAACTAATAAAGAGTAAGGGACCTTACAGGGAGCCCCGTGGGACGCCGCTGGGAACGGACACCCAGCTAGAGATATAGTTGTTTACCGCAACAGCCTGTGATCTATTGTCAACATATGATGAGAACCATCTCAAGAGGTCACCTCGAATGCCGATATTCAAGATCTTATCAAGTAATAGATTATAGTTGATTTTGTCGAAGCACTTACTGTAATCTGTATAGATCACATCCACTTGTTGACCGTTATCCATACTTTGAGTTAAGTAATCGTTAAACAGAACTAAGTTAGAAGTGATAGACCGCCCGTTAAGGAAGCCATGTTGGTAGGGGCTCAAAGAGTTTTTGATAGCTGCGTAAACTTGGTCATAGATAATGCGTTCAAATACTTTCATTAAGATACATAACTTGGAGATGGGTGTATAATTTTTAATGTCTGTTTTTGGGCTTTTTTGTATATAGGTGTTACGTACGCAGACTTCCATATGGACGGTACTGTAGACTCATATAGTACTACGGTACTATTCAGATTCGGAAAGAAAATTTACTTGAAACCGATCAAACAGGCCCTCATAATTGATTTATTAAATATTTTCCAAAAAACTCTTTGATGTGTATGAATATTTTGTACGACAGAAAAATAAATATAGGCATATAATATTATGCTTTGCTACCTGTACGAAGCCGGGGCGGGTCACTAGTTCATTATAAAATAACATAATGACGTAAACTCAAAAGGATACAGCGAGATTTTTTAAGTTATAAAAATAAATAAAACGCACAACAATCTTTGTCATCGTTTAGCTTACGTTTATTAAGAAGATATTCCTTAGCCTCAAATATAAGCTATGAATGAGTGGGGCCACGGCTGCACTGGTTCAAATGAAGAATTCTCTCTCTCTCTGTAGTCGGTCCCTCATGACTGAGGATCGTGGTCATCATTGGATTTTGAGCGGATTAGTTGTCTCCACCGGTTTCTGTTCATCGCATCTTGAACTAATTTATGGAACTTGGTGGCAGACGAGTCCTTAATCTGGTCCGTCCATCGGGTTAGTGCTCGGCCTCGAGAACGTCTGCCTTCTGTGTTGCCAACGATGATAAGTCTCTCCACATTCTCGTCGCCTTTCCGTACAACGTGTCCGAAGTATGCAAGGATGCGTTGGCGACATATGGTGGCTAAACGTGTCTTCACTTTAAGCTGTGAGAGAATCGACTCGTTTGTGCGTTTGGCGGTCCACGGTATCCTCAGCATTCGCCTCCAGCACCACATTTCGAACGCATCGATCCTCTCTCTTTCTCGACGTAGACTTGACCACGTTTCGACTCCGTAAAGGAAGATAGGGAATATTAATGCTCTGATGAGGCGCATTTTGGTGTTGATAGTAATTCCCCTGTGCTCCCACGAGCCTTTAAGTCGAGCCATAGCGTCTTTGGCCATGACGATTCTCCTTTTTATTTCGGGAACACAACTACCATCACTGCAAATTTGGGACCCAAGATAGATGTAGTGGTCAACCGTCTGGATACCGGCAATGATATTTCCCGTATTTGACAAATTCCTTGCTCGATCGCTGACCATGATCTTCGTTTTTGCCCTGTTGAATGAGAGTCCGATATTCTCACTCTCTCTCTCAAGCCTCTGAATCAGCTTCTGCATGTCGTCCTTCGAGTTAGTCAACAAGACAGTGTCATCGGCGTAAAGAAGATTCGAAATACGTTTCCCACTTACATGAAAACCCCTGTCCCAGTCTTCTAGGGTTCGTCTCATTATATATTCCCCATATATGTTGAAAAGCGCTGGCGACAGAATACATCCCTGACGTACTCCTTTTTTGGATTTGAAAGTGAAGAACTATTGTGAAGTAAAATTTTGGATCACATTTGAGAGGAATTGAAAGAAAGAAATAATTTATTTGTAAGAAACATACAGAATGCACCTGCATATAAATCAAACAAATAGTACTTAGAATTATTTTTGCCTCAAAAGGTCTCAGCAATAAGCCAGCGCTGGTCTTCCGTTGGGCCTAATTAAGGTTGCAAGTAAGTATATAACACGGCTATTGTTGTTTTCTAAGATCTACAATGTATTATTAGATCAGATCAGGAAAAAGAGACGATTTTTTTTATCCCGGTGCAGCAAAATGTCTAAACCACGGCAGCAGGGCAGTCCTAAAAAATGTAGACCAGCAAGAGGTGATGTATATCTTGATGATCGTGATAATTATTATACCGGCATGTCTAATTTGCTAAGATTATAGGCAAGTGTAAACACACGATCCATTAGATTGTTCTGCGCACTGATTGTTCATATTCTCAGAGGGAATAAACTATAGAGATGTAACCAACCGATGGGACAGAGCCATTCATAGGACAAGTCTCAAATTTTCATACTGAATAATTAATGCTTATGGATTTTCTTCACTCAAAGTCGGTCAATTTTGATAAAGTAGCCATTTAACCCGAAAAAAGGTTATTTGCTTACTACATTACTTATAAAGGTATAAATAAATCCCATCCAACCTTTTTAATAAAATAGTGTGCCAAGATTTACAAGCACAATATAACACTTTCAATGATAAAAAGTTATCAAATCTTAAGTAGAACCAACTGCTTAATCCTGAAAAGCTTGACTGGTCAATCCTATACTTTGGTCATCATTGCCTCGGTGGCGTAGTTGTATTAGGGTACGACTGCAAAGCTGAGGTCTCGGGTTCGATCCCCGGGTCGGACAAACTGATATTGGGTTTTTCAGTATCAGACCGGAGTCTGGAATTTGTGCCAGATATGGCAATAGGTTCGCCCCCTATCACATCATGGGACGGAATACGCACGGTGAAAAGTGGGTGCAGTAGTTGCGACTCTGCCTGCCCCTTCGGGAATAAAGGGTTGAGTGTGTGTGTATACCTTGGTCAAAAAGGATATCAATTGAATGGTGTTCTCAGCTAATTTAGCAAACGCGTGGCGAGCATTATGGGCACGCGAGGTAAATTTTCACAACTTGCTAGCGTTGTTCCGGTATAAGCCTACTCATAGTGAAATGTTAAACCATAGTCAGCTTTCATCAACTTACTATCCATTTCAAATTGGTCGACCCTAGAAAATATTTCCAATTTGAGAAACAGACCTCTAAAACACCTGTTACCTCGCCTCGGACCTGCTGTGGTAGCACGAGACCTCGCTCTGGCCCATGTGGGTGCTTTGTATAATGTATTCATAGTTTACGATATATAGATCAGCGGTGATGGATTACTTGTAGATCAGTGACGGAAATCGGAATCATGCGTGCCGTTTGGTGTTGTCTGCTCTTTGTTATCAATGGTAAGTCAACTTGATAAAGTAAAAATTAAGAAGTAAAATTTATTAAGCAATTTACTTACACCATTATGTTGTACTTCGGTAATTTAGGTCAATCAAGTGTTTGCCAAATATCATTTATTTTGATCAATCATAATTTAAAGGTCGCAGATTAAACTAATATAGATTAGATAAGATAAGATAAAAAATAAACTTTATTGCCACAAAAACACGGAGATAACAAAATTAATACAGTTAAAATCGGTTATAACGGAATTGAAGGGACCACCTAATATGGACGCTATGTCCGATAGTCATTATAAACGATACTCTTTTTCTATACATGTATTTACCGGGACTTTGCCATTTAGTCGCTATAGCCGATGCGTCGTTATAACCGATGTCGCTATAACAGGTTTCTACTGTAATTACATTAACAATAATTGGCATATCTGGGTTGAGCTTTACAATATTGTCAGGGGTCCCCAAACTAGGCCATGCCTGTATCTTGGGGTACCTCTAGTATCATGAGAAGCAGAGAATGCAAAATAATACAACTGATCATAAAATTAAAAATTACGAAGACAAAAAAAAAAAAAAAATTCTAGAAACAAAATAAAACAAATAAAATCTACAACTTTTTTTATAATACCAATCTCTGCGCAGACTTTCCTAGTTTATTGTAAAATTAAATAATTCAGAATTGAAAAAAAAAGAAAAATATTATTTTTAAATGAAAAAATAATAAAAGAAGTAAATTTAAAATAAATTAAGAAACTAAATTAAAATACTGTTTAAACTTTAAAGTGTTGTCAGCTTTTGACACCAGTGAGATCATCTTTGTTAGTTAAGTTAAACGGTGCCCCGCCCCAAGGGCAGTGGGGTTAAACAATAAATAAAATAATAAAAACTATCAATAAATATATTAAATAAAATATATAAAATAAAAAAAGAATACTATCAATAGTATCTGGCAAATACCCATTTAACTGTACTTATTTTGCACAACCCTTAACTTCAAGAGTGGCGATTGTTAGAATTAAGTTTTGAAACATGTTCCAGTGTTCGCATCTGACTATATCAACGTGACGACTCTGGAGGAGTTCCTCAAGGAGCCAGTCGTGAATGACCACAGGATCGTAGGCGGCGAGGAGGCTGACATCATCAACCACCCCCACCAAGTGTCGTTTGCCTTCAACGGCACCCACTTCTGTAGTGGGTTTATTATAAGTGAGCATTGGATCGTGACAGCCGCTCATTGCGCTAGGAAGTATGTATCATTTTATTTATCAAATATTTTTTCTTTTACTAATAATAAAAGGCCTATACAGTATACCCGCAACATGTTTTTACATCTGATAGTGCTTCCAACATAACTAAAATGCAAATTAAACGTGATATAGCCAGGACCTTTGTTCTTATACCCATATGTAAACCCTAAGGACGCTCGAAGAGCGAGAGTATCTAAAATGCTTCTCTTCACTTTGGAAAATCATGTGCATGTCTATACACAATATAAGTCTTTAAATATAGATTTGGACTTATCAATAATCACCAGTTCGTTTCCAGCGTGGACCCTTCAACAATAATCCTCAGGGCTGGCAGTTCTTTTAGACGTAATGGCACTATAATACCTATCGCGGAGGTGATCACCCACCCTGAGTTCGACACCCCTAGGTTCAACAAGGACGTGGCAGTCATGAGGACGCACTACCCTATAAACTTCACTGATACCATCCAACCAATAGACCTGGCGCCGCTGGGCCGACGTATGAAAGCCAGGACATATTTTGAGGTCAGCGGTTGGGGCGCAACTGAGGTATCGTATTTCTAACAGTATTATCTTAGTAGTTTTGTATTCAATCCTCATTGGAAATTTGGGGCATCAAATGGTAACGGCTGGCAATATAACGTGGATAACTAATAGTTCCATGATAGTTTTCAGATAATGTCTATCTACTTCTATGGAGACGTGAGCTTTTGAATGTACATTATAGTACCTAATGGCCTTAAAATTGGTTTCAGGAAGGTGGTTCGATTACCCAACAACTGATGGAAGTTGATATCCCAGTTGTGTCGTATGCAGAATGTATAATGTCATATCCCAGGTTACTGACCCGAAACATGTTTTGCGGTGGAAACTATTATATGGGTGGCCAGGGGACTTGCCAGGTAAAATATATTATTAATAAATGACTCCAATAGGACCTTCAACTGACGGTAAGCGCTACGACTGTAGACACACATCAAAAGAACTTCAAATTACAAGGAATTACATGCGTTTCTCTGAGACATTTGAGATTGGTCACACTATAGCGCTAAGTATTAGATCATGTTTAATATAAAGGACCCCTTTCACCTTAAAAAGGCATACCGTAATAAAAATAAAGCCGTTATTTAAGACGTTCAATTATAAGAAGCAACCGCTCTATATAACCGTTACCGGCTCCGGCTCATTACTAAAGTGGTTTAAGTCATATTTAGAGGAGCGTGTTTTTTCAGTAGTTGTCAATGGCTTTCAGTCTGTTCCCTGTAAAATTACTTCAGGTGTTCCTCAAGGCTCTCATCTTGGACCTATTTTATTTAATTTATTTATTAATGATGTTGCTTATTGTTTTAAATTTTCCTCACTCTTTATGTATGCAGACGATTTAAAATTTAGTAGAACTATTGAATCCCAGGATGATTGTTTGTTGTTGCAACAAGACTTAAATAGGCTCATACAGTGGTGTGAGGACAACCATATGCTTTTAAATTCCAAGAAATGTTATCATGTTGGGTTTTCAAGAAAGTTGAATGTCATTACCTATCAGTACTGTATTAAAAATGACAGCATTGAGGAACTAGATGTAATTAAAGATTTAGGTGTTATTTTTGACAAAAAACTGACCTTTGTCCCACATTTGGATTATATTATAAGAAAATCTTCAAAAATGCTAGGGTTCTTAATACGAAATGTTAAAAATTTTAAAAACTTATCTAGTAAAAAACTGTTATACAATAGTCTTGTGAGGAGTATTCTTGAATATTGCTCTACAGTTTGGCGTCCACACTATGCCACACATAGCTTAAGGCTAGAGCGAATTCAAAAGAGATTCCTCTGGCACCTTGCTAGAAGCATTGGTAGAGCTGACAGAAGATTCCCTTATGCTGATAGACTTAACTACTTTAGAATGACTTCTTTAGATAATCGTAGAGATATTTTGGACTTAATATTCCTGTTTAAATTGTTTAACAATAAAATTGACTGCCCCTCACTTCTATCCAGTTTCAATATTAGAGTCCCTACTAGAACTCCTAGATATGCGATAACTCCTCTATCGCCTCCACTGCGAAGATCTGTGCTTGGTTGCAACTCTCCAGTTTTTAGACTTTGCAAGCTATTGAACTGCTACAGTAAATCTGTCGACATTCATGCGGACTCATTATACAGTTTTCGAAAAGCGTTACGCTCTTGTAGGCTGAATTAGTTATTATAATATTATTGTTATAATTTTTTCTCTTGTGACAGTTGTGTATTTCATTATCATTGTAATAGCATAATATTTACCAACCTAATATAACTTATATTATGTATCTTTAGTGAGTATGTATTATCAGTGAATGCTGTGTCTACTTATTAACAATCATGTACTTAGACTTAGTATTTTTGATTTCTCTGTATATTTTAGTTGATGTGATAGTGTGTGATTGATTGTAGACCTAATAATAAATAAATAAAAATAAAATAAATATAAAAACGGTACACTGAAACGCTAGTTATTTATTCAGATATTATCTAAGGACGCCTTCAAATTAGCCGATGAGTGGCGCGCAGTGGCAGCGGGACGACAGCGCTGTGTTGCTTTATAAATCCATACGGATTGCCACAAAACAAACGACGCTAAAGTTAAAACGTAAGAGAGGCTTCAAGTGCCACGCAGAGGCTCTAAGCGGCTAATTTAACGGCGCCCTTAATTTAAATGACATCGGACTTCTGACTGGAATCTAGAATTTGAATCCGCCCTTTTTACGTCATGGGACGGAATACACTTGGCGAGAAGTGGATGCACTAGTTGCACTTATGCTTGGCCTTTGGGGATGAAAGCCGTGAATGTGTGTCTGTCTTAAAAGTATGTGGACCTAAGGAAACTTTATTTGAGAATGTTATCCATCAATCTTAAATTCAGATTTTGCTACATTCTGAATTTTTCCAGGGTGATTCGGGCGGTGCCGCGGTGCAAGACGGTATGGCTTGTGGCATAGTGTCGTTTGCTAGGGGCTGTGCCCGACCGTTCTACCCGAATGTATTTACCAACATAGCTGCAAGGGATGTAAGAGAATTCATCAGAAATCACACCAGTGTGTAACCTTATTTTCAAGGGTGTAAGTGTGATTTTGAATTGCCGATATTAATGACCCGTATCGTTAACAAGTTACAACTAATTACCACGTTAATTACTGTGTTATTAATTATTTCTCATGTCAAAGAAGTCTGACAAAAAGTAATCAGTTTAATCATGCCTAAATATATCTTTAATTTGAAATTAAGAATAATTTATGTTATAATATTTGTATTATGAACTTTGGCTGTAAATTACATTGTGCTTCATTGATTTCAACTTATTATTTTTAACATACTCCTTCCCAAAACTTGTTCCTTTAACTTAGGTGACGCGTAGAAGATTTCTGTTGACCTATAATACAGGTTTTCTCTAAAACCTACATCAGGCACCAGCCTCTCACAAGGGCGGAATCAAGTTTAAGATACAAATTAATGTAACTCAAAGTTTGCCTTTGTAAAGAGAATATAAATGATATTATTTTCAGTTTTCAGTATTGGACCCTCTAAAACCCTTCCCCTGACGTAATAATGGACATAAGCTGCGGTTTAAGCAAGTAGGTTCATATTAAATCGGATCATAATATAATTTTCTAAATGACGAATTTTAAACAGGGAGTTACACCACTTTGTAATAAGGGTTAGATTTAACCGCTGCAATAAATGTAGCCTTTCAATATTAGATTTAACTGTAACTATTTGAGATACGTCTTTTGCCTCGGTTTATATTAATGTAGGTTTAACTGTGGTTTAGAAATTAATCGCAATTAGTAACTCTGGGGCATTTTTCTCAAATTAAGTCAAGGAGTAAATAGAGCTGTAGTTACGATGAATTATTTTTAAGAAATTTATTTAAATTATATGAATTATTAAGCTATTGCATAGCTTCTATCACGGGCCTTGAGCGTGGAGACCGAATCCAGAAATTCCGTAACGAAAATAACCTGACATCTTTTTATCTTACTAATATGAACCTTAAATACAATGCGTAGAAGCTATAATTCTTGAAACGAGAATATTTTTATTTATTTTATTTATTAAAGTCATTAAAACCATTTCTTACTAATCTAATATGAACCTTAAATACATTGCGTAGAAGCTATTTCCCCAATATTAAAGCGTGGGATAATTTACCAATAATACAGACATAACTTTAGGAAAGTCAGATGTCAGAGGTTTACTGGTGGTGGGTCTCTCGTATGTGAGGGGCCGCCTGGGTAGGTAGCACCACAATATCTATTTCTACCGCTAAGCAGCAGTGTGCATGCACTGTTACGTTCCGGTTTGAAGGAGATTGTAGGCTGTAGCCAGCGTTATTTCCGGGAATTATGAGATTTAACATCTCATGTCTCAGGGTAACGAGACTGGAGTGCCACACAGTACTTTGTAATTAAAAGTTTTGTATGGTTGATACCATATAGATGGTCGTATTGCTTACCATCAGGAGAGCGGCATGCTCGTCTCGTCATTCAATTAATCAAAAATAAATAAGAAAGGTCACGTATTGATCACCGAATACCCAACGTACATTAGAGAGGCGTTTCCACGAAGATATTCCTATCAGTGGCAAACGACCGCTTTGCTTGATGTCAAAGTCGTTTTACCTAATGAGGTACGATATATTATATTATGGAGACATATAAGTAGCTATTTAAGGTTTTAATCACTCTCTTATTTAAACGTGCTAAACTTGTAATAGGTTCCTCGGAAACGGCTAGTCCGATGAAAATAAATATGGGATATTCATTTTTTACTAACTCCTATTTAAAGGGGGTAAAAGGGGACAGAAACTACACCACTGAACTGATTGTAATGAAATTTTTTGATGGGCATATTTAGAACCTTAAATATAACTATGAGATATTATTTTTTAATCCTTAACTAAGGGTTTCAAAGAGGGGAGAAAATACTGTTGTTCCGATTGTATTGAACAGCATGGTGATTGGGGATATGTTGAACCTTGAAAATAAATATGAGATATTATTTTGTTACTAACCCCGAAGTGAGAGGGATAAAAGGGAAGAGAAACTAAACCACTGAACCAATTCTATTTAAATTTGGTATGGGGATATCTAAAAACTTATCCAGTTTTTATTAACCCCTGAAAAGAAGGATAAAAGGAGAAAGAAAATAAACCGTTGAACAGATTATGGTGAAATTTAATATAGATGAAACTTGTACCTCGAGGGCCCTTAACCTAGGGCAGTTAAAGGAGAGAGAAACTAAACCACGAATCACATTAAGACGAAATTTAATGCGGATATAATTATCTCAAACCAAGATAATAAATATAGGATATTCGTCTTTATCAATCCGTAACTAAGTGAGACAATGGTGACCATTTATCCGCTCGTGATGTAAAATTATGAAAACGAGTTAATTTTTTAATCAACCCCTAACGATATAAAGGGGGTAAAATATGAACCGCTAAACCGTTTTCTTAAATTAATGAAAGTAACTGTAGATATCGACTCATTTAACTGACAGACCATGAGTAATATTAAAGACCATGAGTAGAGACCATGTATACATAGTATCACGCCTCTATCCCATAGGGGTAGGCAGAGACCATGGATTGCCACTTTGCTCGATTCTGGCACACCACTTTCGCTTCCTCTACCTTCATCAATCTTTTCATGCACTCCCAGGGTACTTTTGACCTGGCTCTTACTTAGAATGTCAGATATCTGACATTCGAAAGTTCGGTGCGGTCGACCCCTGCCAGCCCTTCCATCCACACTCGCCTTATATATCCTCTTTGTCATTCTCCTATCGACCATGTAAAGAATCACCCGAGCAAGGCTCCGTCCCCCAGTTACTGTACAAATTAAATGAGCAAACAGCTCCCATGAGAGTAAATTTGAATTATAAAGCATTATACCACCCTAACGTAATATAATACGACGCATCAAGAAGATACAACGCGATTTCTCTGCTCGTTTTCATTAGTATTTAAAAATACTAAGTTATAAGAAAGCCTACCAGAGAATCGTGTGGTATGGCGAAAACTATCTTTGATGGCGTAGTTACACACGTCAATGCTTGGCTTAATGACCTAGCCGAGAAACGCGCAAAACGACACGAACGCGCTAGCAACCCCTTATCATCCAGAATTCAAACTCGAATAACAATGTCTGTATGTCGTACGGCCGGATTTGCCCTTCTCGTATTTGTCTCTACAACCATCAGAGAAAGTGTCTCAGAACAGCCTCCTACAGTTGACGCTGTTTAAATCATATACAATAGATGTATTTTTTTATTGCATTGAATGTCGAAATAGACATTGCGGTGGTACCCACCCAGACGGACTCTTACATATGGGAGACCTCAGGGCCACGCCGTCCCTATGTGCGAAGTGTACGGCGCACACAGGCGCCAAGGCAATAGGGGCGCCGGAATCAGGATGAAATGCCAGCGGTAATTATTGAAATTATATTTGTCACAAGTAAGAAAGTACGTAGGTACAAGTCTCCAGTACCGGATGAAGACTACTTGATGCCGTAAGCGAACCACTCCTGTGCACCTGCCGCCCCCCTCCTCGCGACAAAAATTAGAGGCGCTTTATAGATTTCGCACACAGGCGCTGTCTTAGGTCGGCGCGGCCCTGGGAGACCTACCACCAGAAAAACTGTAAACTGTAACTGGCTAATGACTCAGTTGCCCATTGTATCGCGTTGACTGCGTATTTTAAGTAATCTACTGTGAATTTTAGTTGGACAAGACAACGATAAGTTGTTGTTGTTGTTGACATGAGTTTAAGTCGTACGGTTCGTGCGTAGATAAACGTACGCTAATTTCGTATTTATAAACTGCAACTTGCCATATATTTATGTATAAAATATACTATTTTTTAATTCAACTTACTAACAAATGCGCAATAATATTATTCAAATAAATATAACTTAGCATAAACGTATACCGTAAAATTACGCAACGGAAACACATATCCAATGATACGAGTAATCAAACATTAATTGAGGATGTTTTGTCGCCAATGGCACTGTCACGGTGACAGGCAGTATGTCGATGTATTATTAGAGTGCGTTTCATTCTATTTTACTGATGGCGTGATGTTGGCAGCAATGTATATGCAGTGCTGCCAACATTACACAAAATGTGTTACCTTAAAATAAAGGTTTTTTTTTTGTAATGGGAATATGCTTTGTTTAGTAACAAAACACTAATATTTCCAAATCAAATTCTAAAATATATAAGCTAAAATAAGGTACCACAAATCAAATAAATCGTTAATGTTCGCATTTAATATCCATCTTTGAAATTGAATTTATATTGTTACATGCAATTTGTAAAATATATATATATGAAAAAAAAAATATTACAATTAAAGACCTACGCTGAGTTTCTTGGTGCTTCTTCTCAGGTCAGTGGGCTTTTCCGAAGCACTGGTAGAATCTTTAGATGATATTTTTTTTTAAAAATGACGTGTAAAAGTGCTCTTAGGGGCCTAATTACTTAATAAATGATTTGAATTTGAATTGAATGAATTCTGCCGTAAGTACGTAATAATTAACTAGCTATGTAGTTTCCAATAAATGCTTCTTTCTTTTGTAAGATGTATGGTGCAAAACTACAAATAGCTATGTCACGATATTACACTAGGAAATTAATCTGCAACTTACGGAAGTAAATCAAACACTCTACACATAATTTATGAGTGGGTAGATGTTTATCAGCTGAATAAACTTTAGGATGTTTATCTACTAAAACATTATTAACTACATTAAATTATAGATTTAGGATAATATATTAATAAATAAAATATCATAATGGAATGACATTAGTTTTTTAATGAGTCATGGAGGTAAGTAATTATTAAAAAGCAATTATGACAATTCAGCACAAAAAACATAAAACATATTAATTAGCATATAATACATTGTGTCATTACACTGGCTATTTATTTACTGTTATTTTAATCGATGTTATACAATTATTGTTTACGAGCTTTTTACCGCGGCTCCGCCCGCGTGAATGAGTTTTCCCGGGATAAAAGTCCCGCTTTATATTTTCCCGGGATAAAAAGTAGCATATGTCTTAATCCAGGACAAATTCTACCCGTGTGCCAAATTTCATCGAAATCCGTTATGTAGTTTTTACGTGAAAGAGTAACAAACATCCAGACATCCATACATCCATACATCCATACTTACAAACTTTCGCGTTTATAATATTATTATAAGGATAAGGATAAGGATAAGGATAATTAATAATTAATAGGATTACTTTTGATACGTTTTAAATTTTATTCAAGGAAATACATTAATCCTCTGGTAACTCTACTTTTTAAACTGAAATAGCGGCAATACGAGCCTGAACACATTTTAAAGGAATAAGCGGGGTTTCTTTACGTTTTTCACACTCATACAGTTTCTCCACTTTCAACGCCGTCCGTCTTTCACAATTTTTTAATGTTTCCGACACAGAACTTAATAAAATTTTGAAAATCTGCATAGCTGCATCTTTTACTGGTATAGGTCTCTCATTATGTAAGAGGCCGTCTGGGTGGGTACCACCGCAATGTCTATTTCTACCGCCAAGCAACAGTGCACGCACTGTTGTGTTTCGGTTTGAAGGACATTGTGGCCAGTGTAGTGGACATAATGAGACTTGACATCTTATGTCTCAGGATGACGGGCGCAGTGGAGTGCCACACGGTGCTTTGTAGGTCAAGGTGCTGGATGGTGTTGCTGCTGTTTATGGGTGGTCGTATCGCTTGCCATCGGGCGAGCGGCATGCTCGTCTCGTCATTCTATGCTATAAAAAAAAAGCTGTCTTCATAATGTCCACCATCTTGTCAGGCAGGGGTGCCAACATCACGCTATCGGTAAAATAAAATTAAACGCACTATACATTGATTGTACACATCAAAGTAACATCTGTGGAAGGTAATGACATTTTCTTTTGCGAGGCGTAACGTATTATGGCTCTATCTAATTTTTTTTGATACAGTCTTATCTGCACGGCCATGAGGCCATATTGGTATTTGTATTGCCATTATGGCAAGAAATGATCTTTCTATGAATTTTAGTAATACAATAAAAAAATTGTAATGGATGAAAACATAACGTACCCAAACATATTTTGGAATACTATCTAGTTTTAAGTTTGCATGTTATGGAATTGTAATGATATATGATTGTAGTTTATTTTGCGTATTAATTAATTATAATTAAATAAATGAAATCTATAATGCCAAAAGGGTAATATATGCAGTAAATGCATTCAGAATTCGTCGAACTTAAAGAAGTCTCAATGTCCAGCCTTTTCAGGAAGAACATCGTCACTGACATTTACTTATAAATTTATAAATGTTCATAGAACATTTGCGGTTTTTTTTTATAGGATGGTTATTTTTTTAACAAAATACTGGAAAGATACCATAAACGTGTTAAAATTAATAAATAAAAAGCCTCTCTTATAAAATTCGCGAAATTTGTTATTCATCAATTAATTTGATTCTTCCTAAAAAGGCTCGATGTGAAAGCGTATCAACGTACTACTGGACAGACAAATTTCATTTGCAACAACTTATGTATCCGAATCAAAAATTACTCCGTCTGGCCCTCCTGGAATTAAACTCGGAACCGCACGATTCACAGTTTTGTTACATCCATTAAAAAGGTATCTTTGTGCCACATACTATTTCAATTCCGGAGTCAATCCGCGATCTTTCATTTCTCAGTCGTTTATTCATCCGGTTTATGAAGAAAATTGTCTCTGAATTTCTGCATTATATCGCGAAGAATATCATAATCCAACTACGTCAACTACAAAAAGTTTTTGGCTTGAACAAACTAATTTAATTAGGTTATTGTGTAAAACTTGACCTTACTCGACCTTATGTTCTTATATAAAATCATTAGGAATCAAGTTGTGTCCCCTCACCTTCTTGGTAAAATATGTTTCGGTTGCCCTCGTCTAAGTGCACGTAAGAAGTTTTTGTTTGATATTGGTACTGCGAAGACAAACTTTGGCATGAACGTATTTTTAAAAGAGCTTGTCGATTCTACGATAATATTACATCTGTGGATACAGACTGCATCGATACCTTTCACCTTTCTCTACCCCGGAACAAAAAAAAAAATATAATTAAATGTAGTAGTAGAGCAATTTTAAGAATTTTAATTCTTGGTTTCTGGGTGTAGGTGCGTACTTGTATCGCGCCGCGCCACCACAGTATATATATTTGCGCCAGCTTTGTTTTTGTTTACATGATATTGTAATCTGTGAAAACTGTTGTGGATAATGTGTTGTTTAATTGTTATTAGTTTAAGTGTTATGTTGTTTCTGTAGTTTTCCAAATATAGTCAAATAAAAAAAAAAATTACTGTCTTAATAGCCGATGTGTCCCAACATATTTTAGATATTAGCATAGTTTTTTTTCACATCGGTTAGTCTGCCATTATCATCTAAAAGAATAAATGAGCACTACATAAATACATTAGCTCCAGTTGAGTGTTAAATTGAAAACCATTTTTGTGGTCAAAAATAAATTTAAAGGTTACTTTCGAAACGACTGGACCGATTTGGCCAATCTTTCATTCATAATTATATAGAGAACTTTCCAAATATATTTTTTTACAAATGACCTTTCAGGTAAAAGCTACTCCCGGAAAAGGCTTTACATAACGAAACCGTAAGCAAAAGCGAATTAATGACATAAAGCTCCACCAATAACAGTAACCATAATGGACTGTTCTGTTTTATTGTTCCCCAAAATGGCTCATTCGGAGGTTAACGCTCCAGCCAACGACATATTCCCTTAATGACTTAAATAAGTTTAAAATTTGCTAATTCGTTATATAAATGCGACTTTAGTGTGCCTTGCAGGATAATATTTTGCAATCATTTTTAACATGTAAATTTCTTCCTGAGCTCTTGCTTCACGAGATACAATTTTAGCAGGTCTTATTTGGTTATCTTTGAAAGATCTCTGTCTATAGTCATCTATTGAGATGCCCAACTACCGCATAGGGCATTCAAATTGTTTAATAATGCCTGCGGCTCCGCCCACCTGAATGAGTCTTCCCGGGATTAAAGTCCCGCTTTATATTTTCCCTGGATAAAAAGTAGCCTATGTGTTAATCCAGGACATAATCTACCCGTGTGCCAAACTTCATCGAAATCCGTTCAGTAGTTTTTGCGTGAAAGAGTAACAAACATCCATACATCCATACATCCATACTTACAAACTTTTGCGTTTATAATATTAGTAAGATTATAGCCGTCCCCAATTAGTGTACAAGAACTATTGTTTTCCAGTTCGAAAGATATCAGTTTGATCATTGGAGCTTACGAGATTTTACTAGTGGTTAGTCTCTCATATGTGTCCGTCTGGGTGGGTACTACCGCAATGTCTATTTCTACCGCTAAGCA
The DNA here is from genome assembly GCA_947568825.1 of Sphinx pinastri. Classification (NCBI taxonomy): domain Eukaryota; kingdom Metazoa; phylum Arthropoda; class Insecta; order Lepidoptera; family Sphingidae; genus Sphinx; species Sphinx pinastri. The sequence goes on from OX387623.1 coordinate 2,089,251, forward strand.
GCAGTGTGCATGCACTGTTTCGGTTTGAAGGACATTGTAGCCAGTGTAACTACTGGACTTTTATTTATTTATTTACCAACTGATGCTACTTACAGGATCATTATCCCAATGCTGTAGTATCGATAATCTATTTACAGAAAAGTTGTATAATTATTATTTAGTGTTATAGCATATTATCCATGTTGCTATCCTTGTGAATTCACTCAAAGTACAATTGAATATATCGGCCTCCATAGCCACGACGTTGATAGTGCGAAGCGCGCGCGTTAGAGGTGCCTCTTTTAATAAGTTGGTACTTTTTTTTTTTTTTTTTTTCGCGCAGAAAGTACTTATTACTACCGCCCAGCCTTCAAGGGGGGCGACTGAGCGGCTATGTTGGGTTCACCGTGCCTTACGACCCGGCGTTGAGCCGCCCGGAGAGATGTAACCATCGGGCAACCGCCGGGCCGAGTCCCTAACCTATGTACAACGCACGGCATACCAACCAAAACTCCGCGGTGGCCATCTTCGGCGCATTAGGGACGACTGCGGGCTTCCTCTGACGAAAGTGTCTAAGTTGTCGTCCGCAGCCGCCCCTGCGCGGTGCCGCCTAGTGCGGCCCGTCTCCTGTCGTGGGGGGGCTCAGGAGCCCCCGGGCACCGAAGGACGCCCTCGGCGTCAAAATAAGTTGGTACTGACGCGCGGGATAGCCAGCAACGCAGGCTTCCGCCGCCTCCACACGTACCTATCCGGAACAAACAGGCCCAATCGCTCTAGAACATCCCCGTTATATGTTTTTCCTCTTATTATTTTGAAGATGTATGACACGAGTGTGAACTCCCTTCTAACTCTCAACTCATTATAATATCCAACCACTCCCAAAATAAATAGAGTCGGTTGCATCAACGGATAGAACGGATATACGCCATACTGTTTGGAATATAAGTGCCTAACAAATTTATTTTGTATTTTCTCCAACATAAGACAATATTTGGCTTCATGTGCATTATACAACGCTTCGATTGCTTTTACGTTGGTGAAGCCACGGCTGACACGAAGTATGAATCCTAGATTCCTATATGCTCTCTTACAAATGTTTATGACATGATCACGAAACGTTAGCCCAGTGTTAAGTGGAACTCCTAAATCTTTTACTTCTGTGACTCTTTCCATCGCAGTCCCATCGATCGTGTATGTATGCAATATGGGTTTTCGCGATCTACAGAAACTAATAGTCACACATTTGGCGATGTTAAATTGTAAAAGATTATCTTTGCTCCAAGTGACCACCGTATCTATGTCACATTGTAGTCTTTCACAATCCTTATTTTTAATAGTTCTTGATAACTTAAGGTCATCGGCGAACAATAAACATTTTGCCTCTTGGACAACTTTTAGCAAGATGTTATTTTTTTTATTACATAGAATTACGAGACGAGCTTGCCGTTCGCCTGATGGTAAGCGATACGACCACCCAGAAACAGTAGCAACACCATCCAGCACCTTGAGGTACAAAGTACTGTGTGATATTCCACTGCGCTCGTCATCCTGAGACATAAGATGTTAAGTCTCACTATGTCCTGTAGTTACACTGGCTACAATGTCCTTCCAACCGAAACACAACAGTGCATGCACACTGCTGCTTGGCGGTAGAAATAGACATAGCGGTGGTACCTACCCAGACGGACTCTTACATATGAGAGACCTCTTATACTTTTAGGCTCTCAAAAGTAAGTATGATTAAAGAATAACAAGCCCCTTTTTGCTAGACATAAACGATGGCCATTAAAGTAATTTGAATATTTGTCTGCATTTCTGTGCCTCATTTAGTCTCCGTTGTTATTCTGTGTCATTTTTATATTGCCGCTTAATAGGTTTCGGTAAAATCTAAATACCAGGCTTAAAGTTTCGTAATCGCTGATTATAACATGCACCTAGGTCTCATTTAATTTGCAATCTCAGCTTCTATATACACAGTAATAATTTTAGATACGTTTCTTTGTATAAGACACTGTAAATTAACTAGAAATGCAAGCACAAATATGTAGGTAAAATTAAATGTATAAAATTTTAAACAACGTATGCTCATTACCATTCCCGGAAGACTTAACAAACTATATTTTGCAACATCAACGGTAAGCGAAAGTTATGCGACTTTTCTGAAGTCAAGTTTTACACAATAACCTGATTAAATTAGTTTGTTCAGCCAAGAACTTTTTGTAGTTGATAAAGTTGAATTATGATGTTCTTCACGATATAATGCAGAAATTCAGAGACAATTTCCTTGATAAACCGGATGAATAAATGACTGAGAAATGAAAGATCGCGGTTTGACTCCGGAATTGAAATAGTATGTGGCACAAAGATACCTTTTTAATCTAGTCACAATGGATGTAACAAAACTGTGAATCATGAGGTTCTGAGTTTAATTCCCAGGAGGGCAAGACGGAGTAATTTTTGATTCGGATACATAAGTTGTTGCAGATGGAATTTGTCTGTCCAGTAGAAGGCTGATACACTTACACATCGAGCCTTTTTAGAAAGAATTAAATTAATTAATGAATAACAAATTACGCACATTTTATAAGAGAGGCTTTTTATGTATTAATTTTAACACGTTTATGGTATCTTTCCAGTATTTTGTTAGAAAAATATTCATCTTATAAAAATACCGCAAATGTCTATGAACATTTATAAATTTATAAGTAAACGTCAGTGACGATGTTCTTCCTGAAAAGGCTGGACATTGAGACTTCTTTAAGTTCGACGAATTCTGGATGAATTTACCGCATATATTACCCTTCAGCTTTATTACATTAAGAGCTGATTTTCGAAATTTAACAGCATAGAATAGTATTTGACTTTTGTATTTGGTCAGCTTTAGCAACTTTTCGAAAGATGAACTTTTCGAAGTTACGTGTGTATTGTGGATCAATAATTATCGTTCACTTTAACGGCGAAGGAAAACATCGTGAGGAAACCTACATACCTGAGAATTCTCCATATGAATCTCGAGGGTATGTGAAGTCTGCCAACCCGCACTAGGCCAGCGTGATGGACTAAGGCCTGACCCCTCTCTGTAGTAGAGGAGGCCTATGCTCAGCAGTGGGCAGTATATAATACCGGGCTGATTGCATTGCAATTACTTCGAACAGTAAGTAGAGACGTATTTATGTGATACTGACAAATTTATAATTTTGTACGCAATTCCAAGTTGGTGCAAAATACAAATTAGTCAAACTGTGAAAAACAAAATTATCGATCCTGATTTTAGATCTAAAAATACACCTTTTAATATTGAGACATTGATTATAATATATTTGCTCGTTTGATTAAATTATCTATTCCAGGAGTATCAAATCTGGCAAACAACAACGTTACCGCAAAAGCCGTGTGCGGTGCTGTGTCTCACGAATGGGAGCTTAAATCCCATCGGAATGACAGTTACATCTATAAAAGAAATATTGACTGCCAACCATTGATATGTAAGGGTTTTTTAATACATCAATGCTGCCAACATTCATTCTAGAACTTATTTTGGCTGCGTCTATTTTGTAACGCATTGTGTAAATGAAAGTAGGTTGCAAAAAGGAATTCTGAGTTAAGGGCGATTCCACTGCTTGCTGATAAACGCTATTCATCTTATAAATTGATAAGCTGACCAAATACAAAAGTCACATACTATTCTATGCTGTTAAATTCGGAAAATCGGCCGTTAATGTAATAAAGCTGAAGATTGTTTTTTTGTTTGAATGCGCTATCTTTAACAACTGTCCGATTCAGCCAGAAAAGTGTGAAATTGAACAAGCAATTTTATTGCGCGACCCGTAGGCATACAGAATATCTACACTAAGGTCCTACATATGATGGGTATCGGCCGCACATTTGCATTGTCTCTGTCTACACAGGTCAATTTTGTCAGGGTAAGAAAATTCTATTTCCAGCAGCACTTCATATGGCTGATGATGCAGTATTGCTCAGAACACTCTCCATTTGTTTAATGTCAGCTTATGTTAACCCCAAAACTGATATCAAAATAGTGTTTCAAGAAACAAAGCATCAAAAGCAGATTTCAGCAGACCATGTTTTTTTTTTTTTTTCCGGTAGGCGATCCTGCAGTCAACACCGGGGGAAACCTGCTAATGGGATACTGGAGTCCCCCGGCTTGACGACTGCAGGGGCCTGGGAAGGAAGCGGGAAAGGATGATGGGAGGAAAGGTGGGGAGTGGAGAAAGGTTCTCAGGATGGGCGGAAAGGAAAAGGGTGCCAGGAAATGTTCGCGGGCCCTTTTAGGCCTCAATGTGTTATGCAACCAAGAGGTATACACACTGACTGTGTGCCTCGGCCCGCGACTAATGTTCCCCCGCGCATGGGCGTGCATTGGGTGTGAAGACCCAAAGTACAAGAATTGCCTCGGGGGGCGCAGCAGACCATGTTTACATTATGAGGGAGACCCATGTTAAAGTTTGTGTATTGTTCCTTAAGAGTATTATTGTAAGTAGGGACTTAAAGTAAAGGGGTACGGTCGTACGTTTGATGGAGGTTAGTAAACTGAATACTGTGCTTTGAATTATAGGAAAATGAAGGATTTTTAGCAGAGATATTTTGCAAGCGCTGGCATAGCTAGTACTCGTACTTCTACAAAAAATACTAAAACTAAAAATACTAGTTACTACAAAATTCTTTCATAAGAGGTTGGAGAATAAGTAATTTTTTTATACAACTAAATGAAGAGACGAGCATGCTCACCCGTATGTTCGTCGGCAAATAAACAGTAGTAACAACACCCGAATTATGAATTATGTATGAAACATTATGTAGTATTGCACATTTATTATTTGTAGTCACATAATATTATCATTCATTTAATCCAGAACTGATGGTGGCTGTAGTTAATCGATTCTTCTTGGTAGTAAAACTAAACATTACAGCCAATCTGATACATATTGTAATCGACTGTACAGTGACTAAAAAAAAACAAACAAACACACATCACACATTTATCCTTTCTCCATGTGTGTTCTATTCCATGGTATCATGGGATAAGCCTTTTGCCATATCGGGCACAAATTCCGGCCTCCGGTACTAATGAGCAGAAAAATCCAATATCACTTTACCTGAACCGGGATTCCAACCCGAGACCACAGGGCAGTGTCGTACCGTGCACACAATACATTAACTAACTACGCCACTGAGGCAGTGAGTGACTACTCCAAAATATCTGCCCACCAAGAAGCAAAATTACATGGCAAAAAACCCATTACATTGCCTTGGAACAAATCGCGTTCCGGGATCACCAATTGGTGGGGAAGGCCGGCATAAAAAGGCTTAAAACTGACCCTTTTTCGACAAAAGAAGAATTATGTATCGGCATTGCACCAACACTTGCAAAATGATTACCATTGTAAATATCTCGGGTTTCGTGAGTCTCATCCGAGGGTCCGTAGTAATTGGGTGCCTTCCCGACCGCATATTTGTAAAAAAATAAATTTATTGGGAGTGATTCTATAATAAAATCAGCATATAAAGGAAAAATTGGTACGAAAGGTCTTTATTTCTCTTGTTTTTAAAAAATATTAATGCAATTACGAATGACTTAAAGTGTATATTTTATTATGGAGCCAAAATATCAGCAAATGAAACCATTATCTGTAAACGACGTCAAAAATGAAAAAAGGGGCAATTCTTTAATGTATTGGTATGATGAAGAGTGGCATATTGTAAAATAATATTACTATCTCCCTCGCACATATGCACCGTAAAGGCGATGACATCACTGTGGTGGTTGTATATTCTTTTCCGTTTACCCTGATTCCTTCAAAGGAGTTCTTGCCGGCTCGTTGTAATTACCAAAAGGTTAATACTAATGTAATACTTACGACATGCTACTGGTGGTAGGTCTCTCATGTAAAAGAGCCCGTCTGGGTGGGTACCACCGCAATGTCTATTTCTACCGCCAAGCAGCAGTGTGCATGCACTGTTGTGTTTCGGTTTGAAGGACATTGTAGCCAATGTAACTACTGGACATAATGAGACTTAACATCTTATGTCTCAGGATCACGAGCGCAGTGGAATGCCACACAGTACTTTGTAAATCAAGGTGCTGAATGGTGTTGCTACTGTTTATGGGTGGTCGTATCGCTTACCATCATGCGAACGGTAAGCTCGTCTCGTCATTCAGCAAAAAAAATGTTGCCGTTCTTGACAATTTAAATATGATAAATATCATACTTATGTTATTTGTCTTTTTTTGTGTACTAGAACCAGAAAGAAATCTAGTTCAGCGTAGTTTTAATAGCGACATCTATTAGAATATGCTTGAATCAATTGTGCTTCGTGTAAAACTCGATCACAGAAAAATGAGATGAGTTGGTAAACAGAACAAAGAAAACATAACTCCGTGAGTTGGTCTAAGTGAGCACTATCATTTTATAGGCAAGTCGATTATATAGATCAACTTGGAAAAGTCAACTAAATTCGTTATAATTCACCATCAAGCTTGTGTTTATAAAAGGTGGATAGAGAGCAGGGACGCATGGAGTGAAAATCATCAAAGAAGTCGTCTAGACTTCAGCAAACGCCAAACACATCAATGTCCTCCCTATTCCCTTCTTTTAAGGCAGCGTGTCCATAATTCTTCATGCATTACAAGTGTTTAATTCAGTAGATACCATAAATAAGGTGACCCTTGCACTCCTTTTGCCAGTCTTTGGTGTAAAAGAGTTATACATTCCAAACCATTGTCACATTAAAGCCTTTTACACTCCTTAGTAACCTCGTTTTATATAAACTTTTATGTTGTCGTAATACGTTTTAATCTCTTTACATTGTCTAATTTTCTTTGCATTGTTCTCTCTTTATAAGTAGAAAAGTCGGTTAATTATCTCGCTCATGTCATCTCAGTGGTCAGTCCCTTTTAGGTATTATCATATATTATGTAATTACTAATTAGTCTGTGTACATGATCACCCTAATTATCTTTAATAAGGGCTTGTGTGGACCGTGTTTATTATATTATACGCGCTTACAACGTTTTTTAAACAAGCGTTTTCAGAGCATTTTCAGTGCGCTTGTTTTATACAACTGAGAGGGTTTAGGCCTTAGTCCATCACGCTGGCCTAGTGCGGGTTAGCAGACTTCACAGACCTAAACCCTCTCAGTTGTAGCGGCCCATGCTCAGCAGTGGGCAGTATACAATACAGGGCTGGTATGGTGGTGGTGGTGTTTTATACGTATTACCTAGTTTTCAACTGCATCGCGTTTACTGTGTGTTTAGTTGCATTTGAAAGGCGTCGTCAGCTCCTTAAATAAAAAGTCGTATGCCTATGCTTTGACAAAGGTTGAGCATAGCTCGTAATAGTTTATTTACTTAAAGTAATCGTTTTTATGTATGTGAATGTCTCGATGGCGTAGTTGTATTACGGTACGACTGCAATGCTGAGGTCTCGGGTTCGATCCCCGGGTCGGGCAAAGTGGTATTGGATTTTTCGATTCAGTATCAGCCCAGAGTCTGGAATTTGTGCCTGATATGGCACATCACGTCACACCATGGGACGGGATTTGCACGGCGAAAAGGGGGTGCACTAGTTGCGCCCCTGCCTACTCCTCCTGGATAAAAGGCGTGAGTGTGTGTGTGAGTTTGTATGTAGTTGGTAAACTGTGGCACTATTTAACCGAGCCTAGGTTAGCAATGGTTATTATACTTTGGTGTTAAGGCAAAAACCTATGTCCAAGAAATTTCATTTTTATTTTTTTCAAGAAAAAATATCTGTTAAAAGGCCTTACAAAAATTAAGTAGCCAAATTCATAGATGGATATTAGACATAAATCCTACAAAAGACGGTCTCTAAGCTACAAAAGTAAGGGTTGGAAGTTTTGCGTCATCCACCGTACTCAGCAGGACCATTGCCAACCACTTCTACTTTTTCGAAATTTGAATAAAATTGAATATCCGAGAGGCAGTACAAAATGCCTTTGAAGAGTTTGTTGGCTCCCGTACAACGGACTTCTTCAAGAAGGGCATTGAAAAATTACCACTGCGTTGGCAGAGCTGCATCGATAGCATGGTTGCATATTCTGATAGAAATAAAAAAAAATATAAAAAAAATACTAACTTTCTGTATACTAAATGGCAATTTCATAGGTAAAGACCCAATATAAAACGAAACATTTTTATGAATTCTGGCAGGTAAAAGGCAGGTAATTTAAAAACGTCAAATTCAAAAATGCTTCACATTTATTAACGTTCATCAACAATTATACATTACAATAATCTTAATACAGTATGTGGAATTCATAATCTATTCTTTCTATAATAGTATATTTTTATATAATTGGTTCCTCGGAAACGGCTGGGCCGATTTGGATGATATTATGTACTCTAGAAATTTTATGCTCTAAAAATGAAATGTTGTATTATTTTTTTTTAAAAAAGGGGAGGAATTAATCGACTGAACCGATTGTAATGAATTTCGGTATAGGTGTATCTTGAAGCTTGAAAGTAAAATATATGGGATATTCTTTTTATAATAAGCCCCATAACACGGGGGCGAGAGGAGGCACTAAGCCGATTGTCATGAAATTTGGTATACCTTGAACCCAGAAAATTAACATGCGGTGTAGCTTTATCTTGCACCCCTAACAAAGGGAAGATTTCAGAAACTGAACTGCTAAACTGATTATGTGAAAAATGGAAATAATATCTTGAATGTTGACAGTGAACGTGGATATTCGTTTTTTAAACATCTTACTATATTTAACCCTTACTTATTTTTTAATTGAGCATCTTGGAATAGAAAGAATCAATAGTTGTGTAGATGGCGCGATTAGCAATTCAGAAAAATTTGACGTATTTGTATTGTCAAATAATAATTTTTATTCCACGTTAAATTATTACATTAGTTGAACACAGCATAAACTGATATATATTTTCAATTTAAACACACATTGTAGACATATCAAATCCGTTGCAATAGTTTTATCTCCTATCTAAGTATCTATTCAGATTTGTACAGCCACCATTTATGTTTTTTCGATAGCAAATTGAATGATATGGATCAAGAATTCAATCAGTACAGAGATTTAATGTTTTTTTTACAATTCTGTACAAAACAGGGTCACACGATAAATACAAATTAGCGTAAAATCTTTAAAAAATCCAAATAACATTCCAATAAAATTTTAGATTACATACAAAATCACCTTAAAGGACATGTCCAAAACGGGCTTAAAATTCTAACCAATATACTTTATATATATTTGGATAGTACTCTCAAAAACTAGGCCTTTGCAATTAATCGTATAATTTTAAAGTCCTCCGATTTTGAGATTTATATAATTTTATTGTGCTTAAATCTACGGTTAAAATGAACGTTTTTAAAAAAGTTAGTTATAAATGGACAGGTCTAAAAATTTGTTTTTAATAGATCCAAGATCCATATTTTTGCTACTTTAATATCCATAAAGTTTGAGCCTGGTTAGATTTTGAGGCCCAGCACCCATACAAAAAGCTTTTTCCTTTTAAACGATAAGATTAAAGCATAACGTAAAGCATCAGACTTGGTGCAAACACAGTCTTGGAATTAAGCTATAAATTATTAATTATCTACTGGTAAATGCAATGCAGTGCAATGCAATCAGCCCTGTATGATATACTGCGCACTGCCGAGCACGGGCCTCCTCTACTACTGAGGGGGGTTAGGCCTTAGTCCACCACGCTGGCCTAGTGCGGGTTGGCAGACTTCACATACCCTCGATTTTTTATGGAGTACTCTCAGGTATTTCGTATTTAGGTTTCCTCACGATGTTTTCCTTCACCGTTAAAGCGAACGATAATTGATAAACAATACACACGTAACTTCGAAAATTCAGAGGTGTGTGCCTTGGGTTTTGAACCTCCGGACATTGTCTCGGCAGAACGTTCCGTTCCCAACTAGGCTATCGCGTTGCACTGGTAAATAATAATAATAATCATTAGGTAGTTGGTATAGTTCACGAAATACAATATTCAATTCCATTACCAAAGTTTTTTTAGTTACTTATTTTTAAATCATACTTGAAAATAATTTGTTACTTAATATAACATAATTATTAAGAATCATTAAGTAATTAAACTACCCTATTTTTTATTAAAATATATGAACAGACAACAACGGTGATTATTTACTTTTAAGCACAATTTCGATGTGGCTTTTGTATCACAAACAGTTCTCACAACTAGAATGGACGTAGTGACATTACGAATTGTTGTTTTCGCACGTATAATATATAAAATAAGCGTTGTCAAATATATTTTTTAGGTATTTGAATAGTCTTTATGATATTCGCAACATCACTACATGGTAATTTATAATTAGGTATTTACAAATTTATTTTACAAAACAATTAAGATACATTATAATACAAACACTTCTTATTAAATAAATATAACCTAAATAATATTATTAGACATTTAAACAAAACAATAACGCTTGTGGTTGAAAATAATTTATTTTCCCGTGCAGAGAAGGCAAAGGCGGGTGAGCTTATAAAGCCATAGACGAGACTTGCATAGTTTCGTACGATTACTAAATGTTTTTTTGGAAATTTCGTATTTTGCCTGCATTAGCGGCTGTATACATTTTTTGTACATATGTCAATATCATAATATATTTTGTATCAACTAAGTTGCATTCCTCTTTTATTTTAAAATAAGTTTCAGAAGGACGATGTTTACGTACTAATATACCTAAATAGCTACATAGTTTTATACTTTGTATCTGTATACAGGGTCATTTTTACATTGCGTTACTAAATGAAACTACATATTCGTCTTTACCTCTGCTAACATCGTGCCAAAAATCATCCATGAATAACGAATACTTTCGCAGAAAATCCCGATTGTAGTTTTCCAATCTTTTGATCATTTTGTAGTTTAGTGCAAATATGGTGTGTGCGTTAGTGTATTTCTGACTGAAAGTAAAATGTTGCCGCTGCGACGAATTCTCCTAGAGCAGTCATAATGGCATTAGGGTGGGTAAACTTAAAGTTACTTTTAATTGATATTTATTTCGTTCTAAACTTACACTTTTTTATTTTACGTCTATTGTTAAAATAACTTAATGGAAAGTGTTATTTTCAACGAGATAAGTATGTGGTTTAATTTATTAACGCAATGTCAAAATGACCCTGTATATGGAAGTTAATACGTTTTTATATAACTAAACACTGTCGTACTAAGTTTTGGGTAACAAACAAAGACATTCAACGGTATAGTTAGTACCAAGCAATGGTACTTATGTTCAGTTGGGAGCTTAGACAATATTATAAAGGACGCGGTTTATATGATTTTTCCTTTCTGCCCAAGTATAAAAGCAGATTCTCATTTATAAAAGATATTGTACTGTGTGTAGAACAGACAAGTATTTAAGATTTATAGATGTGTTACGTTGTTATGTATAAACGGTACTAATATGTGTTGCACTTTCTATGTAGTGTTTACATTGAAAGCGACATATTTTTTCGCTGCAATAAGCACATGGCAGGTCCATTCTAAATACTAAATACTACTGGTGGTAGGTCTCTCATATGTAAGAATCCGTCTGGGTGGTTACCATAGCGATGTCTATTTCTACCGCCAAGCAGCAGTGTGCATACACTGTTGTGTTTGAAGGACATTGTAGCCAGTGTAACTACTGGACATAATGAGACTTCTTATGTCTCAGGATGACGAGCGCAGTGGAATGCCACACAGTACTTTGTAACTCAAGGTGCTGGATGGTGTTGCTACTGTTTATGGATGGGTATCGCTTACCATCAAGCGAACGGCAAGCTCGTCTCGTTATTCAATGCCATACAAAAAAATGGTTTTTAGTTGAGAGAAACTTCTTCGTTACCCTCACATCTGTGTTTTAGAGCCTAGGCCGAACTAATTTAGATATTATAATAGCGTCAGCAGGCGTCTAAAGTTCAGAGATTACAGTCCGCCTTGTTGTAATTTCTGTTTTTTATTTGCGCCCTTAGAATAATTTTAGAAAAATTCGCCACGTTTATTTCCTGAAATTTGTAGAACTTTTTTAAAAAAACCTAATAACCTGGCAGCTGCTTTGCAAATTAAAATATAGGTTTTTTTTGAACCACGAACGTTATAAAGAACTGCTGTTGACTTCTATAGAATATTGAGTGAACTCGTCTTATTGCTCCACTTGAGATAATGGTTCATGATAATAGATATTATGTATTTTACATCCATATAGTATGTTATAAAGATTTATTTTCAGCTGGCCACACGAAGTAAAAGAGTTTTTATATGGTTTTAAAATGAAAACTAAGGTGAGATGCATGTTTCTAACTTGAACTTATAAATAAGCTTTTAATTTATGCTTTAAATAAAAAAATATCTTCAAAGGTATGTAATTTAAATAATCAATAAGTATTACAATATATTTGGTAATCGCAACATCAGTGAACATTTCGCATTCGCATTACGTATTCGAACACTATTATCTAAATAACAGCTTTTTAGTAAATTATAGATACATTTTTAAATGAATCACAGTTAATCAACACACCTAAGTCACAACCGCACAATTTGTTGCACTGTATTTTAAACCTAATGTACAATATTTATAGTTTATTTTTCATTCATAAAGTGGCTGCGATGGGCCCGTACTCTTGGACTGACCCGTTCTTGCCCACGTGATTCGATACAGGAACTGGCTTCCTTCTTCTCCTGTTTCGATTACCTGATGAAGATACAGTACATTCATAGCATCACACGTTGTCCCACAATATTTATTTATAATATATTTTGTATTAGGGTCCAGATAGATGTCACCTGACGAGAGCTGGTTACGCTCTGAAGTGCGATATCAGCTGAGACACTGTCAAGTTGTCAACTATTTAATAAACCCACATTAACGGCAGCTCAAGTGACGTCTAAGTGGCAATATGTGATGGATTTTAACAGCTGAGTTATGTTTATGTAACAGCACGAACTCAGCTGAGAACAAGCTCTTAAATGACAGCTTAAGTTTTGTATATTAAATTGTTTTTTTACATTAAATGTCTACTTTTTTATGATATAGGGGCAAACGAGCAGACGGTTCACCTGATAGTAAGTGATCACCGCCGCCCATGAACATCTGCAATACCAGGGGGCACACAGATGCATTGCCGGTCTTTTAGGTGGGAATACGCTCTATTTTTGAAGGTCGCCAGGTAGTATCTGTCCGTACTTGAGATTTTACTCAAACGCGAGATTGATTTATTAATGCCGCCTTCAGTACCTGGGTGATGGGTCTTGTGATGACGGGTGCGGGGAGCGCGGGGTGCACGCCGCTTCCCAAAGCAGTACTTTGTGAGCCGCTGCTAAACACAATCCTCCCCTTCCAGTCCATCCAGCTCTGCACATTAATTAATTAATTAATCTTATCTATAGGTACATATAATAAAGCAGTAGAACCGGTGTGTCTGTACACTTAAAGAAATGTGACAAAATAGAAAGGGGGTGACTAAATAATAGTAATGAAACACAAATCAGCGATTTTTACTGCCTCGGTGGCGTAGTTGTATTACGGTACGACTGCAAGGCTGAGGTCTCGGGTTCGATCCCCGGGTCGGGCAAAGTGATATTGGATTTTTCTATTCAGTATCAGCCCGGAGTCTGGAATTTGTGCCCGGTATGGCGATAGGCTCGCCCCCTATCACATCATGGGACGGAATACGCTTGGCGAAAAGTGGGTGCACTAGTTGCGCCTCTGCCTAACCCTTCGGGGATAAAAGGCGTGAGCATGCGTCAAATCAGCGATTTTTGTAACTCTTTTCTGTCTGTCTGTTTGTTTGTTACTGCACATCTCCAAAATTACTCAACGGATTTCGATGAAATTTTGCACACGGGTAGATTATGCCCTGGATTAACACATAGGCTACTTATTATCCCGGGAAAATATAAAGCGGGACTTTTATCCCGGGAAAACTCATTCACGCGGGCGGAGCCGCGGGCAAAAGCTCGTATAATATAAGCTAAAAAGACCTCAGAGAGGTACTCGTTTGGGTTAATTGAGTAGTCACAAGCGCATAAACTTTGCGGTGGTCTATGTTGACATACAAAATTAGAGCTTCTACGTTTTAACCACTGTTTATGCAATTTGCAGTTGAAATTATAAGTTTATAAACCACATGAAGCTTGCGGCGAGATGCAAATGTTGACAAACACTTTTATATTAATAAAATGACGAGACAAGTAAGCCTTAAATAGTAGCAACAATATCAAGAATATTTGGCCACCCAGACCATCTACGCAGGCATGGGTAATGATTATATTGGTCAACGTGTTGAGTATAGTGTAATTCAAATGTTATCTAAAAGTGATACGCGATGGTTCACTTCTAGTCAATAAATAATAAGAATAACAGCTCTGTATTATATACTGGCCACTGTTGAGCACGGGCCTCCTCTAATGCAAAGAGGTTGGCAGACTTAGGGTGGTATTAATAAATCAATCTCAAGTTTGAGTTACATCTCAAGTAGACATAATGTATTGAACTATCAATACTTGAGATGTAACTCAAACTTGAGATTGATTTATTAATACCGACCTTACACATCTTCGAATTTCTTTTGGAAAATTTTCAGGTATGTAGGCTTCCTCACGATATTTTCATTTACCGTGTAAGCGAACAATGATCGATAAACAATACACACAAACTTTGAAAAGTCGGGCCTTAGGCTTTGAACCTGCGGAAGTTCGTCTCGGTAGACTGTCCCATTCCCAACTAGGCTAAAGGCTTTCGTGCACTTTGTGTTCCATATCTGTCCAATTTTTCATCTCCCAATTCGCGGAAACATCTGATAACAAAGTTTATAACACATGACGCACCTATGTGTTCATTAGTGAATAAATCCAAGGAACACATTTTAAGACCTTTTTGTCGCATTTATTTGAAATCTTTATTTTCGTCAGGGACTTCTTTAAAACCGTTTAATTCGTCTAGCGGTTTGCGTAGGTATATCATCATCATCAGCCACATGACGTCCACTGCTGAACATAGGCCTCCCCTAAAGATTTTTCTAAAGATTTGCGTATATGCTTCAATATTAATCAATAAACAAGCTGTAAAAAAATCAGAATGCATAAAACATAGTTTTGGTGTATACTGATTAAAAACATTCAGGTGGGTCGGATTATACTTTAAAACCGACAAAAAAGTCTGGCGTGTTTATACCTGGACTATATATATATTCTAATGTAAAAAATACAAATGATTTCGAGTTGCCCAAAACATATTTTATTGGTTGATTTTGGTTCATGGACCAAATTGGCGATCTCCTAAGGAAGGGCCAAATAAGGAGTTCTCGTAACCGACGAGCATGTATGAAGAGACTGATGACTGTAGAAGAAGCGAAAGAGGTATGCTTGGATCGTAGCACTTGGCGCTCCATAGTCTCTGCCTACCCCAATGGGAGAAAGGCGTGAGTTTATGTATGTATGTATGTATGATTTTCTTACATGTATTCTATATACTGTGCAGTTGCAAAATAATCGCAATTACATTGTCCGACTCACGATTTGAGATTCTCCTATTCATAAAATACAATTTTTTCAATGTTTGAAAGTGTCTAAAGTACCTTTCCAAAATACCTCGCCAGCTCTAGGAATATAAGTCAAGTCGTTACAAAATATGTAGAGAGTGCAAAAAATAAATAACGTATCATATCTTTTTAGACGTACTTAAAGAGTACAATCAAGCTAGAAAACGTTTTATCATTTAGTTACACTTCTTCCAAGCACAGTGCATAAAAACTGCAGAAACTAATTAACTGCAGTCTCCATGGTTGCACAACGTTGTACTTATTTTGTTATGTCTAATTAAATTATATTATCGTGTTTCCAGCTTAATGTCCTTCCCGAGTACTTTTAACGAGCAACTAAAAAATTACCTTGTATAACCTAAAGGCAAAAAGAAAACATAATATAATATTTCGAGCCTTTTCAGGAGAGCATCGTAACTGACATTTTTCTATAACTAGAGAGACTTTTTACCTTAATATTTTTAAAATGCTTATGATATGTTGCAGTATATGATTGAAGATAACAGACGTTTTAGCAATAGTGCGAAATATCGGCTGCGCTGTTCTCCTGAAACGCTCGAATTGTCTTTTTATATTGTAACTTATAAACAAGCTGCGCAAATAATTGTCATATTAAGACAATCAACAAGACTTTTACGTCACTAACTAAAATTACCCATATAATTAATGTATTTCGGCATGGTTCAAAAATAATTTAATATTATAACAAAAACACGTAATAAAGAATATTATTATAATTGCTTGGAAAATTGCTACGAAGCGCGACGTTTTCGAGGAGAATTAAGCTAATTTAATTGCTTTTTCATGTTTCGTCTTATAATTTTTTTCGGTTTACTGAAAAATATTTGAAAAGTTTGTAAACTTCGAGTTTGAGAGGATTTATAACGTGCGGAGGACTTTTGGGGAGTTTCGAATATAATCAGTAAGAACCAGTCGTCGACAAAATATCTACCATAGGTTTCAAAATGAAACACGATAGTTTCATTTTGAATATTTATTTATTCATACATAACCGTTACAGATATACTAAAGCGGTGTTATACAATGTTATTTGCTAATTGCTATTGACATCAATGAATTCCTGCAGGTTGCAGATATGACGGCTTGTTGAGGCTTGAACACCCTCCCCGTTTCCTAATCTATTTTTTTTTTAGAGCGGAATTGCTTTATTTAATAAAATACAATAAAATAAGAAAATTAAATAATAAAATCGTATCGTATCGTAACTACGATATGCTGTATCTGTACATTTAATGTATTTAAAAAAAACCTGAAGAGTGAGGAATAGGTAACAGAGAGTAAAACAATAATTTTGGAATTTTTTGTCAGTCTGCTCAAATGTATAGTGGCGTAACACGCCAAAACCAATCATTAGATTCCAATCTAATAGATAAAAAATATTAAGCCTTATTATATGGTAAGTTAGTGACAGATGGGCACTGGGGAGACGGGCCATACGCGTCGCACGGTTTCTGTGTTACAGGGAGGTTTATCGTAAAACAGCCTGAGACAGATCTACGTCCACGCAGACGAAGTTACTATAAAAAATGTAGGTGTAATCTTATCTTACTAATATTATCACATTATTAATGCGAAAGATTGTAAAAATGTTTGGAGATTTGTTGGAAGTAAACTCAGAAACAGCCAAATTGATTTGGATGAAAGGCACACGGGTTGATCATGGACACATAGGCCACTTTTTATCCCGGTAATTTGCTTCCATGGGAAATAATAGATTTAAATAGATGGCTGATGTCATACAGGTGGCGATATAAATCGCTACAGTGTTTTAGGTGCCTTTGTAGCGGGAAAGGCTTTTCACATGAACGAAGACGCGAGCAACACCTAGTATCGAACTAGGTAAATATTTTTTTTATTGCATTGAATGACGAGACGCGCATGCCGTTCGTCTGATGGTAAGCGATACGACCACCCATAAACAGTAGCAACACCATCCAGCACCTTGAGTTACAAAGTACTGTGTGGCATTCCACTGCGCTCGTCATCCTGAGACATAAGATGTTAAGTCTCATTATGTCCAGTAGTTACACTGGCTATAATGTCCTTCAAAACGAAACACAACAGTGCATGCACGCTGCTGCTTGGCGGTAGAAATAGACATTGCGGTGGTATCCACCCAGAAGGACTCTTACATATGAGGGACCTACCACCAGTTAAAGGTAAATGTAAGTATAGTAGCTCCTACCTCATTATATATAAGTAGTGTCATTTCTCAGTGTCAGCTGGTCTTTCCTAAGTATTCGCATTTAGGGGAAATATAATAAGTATATTTACTTCCTCGCAGAACAGTGTACCTTATCATTCTTTACGCCAGGTTCTAAGGTAATCAATCTTCATATTTTTATCCTACGAACTAAGTATAGCTTACATCTTTTGGCAAGGAAAATATGGTGTTTAATAAAGGCGAATCGTTGATTTATAGTAGGATGCTGCAATCGTATGAGCGACTTAAGCTAAATGCCTCGAGATGAATAGCGATTATTAATTGTACAAGATAAATAAAAAATATTTAAAAGTTAGAACATTTGTTATAATAAAATTAAAACCGGGCAAGTGAGAGTTTAACTCGCGTACCGAGGGTTCCGTACAAACTTGTAGGTAAGGTATCTAAGTGTGCTAGTTCAATAGTTCGCCAAAACTAATTAATAAATTAATAAAATGTAAAAAGTTTGTAAATTCGCTTTTTTTGTTATTAAAGTACATATTTACAGTTTTCAGATTTTTACCTTTACATGTGCTGTAAGACCTTGCTTCTTGCAAAATTTCATGATTCTAGGTCATCGGGAAGTACCCTATAGGTTTCGATTCCCTTGCGATATTGCAAAATATGCGACATAAGCAGACATATCTTTTGATCGCGTTGACTAACAAGTTTGATTTTTTCACAGCTGAAAGAGACTGTAGACCCAAGTATTTGATATAAATTTCGACTTGATATAATTACGCGTTCTTGAGAAAAAGGGTCTTGACAGACAGACAGAGAGACGGACAACAAAGTGATCCTATAAGGGTTCCTATTTCCTTTTCAGGTCCGGAACCCTAAAAAAATTGTTCCTGTTAGTTTTAAATCAATGATGCACATAGGAAAAAAGCGGCGATGGCTAGTTGACAGTGAAAAGGACTGCCGAGACGAAAGTACGCAGGTTTAAAGCCCAAGGGCACGCACCTCTGACTTTTCTAGAGTTATGTGTGTATTATTTATGAATTATCCAATGCTTTAACGGTGAAGGAAAACATCGTGAGGAACCCTGCATACCTGAGAAATTCTCTATAAGAATTTCGAACGCATGTGAAGTTTGCCAACCCGCACT
The DNA here is from genome assembly GCA_947568825.1 of Sphinx pinastri. NCBI lineage: Eukaryota > Metazoa > Arthropoda > Insecta > Lepidoptera > Sphingidae > Sphinx > Sphinx pinastri. The sequence continues at coordinate 2,108,132 of OX387623.1, forward strand.
AGGCCAGCGTGGTGGACTAAGCCCTAAATCCTCTCAGTAGCAGAGGAGGCCCGTGCCCAGAAGTGGAACAGTATATAATACAGTGTTGACATTATTATTATATGGAGTTATGAACTAGAAAATATTATTGTGGTATACTCCTACATTATTTAATGACGCGAAGAAGCTATTGATGATAACTATCTGGACGGTCTTTCGAATAGAGACTAACAAGATACTAAGGGGCTGTTTCACAATTTCTGAGTAAATTGTACTCGTTAAAAAAAATGTATAAGCTGACAACCGCCAAATAATTGGTAATAAAATGAGTACCTACATTAGCTGTTTAATACGATGACTGTCTAATAAAATTTAGTTGAAACTTGTGAAAAAGGACCTTAGCTTCTAAATGGATAAAGATAAGATGGTACAAACCGGTGCGTCCAGTGTGGCTGCCCCTGATTACGCAGGCGGTGACATCCTGGCTAGAGCTGACGGGTGGCGGAATAGCCTGCTTGCCACCCTCCGACTTCTCAGAGAAACATATCCTGAAATACTGGATTACATTAATACATCGGTTGGCGTACAAATTAAGAATAAAAGATGATTTTGAGATAAACATCGTGCGGAAACCTACATGTCTAATTTCTATGCATTTCGATGGTATGAAATCTCTTAAAAGGCTAACATTTTAGTCCGCCTAAGTATCTCAGCAGTAGAACTAGCAGAATAGATCTATGTCCAGCAGTGGGGCTCTATATTGTAAAAAAATATTCCGGATTGAAGCTTTAAACTCTCTACTGAAAAGTTATGAATAAGCACTTTGACTATTTTACAATATAATAAAGATTTATATAAAGAATTAATATCACTGTCTAATAATACCAGCATTTATTATTTGATTTCTTATTTTTACGCGAATGTTAGACATTGTAATAAAGCCAGTTGTGGATTTTATCGTGATTTTTCCTTAAATAATATGTTTGCTTTTTTCCATAAGTTATAAAGTCTTTACAAAAGTTTGCGAACTCGATGGGGAATTCTTTGTACTGTCAATGAGATTTCTTTGTGTAGCGGTTTCAACAATAGTCCCTTCGGGATACACGAGCATCCCTAGACATGACATCTAATCGAACGTGTCTAGTGATGAGAATGTGGATGCGAGGTAAATAAAGTAGTTTTTGCTCCTAATCTTTTACTCCGTGAGTTTTTGTGCTTGTTCTTTATCGGCACACAGTTCAGCAATTGATGAAGTAACTAATTAATTGTTTTAGGAATTTAGTTGAAATAACTGCCATTGAATCATTTTTTTTGAGAACTGTTAAAGAAACTGGCAGCAATCGAACTTTTTAAAAGCTTTTATTTAACTTGCAATGTTTGTCCGGATGGAATCTTGCAAGTCAATTTTGAAGCAGTTACCCTCAACTGATTGTGTTGAAATTTTGCATACACGTTCAGTTTGGGTGACAATGCATTGTTAGCTAAGTGACGTCATTCTGAATCCAATATGGCGGACGGCCCAAGATGAGAGACTAGTTATTTTTTGTGCACGTCCATAATATGAGTATCAAATAAAAGGGTTTGCTGAGAAGAATACAGAAAATAAAATGTTTTTTTTCTAAATCCAATATGGCGAACAACCCAAGATAGCGAACTAGTCATTTTTTACGCACTCCTATTATATGGGTATCAAATGAAAGGGTTTGCTGACAATACCTCGAAAAATAACTAAAAAGTAAAAAATAAAGAAAAAGTAAAAAAAATAATTTAAAAAAGTTATATTTAAATGCTCTAAAAAGAAAAAAAGAATTTTAAATGGCATCGAACTTTGTTTAATACTATGTAGAGATAAAAGCTTGTCGCGAAATTTACTTGTGTAGATAATATAACAATTATGTAATTTGATCTTGACAAAAGTAAATCTCGCGACAAGCTTTTATCTCTACATAGTATTTAACAAATTTTGATTCAATTTAAAGTTATTTTTTCTTTTTAGAGCATTTAAATAAAAGCTTGTTATAAATTATTTAAAACGCAAACGCAGTTACATATAATTATATCTGATAGTTTATTTTACATATAGTTTGCTTACATATTACGAGTTAATCCCGGGGACTATTATTTCGATTCTGAGAATTCTTCAAATAGGAAGTTGCGTTAGCCATGGGGCCGTAGCGAAGAGACCTTTCTACAAACGTAAACGCTAATAGAAAGCAGAAAAAAATAATATGGGAATGACATACTATCGATAACTCTATCGCTAGTATCTTAGAGCATTTAAGAACGCTAGTATATGTCATTCTCATACATAATATTAGCGTTAAAAATTGTCGAAACCTTGGCTTCGGTTCTTGAACGGTAAAGGTAACTTTTACCGCGGGCGGAGCCGCGAGCAAAAGCTAGTTATGAATCTAACAATGACTTACAATGGACCTACTGTAAACGTTCGAATATTCTGGAAATTGAGCTAGCTTATTCGTTTTTCCCTTAGTTATCGATTCTAAACAAACTCGACGTTTGACCGTCGCGTCGTCCACACCGCGTTGACTGTGTAATGTACTGAATTTGGGCACGTTTGAATTTCCCATGGGACCTGTGTTACAGTTGTCGATAATTGCCAGTTGCCAGCAAAGCTATTTAGTTCTTGAAAGTGTAGTTTGAATTTAAAGCAAGGTAGTGCTAGATTTCCTACATTTTTATCCAACTACGGCGATGGGTTATGATTTTAACACCCGTGTTAAAATCATACATGGTCGTGTTCTACATTAATACATAATTAATGTAGAACACGACCGACGAAGACAACCAGATAACTTGGACAAACTGCTGGTTGTAGGGAAAGTAGAAGGTAAAAGACCACGTGGGCGATCACCGACCCGCTGGTCTGACCAAATAAAGGCCATAACAGGACTTCGTATTGCCACTGCCCTGAGAAAAGCCGAAGATAGGGGGGCATGGAGACGGCTCGTCATCGACTCCATCAAAATATTTCAGGACGGACACGACCTTCAGTGATGAAGAATATGATTAAGGAAGAGAAGTATTAATGTATGTACGTATGTTTGTATCCAATTTATGTTACGCTCTAGCGTCGCTCCTAGTGGGCCGATTTGACAAATGGAGTGTCAATCGTTTTAGCTTTATTTTTGAGATAGTTATAGATTATAATTTTTTCATATTTTTTTGTCAAATTCGTATTTTTCGAAATTAACTAATTATGTCATGTTTTAAAATTCTTTGTGATTCTGTAAATATAATTTGGAGAACATTGATTTGATTTTTGTACATTGAAGGGAATTTTTGATAGTAAACTAAACGAAAAGAAATGCTATATGCATTTGCTTCGTATTTACTAACTTACAATTCCCTGGAAAGCTTGTCTTGAGGAGTAAAGCCAAATTAGCACTCAATACAATTGCAACAGAAATCTTTTACCGCAATAATCTTAATTTCAAACGAGCAGTAGAATTTAATTACTATAAACTATTAATACATTACATGTTCTTTATAATTGCTACACAAAATAATGAAACTATATTAATAAATCATAAAAATCTGGTCATTACAGCCTTTTAAAATTAACTGCTATAAAATACGTTCATAAGGATTCCAATCTTGATCAAATTACGATAAATTGATCTAATATAGGTCTGAAATGTAGGAGTAACTATTTGCATATTTATCTATCAAATTAAGTGGAAAGTGCATTAGAAATGCGTTATTTATAGAAAATTGATTAGGGTAAGGGTTAAGCATATTACGATATGTGAACCTTGTTTTATAGTGATTTGATGTAACTACGTCACAGATGGTTCTAAGAAGTAATCAACGAGAGTGGGCGATAGCCATTTTTCTGACCTTGAGTATTATAAGTCAGCAGTGTAACGGCTTTTAAACAAACCATTCCATATTGGTTTAATTACAAGCTAGCTGTATAGAATTATATCTAAAATTATCAAATTCTAGCCCACCAAATCAGGAAAGAAAATAGATATGGCATATATTTAAAATATGAACACGAATTATATTTCTAGTGGAAGGTTAGTAAATTTATATTACGGAAAGAAATCAAGAATCGCTAAAACACCGAAATAAAAGCTGCAATCCTACTAATATTATAAACGCGAAAGTTTGTAAGTATGGATGTATGGATGTTTGTTACTCTTGCACGCAAAAACTGATGAACCGATTTCGATGAAATTTGGCGCTCGGGTAGATAATGTCCTAGATTAACACACAGGCAACTTTTTTCCCGTGAAAATATAAAGCGGGACTTTTATCGCGGGAAAACTCACTCACGTGGGCGGACCGACGGGCAAAAGCTAGTACATAATATTTTGAACGTATATACAAAATTATTGAAATAAGAAATATCCAAACATGATATTAAAGGCTCTAAATTTAATTAAAGATTACTAAAAACTAAATAAAATAACAATAATGTAAAACAAACCTGAAAAACTTGCAAGTCTTGATTAAACTGATGAAGGCCTGCCTGAACTTGCGGTTCATGAAGCAGTAAGTGATGGGGTTGCAGCAAGAGGAGCAGTATGCCAAGAGCTGCATGGAGATGATGCCCTTTGACCCTATGTACTGGTATAACTCCTCGGGGTAGAATAGATAAATCTGGAACAAAAGATTTTGGTTATAATAAATAATCGTATTACATAAAGCGTCTATATTTACGCCTTTGAAAATAATGAATCCATAAAAGAAAAATAAAATACTTTGTCCTGGATAGGGGATCAAGAAAAAACACACAAACGAAAATAAATACATAATTACGTCTGAGTAAGTGAGAAGAGATAAATGGAGTGACTGGGACCACCCAATTTATCTACACTTTTATCTATAGTAATATTATAATAACAAAAAATAATGATTCCTTATGTTTACGCGAATGTTAGGCGCAACCAGTGCACCCACTCTCCGCCGTGCGCATTCCGTCCCATGGTGTGATAGGGGGCGAGCTCATCGCCATATCTGGCACAAATTCCAGACTCCAGGCTGATACTGAGTAGAAAATCCCAATATCACTTCGCCCGACCCGGGGATGGAATAACACAAATACGCCACCGAGTCAGTCAGTTAGATTTCTTTATGCATACTTTTGGGGAATACATTTCTATGAGATTTACCAAGGCTCAAGCACAGTTCTTTCTTCCTTTATCCCTATTGTTGTCTTTAACCACGACAGCACATCCATGTCTTTTGTTATTGTACAAGAGTGGTGGATAATGGATATCACACTTTACATCAGATGACCAATATACTTCTTTACAAGCCCATGCAAAACCTTGAAAATTGTATGGTTTGGAGCTTACACAGTTCGTGACCATGCAATAATTGCATATGCAATAATATCGTAATCCAAAGTAAGCACTACTACCATTTTATACCTAATTCTTGTAAAATTGCGTGACTGGTACCTAAAAGGACTAAACTCTGTATTTGAAAAATACCCTCTTCTAAAAGTAATATTGTCTAAACTCTATCCCAAGATGAACCGATAAACACTTCAAATCACAAAAACAATGGGAAAGTCCATAAATCTCTGAAACACTTTGATTCCATTACGACCGGCAGTTTACTTTCAGACTTCAGTTGTTGAATATTGCATGTTGAAGTTGTTTCCAGTTCTAACATTTGTGACTTGTGATCATTGGGTTGGAATGGTTTATTGAGACTAACAGAGTTTGTATATTATAATAATGCATTTGTATATAATAATGACTGCCTCGGTGGCGTAGTTGTGTGTGGTACGACTTCAGTGCTCGGGTCAAGTTCTGGCAAAGTAATATTGGGATTTACTTCAGTTTCAGCCCGATATCTGGAATTTATGCCCGATATGGTGATAGACTCGTCCTCTATATTATCATGATGGGACGGAATACGGAACGGACGTGAACGTGGACGGAAGATTTTATAAATAACATGTTTAAAAGGGGTTATGTTATTGTAGATTTTTTGTGTTAAACCATCAAATTAAAAAGTTTTTAAATAATTATCTAAGCAAATACAATTCTAATGCTAAACGGAAAAAAATCACCAGTATAGTGCAAGTATTTTACTTGCAGCTGCGAGTTTTAGATTTAAATGCGGATTTTAAGCTAAATTTCACAGATAATTAATAGTATGTAGTAATGCACCACACAATATCGGGCAAGGTGTATTTTTATTTAGCACACTAAAATCGACATTGAAGCATTCTGTCAGCCCGTTTTCGACGTTCCATCGTTCGTGTTACCTCCCAAATAACTTTTAGTAACTGAGATGATAAATCAAACATATTTCCAATAAGCATTTGCTCTCGGCTCCACCCGCATGAATTAGTTTTCTGATAAAAGTCCTCCTATGTATGTACTTTTTTATGATCAAAGTTTACTCCACACAAATTTTTAATCAAATCGGTTAAGTAGTAAGCGTAACAGACGGACAGAGTTACTTTCGCATTTATAAGTATGGATGAAAATTAGATTTTTGTTCTCGTTGGACATACAACGTGTGGTCTGTCGCACGTGCCATTCTTTTATTTACCTTTGACTCTGTTGTGGGGTAACAGCAACAATTTTTAAGCGAGTTGCAGAAACAAATTGCAATAACTTTTATGACTGGCTATGTGACTTGCGTCAACCCCTCTTGGGGCTCTAATAAAAGGCACAACCCACACAAAGTTATGCATGTACCCTCGATCATACATGCATAGCAATTATATTATTCATGTGACTAATTCATATTTTCGCAGAATAACGCTGACGTAAACGCCTGCTTTGTGGAAATTACTTCCCCGTATTTATCGTATATACTGCGATTCAGATATGATATAGTTTTACGGAAGTAATAAGGATATTGTTCTGAAGTCGCTTTTAATGCAAGGGTATTGTGTTTCAGATTTCATTGTACCCGAACAATAGAAAAAGATATACAAGATCTTAGGCATATTAGAATCTATTGTGTATTAGATAAATAAACAAATGGAATTATATTATGTCGCAAGGATAAATATGGGGTTTTAATAAAATCCCTAAGAATATCAATTCAGGCAAGAAATGGTGAACACCTACCTCATTACAGTGGTTTGGTTCGACGAGTTGTGTTCTCATATCAACTGGTATAATTTGTAGTAAAGCAGGCCGGAAAAAAGGGCCACATTTATTAAAGCGGGAAAACTAAAATTTTATGCAGGCATAAAATGTCAGAATTTTTAACGATCTTTAATTTGAATTATAATGACATACTGCCCAGTGAATCAGACAGTTGATATCAGACCCAGTTTTGGACGTCTATGCAAGCCTTCCTGGTTTACCTCCATTTCCTGTTAGTATAAAAAGTAGTTAGTGTCAGTAAGACTTAAGCCGTCACGTGTAACCGGTGCACTAAAAAGACTGGATTTTTTCCATCTGTAATACCTTACCCATAGAAAGTTAGATTAGCAACCCTACTCTGTCCTCATCCCACTTTACTCTGGCGGCATTTGAGCTTAAAATTATTTGCTCTCATTCTGGACACGGATTAGTAAATAACTTCTCACGTTGTAGGTGTTAATGCAGAGGTGAATTAACTCAAGTCGCTGGTTCATATCCGGCACGAAGGACCATCTGCCAATGCCAAGGACAATTTGCCATTTGCCTCCATGCCAATGGAGGTGAATTAAACAACTTTGTGGAATGTATGTTGTTAGTATAAAAAACGTTGTGTGAGGGTATTTGTAACGTAATGACCAGTTATGAAAACGATTCGAGATATCAAACTAGTAGCGGAAATCCGTACGATATGTACGCTCTTTCGGTCTCAGTCGGCCCCAGTCGGTCTTAGTCATAGTCTTAGTGGCAGTTGAGTAGGTTGTGCATTTATTCTACCGGTCAGTCGGTTGGTGATACCTTTGTGAAAGTATTTCTGTAAAAGCAGTGGTAGATTTTTTTATTTAAATTGAAATCATTTTTGTTTCTAACAATATTATTATTATGGTAAAGGAGAAAACTTAATGTACAAGTTACAAGATGGACGACGTCTGTGTTCCCGATGTTTCAAATGGCATGACACGTCGTCGCTCTCGTTCCTATAAGCAAAGTGGCCGCGCGGAAGCGGTCGCGCAAGATGGTCGCATTATGTTGGAATTAAATTGCACGCATTAGCTCAAGTGTAGCTCGTTTACAAATCAGGATAAAAAAAACAAAGCAAATGAAACATCTTTTGTAAGGAGATTCGTTATTGAAATAGAAGAAAAATAATTGCTTCCTTTGAAAGTAACAAAACTTCTCAATGATTAAGTAAGAGGGCTTAACATGAAAGAAAGCGCCACGTTTTTCCTTCTTTGTATTTTTAATGGTAAGTGACGCCTAACTTTTCGTAAAGTTACATTGCTCAATGGATTTGAACTCTAAGGACGAAACTCCTTGGAAGATTATGATATCAGTTTTTTATTTGAAAGTGGGTCGAGTGGTAAATCTTTATGGGAGTATGTTTTTTGAAGGTTTTTTTTATAGACATGGCAAAGTAACTACACTAAAACAGTAAGTAGTGCGTACTTAATAAAAAGCGCAAAAGCTGTCATATTCTTCCGACTCTCATTAAGATATGACATTTCGTAATCCTTTTCGCTAATTCATTCATATCTGTCGCAAACCGATGTCGCTACGCATCATGGTAAAGGGGAATTAAAACAAATCGACAGTTGAAAAGCTGATTGACCTAAGCGTCAAGCGGCCTGAGGTGTTGGGAGTCCGAAAAGTCACCTCAGTCCGCCCCGTGACCACGAAGTGCTGCAAAGCCTTCGAAACGTCGGGAGAAAAATTAAATAAAAAACCGCGATCAAATCCGTTATAATAGTTTAATTTCAATGTCTAATATTCGCGTAAACATAAGGAATCATTATGAAAAATTAATGACATAACTTACCGTATTTATGACGTGGAGAGGCGTCCAGCATACGAAGAACTCTAGTATTATGACAAAGAGCATCCTTATCACCTGTAACAAATAAAGTTACGTTTATTCTCCATTATAAAACACCTAATTTCGTGGTTTCGTGGAGTATTTAAGTCGTGCTGGAATATTGTCCTGGACAACATTTCCTCGTAATCCTACTGTTTATGCCTATGCATATATCATACGTTTACCATCAGACAGGTGGCTTGCTCGTTTGGACAGTCATTTATTTTATTTCTTTTAATTTAAAAGTACTCAATTCAATAATTACTTATCGTGGGTTGAGAACCAATGCCATCTAACTCAAAAAGTGAACTTAACTGGTAAAATATATAGCGGTACTTTTATCCCGGAAGAACTTTTACACGCGTGTGAAGCCGCGAGCAAAAGCTACTTACAAGTGGGACAGTGACTGAAATAAGTACTATCACTATCACTGTCCTAGTGTGCACAAACTGTAGGTTCAGAAGAGTATATCAGTGATAAACACGTGAGTAATGGATTCCGTTCAAATAATTTTAGTATGACATAGGTGCCGATAAAATTTATTTAGTATTTGAAAAAATATTGGGTTTATAAGATTAAATATAAATATTTTTTTTAGTACAGTCACCAATAAATTAGCAGATTAAATTTAAAATTATAATATACAACTTGCTAGTGATATTAAATAAGTTCAAGGTTTTATCCTCAAAGGGGCAGGCAGTTTAGCTAGAGCACCCTAGGTTTTCTAAGCTTATCTACATCTTATGTGATGAGAGTATCGGTTGTTATAGCGGGTACCTACAAATTCCAATCCAATGGCAATGCCCCTGTTTTTGAATGGATAAATATAAAAAATGTCCTGGAAATCCGCCGGTTCATAGTTTAAATGGGTTACCACTAGACCGATGAGACGAAAGTACTAATTAGTGCTTAAAATATCTCTCAACGGCCTAAGATAAGATAAGTTTGTAAGAACAATTAAATGTTACATAAGAACTAAGCTACTCTCAGGAGAGCAATTTTCACGAAGCAGCGATTTATGTATTATATACAGTAGTAGAGGAGGTTCATGCTCAGCAGTGGGCAGTACGTCCGTCTGTACGTTTTATGCTAAATTAAGACTGGCAATTTCTTGCAGCAATATATTGCTCAAGAACTTCCAGATGCGTTTACACTATTGCAAGATGCGGCAATATTGCAATAGTTCCATATACATGTGACATGCCCCAAGTCCTGCAAGCTTCCCAATTTGCAGAAGTCAGCTTGCAATGATAGTTTTTTACGGTAAAAATTGCATGTGGCTGTCGACTTCTTCCGTAGAAGGCAGATTCCCAACATGCTTAGCATAAGGACTAAATGACACCTGATATATTTTTTCATACATTGTCTATTGATATAAGTATCTTTTTTTTTTTTTTTTTTTTATTGCACTGAATGACGAGACGAGCATGCCGTTCGCCTGATGGTAAGCGATACGACCACCCATAAACAGTAGCAACACCATCCAGCACCTTGACTTACAAAGTACTGTGTGGCATTCCACTGCGCTCGTCATCCTGAGACATAAGATGTTAAGTCTCATTATGTCCAGTAGTTATACTGGCTACAATGTCCTTCAAACCGAAACACAACAGTGCATGCACACTGTTGCTTGGCGGTAGAAATAGACATTGCGGTGGTACCCACCCAGACGGCCTCTTACATAATGAGAGACCTACCACCAGTCTGATGAGTACTAGGACATTACCCGAAGTCATAAACATTAATAAAACATTACCATCTAAATATATATTATTCGCGGATCAAAGCCCAAATATACAATGAATTTAACAACACCCAGGGCAAATATCTCGTTAATGCACTATAAAAGAAACTATACAACCATATTGCTTTGTGATTCAGCACCTTTTATCCAAATTAAATGGCACACGTGTGCTTTTGTTTCATGATGATTCTATATTAGACCCTAAATATAATAGAGTAATAAAGGTATTGTGCTAAGAATAGTTTGCGAATGTGGTAAAATATTGATTGTTGTCTACTTAGTCTAGAGGTAACCTTAATACAGGCTGGGGAAAGAGAGGTTCAGGGTTTGATTCTCAGGGAAACACCTTATGTGGTATTTTTAATTCAATGTTTCAGTTTGTAGAACGCAGTGAAGCCACATAAACACTCGACTGAGCGTTATCCAATACAGTGTATACTGTGTAAGGACGGAAAAGTGTAACCGAGATAAAAACATCTTGCGGGACATAGATACAGAGAATAGGCTACGGACCTACAGAAAAGACACTGAAAACAGAAGAGAACTAGTGGTAGGTCTCTCATATGTGAGAGTCCGTCTGGGTGGGTACCACCGCAATGTCTATTTCTACCGCCAAGCAGCAGTTTGCATGCACTGTTGTGTTTCGGTTTGAAGGACATTGTAGCCAGTATAACTACTGGACATAATGAGACTTAACATCGTATGTCTCAGGATGACGAGCGCAGTGGAATGCCACACAGTACTTTATAACTCAAGGTGCTGAATGGTGTTGCTACTGTTTATGGGTAGTTGTATCGCTTACCATCAGGCGAACGGCATGCGCGTCTCGTCATTCAATGACATAAAAAAAATAAAAAAATAAAATACATTGAGATACGAGGGAGATGATGAACTCACCTTCCGCTTGGCTTCGATGCTTTTGTCTATATGTGTGGATCTCACCACGTGCCTGAACTCCATATCGACCGTGTGCATGCAGTAGGATTGCGTGCTTTGGATCTCTGGCTCCGACCGGTCCGGGGTCTGAAAAATAAATAAGATAGAGTACGTTCCACTAAACCTCTAAAGGAGAGATAAGCTGTATCATGTATGTGTAGATATATATATAAATAATTGGGCACCGCCTGGAATCAGGATTGCTTTTAGGGAGGTGTATTTGCATCTACACACTTCATATGATTAACTTGGTATTAAATTCAAATCGGGTATTTGAATATGCTTAACCATAATAAAACCTCTGTGGTCCATTGTAGCCAGTGTAACTACTGGGCATAATGAGACTTAACATCTTATGTCTCAGGATGACAAGCGCAAGCGCGTTTTAATATTTTTCTCCTTATATCTTCTTTGTATGCAGTATTCCGCAAATACCGGGATTTAAGCGACGATAGCCAAGTTGGGAATGGAACGGTCTGCCGAGACAATGTCCGCAGGTTCAAAACCCACGGCACACACCTCTGAATTTTCGAAGTTATGTGTGTATTGTTTATCAATTATCGTTCGTTTTAACGGTGAAGGAAAACATCGTGAGGAAACCTTGTAGTGTAGTGTGCGTTTAGTATATAAGTCAGTTGTAAGATAGTTCTAAGCAGTCTAATAAAGTATCTTATACCAACAACACGTGTACAATCAATACATCCATTACATGGATTACGCTGTTATTGTAATCTTACAACTGACTTATATACTAAACGCACACTACACTACAACCTACATACCTGAGAATTCTCCATAAGAATCTCGAGGGTATGTGAAGTCTGCCAACCCGCACTAGGCCAGCGTGGTGGACTAAGGCCTAACCCCTCTCAGTAGTAGAGGAGGCCTGTGCTCAGCAGTGGGCAATATATAATACAGGGCTGATGATGATGATGATGATGACCGGGATTTAAGATAGGCTGCGGGATTGGAAGCCCTAGACTTGATATGTATTACCAAAATGATACGGTGAAACCTACAATCTTATCTTATGATTTTAAGTTATTTGCGTAGTTTTATTTCTTGAACATAGACTAAATTTGGTCGTAGATTCGTTTATTTCTGTCGCTAAGTAGTCTAGTAGTAGTGTAAATAGTGTTGTGTTGGTTGAAAAAAATGTCCCGTTGATCGAAGGGCTCTGGGTTCGATTCTCAGGCTGAGCAACACTTTGTGTCAATTTTCTAGCTCCATTTACCCGGGACTGAATCCATTACGCATACTCACGCCTTTTATCCCGGAAGGGGTAGGTAGAGGCGCAACTAGTGCACCCACATTTCGTCGTGCGTATTCCGTCCCATGATGTGATAGGGGGCGAGCCTATTGCCATATCGGGCACAAATTCCAGACTCCGAGATGATGCTGATTAGAAAAATCCAATATCACTTTGCCCGACGCGGAAATCGAACCCGAGAATTCAGCATTGCAGTCGTACCGTAATACAATTACGCCAAGGAGCCTTAAAGTTCAAAACACACCGGTAACACGAAACTAACTACGGCATAATCTGCTTTCAATAATTTAATAGAGCGGTGATGTATAACCACGGTACACAGTTAGTTATTACTGATATTATGTTCTGTGGCATGGTTATATATTGCTGTATGTACTATATAGCATACATCAATAGTAAGTGCGTTTAAAAATTAGTCGAGGCCATTGTCAGCCTCAACACTTATAGTAACGAAAAGGAAATATATAACAACTTTTACATTAGCGATACGCCTAGTTATGCATGTTGGCACATAAACTTTCGAAATAGAATAAAACTCTCGTTTCTTACGACGATTACCTTTACCGTTGTAAAAATTGAATCAAATTTCAAGTTTAAATTTTTTTTAAGCTATTGCATTGCTTCTATTGCGGGCCTTGAGCGTGGAAACCGAATCCAGAAATTCCGTAACGAAAATAACCTCACATCTTTTTTATCTTACTAATATGAACTTTAAATACAATGCGTTGAAGCTATAATTCTTGAAACGAGTATATTTTTATTTATTTTATTTATTAAAGTCATTAAAACCATTTCTCACTAATCTAATATGAACCTTAAATACATTGCGTAGAAGCAATTTCCCCAGCGTTGGCACGGCACGAGTACAAAAGAATCGAACGTAACATTCTTTTTTAAAATTTTGATTTATTCTACTTTGGTTGTGATGACTATTGCATTTCTGACATTTATCTATAACAAGACTAAACGTGCGTTGCTCGCGTTTAAAAATCTACTTTATGTGGTAAGCGTAAGATCGAATTTGTGTTTAGTCAATCAAAATTTGTGGTAAAAAATGCTTTGCAATAGCTTTACCGCGGCAGTCTCCGAGTGCCACACGTATTTTTTTATGCTCAAGTTTACTAAGATGACTGCAGAATATTCCATAGTCTGTTCTTAATACTATTCTTAATCTGTAATTATGTCAATATGTGGACAATGGTGTGGGTTATGTGTTTTGGAATTAATTTAGATTAAGATTAGTTTATAATATATATTAGCATGTAACCGTTTATTGTTCCTATAAAAAAAAAAAAAAAAAAACTAAACAACTTCAATAAAGTAAAAAAATAGCATATGCTTATTAAAATACTTGGACAGAAATAACGAAATGAATGAGCTTGAAACTCATTCTATACAATTTATAATGCTCAAAATAATGTTACCTTCGCATTGACGTAGTAGTAAGTATATAAATCGGCGTACCTTCGACGTTATTAATTCGTTTCTCACGTGACCAGAACCGAAGGCGCGTTAAATATGGTTACGATATTTATCAGGAAATTATAAGTTGTCATAATAATTCGGCGCGGGTTTTTATACGACTGTGCGTGATTTTCTCTGTATTTATCGTAATTGTATTAAAATGGAGTATTTATGGTAATGACGAAATGAGGTTTATGATAATTGATGTAGAAAATTATACCATATTTTTTATCTAAACTAATTTTTGTTTAAAGTTCTGCCCGCATGAAGATTCTTTTCTTTTTTAACTTTTAACAATATCCGTATATATAGACAACATTTTGAATTTATAATATTACTAAAATTAAAGAAATAAATATTATACAACGCAATTTACTGCTTCGGTGGCGTAGTTGTGTTACGGTACGAGTGCAATTCTCTGGTCTCTGGTGCGAATCCCGGGTCGGGCAAAGTGATATTGAGTTTTTCTATTCAGTATCAGACCGGAGTCTGGAATTTGTGCCCGATATGGCGATAGGCTCGCCCGTAAAACAAGAAATAGAAGATTTCATAATAAAAGTAACAGACGAGTTCGCTGGTATTTGTAAATAAACGGCTAAATGTACAGTCAGCAGCATAAGTAGCTGAACAAATTCAAAATTTCAAATTTCCTATACTTTTGTGTACTTACAAAAAAATATCTACTCACAAAAATAAAATAAAAGAGATTTACTTTACTTCAAACGAAGAAAAATAATGTTTCAGTTTAATTTAACGCGTATATAGGCGATATGAAATTTTGATTTTGTTCAGCTACTTATGCTGCTGACTGTACAATACAGTTCTTTATTGGATTCCGGAATAGCATAAAATATTCAGATATTAAACTGAACTGAACCAAGGCCTTACACGTTTATAAATACAGAGAGATTTACAGTATCTTAGTTGAGTCTGAAAGGGTCGTCGCCAGGAAGGGTTGACGGTCCAAAATCCAAGTACGTAAACAGCTACATTATGAGCGTTAATTGGATTAAAGAACATATGTTCGGTTCTTAAATGTGATATTTGTTGAGCTATAGCGACAAGCTGACAAAATTGTATTTTCATAAAATTACCACGATTTTAACAGTCGCCTCAACTTAATTGGTTTTACGAAGCACATCAGATTATGTCATAATTCTACTTTTCTAATCTATTATTTTTTACTCTTTAGTTCTCTATTCGTAAAGTGTTTCTACTAATTTGATTCAAATTTTCGTTTTACTCACTCTCCACAACGTAAATTCCAAATGAATTACTGTTAACTATAATTAATGTATTCCAAAACTGAATTCTAAACATAATGAAATCACAAAACTCATAACACTCAAACTACATCTCGTTTAACAATACAAACAAATCAACTCCAGTAAAACTGATTTGTTTCGTTTCAAGTTAATAATTAACACAGCTGTAGTTATCATTACCATGGCAATACCACTTACCTTAATATTTTTCTTTGCGCTCCATTTTTTGCAGCACAGCTCGGTGGAGTTGCTTTTCATTATTGGCAGATGGTTACTCTTGCAGCTGCCTTGCCGAGTTACTTGAAAGAAAATAAAATTTCATTTTATTTTGCAATAGAGTGATAAAGGTAATGAGAATTGTGTGTAAAAGATTTTCAGTGTAATTGGTTCAAAACATTCTTATAAGTTATGCGACCTTTTAATAGAGATTGCATCGGTAATAGAACATATTGCGTTCATGGTACGATTTCCATGGTGAGGTTTTAGGTTTGACTCCCGGGCGGTGTAAAATTATATTGCATTTTTGGGATTTGTGTCAGCGGGAGTCTGAAATTGTGCTTGAACAATGGCAATAAACTCGGTCTGGCGAAATGTGGGTCACCTCTGCCTTCCCCTGACAAGAAAAACTGGGGTGATGCTATGTATGTTTACTAACAAGCAGCAGTGTGCAGGCACTGTTGTGTTTCGATTTGATGGACATTAAGCCAGCGTAACTACTGAGCATTATGAGATTTTATAATGTCTCAGGGCGATGACCGCAGTTGAGTGCCATGCAGTACTGTGTAATTCAAAATTCTGTATGATGTCGCTGTTTATGGGTCGGTTCGCTTACCATTAGGCTAGAGGGATGCTCGTTTCGTTATTCAATAAAAAAATATATGCAAAACGGAGAATTCATAATAGTTCTCCACAACACCTATTCCAACCAAAACTTTGTACATTAGACGGGGGTTTCTCAAATGTCTTTCCAAAGCTTAGAACAAAGCCTGTTACTATAACTAGGGCAAGTTATTGCTATCCCAAACCGTTTTCCGCGGTGATTTATTGTTTTTACTTGTTAAATTGTATTTTTGGGGTTCAGTAGACCCAAAGGGATGGTAATACTATACTTTCCATGTTGGATTTGTAGCTAAGGCTAGCTACAAATCCAACATGGAAAGGGTCAGTACTCGACAAAATTTTCGGTAATAAGTCATGTTTGGATACTAAGTTACTCGTTATAGTACTAAAATACTAGCGCAGTACGATAGAATCATGAAGAGTTATTCTACCTGATCTAAGCTTACAATGAATATATAATCGATACTTGTGATCGTCTAGTGTTCGAAATTAGACCCGAATTGATAAAATTTTGTTCGCGAATCTGCCCGCGTGTAAAAAATCCGGGTTAAAAGTCCCGCTTTATATTTTACCGAAATAATAAGTAGCCTATGTTGCTCGCTGATAATGTAGCTTTATATTGGTGATGTGTTATTTAAATCGGTGCTGTTGTTTTGTTGATTCGTTCCAAACATACAAAACTTTCCTCTTTATAATTATTATTACTTTATATGTTTATCATTATTATTTCTCTTTATTTTCAATTTTCCTTTTTTTACATTTTTATATACATACTAAAAAAAAACATTAATACATATTATAAAAATATAAAAAAGTGAATCACCCTCCGATGGCGAGGCTCAAGACCCAAGTCACCGGTGGTCAGGGATTCAAAGTGAGGAATCTCCTCACAATGCGTGCCGTGTCCAGAAGTACTGCTTTCTGCATCTGGCTCTTGGCCCAACGACCAATTGAGAGCCTCTGGAGGTGTTGGTCGAGACTCTTTGGTATCAACCCATGAGCAGAAACGACAATCGGAACAATAATTGTGGAGTCTACCTCCCACATGTCGGTAACCTCGTGAGCCAAATCTAAATATTTAGACATTTTGTCCTTTTCGGCCTTAACAAGGTTATGGTCATGCGGAATAGTGACGTCAACAAGTATTGCCCGGCGCGCCAATCGATCTACTATTACAATATCAGGCTTATTGGCAACAATAGTCCTGTCCGTGATAATAGATCGATCCCAGTACAGCGTTGCATGATCATTTTCGAGAACTGGTTGAGGCACATACTGGTAATATGGCACTTCAAGAGTCACAAGACCATACCGAAGAGCAACTTGCTGGTGTATGATCTTGGCTACTAGGTTGTGTCTATGCAAGTACTCGCCGTTAGCAAGATACGAACAACCGGAAATCACATGCCTGATTGATTCACCGGGACGGTGGCATGCCCGACAGATATCGACCGTACCGTCCTTCATGATGTATTTCCTATAATTGTTCGTTTTCATAACTTCGTCCATAATTGCAAAGACAAAACCCTCAGTTTCCCCAAATAGGTTACCAAAACGTAGCCAAGATACGGATGCAAGCTGGTCTACATCAGGCCCGTGAAGGGCCCGATAAAACCGACCATGTAGTTCCTTGCTCTTCCATATCTCCTCACGTTCCCGAATGCCCATCACCTTAGGTTTTCGCCAGTTCTCATTCGCCAAGGAAAGCGGGGTAAATCCCTTATCCACCATGACTACAACCTTATGCATGCCCACTTCGCTGTGGAGGAAATAATCCCTGAGATTGCATACCTCGCGGTTATGTAAGTCCTTAGCATTAAGTAAGCCTCGGCCCCCACATCTCCGCGGGATGTACAATCTCATCACTGACGATCGTGGGTGATGCATACGATGTGCAGTCAGTAGGGTCCGGACCTTTCGATCCAGGGCGTCCAGTTCGGTCTGAGTCCATCTGAGTATGCCAAAAGAGTACATGAGTACAGGCATAACCCAACCGTTGAAAGCGCGAATCTTGTTTCCACCTGACAAAAAACTGTTAAGTACTTTTGTCAGACGGCCGAAGAAACGTTCCCGGACCGATTGTTTTACGTCGGCACCCATAATACCTAGTGCCTCAGGCATACCCAGATATTTGTAGGTTTCCGTCTCGGAAAGGGATCTAAGTCTTATAGTCTCTGAGACTTGTATGTCATCAGAGATCACCACCTCTCCTCGCTTCACATGGATAACCGCACATTTATCTACACCAAACTCCATGTTGATTGAGTTGCTAAATCTTTCAGTTATTTTTAACAACTCAATCAATTCTGTTTGTTTTGATGCAAACAACTTGAGATCATCCATGTAAAGCAAGTGAGATATAGGCTCACTCCCTCTCCGTAGACGGTATCCTAACCCTGAATCCAACAACAGAGTACTGAGAGGATTCAGGGCCATGCAGAACCACAATGGACTCAGACTGTCACCCTGGAATATACCCCGCTTGATTCTAATCGGCTCATCACAATCAGGGGGACTCGTACCACCTGGATATTTTAGGAAAGTGGTCCATTGTCCCATACATGACCCAAGAAAGGTGCATAAATTTGTATCAATCTTATACAAATTCAACACCCTCTTGAGCCAAGTATGGGGCACCGAATCATAGGCTTTCTTATAATCAATCCAGGCAGCCGATAAATTCCTTCGGTTGTGACGAGTCTGTTGGCAAATGTTCATGTCAATGAGAAGGAGCTCCTTTGTACCACGTGACCCAATCTTGCATCCTGTTTGTCCGGGAAAAAGGATATTATTGATTGTGAAATGATTTGCAATTTTCAATCTTAATATAGATGTAAAAAGTTTATAAATGGTTGGAAGGCATGTTATGGGTCTATAGTTTTTCGGGTCCGTGGTACAGCCGGATTTAAAGAGCAGGTGAGTGACACCTGTCGTCATAAATGTTGGAAGCGATCCTCTATCTAGCGCATCCTGGAACTGTGCTGCTAAACGAGCATGCGAACTGAGAAACCATTTCAACCAGAAATTGTGCAGACCATCCGGACCAGGAGACTTCCAATTATGTGTCGGACGGATGGCTGCCAGAACATCCTCTGAGCTAATTGAAATGGTTTCCATAGCCGGTATTGCGTCGCAAGCTCGTTCTACAACACTAAACCAGGGGTCTTCAGTATGGGGGACAGAGACTATCCCGCCCTCACACCCGCCACTGTGACTCCTGTAAGCCAGGATCAGCAGTGGCACGCATTTTATGACACCGAGCGGTGAAGCTCGGCGAGTCTCAGGGAACACTAATCTGTCTTTAACCCGCAACGAAATTAATCAAATAGAAAGATAGGGAGGAGTTGGAAATATTAATTGTCCACTTCCCTCCATAGCAAAACGGGCGACAAAAATAATGAACGAAGGAGGTATTTTAACCTCAATTTTAGAGACGCTTACAACTAGAAAAGCCAGTTGTAAAGCACCACGGATAAAAATTGAATGAAAGGGTCCTATCATATGAGCTGTCAAATTTGATTCCAATCATAGGTATGGCAAAAACGCCAGAAAGCACGGAAATTCCGTCTAGACTCTACAAGGTCCATGTAGTATACAACCCCAGATGTTATTTGCATACTATCCAACATGATGTTGCGCTCATCATGCCAAAGACCACACTCCCAAAGTACGTGATGTGCAGATTGTTCATATACGTAACCAGGTGTAGAGCATGGGCACACAGGAGAGTCAACCAGCCTAAATGAAAATAGTTTGCCCTTAAAATTACCGTGGCCGGTAAGAAATTGCGATACACAATGATCTATTTCTAGCCAGGTTTTATTTAGGCGATCGCGAACGCACGGAAAGTATTTATATAAATGACGCCCTTTCGATGATACGTCCCACCGATGTTGCCATTCGTTTAACAGCTCATTTTGTACATCAGTGTGCGGTTTAAATAATCTATTGATTTTTAAGAGCTCACGCGCCGTAAGAAATCTTTTGTCCATATCCTCTCTAGTGGAGAAATACATAGCGGCACGACGCTGTATCTCCAAATCGACTGGGAGTACGCCCGCGAGGACAGGCAAAGCTTCCGTACTAACAGTTCTATACGCCTTACACAAGAATATCAACGCCAGACGTTGACTCTGGAGCAGTTTTCTGCGCACAGCACCGATAGTAGCCCTATCGGCCCATACAGGTGACCCGTATGTAATACATGCTAAGTAAGTCGCTCCATAAATGACTTTGAGTGTAGCAAAAGATAGTCCCCACGTAGAAGTCGATATCCTTGTCAAAGCGTAAAAGTTCCTTTTTGATTTTTCTCCAACGTTTCTTATATGTTCCAGAAAAGAAAAATTTCTCTCTAAGATTAACCCTAAATAACAAACCGATTCTTTTCTCTTGACAGTGATATTATTAAATTTAATTCGTGGCGGTGATTTTAATATTCCTTTTAAAAGCAGTTGGAACGTTTTCTGCGGTGCGAAGGTAAGACGGTTTCTTTCACCCCATTCAGATATTAATTGTAAACACGTCTCCGCCAAACTTTCTAGCCCCGATCTACTATTTGACTCTATGAGTAATAGGCCGTCATCCGCATATCCGGTCAAAGTGCATCCCACGGGTAAAGGAATCGAAAGAAAATCATCGAATCCCAAATTCCATAAATAAGGACCTACAACCGAACCTTGTGGACATCCCATCGTCAGCGGCTTCGACACGGCGTGGTGGCCAAGTTTCAGTTTGGTTGTTCCGTACGAGAAGTATGTGTAGATAAGGGAATATATATTCCTATAGCAACCTCGTATTTTTAACTTGAGAAGTATCATAGGCCACCAAGCATTATCGAAGGCACCGGAGATGTCTAGGAAGATACCAAGCACATATTTATGTTCCGATGTACTCACCGTTCTTCTAACCGATATAGCCGCGTCAGTAGTCGACCTACCTATTGTAAAACCGAATTGGTTTTTGTGGAAAACTGGTCCGCCCGGTAAGAGACGAGGGATGATAAGACGTTCTAGAAGTTTACCTAAAGATGGTAACAGCGTTATAGGTCTGTATGACTTGGGATCATCGGGAGACTTATCGCCGCTTTTAGGTATTATTCGAATGAAACCGGAACGCCATATTCGCGGAAATATACCTTCAGCAATACATCGGTTAAAGACAGTTAGTAACGCCTCACCGGCTGATTTACACGCTTCTTTAATCATCTTATTGGATACTTTATCTTCTCCGGAGGTTTTGTTTAGCGGTAAAGATGTCACGATGCTAATAAATTCATCAAACGTTGCGAGGTTTGAGACAGGAGAGTTTGGCAGTTCCGCGGCCCACATTCTAATTTGATTGTGATACTCGCTGTCGTTAAAAGTGTCATCGGGTATAAGAGAATTTAATAGAGCTTCCGTGGTCTCCTCAATACCAGTCGTATAGCTATTATTAATTTTAATGTTATCAATATAGGCTAGATGAATTGACCTATTTGCTTTAAACTCATGATATAAAGGAGACCACGGGCCCTCCTTATCCAAACGCGCGGCAATTTTACGCAATAAATTACCTTTAGATTTTTGTACTGCTGCTCTATAATGCGACCTGGCAATTTTAAGTATGGGGGACAGGCGACGACCAGATATTTTTCCAATAATCACGCATATCGTGAGCATCAGGCAGCCGCCCATCCACCACACCATGAGGAGAATCCTCCCAACACCTATAAACTCTCTTTTGATCGCTTTGAAAAGTGCGATTCTGCTGGAATCGTTCCCATCGCCTCCTATAACGGCGAATACGGCTTGCCCACGCATAAACTTTTTGTTTATAGAAGTCTATGCGTTCTGTGACCCATAGCCTATAGTCCTGGGGTCTTATATTGGTCCCAGAAAAGGCCTGCGCCACAAAACGCATAATCTTCGGTCTGAAATTTCCTCCTTTGAAGGAGATGAGCTTGCCGATGAGAGTTCGGGCCCAGTTGATACGTTTCTCGATCCTATATTGCCATGCAGGCATGGTCGCAACATCTCGAGTGATTCTATTTGCATTTGGGAATTTTACATTAGCCACTCGACATGCTGCGACGGCCGCACAGTAAAGAAACGAATGTGTATCAACAAGGTCCCGACTGGACTCCATGTATGTAGCCAACACGGAGTCCAACGCTCCCATCAGTGCCAATTTTTTTTTATGCGTTGGCAATCGTGGTACCCTCGGTCTACAGGATGTAGAAGTCAATTTAAATTCCAAAATCGCACTCTCCAAAGCCCCTCTCAAACGCTGTTCGTCGTGGGGACTTACAGTATTGTCCAAGTTATCCTCCCGCTCAACGTCAGCGGTAGGTGTAATTTGTATATTTGCTGTTCGCTGGGTAAGGACAGGCGAGACAGTGTCTTGGACAACACACAAGTCTGCACGCAGCCGCTCAAGTGCTTCATCATTCAACACTTTTCGTCGTTGGATGTACCGCACCTGATCCGATTATCCGATCCTGATCATTATTATTATTATTATTATTTGCACCTGCCTACGTCCCTCTCTACACCACCCTAAGGTTGACTGGGAGAGAATGCCCATGGCATTAAGTCCGCCTGTATACCATGTGTACAAAGTGTAATAAAATAAAATAAAAAATAATATCAGTATAGATAAATAGAAAAATATTTTTATGCATTCTTTCTCTATATAAACTTTAATTATGGCAAATCTCACACTCTTCCGTTTGCACAATGCGGTTATAAAAGGTATAAAGTTTTTTCTTTACGTATTAGTATATAGACTAGGGCGCATATCTTAAAATATAATAAAGGCAAAATTGGTGGTACGGAACCCTAGGTGATAGAATTCGATTTACACTTGGCCCCTATTTTCACTTGGCAAATCCTATAACTTTCTTAACGTAAATAACTTTTCCCAAAGCATTTAACTTTGGTTAGTTTTTGGATACTTTAAGAAATGTCTGAAGTTCCTTTTAGGTTTAAGCGAGTATAACTATCGAGAACTCGTTTCAAAGTCGTAGGGGACTGGTTCTTTCAAGGTGAAAAATATATTATTAGATTTCAGTAGATTTGTTATAAAGGAAACTATTACTGTATTTTTATACCATTTATAAATTATACCCTTCTGACAAAATAGTCCGGAAAGTACTTAGTGTAGATATTTGAGGTTCGTAAGATTGTAAAGATACGGGAGGTGAGTGCAATGCCATAATATTACAGGGTATGAAATCAATCCAGAGTAATTTAGGTGTGTTGAAAAAATAATTGTAATTAACGCGTGAATTAAACCCGCAGCTTCAAGTTGTAAAACTTTTCCTTTACTAATAAGGCGTGTTGTTATTTTATTTTCACTTTGTGATTTGTTTTAATAGTACACTAACTTTTCGGACCACCAACACCTCAGTCCGCCCCGTGACCACGAAGTGCTGCAAAGCCTTCGAAGCGTCGGGACAAAATGAAATGGAGAACCGCGATAAAATCCGTTATAATAGTTTAATTTCAATAGTTTATAACTGTTTGTTCGTAAAAGTGTAATTGTGAATGTTGGTACATCTTTATTTGGTAAGCACATAAGAATAGTACTTATAGAATAAGAAAACTGTAGCAATGTTTGTTATGTGTAAACTGTTGATGTTCCTATGAATAATAAATAAATAAATTACCAACTGAGCGGATCTCTTTGTTTTAATTAACAGGATACTTATACAATCTTTATATTAATTTTAGTTAATGAAAATGGAAAAGAAATCTCTGAAATGAAGCCAGTTTTCCTACTGTTTTGAAAATTATATCATAAATTATATTATGTATATTTTTCTTATTACTATTTAGTAATAACTGCGGTGGATAATTAAAATTACGTTTATTGATTAGCAATTTCACTCAACATTTTTGCTTCGTTAGCATATCGTTTTTTTTTATAGAGATAATAATAACTATGACCCAGAAAGTGAGAACCTCCTTACACGCCATGGTACAAGATTTTTTGTGTTAGAACCTTTTCTATTTCATAATTAATAAAAACTCACGATGCCTCTGCCAGTTGAAGTTATGCTGGATCTCGTGCCTCATGCCTCGCCAGAGTTTGGTCACAATGAGGCAGTATGCGAACGACAGGATGAAGAACGGCACCAGCAGGAGGCCAGCGTCCAGCCCGAGGTTGAAGGCTCGTTCCAGCTCCAGGGTGCTCCAAACCTCGCGGCATTTGTATGCTGGGGACAAAGAGATGATGTAGTCTTATGGAAAATTATGACGTTAACACACACACGCACCACCTTTTTTAGGGGTAGGCAGAGGTGCAACTAGTGCACCCACTTTTCGCAGTGGCGCAAGTAGTGTAACCACTTTTCGCCGTGCGTATTCCGTCCCCTGATGTGATACGGGGCAAGGCTATCGCCATATCGGGCGCAAATTCCAGACTAACTAATTCCGCTGATACTGAATAGAAAAATCCAATATCACTTTGCCTGACCCGGGGAACGAACCCGGGACCTCAGCATTGCCGTCGTACCGTAATACAACTACGCCACCGAGCCAGCTTTTCGAATGTCTTTCGAAAATAGATGGCGATGAAGTCTTCATTTGTCGTTGTACTATTTAAATGTAGTCATTCAGTAAACTAACCCAGGTTAGGGCTACATTGTTATCAAAACGATGCATTGCGTGCGTAAAGTATATATCATATAAAACCGTAAATGTAGACCAATCTATACTAATATTATAAAGAAGAAAGATTTGATTGTTTGTTTGTAATGTATAAACTCAAAAACTACTGGACCGATTTTGAAAATTCTTTCTGTAATAGGCAGCTACATTACTCCTGAATGCTATAGAATTTTTATTCCGGGACAATATAAAGCGGGACTTTTATCCCGGAAAAACTTTTCACGCGGACGGACCCGTGGGCAAAAAGAAGTATTTTATGTTTTAAAAGTATACAAATTGTTATGGCTATTTTTATATTGGTTGTACATACACACTCACGCCCTTATCCCATAGTGGTAGACAGACACTATTGAGCGCCACATGCTACAATCTTGACACACCTTTTTTCGCCCCTTCCACATTCATACTTCTTTTCATACATTTTCGTCGGGTAAGGGTACTCCTGACCTGCCCTTTTCGAATATTAGTTGACATAATTGGTTAAATTGAGAATATAGTTCTGTTATAGAAGAATTTATCTTATTTTGAAAGCTAAGTAAGCGGGTACATCGATTAAACTCCCACTATCATCCCTTCTATTATTGAAAAACCTCTGAACCGTCATCGCTATTAATGTCATTTCATAAAATCACAATTTCATATAATGTCTATCAAAAATCGAAGCTCACCTTTACAACACATAAATTCTAATTGAAATCTACCAAAACCATAACCTTTCTACCCAGAAATAATGGATAGCTACCCTCGAATCATATTTGGGCATAAATTACGTATAGAAAGATGGTATTCCAAAATCGTTTGAGCGTATTTACCGCTGAGCAATTTGAGAGAATCAATGAATAATAAATCGTATAAAAGTATAAATAAATGGCTTGTCATAAGGAAATAAAACTAAAGGTTATTGTTATAGAATACACTATAATCGCTTATTAATGTATGGCTTAAGGCACCGCGCAGACGCTATCAATGATAGCACCAGTGAGATACAGGTCATGCAGTACTTTGTAAGTCATAGGTATGGTGATGTTGCTATTGTTGGTGCTCGTAAAGCTTACCATCAAGGGGCCAGCTTGTGCTAATCAAGGAGCATATATAAGAATAAGAATAAGCCTTTGTATTTGGTCGGCTTATACATTTATGTAATAAATAGCGTTTATCAGCATGCGGTGAAATCGGCCCTTAAAAACACTATAGCAGAAACAATGGCCTCAACTAAATTACTAAACCAATCAACATTCAACTTGGTTCTACAGTCATCAGTAGAAGTGATTATGTGTGCGTGGCGACTGGCGATCTATCATTTAATAATCTGTTATATTTCTGTCATCGCTCAGATTAAGATTATTTGTATCCAAAATTAAAATTTGGTCAGAAATCCCAATAAGATAAACTTCTCACCACTGATCCACTATTTAACTTTTATGACTGAGGATACCCAGGGCTAAGAACAACCATTCATTAAAATATGATAGCAATATAATAATCCATTGACTGCCTTGGTGGCGTAGTTGTATTATGATACGTCTGTAGTGCTGAGGTCTTGGGTTCGATTCCCGGGTCGGGTAAAGTGATAAAGGGCTTTTCAACTAAGTATCGGCCCTGAGTCTGGAAACAAAGTATCTTAAAAATTTTAGTGTATTATCTTCAAATACAGGTTAAAGTATACCCAATCTAATTTGAATCGCGCGCGAAAAAATAAATTCACCTGATATATCAGTACACCCCTTGTGATATATCGTGATTTTTGCCGAACTCCTTCCCCCCCTTTCGTGCCTCACGTAATTAATGGACGACCCGAAATCAAAAGGTTAACATTTACTTAAATTGCTTCATTAAAGCAGCGCTTTGACATAGTCTAGACTACTCTAGACATTGTGCAAATTACCTCATTTTCCAGTGTATCTCCTACATATTCTAACCTCAATATTTGGGCAAATTATCCCAGAATTTCTTAGTTTTTATTTGGAATAAAGTCAAACAAAACATTAAAACTATGTATTTATATCAGCCGTCAATGTTAGAACCTTTTTGTAAACTTAGAAAAATAAATGTAGAGAGTGTAACAGATCATTTTTTGTCTCTGGTACTTGATTGTCACGTTACACCTTAGTGCATTTAAATTTTCTAAGCATTACACATTATAATTTTACGAAATTTCCATATATTATATAATTATCTTTGGTACTAAGCCTTCTTAACGTTCAACCATATATTTATTTAAACATAAGTCTTTCTTCGTTTTCTTCCTATTAAACCTAACAGTCAGCACGGAGACAATTAAAGCCTCATTCAGACTGATCAATAATTGCTTTCAATAATCGTACGCAATTATTGAACCCCATAACATGCCCCCCCCCGAGGCAATTCTTGTGCTCTGGGTCTTCACACCCAATGCACGCTCATGCGCGGGGGGACATTAGTTGCGGGCCGAGGCACACAGTTCAGTGTGTATACCTCTTGGTTGTAAAACACATTGAGGCCTAAAAGGGCCCGCGAACATTTCCTGGCACCCTCTCTTTCCGCCCATCCTGCGAACCTTCCTCCCCACCTTTCCTTCCATATTCCTCTCCCACGCCCCCTCCAGGCCCCTGCAGTCGTCAAGCCGGGGGACTCCAGTATCCCATTCGCAGGTTTCCCCCGGTGTTGACTGCAGGGTCGCCTACCCAAAAAAAAAAAACCCCTCTCAGTAGTAGAGGAGGCCCGTGCTCAGCAGTGGGCAGTATATAATACAGGACTGATTGCATTGCATTGCAAATAGAATTGGGTGATGGAACAGGGTTTATTTTGTGCGTTATGGTTTATTGAATTGCAGGATACAACCGAAAAAAAAACCCCATAACATGCATAATGACGAGGTAATTCCCGCGTTGACGTATGCACGAGTCTTTTGACATTGCATACGATTATTTAAACAGTAAATAAATAAAGTTTTAACTTCGAATTAGGGATTTAGTTTTTGAAGCTGACTACTAAAGATTTCGAAATTCCATTCTCAGGACAGGAATGTAAAATTTTATTCGAGAATACGAAACATCCATATTACATAAGATTCGATTTAAGAAGCGTTATGGTGATGGGCGAGAGCTCCACTTGAGGGAGAGATCCGTATTACACTGTGAGACGGAAATAAATTGGTACACGTAGGTGTATCTATCAATTGTGACCGTGTCAATCATCTACAGATTAATAGCTTGAGCAACCGCGTCTATTTCTCAATTAGGGAACGAAAAAATAAAATATGAACAATTCATATCTCCTTCTCAATCTATCAATCCATGTACATTTATTGTGGATATTGAGAGAACTGCAAGGTATTCTTTTTTAAAAAAGGCGCTTCTGTATTTGACTCGTAAATATGTATGTATGCAAGTTTGTATGGCCGCGAATTTCTAAAAAACTACTGAGCCGATTTGGACGGGGTTTTCGACATTCAAATGCATATTTTTCAGGGAAGGTTTTAGTATGTAATTTATTACGATATGATGTTCGGAGATAGACGATGGAACTCTTCAATAACTAACAGCAGATGACCCGCGAATGCTGCAATCGTATATCTTTGATGTATTGTTTACACAATTTCATAATTAACTAACAAAAAAGCAACAAATAAAATCGACTTCTAAACCTCTACAAGCTAAAATAAAAAAGCAATGAGAGGTGTCAAGGGACACCCGGATGGAACGAAGTTCCTTTCGATTAATTAGTGAAGGAATTGTAATAAACTTTTATTTATATAACAGAGTGTGTATATATATAAATATATAAATATTTTCCTATTTCTGTTCCAATACATAAGTTTCTAGAGAAAAAACAAATAAATACGTGTGGTACTCGGAGACTACCGCGGTAAAGCTATTGCATAGCATTTTTATCACAAATTTTGATTGACTAAACACAAATTCGATCTTACGCTTACCACATAAAGTAGATTTTTAAACGCGAGCAAAGCACGTTTAGTCTTGTTATTGATAAATGTCAGTAACCAAAGTAGAATAAATCAACAAAATTTGAAAAAAGAATGTTACGTTCGATTCTTTTGTACTCGTGCCGTGCCAACGCTGGGGAAATAGCTTCTACGCAATGTATTTAAGGTTCATTTTAGATTAGTAAGAAATGGTTTTAATGACTTTAATAAATAAAATAAATACAAATATACTCGTTTCAAGAATTATAGCTTCTACGCATTGTATTTAAGGTTCATATTAGTAAGATAATAGCAAAAAGTGTCGTGACAACTTTCCGTCCAGCGCGCAATAAGGAACTTCGTTCCAATAATAATTTAACTTTATAATATATTTTTATTTGGAGTCGGTGCCTAATTTAAATTGCCAGCTAAGCTAAGCAAATAAACGAACAAATATACGAAAACAATATTCAATTTAAATTGGGCACCGAATCCAAATACTCGTATATAAAGTATTTTGTTTGTTTTGTAGTGGTTTTGAAGTCGGTTTTTTTTGTTTATGCTATTGAATGACGAGACGAGAATGCCGTTCGTCTGATGGTAAGCGATGCGATTTCAAACGTTTAAGATAGCTAAACCATCCAGAACTTTAAATTACGAAGGGCTGTTTGGCACTCCACTGCGCTTGTCACCCTGAGTCATTAAATTGTAATTCTCATAATGCCTAGTAATTACGCTGGCTACAATGTCCTACAAACCGCAACACAACAGTGCCTGTACACTGCTGCTTGGCGGTAGAAAGAGGCATTGTGGTGGTAGCTACCCAAGAGGCCTCTCGCATACGAGAGACCTTCCAGTTGCAAATACTATTTTTGTACATTTTGTTTTCTCCTTCCATGAATATGGTATTTACACACTACAAAAGTCCCTAAAACACAGTACGACGCCAGCGCCATCTACTTAAAGAATTAGAAAACTAATATTCATTATTTCTCATGGGAGCAAATAACCAGGATAAAAAGTATGTTATATTGATCTACCCGTGTGCCAAATTTCATCCAAATCCGTTCAGTAGTTTTTGCGTTTACTTCTAACAAACATCCAAAAATGTTCACGAACTTTCGCATTTATAATATTAGTAAGAAGTAAGATAATAATACCAACCCTGTATTACATACCACCCGCTGCTGAGTGCAGGCTTCCTATTCTACTGAGAGGGTTTAGGCCTAAGTCTACCACGTTGCCCTAGTGCGGTTTGGACTTAACATAACTTCAAAATTCCAATGTAGAATTCTCAGGTACTTAGATTTTCTAATGAAGTTTTCCTTCGCCGTTTAAGCTAACGATAACTTAAAAAAAATACACACATAACTTCGTAAAGTCAAAGGTGTACCTTGGGTTTGAACACGCGGGACCTTCGTCTCCACAGTCCGTTCCATTCCCAATTAGGCTAGTGCACTTAAATATATTAACAAGATTATTATGTTTATTTAATTTAACAAGTTAAATATTTAGATGAATACTAAATTATGTAAGCGTACAGTAATTATTCAAAGTCTCCAAGGCGGACGTGGAATAACTGCCTGAACGTACAGTGCTTCGTGGCTTCCTTGAGTTACTGATTTAGTGGCAGCGTCTTGGAACTGAGGTACTGGATGCGGTTCCACACACACATACACGCCACCGAATTTCTTTCGGTACAATCTGCCTTGATCGATGGATTCCTAAGAAATCGATTGTGCCTTTGTCATCTCTAATTTATAAAGTGCAGTATAATTTTATGTGTTTTGAGAATAGCCAATCTATTATATATTATAATATATTATAATATATATTATAATTTTACGTTAAATAGAGCTGTTAATTTCACAACAGTGTCACTTCGCTAGTTCAAAGTCTTTCCGTAAAGATTAAGCCCTCTCTTAACCCGATTAACACAAATAAAAGGATAAATAGCTGGTACGTGGTTCGCGGGAAAACATGATTTTACTGACATGGTAAAGTAATTTCACTGATCTAATGTTACATACAGTGGTGTAAACATAAAGAAGGTAGACGAGAGACTATACCTCACTATTCAACGTCATTATGCCGTTCATTTATCAGAGCCATATTCTAGAACTAGTTCTTACGATCCAAAGTTCCCGTGAAATTGTGATAAAATTCGGATGGCCCTTATTGGCGCATTACGGACAACTTGAAGTCCGGAGCAAAAAGGGACGTGGTTTTTTGTGCCCCCGTCTAGTACAGCATCTCCAGTGTTATGTTACCTACAATACCTGCAATTTCTGGCATTAAACTTTAGACCTTACTACCCAGTATTAAAGCGTTACCTGATGAGTACGTTTTATACGAGTACGGGAAAGTGACTCTAATGCACTTAATGGTAAGTGGAATATGGTTAAGGCAGAGTATTGATTGACGAGAAAGAATTATTCCTCGCCAGTTGACACAACTATGTCGGCCTGTTCGAAATCACAATCGAGCGATTCACAATGCTCCATTAAACAATTGTAACGTGTAAAATTATTTGGTTCCTTCAAGTAACATTCGATTGAATTCAGAGAAACATTTGATTCCCATTTCCTTGGCTCCTCCAAAAAACTCACGTCAAGTACTTTTAAAAAGGCGCAATTTTGCAAATCGTTTTAGGAAACTCCATATCAATCAATCCCTTCCTAGCAGATTTCGGCCACGGCGGCCAATCTCAACGGAGATCAGTCAGGTAAGCAGGAGATCCGCCCTGTGGATTGGGGGCGTTTGGAGAATTCCACCACGGTATCCCCTGCCTGTCGTAAAAGGCGACTAATAGGGGCCACCGGGGGTCGCGGGCGGGCGGCAGGGGGCCGTCCGTCTTTAGTTATGTGTTCCTTTTAGCACACATTGTTGCGACCCTCGTGATGGACGGCAGCGTGGAAGGTAGGCCTCACGCTGCCGTAGACGCTGAGAGCGTCCTTCGGTGCGCGGGGGCTTCTGAGCCCCCCCCACAACAGGAGACGGGCCGCACCAGGCGGCACCGCGCAGGGGCGGTTGCGGACGACAACTTAGACATTAGTCCGAGGAAGCCCGCAGCCGTCCCTAATGCGCCGAAGATGGCCACCGCGGAGTTTTAGTTGGTATGCCGTGCGGTGTACATAGGTTAGGGACTCGGCCCGGCGGTCGCCCGACGTTTTCCATCTCTCCGGGCGGCCCAACGCCGGGTCGTAAGGCACGGTGAACCCAACATAACCGCTCGGTCGCCCCCCACAAAGGCCGGGCGGTAGTGGTAAAGCACTTTCTCCGCGAAACCAAAAAAAAAAAAGGTAAGCAGGAGATATTATAGTGCACAAGTGTGTGCGCAATACAGAAGTGCACTCGCTATTCCTTCACTCTCATAGTCCGGTGAGACGGCTATCGGACATGACCGGAGAGAGATCAAGCGCAGGACCAACGGCTTTACGTGCTTTCCGAGGTACGGGGGTATCACACCGTCAACTTCCTGACTCCGAGCTGCGACTGAGTAATTTTTAAGATGGAAAAACCCAGTCACAATGTTTGTAGCCCGACCCAGGATTCGAACCCAGGACCTCAACGCGCAAATCATACTCGTAACGCGTACGCAATACAACTACGCCACCGAGGCAGTAAAACGTGTATCCGGGACCTGAAAATCAAATCCAGAACCTGCTTCAGCACACGTGCGCAGCTAGAAAACCAAGTCACATTACCTCGTTATAATAATGAAGATTAAAATCAAATGCCACTACGTCATCACGCACGAATCGTCACATTACGGATGTGACTAAATTAACGAGATTAGCATATTAAATCTGATTAATCATTGTTTATATACTATTATACTATAAAATTAAACTGCATTTTCAAAATTTAATCCAATCAAGAGGACTTAATTCAATGTAGACGTAGTTCATTAAAATTGAACCAATATTTCATGAGCATTTATAGAGTTCAACATTTAGTGAATGTTATAAGAAATTTAAATTCATTTTAAATTCCATTATATGATTTGGTTTTTATTCTGCTATACTTCTATAAACACCTATTTAGGTATATATTTAGCGCTCTTTTTATAGGCTTACAAGAGAATGACGATGATGATAATGAATTACTAGGCGTTGTTCGCGGATTCGGCCACGTTAAAGATTTTTCTTGGAATAAACGTAGCACTGTGTATTTTACCGGATATAAATTGAAATTCTATTTAATTGCATAGATTCATCTTCCTACTTCTCGTACCGTTTTATTCATTGCTGAGGGTCATGATTCCCTGAACATGGAGTTATCTTTGTTTTAATATTATAATATTATTATATTATATTATAACTAGCTGACCCGGCCAACGTTGTTTTGCCATATAAATTCTTTTTAGAGATTATTTTAGTAGAAAAAAATTAATAACTGATCAGTTACCGACAGGGGTTAAAAGTTATTAAATTACTAATATCGCTATTAAAAAATAGGGAATGATGGAAAAAAGTAGAAAATTTAGGGTTGTATGTATTCTTTAATGCAACATCAAAAAAAAAACTGTCCGAAAAATAAAAATAAAATTGGGTTGGGCCCCCCTTATCACTTAGAGGGATGAAAAATTGATAACAACCTATTCTCAGACCTACCAAGTGTAAATATAAAATTTCATCAAAATCGGTTCAGCCGTTTCGGAGGAGTATGGTAACAAACACTGTGACACGAAATTATTATATATATTTAATTTTTAGAATAAAACAAAATATGTAAGGATATTTGTGACGTGACCATTGAGATAGGGTTTTTTTTATATATCAATGGACGCGACCTAAATTTTTTACTATAAACCTTAAAGCATTTGATAGAACAAGATAGTTGATCATTGACTCCTGTTCGGTTGGTTGGTCGTATTCATCGTATTTTTTCTAAGTATTTCTGTAAAATTAGTGGCATACCTTTTTATTTACAAAATCGCTTCTGTTTCTGACATGTAATAGCTGGCCTATACTCACTCTAAATTCTTTATATTTCTGAACTTTAATTACATTTGCAATAAACATTAAAAAGCGGCAAACCTTTCCAAATATCCCTAAAGTAAGGGCCGCAGCATGTCGATTACGAGGACAACTGTGTAACATTTACCCTTTGAAACCCATTTTAGTCAAGGGTCAGGGAGAAGTATTATTCCGCGGTCAGAATTTTGTTTACAAAGAGCGCTGGGTATGATATTTTTAAATTTAAAACTCGTCAAATTTACTTCAATACACCTGGTGTTAGTGAAGTGAAGCCGAAGTAAAATGTTGACCGGCCATAGATGTAAGTCGGCACAATTATGCCGGCTTGCCTGATTGCTTCTTCACGCTCTATTCATATAGTTACTAATTGTACCAGATTCTGTCTGCAATTTTATTTTGTCACTGTTAACCACCCTCCCCATAAGTCTTTTTGGTATGGTGGCAGTTCGGATCGGGAGGTCGTGACTTCGCTTCCCAGGTCGGACAACATTTTGTCTCAATATTTCTAACAGTTTGCCCGTATCAATTAACGTTAGGCAGGCGACTCGTCTTTAAATTAAACGAAATAGTTGCCATAACATGCATGAAAAGGTGTAATGGGTTGAATTCACATTGGAGTGAGGACTGGATAAAGATGACATTTCGTTATATTGCTTGATTTTTATTATGATCTTAACTAATCATCTGTGCTTGTCACACTCTTTACACTATAGTTGGGTCATTGGTTCATTGCAACCACAGATCTCTTCTTTTTTTTTATGCCTTTGAGTGACGAGACGAGCATGCCGTTCGCCTGATGGTAAGCGATACGACCACCCATAAACAGTAGTTACACCATACAGCACTTGAGTTACAAAATACTGTGTGGCATTCCACTGCGCTCGTCATCCTGAGACATAAGATGTTAAGTCTCATTATGTCCAGTAGTTACACTAGCTAAAATGTCCTTCAAACCGAAAAACAACAGTGCATGAACACTGCTGCTTGGCGGTAGAAATAGACGTTGCGGTGGTACCCACCCAGACGAACTCTTACATATGAGAGACCTACCACCAGTACAGTATGAGGAAAGTGTTAATTTTTTAAGGTTTTTGAATGATATTTAATGAAATTATTATGGTTTGTGGTAGATCCACTACCCCCGAGTTTTTATAATAGATCATATGAAAATATCTTTGATATAGTTCGAAGTGGACGATAGCCTATTTGGGAATAGAAAGGTCTGCCCAGACAATGTCCGGAGGTTCAAAACCCTAGGCACATACCTCTGACTTTGAAGTTACGTGTGTATTGTTTATCAATTATCGTTCACTTTATCGTTGAAGGAAAACATAGTGAGGAAATCTACATACCTGAGGATTCTCCATAAGAATCTCGTGGGTATGTGAAGTCTGCCAACCCGCACTAGGCCAGCGTGATGGACTAAGGCCTAACCCCTTTCTGCAGTAGAGGAGGCCCTTGCTCAGCAGTGGGCAGTATTATAATACAGAGCTGATTGTATTGCATTGCATAGTTAAAAATACAAACATTCTTCTGTTTTGAAAGGGTTTGAGTATGCGTGAAAGGGTTTGAAAATTTCCTTTTGTGAAATGCTCGTAAGAAATAACGTTAGTTGTTGTTAATTCTCATATATCCGTTTTATTACAGCATTACAAACACAATTATTTCACATTATTATGGATTTCGAGGAAACCTGTTAAAATTTGTAAAATGCCTTGAAATATTTATTTCGAATATTATTTACACTTTTAACTAAATATTATTTATTTATAAAAAAGTAATATCACATAATTCATGTTTTATCAGAAAGTTTGTTCAATTAGTTCTACATTTACGCGTCCCTGCACTACAAGTTCGTTGCTATAATACGAATATCCGTTTGGCGGAACAAAATTATTTGTTCTGAGAAAATTATTGCTCTTGACACCTATCTGTCAAAATCGGTCGGTCATTCATATTACGATTATAGAAATTAACGATCACAATTCACAAAAATAATGCTTATACATGATAGGAAAGACCATGTTCTTGTAAAGGACAATGGCAGGTCTCCATACATGATTTTAGTTGATGTAAATGTGTAGCGTTTAGAAGTAAAAAAAAAATATAACAATTCAACAGCAATTCCCAAACAATTATGTATCAAGATTATTAGTGAAAAAAGTCTAGAACTAAAGATTTTTCATTTTAAAGATTTTGAGGTTATGATTTAGTTGACATTTATGAATTGATTTTTACACAATAATATAAATAATGAAACTCAAAATGTTTGGTAATCTGTTTATTCTCAAGTGAGGCCCTCCCTTACCACATTCGAACCTAACATTTCACTAAACATGGAGAAGGTGATCCGCCACACGGCATACGAGCGCGCGGCATGCACCTACCTCAGCTATACAAGCTTAGGTATATATCAAAACATTTTTTATCTTTACTACTATAGGAAATAGCAGATTTGTTTATTTTAATAAACTCTGAAACTATTGGAACTATTGGGAGAAAATACGTTCAGACCCTAAGTCCTATATTTCGGGATTTCTTTTTAAATAAAAGCGAGTTCTGGAGAAAAATAAAACACTTGTTTTTTTTTGTTTATTCATCTTCTTCATAATCATTCTCTCTGATAAATATTTGATCTGAAAATTCTGCCGGGGCAGATATATTGCCTTGATGTCAGGCGACTGGCCCGTCCCAAATACCAGACAACTGTCATGGCATGAGCGCAGCAACCTACAGTACGGTTGCTCGACCAGGTACATTATTTTCAATCAACACAATATATTATCACACATTTTACAAAAATACATGCTAGAAACGAAATGACGGAAATAGCGTTTTTTTCTAAAATGAGATAAGCAATGACCGTAACTATACAGCCAAAAGGCAGCTGGTAAGAATGTATAGAATAGAATATACATAGTAATAAACATGTAGCAAGAAAGCTGAGATCTTTTTTATTCCTAATTAACATTTTTTAGTCAGATATATTTTTGCAATTTTTAGAGATCTGATGATAATGATGTTTTGGTAGCCTAAAAGGTCCTATGCCATTCATAAAAAATGGCCGTGACACATTACAAAAAAAGTCAATTAAGTTTTTTTATTAATTTATGCAACTTATACGACTAAAGTTGGTATGCTGTAAAATCATACAAAATAATTATATTGAGATTACCAAGTATGGAATTTCTAAACGCATAGTTTTTTTATAAATACGTTTTCGCCATTGTCCTTTAAAGCTTCACCGGTCGACTTTTACACAACAACACAGCAAAAATCACAATTTCTCCGGAGCACCGCTTAATATCATTATCCAATAATGTAATGACAGCGATCACAAGTAACATAGGTTTTAATAAAAATAAATGACCAACTACGCATGTATGATTAACAAAGGGTACGCCTGGTCATGCCATCTCCCGTTGTTAAATTCTCTAAGTTACCTTCCGATGTTTTACGATGATGAGTCAAGTTTATTTGCAACAAAGACATTAAACATTATAATTAGAACTCTTTGATTTCCAAGTAGTTTATAAACCAAAGTTTTACCGATGCGACTCTTTATGGGCCGTGGTGTTTACAATTCCCTTAAGGAAGCTCGTCTCATTTCTTTATAAAAAAAAATAACGTTTTACCGAACTGAAAATACTTTAATATCAAAGAATATACAAGCTTGATATTCTAAGGTTTGAATTCTAAATTGTTAGATATCTTTTACCGGATCAATAACTCTGATGAAATAGTTTATTGTTTAAATGCGTTAATTCCTTTAAATAATAGGAATTAACTAATAGGAAGCTACACTGAGATTTTTTTTCACTAATATTTATCGAGGTGATATACAAGTGAAGCAGCAACTACAATCTAGTTAGAAATTATAACTTACCATTCCCTCTCATTGGTTGCAACGTGGAGACTATAAGGATCGGTGCGTTCAGAACTATTGAAAGTATCCACACAGTCGTTATCATTTTGTACGCGTGGCACTGCGTCTGCCACTTCCTTGATTTGAGGGGTCGGCAGATAGCGAAGTATCTCTCCAAAGATATCGCCACCAGAGTCCACACGTCCACCGACACTGACACAGCTGTAACCAATAGGTAAAATAAGCACTGGACTTAAGTTTTTGATATTATACTTTGCGTTATTATGGGCTAGGTTGGTACAAATGGCATCGCTAATAAGCGCGAAGTGGCAGCTATTGGTGGAGGAATTGAGATTTGCGAGTACATTGCCTAACTCAAAATAAATAAATTGGTGGCATAGGAGCTTATTGGCATTAACTTATATTATTATGAATACAACAACAATCTTGCCACATCCTTTTTCTGTGAGAAAGTGATACCCAGTGATGTATCCAGCCAAATTTTACTAAACACAAAACTCTTCCAAGTAAAAGAACGAAATTTCAACGCCCCCTTCTAAAGCTTTAAATAGGTTTCCGTCTTCGAGGCTCGAGCAGCCAACAATCAAAATTCTGTGACCGATTAAATAAATCCCACGATTCTGTCGTCAAGTTAATTTCAATTACGTTTTATTCTACATAAAGGTGGTCTAATAACTAACTAATTATCTTTTTTATAGAATTAGCTCGCTAAGTTCGGTGTGCACCGGCATTTATTTAATTAGCATCTCAGGACAAGACTTAACTTGTGTTGGGCGGAAATACAATGTATTTTCTTTGCATTGTGTTTTTAAACAGGTTTGTGTTTTGCGTGGAAGATTCTTTGTTACCTGTAACAAAGAATCATAATGTTCCTTTTAATGTTTTTTTTTTATATGAACGTCTTGTTTTTAGTATTCATAATTTATAGTAAGAATGTCTTAGACGATTATTATTTCCCATAATGTTGATGCAATTCAATGTGTTGCTACTTCTTACCAATTTTTTTTTCCTTCACATAAATAAAATAGATATTAGGTTTTTCTACTCGGTATAAGCCTGGAGTCTGAAAATTGTGCCGGATATGGCGATAAATGGCTGCGCTGGTTACACCTCTGCGTACCCCTTTTGAGATAAAGGCGTGATGACGTGTGATTTTTAGTTATTGGGAGAGTCGCTATCGATTCAAGTACTAACTACTAAGGCACATAATATATAAATGAATTAAGACATATTTAAGACGAAAAATGTACCTATTCGATTGATCGACATTGAGTGCATAGTTAACAACGACTTTTCTATTTGGTCGTTTTATTGATGAGTAGCACTCAGACGTCATGTCACAGGCGTGAAGCATCAATATAGAATTGTTATCCATCAAATGAAGGGCACAGGCAAATAACAGGGAATGTCACAAATTTTAATATTTTTTATTTTTTTATAGAATCATATCTTTATCTATGGTATTTTGAATTCCAATCCTTTGATTAATTATATACCTAGATAGATTGACGCGCTGCAATGAAACTAAAACAAACAGGTCAACTTTTCTTAAGCTAGTATGCGTGACAGCTGTGTCATACGCTATAACTGCATCATTCTGCGTATCCTTGTGTGCGCGCATAATGATACCAGTTATTACATGGTTACTATTAAAACGGGGAGATAATTATATCCATGAAAAACAACAAAAATTAATTCACTCGAACTCATTTAGTGGGGAACAATGGGCCTCTATTTTTTTCGACGCGTTTGAAACGTTCAGTGTCTATCTAGGTATATAATTAATCAAAGTTCCAATAACTAGAACTAAAAAAAAAAGTTAATAGATGGCGCCAAAATGCAGTTTTGTTTATAGCCAAAACGAAAATAACTGGGAATCTCCATGATATAACGGCAAAGAACTGCATTAATTTCAATAAAAATAACATACTTTTAGACTTCAAATTGTTTTTTCTCAAAATTCATTAATTAGGACATTCCCTGTTATTTGCCTGTGCTCTTCAAATGGTTTTTGTTCGTTTGACAGCGCTGAGCGACAGTCTGTCTATCTGTCGTAAGAAATAGAATTAAATTTGGAGAGTTAACCCGAGATGGGATTACTATCGCTGTTTTCGATTACACCGTTCAGATGTTCTGATAATTGCAAACGAAATGAAAAATATAACAGCCTTATAATCGAATTTTTATTTTGATACTTGAAAATGTACCTACTATTTTTAAGTAGTAGGTAATTCTTATGGCTAAAAAAGATAAATTCGTACATTCGTTAAAAAAAATATGAATACTTATAATATAACGTATTTTATGTTGTCATTAAGTTTTTCGAGATTAGACTTTTTGTGGTTCCGACAAACCGTAATTAATAACAATTTAAATCATAAGTAATCATTAACTTAAATGGACAATAACAAGAATAAATCATCTTAATTTGTGAATTAAGTAGTAATTTTTATTCGAATATCTCAAATTCTCACTCGAATATAATTTCAATAGTAATTGTATTAAAGTATTCTCGGCACTAAATGGCATAGAATAAACGCCTTATGGCGTAACCGTGCAACAACTTTCGCACGACAAATCACAAAATTTAATACGACTTCGTTCAAGCAGTATAAAACAATCAACAGAGAAGTATTTTGACGAGTTGTAAATCGGTACATTGACGAGGAAATTATTAAAATAACCTCCTCCTTTTGGAAGTCGGTTAGTGACGGCAACTTTCTTCGTTGTCAGTAAGAGAACATACTCTTACTTTATAAAGTTGCAGCAACTCTTATAGCTTCTTTTACCTTAAAGTCGTTTGTTATCTGACAATTTGTATGGGTTTAAATTTAGCTTTTACTCTTACGATAAATGAAAAACTGAGTGTAATTTTTGCCTGCATGAAAGATCTTTACCGGTATAGAAGTCTTACTGAGTGCTTTTCCAGGACAAAAAGTAG
Organism: Sphinx pinastri; assembly: GCA_947568825.1. Taxonomy (NCBI): domain Eukaryota; kingdom Metazoa; phylum Arthropoda; class Insecta; order Lepidoptera; family Sphingidae; genus Sphinx; species Sphinx pinastri. Next base: position 2,148,925 of record OX387623.1, read on the forward strand.
CCTACAATATTATTATCATAGTAATTCAGCCATTGCAGGCAATGACTACACGAACGGTTTTATGAGACGCCGCGCTGGTTTGAGCTGCATAAGCCTGTAGCTCTTCTGGTGGGTCAGTTAATCGTACGTTGTAGTGTCTATGTATGGAACTGTTATGTGTTCTGTTTATGTAGCTATAAGTCTTGAAATTTACTAATACAACGGGTGAATATCCTGAAATATATAGCGAACAACTAGATTCTAACGGTTAAAGTGGCAGCAAAAGTAAGTCATAAGTTGGATAATACAAACCTCATAATTGAGGTAAAATTAATAGTGAAAGGCACTTAATGTCAAGGAAAAATTGGCCGTAACTGGAATAAATTCTAACCTTTGAAGAACCATTTTATTGGAATCCGAAATATTCGTAGTAAAAATGTATCGTCTTCGAATGTTTCTTAGAAGTTGATAGAATTCTTAGGAATAAGATTTGTTCTAAAAAAGAAATTTTATTTAATGAATATTTTAGTCTGGGACATTTTTATGTGGACATGTACACCTGTATATGTGTACTAAATTTGATCGAAATCCGTTAACCGGTTTTCCGTGATTAAAGTTAACTAACTAGTGCTAACAAACACGCAGTAAAGGATTCCGACTCGAACTTGACCTTAATAACTTTGTTGGTATAGTTCACGCAACATTTCGTGGGCAGGATGGAATTAAGTAATAAATGCTTAAAAGCCCTAAGAAAAATCGTGGAATTTATTTTAACTGGTCAGTTAGTATTTTACTACTTTGCTACAAGTCTGTCTTTTTGTGAAGCACTCTGTATTGTGTTTTGGTTTCAGACATTGAACAATTACGTGCATTTAAAGAGCTAATTTATTTATTTATTTTTTACTGGTGGTAGGTCTCTCATTATGTAAGAGGCCGTCTGGGTGGGTACTACCGCAATGTCTATTTCTACCGCCAAGCAACAGTGTGCATGCACTGTTGTGTTTCGGTTTGAAGGACATTGTAGCCAGTATAACTACTGGACATAATGAGACTTAACATCTTATGTCTCAGGATGACGAGCGCAGTGAAATGCCACACAGTACTTTGTAACTCAAGGTGCTGGATGGTGTTGCTACTGTTTATGGGTGGTCGTTTCGCTTACCATCAGGCGAACGGCATGCTCGTCTCGTCATTCAATGCTATAAAAAAAAAAAAAATATATATATTCGGAAGTCCTACTGGTTACATAATAACAAAAATTAGAAGCTATATTATAATACAATTACCCAATTAAAGGCCTTCACTTAATATGTTATATCGTCTCAGTGTAGCCCAATATGTCGCCGCATCTTTATTTAGACTTCTTCCAAAAGCAAAATAAGAAGTACAGTATAATCCGTTTAACTAACTATACTATTGAATGTCTGGTTTATAATGATATCGAAGGGTCATGAAAATCACGTCTTACTATACGGATGTCGTACAAAGTATAAATACTTTTTCGGAATATCTATGAAGTCGACACAAATATTGAACAATTCGGTCAATACATGACAGAGTTCTGAGGTAAGACTAAACATGAAAAAGAATAAAAGTAATTACACGTCGAATTGAGAACCTCCTCCTTTTTTAAGTCGGTTAAAAAGTGCGCCAATACACGACTCTCATATTGCAGAGGATGGGTAACGAAAGCTGTCTATAAAAATAATCTTGAGTAACAAAAAGTAGTTAGATAAATATTTGTCTTCAATTCTAGAAAAGACGACTTGTGCAATATCTGTATTGTTGCTATAAAATTTTCAGTTGCGAGAGTATACGTTATTTTTATTCCAAGTTTGCAATAGGAAATAAAGTTGCTGGAACTTTGCTATGTAGTATTCACGTAGAAATATATATTCGACATATGAAAAATGTATTCGACTACAACTGTCATGTCTTTTTTGGGTTCCGGACCTGCTAAACGAAAAAAGGAACCCTTATCTGTCTGTCTATCAAGACCCTTTTTCTCAGGACCGCATAGAGATATCAAGTTGAAATTTATATTAAATACTTAGGTCTACCGTAGACCTTAAATTTATATCAAATACTTAGGTCGTTCCGCTGTGAAAAAATCAAACTTGGAAGTCAACGCAATCAAAAGATATGACCGTATATGTCGCACATTTTCGCACTCTCTCACTATAATTTTGGCACAAGTTTAGCAGAGGTATAGACGAGTATGGGTTTTCATTTATTAACGCAATGTCAAAATGCAGAACCTGATGTATAGCCAACCCCGAATGATAAACAATATGACGTAATTACGTACCTTGTAAAAAGGGAATGAGTTTGCACAGCGTGGCTCCAAACAGGAACCTCCTGTATATCTGCCCGACCAGGGTGAATGGTAAACAGAACACGCCCAGCAGGAAATCTGATATAGCCTGAAACAAACAGATTATTCAACAATTTGTACTTCGATAAAAATTCATTACAGATAGCGATAACATCTCGGGACAAAAAGTTAAATGCTGCGGTGTCGTTATTTTATGTAGAATTTTCAAAGTTTTTTTTAATATCTATTGGCCGCATGATCGCTTCACTTCTACTGGTGTAATGATGTGAACGCTACCGAGCATTGAAGTATGTACAGTCAGCAGCATAAGTAGCTGAACAAATTCAAAATTTCAAATTGCCTACATACTTTAGTGTTCGTACTAATCTTTTTTTCTCTTCAAAAAAATAGTATAAAAGAGATTTACTTTACTTTAAACGAAGAAAAAAAAATATTTCAGTTTAACTTAACGCATGTATAGCGATATGAAATTTTGATTTTGTACAGACTGCTGACTATACTGTATGGATGAAAAGTATCCATCCATACTTTTCATCCATATTTATATTATTAATGCGAAAGTAAATCTGTCTGTCTGTTTGTCTGTCTGTTACACATTCACGGCCAAACCATTGAACAGATTTTATTGATATTTTGTGCGGAGTTATTTTAACCTATGAGGAAGGACATAGACTTTTATCCCGGAAAAGTACACAGCGGGCTTTTTATCTCGGAAAACTTTTCCACGCGAAACCGCGACCAAAAGCAGGTTGTCTAAATATATTCGTTTTTCCTTCCTTACTTTTTTTTTGTAACTTTGTTTACCCAGGTAATAAACTTCAAACGCAATTAACAAGATAAACAGCTTCTCCGGTTTTCTCATTGTTTACAGTGCTACAGCCGGATTATGTTCCTCGCGCTGCTTACCCCGTTTCCGAGAATATTTCCCTAGCAGCCACACACTTCCGTACTCGCGACATTGATCGTGTTGCTCCGCATTCCGATATTCGCCTTGCAATGGATGACAACATTGGCGAATCTATACTTATATTATAAAGCTGAAGAATTTGTTTGGTAAAACGCGCTAATCTCATGACCCATTGAACCGATTTTGAAAATTCTTTTACTAATAGCTTCTTTTACTATTACCAAAAAATAGCAACTTAAATAAATATAAATACATGTAAATAATTCTACAACTCGTCTATATTTACTCAAATCTATACTTGAATTAACAATTTTTATTATGTGAACACAAATACCTACAAGAAGAAGGGAGACAAGGTGGACAGACGACTTGATAAAGGTTGCAGGAACACGCTGGATGCAGGCCGCTTTTGACAGGTCCGTCTGGAAATCTTTGGGGGAGGCCTATGTTCAGCAGTGGACGTCATGTGGCTGATGATGATGATGATGAACACAGACATGCTTTGCTGTTGTACTCAAAAGTAACTGTCCTTTCGTTTTTAATCTCTAGCGAAAAGAATGTGCGTGGGAACGTTAGGCCACCAGCAATACATTATTGCAATAGAAGGCGATGCAATGCAATCAGCCCTGTATTATATACTGCCCACTGCTGAGCACGGGCCTCCTCTACTACTCAGGGGTTAGACCTTAGTCCACCACGCTGGCCTAGTGTGGATTGGCAGACTTTACATACCCTTCAAAATTCTTATGGTGAATTCTCAGGTATGCAGGTTTCTTCACGATGTTTTCCTTCAGCGTTAAAGCGTACGATAATTGATAAACAATACACACGTAACTTCTAAAAGTCAGAGGTGTGTGCCTTAGGTTTTGAACCTCCGCACATTGTCTCGTCAGTCCGTTGCATTCCCAACTAGGCTATCGTTCACTACATTATTAGCTAACATATTATGTAACACAATATAACAAAAACCGACAAGCATATTTTCGGTAAAATTGTTCAAATTCCCACATGGAACCTTACAAGAATGAGCAGCACTCAGTAACTTGATAAGAAATAAAGTTATTTTCGTCATGTAATGTTTATTTATACAATTGTTAGAAACCATATTAGGAGAAGACGTTCCAATAGAAATTAGCCTTCAGACAGATCTAGATTGTTGTAATATAATTCGTGAGACTATGTCCAAGGCTCATTATTCCTTAGGGTTCCTAGGCGTTAATGTTAGGACGACCTGTCGTATAATTAATGAGATTTGGACGTGGGAGCGTGTTAAATCTAGATTAAATAGGCGTCAAGAGATATAACGCATATGTTTATACATTGTATTACTCGTAGGTTTGCTCGGTTAAGTTTTATTACAGTATGAGTACCGTGGGGCCACTGGTACTGTAATAAAGTATATAAATGTATTTAAATTCGATCCCCAGGGCGCGAAAAGTGGTGTTAGATTTTTTTCGCTCAATATTAGTGCGGAGTATAGTCATGTGCTTGTATAAGATACCTAACATGAATGGTCAAATGAAGGTATCATAACACCTGCCTACCTCTGAATAGGGAATGAAGCGTGATGATATCTGTGTACATATTTGTATTATTTATAAGTTTTGAGCTTCGTTTTTTTAAGAAATTGATTGCGGTTTCGCCCACGTTATAAGTAAAGTCTGAAGAATGTAAATATTTACATAAATTTCAGAAAATGGTTGCCGAATACTTTATACACTTTCTCCGAATAACGTAGGGCATATTTTCTTTTAGTTCCGAGAACTTACTTTCTATCAGATTCGTGAGCAAAATTGATGAATATTCATGTAAATTCAGCTTCTGGTAATACATTTCGGCATAATTCTTGGGATTTCGTTGTCTTTATTACCTTAATGATTTAACCGGTCGCTTGAATGACATCAGTTGTGGCTCCTGCGAGTTATAAAACGTTGACGTCAAATAACTTACTAGAACTGACGGGACGATTTTTTTTTCGTGAGGAAAAAACGTGTCGCTACCACTACTGGGGGGTGTAGAAAGGTTATGTTGGTTTCACCAATTTCTCGGGTAGTATAGCATCATCCGAGCGACCATTGAACCGAGTCCCTAATACTATATATGGTATGTGGCTATGGAGGCCGATATATTCAATTGTACTTTGAATTTGAATTCACAAGGATAGCAACATGGATAATATGCTATAACACTAAATAATAATTATACAACTTTTCTGTAAATAGATTGTCGATACTACAGCATTGGGATAATGATCCTGTAAGTGGTATCAGTTGGTAAATAAATAAATGTACACCCTACACCGGCATACCAACCAAAACCCGCGGTGGCCTTCTTCGGTGGGTATCTCTATACACGAACATAGCTGCACGGAACCGTGGGACGAAATTTGCACTTTTAATCTGTTAAAATCCTGTCTTTGCTTTAAAATAAAAGCAATATTGAGAAATATTATATGCGAAATATTATCTATACTAATATTATCTATACTTACTAATATATAAAGCTGAAGAGTTTGTTTGTTTGAACGCGTTAATCTCAGTAACTACTGGACCGATTGTGAAAATTCTTTCACTATTAGGTAGCTACATTACTCGTGAGTACTATAGGCTACTTTTTATCCCGGGCAGCTTCCGCTACAAGAAAACTTTCTTAGGAGACTGTCCAACATTTTTGAAAAAAATAGATTTAAAAAAAATATACATTCAGCAAGAAAATGGGCAAATTATGTACAAGTTTTTTTATACCAATAAATCCTGTTGCTTATAAGGTTTAAAGGACTCCATGGAACCATTAGACAATTAGGGTTAGAGTACTTTTAAGGTCAGAAATCCCGGAATTCTTTAACTATACATTTTGTAAGAAATGCAATCTAATTCGCTTTTAAACACAACCAAAACTTTTATTCATAGTCGATTAATCTATGAAAAAGAATAAAAAATATTCAGGAAAAATGCACCAAAAGCAATTATTGATTATGGTAAAAATATCATATGGATTTTAAGCTTCCTACCGTCGTAAAAAGTGAAATGTGTGACGAACACACACCTCACATTACGACATACAAGCTAGGGATACAGGGCAACACGAACCCCAAACATTTTGAAACGAATCATAAATCTGTGTGAATTACCATAGAAATTATTGACTTTTAAATCTTTTTTATTGCGGAAACAAAGAATAAATCTACTTCGTAATTACCACAGAAATGACTTTTATTTATAGGATTTTTTTAATAGAGTGATAAGATGATTATTGATCGCTAATCGACACACTAGTTGGGAATGGAACGGTCTGCCACGCAATGTCCGGAGGTTCAAAACCCAAGGCACACAACTCTGTCTTTTCGAAGTTACGTGTGTATTGTTTATCAATTATCGTTCGCTTTAATGGTGAAGGAAAACATCGTGAGGAAACCTACATACCTGAGAATTCTCCATAAGAATTTCAAGGTTATGTGTAGTCTGCCAACCCGCACTAGGTCAGCGTTGTGGACTAAGGCCTAACCCCTCTCAGTAGTAGAGGAGGCCCGTGCTCAGCAGTCGGCAGTATATAATACCGGGCTGATTGCAATCGATACAATTATGCCGGCCTGTACAAAAGATATATACACGGGTGAATATTGGAACACGACACAACACTTACGAAAGCTACTATAGCAGAGTACGGTGGTTGCTATCTGGGCGGATTATATCCAACACAAATGCAGCATAAATGCTGTCTCATCTAGTAGAGTAGTGTTCAACTTTATTACAACGGTGTAAGAATTAATAAGGCACATCTGCGTCTCGGATTGTCTACTTCCCTCGCGAGTCATGAATCATAATAACACGGAGATTTCCTTTTAACGTCAGGATCCGCAACGCATGAACACAAGGGGCGCGGAAATTCTTAGAATATTCCGTTGAAATGTAAATTTATATAATATTTCTATAATCCTGGTGATATATGTCTACGTTTATGTAAAGTTATCTTAGATATTTAAACTTAAGTTTTGCTTGGCAAAGTAAAAGTTCTTATATTTAGGTTTTACTGCTCAGCCCGGAGTTTGGAAGTTGTGCCCGATACAACGATAGGCCTCACTCTTTTATCACATTACTAGTATTGCTCGCGGCTCCGCCCGCGTGGAAAAGTTTTTCCGGGATAAAAAGTAGCCTAGGAGGAGTTTTGGCGGGAACTTGGAAGTGTCATGAGGTGCTCTTGTTTTAATTCATTATTTTGGTGATACTTAGTGTTATATTGCATAATTATGGTGGTATATTATCCAATATAGTTCTATTAAAGAGCTCAAATGAAGTGAATTGAAATAATAGTGCTAATCAAGTGTTTTTTTTGTTGCCGCCAAAACTCCTCGATAAAGTCTTGGTAAGGTAGCCACTGCTTTACTTCGACATACTACAGATAATAAAAAAAGACAACCCAAACTTGACATTGGCAAAATGTGAACACAAATGCCATTATAAAAAATAAAAATAAAAAATAATAAGTAGCCTATAGCACTCAGGAGTAATGAAGCTTCCTATTAATGAAATAATTTTCAAAATCAGTTCCGTAGTTTCTGAGACTAGCTCATTCAACCAAACAAACAAATAAACAAACTATTCAGCTTTATAATATTAGTATAGATATAGCGGAACACACTAGTCGAAAAGTGGTTGCCCTGGTTGCACCTCTGCCTACCTCTTCGAGGATAGCGTAATGTGTGCATGTGTCTATCCCGGTATAAAATTCCAACTGCAGAATTTTAGGCCTTAAAAAGTATTTAATCTACCTTTGTGCCAAATGGCTTTGAAATACATTTAGCGATGTCTGCGTTACTGACATCAAAATATTTAACATTCTTTCGCATTTTTAACCGACTTCCAAAAGGGTGAGGTTATCAATTCGTGTGTTTGTATTTTTTTTATTTTAGTATAATAACGTAAGGTACTTTAATTCATTTTGATTCCATTTTATTAATTAATGCTAACGATAGAGACTCGACCAAAATAGCAAATACATAATAGTTTAATTATATTAAGGAGTTTAAATTCAATATTTCACACACACACTCTCATGTTGTCCTCGAATAGAATGAGCAGAGGTACAACTTTTAGCAATTAGTCGAAACAAAGTCTGATTTATTATTCAATAATTACAATTTTGAACGCCAAGCAGCTGCGTGCAAGACCTTTATATTGTTAGATTGACATTGATAGACTTGCTCATTTCACCATTTATTTGTGCAAAAATGCTGAAGTTTCCAAAGTACCATCTATGCTGCTGTCGTTCCAAGCAGTGGAACGTATAAGTTTTACTTCTAAACATCGAACTTTCGCATGAAATATCATAAGAACTTTGTTTCATTTTGCTGTAATTTTACTTATCGCAAGAATAACATGGCGAAATTTAAACGCCTTTGCAGTTTTTGGAAGAAGTATCTAGCTCTGGGCGTTTACGTTGAAAAGGCGTCGCGCAGATGGCATCAATTAGTTGTAAGGACACGACAAAAAATGGATCAATATTTATTCTAATTACATAATAATTCCATGATAATTTTCGTTATACAGTTATTTTAAAACGAATAGTTGCAGGATAAAGTAATATTGGGTTTTTCCACTCAGTAGTCTGGAGTCTGTCTCGGTGGCGTAGTTCTATTACGGTACGACTGCAACGCTGAGGTCTTGGGTTTGATCCCCGGGTCGGGCAAAGTGATATTGAGTTTGTCTATTCAGTATCAGCCCGGAGTCTGGAATTTGAGCCCGATATGGCGATAGGCTCGCCCCCTATCACATCATGGGACGAAATAACGGCGAAAAGTGGATGCAATAGTTGCGTCTCTGCCTACCCCTTCGGGGATAAAAGGCGTGAGTGGGTGTGTGTGTAGTCTGGAGTCTGGAGTCTGAAATTTGTACCCGATATAGTTATAGACTATCGAGTCTATCCATAGCAGGCGCCCTATCACATCATGGGACGGAACACACATGGCAAAAAGTAGGTGCCCTAATTTAACCTCTATCTACCCCTTCGAGGATAAAAGGCGTGATCTGTCTTGTGCTTTCAGTAGACGTTGGCTTCAACTAAATTGCTAAATAAAATTTCTATGTCTGTTGCAAATTGACAGCATCTACCAAGTGCTAGCAATACTCGTTCTTTTGAATATCTGTCAAGACTTGTACGTTTGTCAACGCGGGCGAGAATTGCCAGACGTCAATAATTGCGTACGATAATTGCTAGCAATGATTGTTTTTTTTTTGGCATTGATTGATGAGACGAGCATGCCGCTCGCCTGATGGTAAGTGATACGACCACCCATAAACAGTAGCAACACCATCCAGCATCTTGAGTTACAAAGTACTGTGTGGCATTCCACTGCCCTCGTCATCCTGAGACACAAGATGTTAAGTCTCACTATGTCCTGTAGTTACACTCGCTACAATATCCTTCAAACCGAAACACAACAGTGCATGCACACTGCTGCTTGGCGGTAGAAATAGACACTGCGGTGGTACCCACCCAGACTATCTCTTACATATGAGAGGCCTACCACCAGTAAAGTAGTTTATCCGTTACAATGAGGCTTTAATAAATCCCGTTGATGTAGATGTGTAGTGTTATATCACGCTTCAATCGAAAGTGGGTGTATATATTTAGGTAAGTTATGAAAATGCCAGTGACTTGAGATGGCTCTATTTTTCGCACTTCAATTCGTTTCAAATACACCTTTTCCGCGTCGGGTATTAAAAATATTTCGCAACTCCTCGGCGTTTTACAATAAATTCTCGCAATTTCTCGAACGCGGCGTCACAATTGAATATTGAATACTTCCTCATAGCATGTATGTAGATAATATAACCTTACCAATATTATAAATGCGAAAGTTTGTGAAATTTTTTGGATGTTTGTTAGAAGTAAACGCAGAAACAACTGAACGGATTTGGATGAAATTTGGCACACGGGTAGATCATGTCCTCGATTAACACATAGGCTTTTATCCCGGTAATTTTGCTCCCATGGGAAGTAATGTATATTTTTAATCTGATTCTTTAAGTAGATAGCGCTGACGTCGTACTTTGTTTTAGGGACTTTTGTTGCGGGAAAGGCGAAACGCGGGCAGAACATAGTATGTAATACATTACTTGGGACTGTAGTTTTAGTTGTACATTTTTATTTTATGATATAGGGGGCAAACGAGCATACGGTTCACCTGATGGTAAGTGATCACCGCCGCCCATGAACATCTGCAATACCAGGGGGCACAGAGATGCGTTGCCGGCCTTTTAGGTGGGAATACGCTCTTTTTTTGAAGGTCGCCACTTCGCCAGGTCGTATCTGTCCATTTTACATTTCTTGTGATCATCATGATTGGTTATGTTTACCGCCCTTCTTTTCCCAATGCTTTTCTTTAGTAAATTCGCTTCGCAGTTCTCACACGATTTTATTAGGTTAAAGAACAATTATTTTTCTTTGAAACATCGTTCCGATATAATAACACGTAACTAATGGAAATAAATTAATACGATATCAAATTTATCGTAGGTATTGTAACTGCGGGGGTTGTTCAACAGCTGTAAAATGATTCATCAATTACTAAGCATTACGCGAATCGATGGAGATTTTAATCGATTAGTATAACCGACTACTTGACGAGTATCGATTATGTAACCATGATAAAACATGAAATCGGTACACGATAGATGATTAGCTTTGAAGAAGAACGTACTTATTGTGTAGGTACTGTGCGATTTTCTGGTTGAATACCTATGTAGTGTCAGCATATGTGAACTGTTAACTGAGAGGTATATGTTTGCTGTGGAATAGTTTGCGGACTAGTTTCAAGCGGAGTGTGAAGAAGCAATTAAACAGGCCGGCATAATTATGCCGACGTAAGGATATGTTTGTATCTGTTTCCGCTCGATATTTACGTTAGCTTGACTTAAACATCAGGTGCAGTCCACCAAATCAGTCGCCCTTTCAGGCTGGGCTGTAGTGGTACAGACGGCACTTTCTCCGCGAAACCAAAAAAAGGTGCAGTGAAGCTATGCTTAACTTAGCTTAGCTTAAGCTTTGCTGTGCTTAACCCGTCAACGCCCGCTTATATACAGCGTGTAAAAGACAGCCAACCGAATTTTTTTAAGTAAAATAGCATTATATGCCTATATTAAAATAAAGATGTCCGCGGGTACCGGACATGTGTGCATAACAATTTCGTAATTCTTGGGCCAGAAATGTATGTGATCCATTGCGTAGTTATCGAAATCTACCTACACTCTACAGTAGCCGGCGCGGGGTACCGCGCGAATACGTTCTTAGGTTAAAGCACCGCGGCGTGATACGAGGACTAACACAACTCAACTCGACAAAATAATATCACATGGGTCTTCCAGACCCTTCTTGTCTGGGTACTACCGGCTGGTTATCCAAAGTACGTTGATACGCCCGAGTTATTACACGCTTATCAATTGGGTGCCGATTATAAGGATACTTTTCTCCATAAAGTCGAAGAGCTTGTTGCTCTTTGCCTCGAGCTTCACCGTAACACATTATCATTTGTCCATATTCACGTGCACTGAAACTGTCAAGGTATTTCACTATTCCGCTCCCAAGACATTAAAAAAACACTTGTTCTTCCTGGAAATCCTGAGAAAAGAACAAACCCATAAACCACAAATCCTCATTAATAAGAACGTCACGAAAAAATACGATCCGCACAAGACGAAAGGTGCGTCGGAACTAACAAACAAACGGCCGCGCCACCCGCCAGGGGCCAAAAGTAGACCTACTTGCGAGTCGCACGCGTCGCTCAAAGAAATTACCTAGACTTATAACATTTGGATCGGTCATTTTCATTAAATTTATTTGCGTCTTGAAGTACCTAATAACGAATAATTTGCCGGATCCATAGTTGGGCATTTATATAAATAAGATTCCCTGTTTCGTTACAAATGAAAAGATTTTATTGCTTAGTGCACCCAAGTTTTGTAATGATGTGGTAAGTATGGTAGTTGATCACATTTACGAGTTTTGGAAAATTGTGATATTCCTTCACCGTTAATACTAGCTAACAAAGATTTTTTTTTAAACTCCTACAACTGATATTGTAAATACTTTTTAATGTTAAATAAAAAAATAATTAAAAGAAGGCTTACTTTAGCACTAATAAAAAACGTTATTTCATTATTATTTCATAAAAAACACAACTTCGCGTTCATAGTTAATGAATTGAGGAGTAAAATTAAAAAGTCCAATCCACATTTTCTATAATCCGAAATTCGCAACGCTCGTCGCTCGTAGTCAAAGGACGCCGCGCGCGTCGGCGCGCCTTTGGGCCGGCGCGGCGGCCGGCCGCCCGGCGCGGCGCAGCAAGGCCATTGCACGCGGCGCGCGTGGCGCTGTATACCTATTTCAAAACAGCTGACTGGGGGCGCGTGCGTACATTTTATCTTTTCTACATACATTTCTGTTATTATGAAAATAATGTACTTCTTGTTATTTTAATGAAAGTGGGGTTGTGTTAGTGAATAGTATCGATTTTATTGCGTTATCATTGAAAAAAAATTACAAAAATTCATGAAAAGACCGACGAAAAATTCAAACGCAGGGGGTATCAGAATCATGTACTGAACACCTGGTATCATTTTTCGGTAGGCTGTCTTTTACACCCATATAGTTATAAGCTAATTTCCTTATCAAAATGGATATGGACACGGGCGTTGAAGGATTAAGATAAAAATAGTCCTAGGTTCGAATACCATGTAGGTCAGATAACACTCTAATTTTTCTAACACTCACCGTCTGAAATTGGATTCCTCAGAGAGCATTAAACCTTAGGCAGACGGTCGGTCGTAAAAACAATGCCAAAGCAATTTTGCAACATGTTTAAAAAGTTTACGCCGACCTCACATAGCAGTGTAATTAAGGCTAATGAAAGTATACTAAGGACCAGTTCCGCAAGTTTCAAGTAAATTTAGTTTGGCAGTTATCGTATTTAACAGCTAATGTAAAATACTTTGATTAATTATATACCTAGATAGACACTGAACGTTTCAAAAGCGTCGAGAAAAATAGAGGCCAACAGTTCTCCACTAGATGAGTTCGAGTGAATTCATTTTTGTTGTTTTTCATGGATGTAATTTTCTCCCCCTTTTAATAGAAATGATGTTATAACTGTTATTATTATGCGCGCACACAAGGATACGCATAATGATGCAGCGATAGCGTATTACACAGCTGTTACGCATACTAGCTTAAGAAAAGTTGGCCTGTTTATTTTAGTTTAATTGTAGCGCGTCACTCTATCTAGGTATATGATTAATCAAAGGTAAAATAGTATTCACTTTATTACCATTTATTTGGACTTTTGTATTTGGTCGGCTTACACTTTTGTGTGAGGAGTAGCATTAACTCAGTTGTGGAACATGCCCAGGATAAGAAAAACTTACCAAATTTAAGAGGTAGACGTTAGTGACCGTTCTCATTCTTCTATTGCTCGCGAGGGTTGCGATGACGAGGCAGTTTCCTGATATAGACAGCAGAAATATCACGAAATATGGTGGTAGGATGAACCGCCACTCGTAAGCGTTGCTAGCACCCTTGCTCGCAACGCTCACGTTACGCACCGCAACATGGGCTGCAACCGTGGTCGTAACATCCCTCATGCGGAGTAAGGACGTGTTGTATGTTTCTAGTATGTCTTCCATTTTTATCTGCAACGAAAAAAAATATTTTTTATTTTTTCCTATTTCAATAAAACAGGCTAGATTTTTAGAAGGGGTTGTAAGTGTTATTTTAACTGATGTAGCTGCAAATTTTTTTGGAGAGAACTGTTTTTTAGAAAATCTGCTGATATTTCAACTATATTCAACGTCGAGTTCGTTAAAATCATAAGAATTACGTAGGAACGTAAAATTTCACTCTAAATAAATGACGTAACCCTCATTTCCTGATGTTTCTTGAACATTGTTTATTCAGACGCAAGGATACTGTAAATATTTATGAAAATCATGGGAGTTTCATCCGCATTGAAAGGTAAAATGAAGCAGCAAAGGACCTCATAATTATTTACAGAGGTGAGTTTTTACATCAATTAATTACTTCGATGTACAGTTGTGGCATAGTAAACCTAATTGTGGTTGTAGTTACAGATTCCATCTATTCATTAATAGCTTTTTTTTATGGCACTGAGTGACGAGACGAGCATGCCGTTCGCCTGATGGTAAGCGATAAGACCGCCCATAAACAGTAGTAACACCATACAGCACCTTGAGTTACAAAGTACTGTGTGGCATTCCACTGCGCTCGTCATCCTGAGACATAAGATGTATAGTCTCATTATGTCCAGTAGTTACACTGGCTACAATGTCTTTCAAACCGAAACACAACAGTGCATGCACACAGCTGCTTGGCGGTAGAAATAGACATTGCGGTGGTACCCACCCAGACCGACTCTTACATATGAGAGACCTACCACCAGTAGAATTCAATTATTGGATTCCTTTTGTATTTTTTAGGGTTAAAATCACTTTGTTGTCCGTCTGTCTGTCAAAACCCTTTTTCTCAGGAATGCGTGAGGGTATCAAATAGGTACTCGGGTCTACGGTCTCTTTCAGGTGTGAAAAAATAAAACTGGTAGATAAGTCAACGCGATCAAAACATATGACCGTTTATGTCGCATATTTTGCGATTTCGCAAGGGAATCAAAACATATAGGGTACTTCCCGTTGACCTAGAATCATTAAATTTGGCAATAAGCAAGATCTTACAGCATATGCAAAGGAAAAAATCTTAAATAACAAAAAAAAGCTAATTTAGTATTACAAACTTTAGACTTGATTAATTTATTTATTAATTTTTGCGAACTATTGACCTTATGTACTTCGATACCTTACCTACAAGTTGGTACGGAAACCTCGGTACGCGAGTCTAAGTCGCACTTGACCAGTTTTTTCTTTTTATGAAATTTAGTTATTGTTATTGATTTATAGCCAACTAGCGTTTGCTCGCGACTTCATTCGCGTGAAAAAGTTTTAAAACGATAAAAAGTATATGAATATAGCTAAATTACTTCCCACTGTCTCAAACTATCCTCATACAAAATTTCATCGAAATAGGTTCAGTCTTGAAAGCATAACATCAGAAAGATTTACTTTCACATTTATAATATAAAAAAGAAATATGGTTCAGTCAAAATATAGAAGTAATTAGGCAAGTAAAGACAAGATGAACGAGTCGCTCAACACAATTGTGCAGGACGCATGCACTAAAACGCATCACACACACGGCGCATGCGCGCTTTCGACGCCTGCGCAGTAAGTTACACACACTATCTGAGCGAGACGGGCGATGAGCGAGAACGCGAGTCAAATCGTGTGTTATCACTTGTGACGTTATCGCGCCCCCGCATGCGCGGTATCAACCTACCGGCATCTAACTGGGCGCGGTAACTTAGCGTAGGGTTTTGCCTACCCCGCTACGGTAGCGGGGTCGTTATATGTATAAGATTAACGATTTTATCCATCGAATTGTCTCCTATGTGCGTCGATTGTATGTAAATTTAGACTAAGTAATGCCAATAACTTTTTCCGTAGCGCACATAGGAGACATTGAGTTTATATAGCTTATAGAGTCCCCTGATGCCTATATGCCCAGGTATCAATAGCTTAGGGAAATCGTCGAATTACTCCGTAACGAGTGAATATGTGCGCGTTACGTAGTACATAACGGCCACCGAACACGGCCTGAAATTCAGGGCTCTCCTTATGGGATAGCCCCGAACCACTTAAGCTAGCCCGGTTTTCAAGAAATCAGTTCGAGCCAGTGAAAACCAGCAAGAAAGAAAACTACAAGAAAGAAATAGTCCTCAAGCAAGAAAAAGTCTGCAAGAAAGAAGCCTTGCAAGTGAAAGGAGCATATGCAGTTAGCATCCGCCCCCGCTGTTCTCACTGCTACGTGCTGCGGTGCGCTACCTACGGAGCCGCTACGGGTGGCCACGCATCGCCGCAAGATAATCAAAGACGTTGTAACGGTTGTATATACTGTATATAATTGTGTGTGTAATAAACGCTGTTCATTTCCAATTGTGCCTTTTTGACCTCGTAACACGGCATCGCCATTCCCCTCACGACAATCCCAGCGATAGTTAGTAGAGGTACGGGCTATAGCTGTACCCTACAACAATTATTAAGAGCAGGTACGCTACGGTTGTATTGGTGGAGATTTTTTCCTTATGTAAAAGTATTAAAAAGTGCATAAGTATATTTTCTCTTTTAACAGGAAAATGTAAATAAAAGCTAAAACGTTTTGCAACATACTCAGTAGGGAATTCTGGAGCCATGAAAGGAAATTTTAATAATAAAACGCATACCTACTAAGAATTCTAGCAATTTCTACAAAACGTTCAAAGACGATACAATTTTACTACGAATATTTTGTATTCCAATAAAATGGTACTTCAAAGGCTAGAATTTATTCGAGTTACAACAAATTTCTTTATTGTCATTAAAAGTCACTTTATTACTCAATATTTTCTATTTTACAATGTGTTTATGCGTTCAGAAATTTTACATCCGCTCGAATCGGTAAGTATCGGTTTTTTAAATAACATATTTTTTTTATTTGTACTCGTGATATCAAGTGATATATCTCAAATAAATTACTGCCAAGCCTTATCTAATACCATTTTTGTTTAATTTTACGCGTAAGAAACACGAAAGAAACCGGAGATGTTTTTAAGAAATTATTAAATACAGTGATTGTTTTCAAACGAAAATGTATACTTCACAATGATTGTCAAATGTCAATGTCATAGACTTTGTAGTATGTTTACTAGAGACACAATTTAATAAAATTTAATTTCTAGTTTATTTGTCTCTGATTGAAATGAATAGATTATCTTCTTCCACTAGCCAAAGTCTCGAACGTAAAGATATACCTACCACTATAGTACCTTAGAACTCTGCAGTTTGCAACAACGTGACATTGGCGGAATAGCTTTATAATCAAGCTCGTCGCCAGTTATAATCAAAGAAGAAGTAGAAGAAACAACACAACAGTGCGTGCACACTGCTGCTTGGTGGTAGAAATAGACATTTCGGTGGTACCTACCCACACCGCTTCTCACATACGAGGGACCATCCACTAGTAAATATGTATTGTAAAAATGTGTCTATTTGCCTATTAAATGTTTTTTAAATATATATGAATAGTTTTATTACCCAGTAACTTCTACTTGCGGGTCAGCTAGCATTAGTTTTTTAGGAATAAAGTCTATATCTCAATCCACAGTCTTATTGAGTATTCCTACATATTCATTGTTGTTAAGGTGAAATTATTTAATTAACAAACATTGAAACCCACAAATAGAATTTTAATGTTTAAATATTAAATTTCCTGTCACTGAACAACAAAGAAAAAATAAAACAAAGGTAAAATATGTACGTAATTAAATCTTAGTATATTTATTTTTGATTTGTTTGCAATATCTTCAATCACATTCACCATCCTGTAACAGAGAAGTGTTTTACTATTACATTTTATATTATCAGTTTTGTTGACATTATTATTCAATGGAACATCCTATTAGTCTCCTAAAATAAAAAAGGATTTTTTTGTACAAACAACTTTTATCTTGCATATTTACTACAAACCAAAGCATTAAAATCCCAACCACAAAAAGACCCCAGGGCGTAGGCAGGGGAGAACTGCTGAAACGTGCTTTAAAGCTGGCTACGCCCTTGATTAAGAACTCTACCCATTATTTATTAAAACAGTAACGTACTTACCTATACGTAAGTAAAATTCACTCCAATAATCTTTATCGTCACCAAACTTCGTAGGTACTACAAATCGTTTACCACCAACCAAGTATATAGTATTCATTGTAATCTATATAAATTAGGTAGACATATTATTAAATATTTAATTAAATTTGAAATATTATCGAAGTAATAAAAATTGAGTAACCTCAAATTGTCAAAATTCGGGTTGCCAGTACTAAAGCAACTTATTTTACACCGCTGGGTCCCTGATTTACACAAATTTCACTTTCAAGATACAAAAATATAAGTGTGATTATTTATTTGATCACATAAAATTTGTCTTCGGTTGTTTTTCCTAAGGTATATTATTATATTTAAGATTTCACGATATAAAGATGATAAAATCGTCAACCGAATTATACAGCCTTTGTATCTAAATAAATAATTTGTCCAAACGCGCTTAAACGCGCTTGCCGGCCACACGTTATTTTGACAGTTCGGAAACTGCACGTTAACCACCTCATCGCGTTCATGAAATGTCAAATTGGCATAAATACCATTTAACGCAAATTACGCGAAGTTATGAAACGCGGCCGCGTTACGCGTCCACAATGTCATAGTGAATAAGGGCTCAGGACGTTTGTATTGTTCCTCATAACCTTTACTGGCACTTTTACTATTTAGATTTATATTATTATAGCTTTTGCCCGCGGCTCCGCCCGCGTGAATGAGTTTTCCCGGTATAAAAGTCCCGCTTAAAATGTAGCTTATATGACACGTTCGTAGATTTACCATAGCAGCGCCATCTATTGATTACTTACTCAACCCAGTCGAAAGGTATCGACATCTGTTAGAATCATTCATAGCAGCGCCATCTATTGATTACTTACTCAACCCAGTCGAAAGGTATCGACATCTGTTAGAATCATTTGGAGTTAAGATAATTGTGACTGTCAAATAATAACAGACAAATAATTAGCAATAAATTAAAATTGCGACTATAATTTGAGATTTAAACTATCCTATCTCTCAAGTTGGATCGAACTGCACATAGTGTGCGAATTTTATTATAATCGGTTAAGTGGTTTAGGAGTCCATTGAGGACAAACATTGTGACACGAGATTTATATATATTAAGATTTTCGTTTGACAACCAGCGTTGTCCGGAGCTACTGTCCCGGTTAGCACGAGCTGAGCCGCCTCCTTTTGTCTACCTTTACCCTTACATATTATAATAAAACATTCCCCGCCGCGTTTATACCATGCGAATCATACCATAGCAATTATGTACATAGGGTCATTCATAATCTATCTCTACTATAATAAAGCAGTAGATCCCGGTGTGTCTGTACAATGAAAGAAATGTAATAAAAAAGAAAGGGGAGTAATGGAACACAAATCGGCACTTTTTGTAATTCTTTGAACTGTCTGTCTGTTTGTTTGTTACTGCACATCTCTGAAACTACTGAACGGATTTGAATAAAATTTGGCATGGAGATATTTTGAGACTCTAGAAAGGACATAAGATACTTTTTATCCAGGGAAAATATAAAGCGGGACTATTATCCCGGAAAATCTTTTTTATGCTAGCGAAGCCAAGCAAAAGCTAGTATTAAATTAAACTATAATATTTGTCCGGAGCGCCCATAAAAAATATGTTAAGCTTGTAAACAAAGCATACGGTTTAAGGATAGTGATTTGTTCGCTGTCAAGCTACTCATATTTATGTAAGTTATATCCCAAACTCCAGTCATTAATCATCTATGGGGCAGTGAAAACTAATTAGAGTCAGACAAGCGATTATAAATCGTATTTGAGAGAGCTAGTTGGATTTATGCAATTTTATGACAAGACAAGAAGATATGCCAAATTTAATCTAAATATAGTATACTTTTAATAAACACACAGGCCTCTTCACAAATTACTCATTAATTATAATTAGTTAAGACTTAAGTATGTTATTATGGGCATAATTATGCTTTGTAGACTGCCCATTACAATTGTAATATAATCTCCAGTATGAACTCTAATTAAGCTCAGGTGTTGAAATCATGCCTCGTCTGGCACGGAGCAGATAGTGGGCAGGATTCGGCGGTTGGGTCTCTCAGTGGCCCTGAACAAAACCGAGGCCCTTTATTTCCACGGGCCTCGGAAGAGGCCACCTTCGGAGGCCCACATCGTAGTGGGGGGGGGGGGGGGGGGTGCGGATTCCCATCGGCTCCACAATAAAATATCTGGGCTTGGTGTTGCACAGCCGGTGGGACTTCCGTGCCCACTTTGAGATGTTGTCGCCGAAATTGGTGCGGGCTGCAGGCGCGCTCGGACGCCTACTGCCAAACGTGGAAGGTCCCGGTAACCCTTGCCGAAGTTTATACGCTGGAGTTGTGCGGTCCATGGCCTTATACGGAGGTCCCGTCTGGGCCGGGTCCCTGAATGCTCGATGCGTCGCTCTACTGCGCAAGCCGCAGCGTTTAGTGGCGCAGCGACTCATCAGGGGCTACCGCACAGTCTCCCACGAGGCGGCCTGTGTCTTGGCCGGTATTCTGCCATGGGATTTGGATGCCAAATACCTCTCGTCAGTATTCTTCTGGCGTGAGGAGGCATCCCATCTCGGGCGGAGGCTGGCCCCTAGGGAGGTCACGGCCCAATTGACCTCCATCCGCAGCACCGCCGTGGAGGAGTGGCATACCAGGCTGGAGAGCCCGAGTGCGGGCTTGAGGACCATCGCGGCAGTGCGACCTGTCTTTTTAAGCTGGCTTGACAGGCGCCACGGTGCGCCGACATTCCACCTGACACAGATACTGACGGGCCATGGGTGTTTCGGCTCGTTTCTGTGTCGGATCGGAAAGGAGGAGTCCGCCGTGTGCCACCATTGTGGCAACTGCCGCGAGAACACGGTCCAACACACTCTCCAGGAGTGCCCAGCTTGGGACCTACAACGCAGCGCTCTTAGAGCAGTCGTCGGAGGAGACCTCTCGCTGCCAGCCGTGGGTTCCGCCATGGTCGGCGGCTGGAGGTCATGGCGTGCGATGGCTTCCTTCTGCGAGTGCGTCATCTTGCGGAAGGAGAGCGCCGAGCGGGATCGTGAGCAGAACGATCCCGCCCGCAGCCAGAGGAGACGAAGGAGGCGCCGGGTGGACGACTGACCGGCGCCTCGTGCCCTGTGGTCTGGGGGCATCTAGAGAATTCCACCACGGCATCCCCTGCCTGTCGTAAGAGGCGACTAAATGTGGATTGAGAGAGTCGCGGGGCGAGCAGTGGGGGGCTGTTACTCCAGTTTGTACGACTCCGAGTTGGACGACATTGCGGGTGGTCGGTCTCCTGCAGTCGTAGACGCCAAAGGTGTGCTATAGAATTCGAGGGCTTATAACTCCCTTATTTAGAGAGGGGCCGCAATGCGGCATTGCGCAGGGGCGGTTCCGTGCAGCTATCTTAGTGCAACAAGATACCCCGGGGCCGTTCCGTATGCGCCGAAGGAGGCCACCGCGGGTTTTGGTTGGTATGCCGGTGTAGGGTGTACATAGTGTTAGGGACTCGGTCCAATGCTCGTTCGGATGATGCTATACTCCCGAGCGTCGGCATTGGGCCGTAAGATCGGTGAAACCAACATAACCATTTCACTCACCCCACAGTGGTGGTAGCGATAACCCGCGATAAAAAAAAGGTGTTGAACTCAAAAATAAAACCCCAGGGTATGCTTAGGTTCACAATTTATTGATGAAATGATTTTAAATTGTTTTATTACTATCATTAATATAATATGACTGCGTTCTCAAGATAGAATTACTATATCACTTTCAAGGTACGGAAGAATAAAATATAACAGATATCCACCACTTTTCCATTCTCTATTGTATTCAATGCCAGTTCTTAACAAAATATTTATTAAAAAAGTACCCTTAACATTCTTGGGCCAAGAATCTAATCAAGTCAATTATAACGTTACACCTTTTTTGGGACTTAACTCTGCCAAGCTTACTTACTTAAGTGCTTACTAAACTCATCCGGTGTCACTGAAAAGTGTTTATCTAGATAGAACTTTTTGAATTTGGTCTGGAATTTTATGAAATAAATTTAAAAACGAATAGGTCAAAATATTAAATATACGTATACATCGGCATGGATAACATAATTATTATTATCATCATGTCTATTTCTACCGCCAAGCAACAGTGTGCATGCACTTGTGTTTCGGTTTGAAGCACTAAGCAAATCAGAAGTGTCAAAGCGAACAGTATTTGATAACTCTCTTATATTTTTTACTTTAAGCACATAGCACTAGAGAAACATGGAGACGCCATATGTAAAGATATAGTTTATGAACTACTAGCTTTTGCTCGCGGCTCCGCCCGCGTGATAAAGTGTTTCCGGGATAAAAGTCCCGCTTTATATTTTCCCGGGACAAAAAATAGCGTATATCCTTTCTCAAGCTCTAGACTATTTGTGTACCAAATTTCATTTAAGTTGGTTCAGTAGTTTTGGCGTGAAAGCGCGTCAGACAGACAGACAGACAGGGTTACTTTCGCATTTATAATATTACAATACAATACAATACAAAACACTTTATTGCACACATGATAGAAAAAAAACATATAAAATTATTAGCCATAAAAAACAGTTATAAAAAAAAAACATGATGTACAACGGGCGGTCTTATCGCTTTAAGCGATCTCTTCCAGACAACCGAATGGATTATAATTAATTTGAATACGTAACGGACATAATTTAAAAGAGAACGGTGGTGCAATTATTAATACTATGTTACTAAATTAAAATTAAAACATTATATTTTAAACAAATTAAAAAAAAAAAAACAAAAATAAATAAAGTAAATAAATAAAAAAAAAAATACAATAAAGAAAATATACAATAATATTATACATAAATAAAAGAACAAATGGTAATAAATACAATAATAACAGCTTACTGAATTATAGAGAGGTAATGTTTTTTTAGAAGGATCTTAAAAAGGGACAGTGATTTAGCTCGTCGTATGGAGACAGGCAGATCATTCCACAATCTAACAGCCTGTACAGAAAATGATTTACCGTAGAAGGAGGAAGTATGGACAGGAGTTTTAAGTTGGTAAGTATTAGAGGAACGCAAAGGACGGGAGTCAGATACATGCAAGAAATGGAAATGGTTTTTAAGGTAAGGCGGGCTAGATGGATCAAAGAGGATTTTATACACAAGCGTTAAAATATGAGTAAGGATAGTAAGGATTAAGTTCAGTCATTATGGGAAGCTGTAGTATTTAAAACGTAGGTACGTAAATAACAAAAGAGTCATGTACTGTATATTATGTAATCCCAGAAAATGGGTTTTGTAGAATTTTATTTAAATAAAAGAAAAAAATGGCAGAACTAAACAAAACCTAGTACAAAATTTACAGACCGATTAAACGTCAAACTGCGTATTGTCTCGTAACCGCAAGAACTACTTGAGTACGTGTGACCTTACCTTAAAACCTCTCAAGTGAATTATAGTTCGGACAAACTAAGCTGGCCGGTATGACAATTCAATTTTTTTCCCGAAGCGATAACTCTGTGAGAACGTCTACCCAAAAAATTCAAAACCGTGTCATGTCATACCGGCCATATTAGTTTGTCCCTACTATAAGTTTTATGATGTAATCAAATTTTCGGTACTCCAGAAGGTCACACAAAAGTTAAAGCTGATTTGAAAATCCGTCTCGTAAACTGTGCTACATTGATTTTAATATATAATACAAAGGACTTGTCCAAAAACGGGCCTGAAAATCTAAACAAGACTATTTACATATATTTGGATAGAACTCCTGAAAACTAGCCTTTTGCAATAAATCGTTTAATTTTAAAGACCTCCGATTTTGAGATTTATATAATTTTGTTTGGCTTGAAAATTACACTTAATATGAATGTTTTTAAAAAAGTCAATTATGAATGGAGGGGTCTAAAAATATTTTTTTAACGGATCTAAGTTCCATATTTTGCCCCTTTAATATCCCTAAAGTTTGAGCCTAGTTAGATTTTGAGGCCCAGCACCCATACAAAAAGCGGACATCTCCTTTGTATATCAAAGCTGGAGCGATTGTTTGTTTATGAACTTGCGTACTCTGGAACTACTGCGTGTATTTTGAATATTTTACTAGTGGTAGGTCCCTCATATGTAAGAGTCCGTCTGGGTGAGTACCATCGCAATGTCTATTTCTACCGCCAAGCAGCAGTGTGCATGCACTGTTGTGTTTCAGTTTGAAGGACATTGTAGCCAGTGTAACTACTGGACATAATGAGACTTAACATCTTATGTCTCAGGATGACGAGCGCAGTACAATGCCACACAGTACTTTGTTTATGGGCGGCCGTATCGCTTACCATCAGGCGAACGGCATGCTCGTCCCGTCATTCAATACCATAAAAAAAAAACTTTCGCTAATAGAAGGCTATGTTATCCTTGGGTGCTTTTGGCTACTTAGCTGGTGGTAGTACCTGTATTTGTTCCCGGATAGCGACCACCGTACACGAGGTGTAAAACCTGCCATAGTGGCCCAGGTTCAGGTACGTCACTCTGTCTGAACCCCCTTCCACTTACCATCATGTGCAGTGGGGTCATTGCCGTGCTCTAGTATAAAAAAAAATTAAACTTTTGATCAAGCAAAATTCATTTATGAATAAAATTCCACGACTACTTCGCTGTTGATTTAAATTTTAGTTATAGAAGCCAACTTGACTGAATCGAAATCAGACTTACCTACTAGACATGATCGATATAACGAAAACCAACTTATTTTTTTAATTTTATTTTATATTTCTACGTTACGGTCTTCTGAATAAATAGACCGAATAACAATGTGAATCAAATTAAAATTGTTGTATGTTAAAAATAAATATAATTTTACAATCTAAGCTAAGTAAATACACGCAAATAATGCTCAATTTGAATTAGGCACCGTCTCCAAAGAAAAAAATAGTTTGCATACTTTTATCTTACTTCTTATCCTATTTTACTTTCTTATTCTTACTAATATTATAAATGCAAAAGTTTGTGAAAATGTTTGGATGTTAGTTACAAGTAAACGCAGAAACTACTAAACGGATTTGGATAGAATTTGTCATAAGGGTAGATCATGTCCTGGATTAACATATAGACTTTTATCCCGGCAATTTGATCCTATGGGAAATAATGGATATTTTTTAATCTGATTCTTTAAATAGATGGGACTGATGTCGTACTCTTTTTAGAGACTTTTGTAGCGGGAACGACATTTCACGTGGGTGAACCCGCGAGCAACACCTTGTATAGACATAAAGACATACATTGCAAAGATACAATTGCTTTTTTTTTAATAATTTCTTATTAACCCGTATTATGTCGGGTTCGATCCCCTGGTCGGGCAAAGTCATATTGGATTTTTCTATTCAGTAGCAGCCCGGAGTTTGGAATTTGTGCCAGATATGGCGACAGGCTCGTCCCCTATCACATCATTGGATGGAATACGCACGGCAAAAAGTGGGTGCACTAGTTGCGCCTCTGCCTACGCCTTCGGGGATAAAAGGCGTGAGTGTGTGTGTGTGTGTATTATACAGGTTAATATGTTTTTGGATTATAGTGATTTTGGAAGTTGGTAATATTATATGTATGTTAATTTTACAATTATCGTATATTGCTAAAGAAATCCATGCCTATATTTTCAAATTATTATTCCTTTGTCGTACAACCTCGTTGCATAATTAAACCTTCTGTGAACTAAGGAAATTTCTAAATTTAAACGTCGCTGTCAGTCTATGATAGAATTGTGGCATTTCGTATTGTGGCATGAAAATTCTAATAAACAACCGTTGAGGTAATAATACTTTGAGAGTTTCTTGTTAGAAAAATCCTAAGAGGCATTTAGGAACTGAAAATTGCGCCAGGACTGTAAGTCAGTTTGCTAAACAATTCACCAATTCAATGAACTTTATGTCCCGTTTAGGTTAATGTCACGGACGCAATTATGAAGTTTTTGTCCGCAATCAAAAATTACCTACAATAGAAGTTTATTTTTTAAATCCTTATTTAAGGAGCCTTGTCGTTTACGACTTAATACACTTTAATTACTGCCTACTCATCCCCTCATTCTTTTAAAAACAAAAACCTAGCCCCTTCGGACACAGGAGCCGATAATAAACTATTAAGATCCCTTAAATTAATATCTAAGGTATGAGGTCTATTCCGCACACTCTTACTAAATATATTGCTCGTCTTCCCTAATTCTACAGTTGGAGGAGTTTGTTGACTCTGAAGCCCGATAGAACAATATAAGTTTTTGAATGCCTACCTATTATAGATGAACAATAGAAGTTTTTGAATGTACCTATTATAATGGCCTGAGATGACATGTCGTAAATTATGCAAAGTCCTGAATGAATTTCATTAATTATCTGAGTTTTATTTTTAAGCTGTTTACTTACATCTTATTATTGAGATCACAAACAACAATAACTACAACAGTCACACATCGTCACTTAAACACTTTAACTATAATTGTTAAAAACTTTTCATTTATTATTGAGTTACTATTATTAGCACATATATCGAATCCATTTATTTTAATCATCTATTTCCAATAAATTACACATGGTCGAATATTTTTACAAACACAAATATATTTATCTTGCGAAACATTTTACTGTACAATCAATTTTGTTTTAAATTACATTTATATTTTAATTACATACTTCATTTTGATTACACATAATTATTATTTATTTTCGTTATCATCCAATGAACACTTCATCCAAAGCTAAAATTGTCAACACATTTTCACATCGCGAAGTTTTCCGCAACTTTTCCCGGCAAGCCATATAGTGCTGACCGCGAGAGCTTTTAGACTACTGACGACGGTGAGCTTCCAGCGTGGGGAAGTAAAGCGCATGCGTACACAACACCTTTAAAATTAAAGTTACAGTACTTTATGCCGTATTTTTTTTAGATTTACTTGGAGTTGTGACTCATTTGGTTTGAGATATGTTACGTAATTTTTATGGAAGCGAACGAAAATGTATTTTTTTGTTAAAGTTGTATTTAAATACTAACATTGTAATTTTAAAATGTGAATGGCGATCCTGCGAAGTTTAGTAGCATTCGGATAAACATTTTTTTCGCTTTTTGACATTTTTGTGTCATCATCGGCATTTTGAATATTCTTTCAGTTCTTCGGTTCGCGGGAGCTTCTGAGCCCCCGCCCCCTTCCCGCAGAATTGGAGACGGATCGCTCTATACGGCTCCGCGCAGGGGTGGTTGCGGAGGATAACTTGACACTTCTTGCCGGAGGAACTTCTAGCCGTTCCTAATGCCCCAAAGATGTTTACAGCATAGTTAGGTTAGCATAGAGATGTATACGTATGTCGGAGGAGACCTCTAGCTGCCGGCCGTGGTCGCTTCCATGGTCGACAGTCGAGAGGCCTGGCGTGCGGTGGCCCACTTCTGCGAGGTGGTCCTCTCGCAGAAGGAGAGTGCCGAGAGGGATCGGGAGCGAGATGATCCCTCCCGCCGCCAGAGGAGACGTAGGAGGCGCCGGGTGGACGACTGACCGGCGTCTCCCGCCCTGTGGATTGGGGGCGTTTGGAGAATTCCACCACGGTATCTCCTGCCTGTCGTAAAAGGCGACTAATAGGGGCCACCGGGGGTCGCGGGCGGGCGGCAGGGGGCTGTCCGTCTTTAGTTATGTGTGTTCTAGCACATTGTTGTGACCCCCGTGATGGACGGCAGCGTGGCAGGTAGGCCTCATGCTGCCGTTGACGCTGAGAGCGTCCTTCGGTGCGTGGGGGCTTCTGAGCCCCCCCACAACAGGAGACGGGCCGCGCCAGGCGGCACCGCGCAGCGGCGGTTGCGGACGAAAACTTAGACATTAGTCCGAGGAAGCCCGCAGCCGTCCCTAATGCGCCGAAGATGGCCACCGCGGAGTTTTAGTTGGTATGCCGTGCGTTGTACATAGGTTAGGGACTCGGCCCGGCGGTCGCCCGACGTTTTCCATCTCTCCGGGCGGCTCAACGCCGGGTCGTAAGGCACGGTGAACCCAACATAACCGCTCGGTCGCCCCCCACGAAGGCCGGGCGGTAGTGGTAAAGCACTTTCTCCGCGAAACCAAAAAAAAAAAAAAGAGATGTATACGTATAGAATTAGGGACTTGGCTCTGCGGTCGCCTGACGTTTTCCATCTCTCCGGACAGCTCATCATAAAGGTCGATGAACGCAAAATAATCGTCCAGCCGCCCCTTCAGGCCCACTACCGCCCAGATAGTGATAAGGAATGCACTTTAAAGATAAGTAAAAAGGCTAGAAAGAAAAGACGTAGGAAATTCCACTATTTCTAAGTAATAGAGGTGACTTTTTATTATGATAACTGATTTTTAAAGTACGTAGCAGGTGCTGATACAACTTTTCCAACAATTATTTCTCATCTCCATGATTACAAAAAATATATATATAACTAATATTTTTTTAAAAATTATTTGGTACGACTTTGGCGACGGTCATTGCAGCGTCTCTAATTTGTTGACATTATATTAGACGAATAAAATAATTTATATAGAATTTACCTAAAAAAAGTGACTACCATGGTCTATTACAAATTATATTATCGACTGCCTCGGTGGCGTAGTTGTATTACGGTACGAATGCAGTGCTGAGGTCTCGAGTTCAAAATCGTTCAATGTAAAAAGTATCCCTTTAAATAATTGATGTCCAACTTGGTGTAACTTCCTTTTGCGTCTAAATTTCATTGTTAATTTAGAATTTTCAGAAATTTGAATTTAATTGAATCTTTTTACCAACTAGATCAATTAGATCTAACATTGTTTAAACACCTGCATGTGAGCGTCGCATAATTCTGCCTTCTTGAATGTCGAAGTGTTTTATACGGGCAAGTCAAAGTGACCCCACTGTAGTTAATGATAAGTAAAGTAGGGACCAAATAGTGTTCACTGACGAGAGATACCCTCACCAGTCGACAATTTACCCCTCGTCAGTTATACTGGTGGTAGGTCTCTTATATGTAAGAGTCCGTCTGGGTGGGTACCACCGCAATGTCTATTTCTACCGCCAAGCAGCAGTGTGCATGCACTGTTGTGTTTCGGTTTGAAGGACATTGTAGCCAGTGTAACTACTGGACATAATGAGACTTAACATCTCATGTCTCAGGATGACGAGCGCAGTGGAATGCCACACAGTACTTTGTAACTCAAGGTGCTGAATGGTGTTTCTACTGTTTATGGGTGGTCATATCGCTTACCATCATGTGAACGGCATGCTCGTCTAATCATACAATTCAATAAAATAAAACACAATTATGTCTGTTTAAAACCAGATATACCTACACAGGTTGATCCCGGAACGCGACACACTTACATGGGCCACAATGGCGGGTTCTACACCTTGTGTACGGTGGTCGATATCCTACTACTAGGATAATATTTAATGCACACACATACACACACTCACGCCCTTTATGCCCGAAGGGGTAGGCAGAGGTGCAACCTGGGCACCCACTTTTCGCAATGTGTGTTGCATGATGTCATAAGGGGTGAGACTATCGAAACCCGGCATATTCCATACTAGTTTTTGCGCTTAGTTCCCGAGATTAGCGCGTTCAAACAAACAAACAAACTCTTCAGCTCTATAATATAAAGTATAGATTGCAAAAATTCCAGACTCCGGGCTATAGCAGAAAAATCCAATATCACTTTGGCAACCCCTGATTCGCAGACGCAATAAAACTACGCCATCGAGGCAAACGCCTAAATATAGCTGGTGTTAATTAAATTAAATTTGATTTCTAGAGACACAGTGACACTATTTAAATGATAAATGTTAAGTAGTCGAACGGAGAGACAAGTGAAACGATTGCTTGCTAATGACAAACTGATTTAATAACGTAGCACTGGGGCGTGGCGCAGCCACATAACTATACAGGTGTAGGTACATACACCACATTCCCTCCCCAACAATTTCCGAATCTCTAATGTACTATATTTACTTATAATAACTACAATATAGTAATACTATTTTATACATCTAGAAAAATCTCTTATAGTCTAATGTCGGAATATTCCGCAAGAGTCTAGACGTATGTCTTGAGAACGCTAAAGGTTCATCTGGAACGGTAGGGTCCACTGACGGCGAATTACTGTTGCTGTTGTGATAGGTCTGACTGGATGGTTCCGTAGTTGAGGCCACCTCGTCGAGGCCTGACTCCGAGGTCGACGTTTCCGGAGTTTGTGGTTGCCTGCTGTCGCCCGTCTTCTCCCCCGCCTCGTCTCGTAGGCTGTTTTCGCCCTTCTCTTCGTTCCCGTCTCGTAGTTCAATGTAATCGTAGTCGTCGTAATCGGGTTTGCGAATGCGGTCGCACATTTCAATACCTCCTTTATACGGTACTAATTGATTTTTGTGTTTCTTTACATGCACGAGTGACAAACTGTCTTTCACTAGGTACATAACTTTACCCAATCGTTTTAAAATTGTACCCCTACTCCAACAAAAATTGTTCTTGTTTTTAAATTTTTTGTACAATATTTGATCACCAATAGCGAAATATTGTTTATTTTGTCCGCCATAATTCCTACTCTGTAAACACTGTTTAGTTTCGACCGCATGAGTAAGCGATGTGGATGCCGGCGACGCTGTTTCAATAGGGTTAATCAAATCTAAATGCGATCTGAGTTTTTTTCCAAAAACAAGTTGAGCCGGTGAAAACCCGGTAACCGAATGTACTGAATTCCGGTAATCAAAAAGATATTTTAGTAACATAAGTTTACTATCCCTGCTATTGTTTGTACCTAAGAGACTACATTTAATACCTTTTTTGACAATTTTCACATAACTTTCGGCTTGACCGTTGCTAGCGGGGTGATATGCTGGTGACGTAATGTGTGAAATTCCATTAGATAAACAAAACTTTTGAAATTCTTGTGACACGAAAGCCAACCCATTATCACTGACTATTGTATGTGGCACACCAAATCGAGACATAAAGTCGTATATTTTATCGAGAACGGCAGTAGAAGTGACTGTGTTACACATATCGTAAACTTCCACCCACTTAGAGTATGCATCAACAATGACTAGGTAACTCCGATTGTATATAGGGCCCAAAAAATCTATATGAACACGATAAAATGGTTTGGGGGGGAATGGCCACGGCGCCAAGGGGGCGCGGGGTGGTGTCGGACGCAATTGAGTGCATATACTACATGCACTAATCATTTTTTCTAATTCCCTATCTATACCGGGAAACCAAAAACGCGACCGGGCCTCCGCTTTAGTTTTTACAATCCCTAAATGTGACCTATGTAGCTCCGCTAAGATTTTGTGACGAAGACCTTCCGGTAACACTATCTTATGTCCACGCATCACACAGCCATTTTCATATGATAGCTGCGTTCGGCACACGTGGTAGGGTTTCATATGCAAACTAGTTGCTTTTTTTGGCCAACCCCTTGAAATATATTGAACAACTTTGTTCAAAACCACGTCTTTCTTAGTTTCGTCCCGTAGAACTTTTACAGTGATCGGTGAGATTCCGTCTATTACGAAATTGACGTATGACGCGCGATCTTCGATAACGGCACAATACGTACTTTCATCCATCCGCGCGGATGAAACCTTAGATAGCGCATCCGGGACAGGCAAGCAGGCGCGGGACAAAAAATCAGCAGAGTTGTTTTCGCTACGAACGTATTCAATTGTATAATTATAGGCGCTGAGGAACATTGCGTACCTCTGTAGACGGTTCGCCGATATCTCTGGTATACCCCGATATGGCCCGAATATAGCAATAAGCGGTTTATGGTCCGTTCTTAACACAAATGGGTGTGATCTACCATATAGATACTGATGGAACCGTCTCACTCCAAAAATAATTGCTGTGGCCTCTTTTTGAATTTGCGAATATCGTTTCTCGGCCGCATTTAATGTCCGCGAAGCGAACGAGATAGGCCTTTCTGTACCATTCTCGTATTTTTGCGACAAGATTGCACCTAAACCATATGGGGACGCATCTACCGTCAATATAATTTGCTTGTCAGGATTGTAATGAGCCAGTACTTGATCCGACGCCAATATAGATTTTATCCTACAAAAAGCATCATTATGCAATTTATCCCAAGACCATTTCGTTCCTTTTTTCAACAGATCATATAAGGGACTAAGTATACTTGAAGCAGCAGGAACAAAATTTCGGTAATAGTTGACAAGCCCTAAGAATGATTGCAACTTGTTTACATCGCTTGGCGCCGGGGCATCTAATATTGCTTTAACTTTGTCAGCGCATTTTTTAAGACCATGTCTATCTATCACATACCCAAGATACTTGATTTCATTTTGAAAGAAAACACATTTTTCTTTCTGCAACACCAGACCCGCATTTTGCAGTCTTTGTAAAACTGTTTGCAGCCTTTTTAAGTGTAATTCAGTACTGTCGGCTGTTATTAATATATCGTCAAGCAAGCATAACACTCCGTCCAACCCGGATAAAATCGTATCCATCGCTTTTTGAAAGATAGCCGGCGCGCTCGCCAATCCAAACACCATGCGCGTGTACTTAAACAGTCCGCGGTGGGTATTAATGCAAGTCAAACGTTGGGACTCCTCATCTAGCACAAATTGATTGTAAGCCATAGAAAGGTCTAACTTCGAAAATTGCAAGCCACCGTGTAATTTAGAAAACAACTCGTGAATAGTTGGTAGCGGGTATTGGTCTACAATTAAATGCTTGTTTATAGAACAAGAATAATCTACACATAGCCTAACTGATCCATTCCGCTTCAACACAGGAACAATAGGTGATGCATACTCCGCGTGGTCTATGGGCTTTAAGATTCCTAAACCGATCAACCTATCAATTTCTTTGTCTATTTTATCCCGCAGCGCAAATGCGATGGGGCGTGGTTTAAAGAAAACCGGTTTGGCGTTATCTTTTAGGTGTAATTTGACTTGATATTTATTATATTTTCCTAGTTTGTCCGAAAATAGTTGAGGGAATTGGGTTTCAAGCTCGTTAACTACCGTAATTGTTCTGTTGAGAAAATTACATGGTAACAATTGTAGCCTGAATAATGATAAAAAGTCCCTACCTAATAACGGCGGCCCGCCGTCGCGGACAACATACACCTCGAGTTCGTGAGTGTCCCGCATATATGTAATTGGTAACTGAATAACCCCAACACATTTCATCGGGCTACCAGTGTATGATAGAAGTTGTTTATTGCACTGTGAAACTTTAAAGTTACTAAAATATCTTTTATAAGTGTTTTCATTAATTACGGTTACTGCGGATCCGCTATCAATTTCAAATTGAATACCTATATCGCCTATAAAAACGCATTCTGTCATCGGCTCGCCTCGCAATGTCCGAATATTAAAACACTTACCATCGTCGCCTGCATCCACATCACCTACCCCCATGTGGTTAACATTTTTGCACATTTTACGTAAATGCCCTTTTTCGTTACACTTATTACATTTGAATTTTACAAAACGACACTGAGCACTTTTGTGGTTGGTACGACCGCACACTGCACAATTTTCCGTGGTGGGACGGGCAGAGTCCTTACGATTACCGCCTTGCGTAATCTTGAACAGCTGATCGACTTGCTGACCGTTAGTCGCCGCAGCGCTCGAACCAGCCCGAGCGCACCGCACACTGTCTGCGAGTTCCACTGCTTTCGCCAGGGTTAACGACTCCGTAGACTGAGCGAACAGTTTATCCCTCTCCGGGCCTATTAACAACCCAATGACGAAACGATCTCGTAATGCCTCTTCTACATTACTGAATCCACAGTCCGCAGATAGTCCCCGGAGCCTCGCCGCCCATTGCTGGTGACTTTCACCTGGTTGCTGGTTTGCCGTATGGAATTTATGACGCTCACCAAACCCGTTTCGTTTAGGCGTGAAGTGGGCGTCCAGGAGTGATATGATATCATCATAGGGCACTTCTTGTAACTCTTTAGGCAAAGCCAGATCCGCAGCGAGCTTGTAGGTCCCGTCCGTGAGTGTTGTCAGCAACACTGCTCGCCTCTTCGTTCCTGTTGGGTCCGATTTATCGGTTATGTCATTCGCTATGAACCATTGTAAGATTCGGTTTTTACACGACTTCCAATCTTGGAGACTATGGTCGAAATTTGGCAAAATTCCGCAAAAAGACATAATTCTTATTTTTTTTTTATAACGTGGGTACTCGTCGCCAATGTTAAGTAGTCGAACGGAGAGACAAGTGAAACGATTGCTTGCTAATGACAAACTGATTTAATAACGTAGCACTGGGGCGTGGCGCAGCCACATAACTATACAGGTGTAGGTACATACACCACAATAAAGATATTTGGAATTATTTAGCTTTCTCATTGAACTCCTATGAAAATATGATGTTCTTTTGATTATATTTAAAAAGCCGTATTCAGTGAAAAATATACGCACAATATGTCAGTCTTGTATCAAAAACTTATTCCCATATCAATGTTTTTTTTTGTAGGGTTAAAAGCAGCCCACACAGTCTGTCGAAAATAACTTTTAGCTATGAACAATGAATAATTTTAGTCATATTTAAAAAAAGGTTGTCGAACCATCAAAATATGAAAGGTTTTACTTTGCTATTGTAAAGTAGAAGCAATCTCTTCGCCTGCACATTTTAATGAACGTTAAGCAGCTTTCCGAGATTTTTTTTTAATACAGTCTACTTATCTTTGTAAATATAGATTTTAAATCTTTTCGTAAAACCCCTAGCAATTGAAACATTGCCAAAAATAGTTATTATAATGTGATAACTATTGAAGATTGTGATAAATATGTAGTTTTGAAATGTGTTTATAAAAATATATTTTTTACTAAAAAATTGCTAAGATTCAGTGAATATTGGAGTAAAAAATTAAAAGTGCTTTGAGATTGGAATGGAGTGCTTTTGTTAGAGCCTGAAATATTAGTGTATAAATCAGTGTGAATGAGATGATAATACGATAACAATATTTTATAGAGAAATGGTGTCATTTAGTCAGACATGCTATTTTCAGTTTTGTTTTCAGCATGGATGGACTATTTTTCATTGTTTATATCTTTTGTAGATCGTCTACGGCCGAGATGTACATACTACTATAGACCTACCAGCCTTTAGAAATTCAACAGAAAGTCATCTTAAAATGAAACACATCTAGATATATAATATTGGCATCTAGATAAATAGCTACTACTACTACCAGCCCTGTATTATATTATACGGCCCATTGCTGAGCACGGGCCTCCTCTACTACTGAGAGGGTTTAGGCCTTAGTCCACCACGCTGGGCTAGTGCGTGTTGGCAGACTTCTGACATTTGCCTGGTCTCCTCACGATGTTTTCCTTCACCGTTAAAGTAAGCAATAATTCACAAAGAATACACATATAACTTTAGACGAGTCCGAGGTTGCAGAGACATTCGTCTCGGCAATCCGTTCCGCTCCCAACTAGGCTATTGCTGCTTTTTTAGAGATAAATAACGCAATTGGAGGCGCCACGTAATGGGCCTCCAAAACAAAAAGGAAAAAGAAAGGAGAAGCGGGGAAATTTAATAGGACAGATGTAACTGTCCCGGCCGAATCCTAAGACCCGGTGCGTTGGGCAAGCAATGACCCTGGCATTCGGGGACTGTATTTAAGGACCCCTTCGGAGGAGCTGGTTCGCGGCGGAGCAGTTAGCTTGGCAGCCGTATGATGAATTTCGGAGATCAAGAATGCACAAGAATTCGCCCCCTATCACATCATGGGACGGAATGCGCTTGGCGAAAAGTGGGTGCACTAGTTGCGCCTCTGCCTACCCCTTCGGGGATAACAGGCGTGAACATGCATGCGTAAGAATGCACGCCTTACCTTGACGATTCTGCATCAGGCGGCGCACGCGGTCCCGGCGATGGCGTTGCTATAGATAAACGACGCGCCCGCAAAAAGGGCTTGATTCACACACGAAATAACATCACCAACACCAAGCACGAGCGTTCAGCAGTTCAATTTAGCGCTACATACATGCGTTTTATGCGAGTTATGCACCATATTAAAGCGGATTAGCGAATTATTCGGCAGCCATTACTACGGCTGTGGCGGCGGCGTGGAAGGAAGTGAGCATGGCACTCGCGCAGCTTGTTCGGCGCGGCACGCGTGAGACACAGATAGGGTAGGCGTGCAAGAGTGAGGGAGAACCAGGTGCGGAAAAAGGAACTAAGGACAAGGATTAGGCTGCCAACCAATGCAATGCAATCAGCCCTGTATTATATACTGCCCACTGCTGAGCACGGGCCTCCTCTACTACAGAGAGGGGTCAGGCCTTAGTCCACCACGCTGGCCTAGTGCGGGTTGGCAGACTTCACGTACCCTCGAGATTCATATGAAGAATTCTCAGGTATGTAGGTTTCCTCACGATGTTTTCCTTCACCGTTAAAGTGAACGATAATTATTGATAAACAATACACACGTAGCATCGAAAAGTCAGAGGTGTGTGCCTTGGGTTTTGAACCTCCGGACATTGTCTCGGAAGACCGTTGCATTCCCAACTAGGCTATCGTCCACTTGGCAACCAATAATTGCGTTTTATTATTAAATGTGGAATCATTATGGCGGAACCAGCAATATTGAAATGGGAATCAATTTCTGATACAAGATTGACATATGCATATATTTCTCAGCGAAAAAAGCTTAATATAAAAAACAAAAGAACATTAAACCTTTATCCCAGAAGGGGTAGGCAGCAGTTGCAGCCAGGGCACACATTTTTGGCCTGTGTGTTCCGTCCCATGATATGATCGAGGACGTGTTTTTAAACTTTATTGGTGATAATTATTCTACATAGGTGAACAATCTAAGTCATTTCAACATTTCATTGTATATGTATATAGGACAGCGATAGGTAGTTAGTGTTCGAACTCTTAAATATTTACTACAAATAAACGAAATTCAATGCAAATTTGTACAGATAACATAAAAGTTTGCCCCCGAAATCGAAACTGGTTCCTCTTGTTTCTAAAAATATTTATTACTAAAGAAACAAACATTTTTTTCGCAGATTTTTTAACTAAAAATCTTCTAACATAATATATACATACATAGTATCACGCCTTTATCTCATAGGGGTAGGCAGAGACTATGGATTGCCACTTTAATCGATTCTGAATTTTCTAAAAAAGATATATTAAACGATAATGATATAAGAACAAGTCAATAAACTCTATAAAATTTAAATAATGTTGAATTTCTATACTTCATAAGAGTCAAAATGATAATTTCGTCTTATTTTCAAGGACACACTTACAAAACTGTGTTTGCACAAGTGTGCTTGCATGAGAAAGATAAAACGCAATTTTTTTTTTGACCAGCGCCCACTTAATTTTATAACTATATTAGCACGTTGCAAGAACTCGCTGGATGCAGGCCGCTTCTAAAAGGTTGGTCTGGAAATCTTTAGGACAGACCTATGTTTAGCAGTGAACTTACAAAGGCTAGAGATGACGATGATGATGACAATCGGTACGTCAATGCTATAAATATATTTTTTTAAGTAAACTTTCTGAAACCTAAAATATTTCATCGAATAAAGAAAAAAAAATCTTCAAATAAAATAGTTGATTTCCTTGTCTTTTCTAAAATGTCGGCATTACATTGTTTGAGCTTTTACAAATAGCCTCGTTCGCTTACAAAAGCTCGCTAGTTTAAAAACGCTGAAGATACGCTCGGCTTGCTCGCTCGGCTAACAGATTTATTTTCATACTTATAAATAAGCATTTCAATCTTTCTTGAATTAAATATTTATTTCCTTTATCAAGTTCTCCTTTCTGTACCAATTTAAATAAAGTAACGGTAAGCATTACCAACGAGAAGATACACTAATAGAATTAGAATAAGATTTAAAATCAATAAACAAAGAATATTACGACTATAAACTTTGTGTTCTATCTGAAGGGATATATCTGCCATATGATAGTGCACTATTTATATTATGTAATAGAAAGCCGATGCATTAACTGCATTTCTAGGTAACAATGGCTTCATATTTTTACCTTGGCCTGTTTCTTGAGGTACGCAGGTGAAACGGCTGAAAGAGATTTTTTTTTATTGCTTTGAATGACCCGTTCGCGTGATCGTAAGTGATATGACCACCCATAAACAGTAGCAACACCATCCATCACCTTAGTTACAAAGTACTGTGTGGCATTCCACTGCGCTCGTCATCCTGAGACACACACACACTCACGCTTTTTATCCCCAAAGGGGTAGGCAGAGGCGCAACTAGTGCACCAACCTTTCGCCGTGTGTATTCCGTCCCATGATGTGATAGGGGGCGAGCCTATCGCCATATCGGGCACAAATTCCAGACTTCGGGCTGATACTGAAAAGACAAATCCAATATCACTTTGCCCGACCCGGAGATCGAACCCGAGGCCCCAGCACTATAGTCATACCGTAATACAACTACGCCACCGAGGAAGTCTCTTATCCTGAGACATAAGATGTTAAGTCTCATTATGTTCAGTAGTTACACTGGCTACTATGTGCTTCAAACTGAAACACAACGGCGCATGCACACTGCTGCTTAGCGGTAGAAATAGACATTGCGGTGGTACTCACCCAGACGGACTCTTACATATGAGAGACCTACCACCAGTATTTTTTATTTCATAATACATATTATAAAGAGTTGAGTAGACGTCGAGTTGTTGGCATAAGACACTATACAGTACTCTTAGTTTTTTTTTCTATATGGGCATCGTATAGTGACACCACTGCACTTGATGGTGAGCGGAGAGGGGTCCAGGAAGAGTCTATTGACGAGCGATGATAATCCCTTGTCAGTCGACACAATTATGCCGGCCTATTTGAACTGG
Source organism: Sphinx pinastri (assembly GCA_947568825.1). NCBI lineage: Eukaryota > Metazoa > Arthropoda > Insecta > Lepidoptera > Sphingidae > Sphinx > Sphinx pinastri. Next base: position 2,187,731 of record OX387623.1, read on the forward strand.
ATATACACAGTCTGATCCCGGAACGAATATACTAAACAGTCAATTCGATATTATTATATTTTCTCACCAACACATTGGTAGCGTTTGCTCGGCGTCTGCAAGAGGTAGCCATGATGTGGTCATGTTTGTCTCCATCGTGAACTTCTAGACTGGGAGTGTACCACTGTCTATCTAAAGTAACGTTTGTAAAAGTCATAATCTTCCTATTTGACGATCCCTAATATTTCCCTTCATGAAACAGCACTTTATAAAATGGGACTCAGGACTACGAAGAGTCTTCACGTTAGTAAACTTTACAAATATTCCACTCATTTTATGGCATGTAAATATTTTACACAAAGAGGTTGTCAAGTTTACTCTCCGACATATTCCATTGTCTTTGTATTATGAGGCAGGAAAATAATAGTATGACGTAGGAGAAAGTAACAGTAAACTATTATTCGGATTTCCAATCATGTAGTCAATTTTAATTTAATAATAACTGGCGTTATTGTGCAAAACTTTGGTCCAAATCCAAAAGTAATGGAATTTTTAATATTACTAGCTTTTGCCCGCGGTACGACCTGCGTAACGTAAAAATTGCCTACGTACTTGTCTAAACTACAATCTATCTCTGTGCCAAATATCATCCAGACTCGTTCAGCCGTACTAGCGTAATTGAGTGACAAACATCTTATTTAGTTATAAGTTTAGATATTATGTAAAATAAAAGAAAACAATATGAATCTTGAAATTCTGGAGTTGATATGAAGTCTTGTGATGCAAGTTATATTTTGTTTTGCACTCGTGAAATTTAAAGTCAAATTTGCTCACACTTTGGTTCTATTATAAAGTGGAAGCTCAATACATTTTATCAGTTTCATTTTACGGCGTTAATAGTCGGATTGAAATAAAAAATTCCCAAAAGTTAATTTAACCAGGTGTGTCGTATCCTTTCATGACGGAGTCTCGGAATGCGATGTTTACTTATGATGATATGCTATTTTTTTGGGCTTCATCACATTTTGGATATATTTTTGCTGAAATTTGGCATTTAGGTTCGTATTAATTTAGGAACGTACTTTTAGGTTCCGTTTGAGAATTGAGTAAAAGTTGGGAACGGCATATGGTAAAGCAAAAGGCAGCCCTTCCTTGACAATTATGTTCATTATTGTTCAAACAGGCCAGCATTTTTGTGTTATCTGACGAAGGATAGTCATCTCTCTGTCTCTGTTTGTAACTTTGCTGTGCAGGTATAAAAAGAAAATATCTTCAGAATGAATATGTCGGCTCGTCCGGGGTAGTGACAATGTCTCGCAGGTAATCAACGCAATAGCTTGTTGCTGTGTTTCGTATGCTGCACGAGATTGCCCGAATCTCATACTCCTTCCCTAATTTTTATACATTTTCTTCAAAACTGGCAGCACAGTCATGGCTCAACAGATCGTGGGAGTTGATTACTTAACCTTAAGATACCCTTGCTCATTTGCTGGGCTATGCAATATAATATTATGTACTCTGTATACATTATACTTTTAATTATATCGGGCATTGGTGTAGTTGTAATGCGTATGCGCAACGCTCGCTGTACTGAAGTCTCGTGTTCGATTTTCGAACGCCGGGTCAGGTAAAGTGCTATTAGGTAGATAATATGAATATTATACGCCTTTGCTTATCTCTAAAAAGGAATAAGGTGCCATGTCAATTATGTATGGTATGTTAGAAAATATATTGTTAGGATAAATCATTTTGTGAGGGTATTTGTGATATCAAACTGGTACTGGAAGTAACAGTCGGGTGTATAAAAAGGGTGCCGTATCGATGTGCAGGCCCATTCGCGCTGGACTTCAGTTTCAGTCTTGGATCAGTCGTAGTGTCCTAAATCTTTGTGAAAGTATCACTGTAAAATCAGTGGTAGATATTTTTATTTAAATCAAAATCGCTTCAGTTTCTAACAATATTATTTATAATATTTAAAACTTGTAGCGGAATATTGATCACTTAACCTTCTGAAAGTTATTTACTTTGTACAGGTCATATAATTTAAGTCATTCCCTATTATTAATAGGTACCTAAATATTATTTAAGTATTTCAATTCGCATAGCATACTTAAATTCGAAATGAATGTTCGCAGGTTAAAAAATAAAAATAAAATTACTATTAAATTATGGATAAATATTAAACAGGTGTTTTTGAATAATGCAGAAGACACAAAAATCCATTGGAAAACACTAAGGTGCCGCGCAGACGTTGTTTTGACAACAAAAGAGCAAGAGTCTGCTAGTAGTAAAAACTATGTTGCAATAAATTATATAATAACTAGCTGACCCGGCAAAGTTGTTTTGCCATATAAATTCTTTTTAGACATTATTTTAGTACAAAAAAATGAATAATTGATCAGTTACCGACGGGGTTAAAAGTTATTAAATGACTAATATCACCATTAAAAAATAGGGGATGATGGAAGAAGGTAGAAAATTTAGGGTTGTATGTGTTTTTTAAGCCACAACATAAAAAAAACTGTCCTTAAAACAAAAAAAAAGTTTGGGGTGGGCCACCCTTATCACTTAGGGGGATAAAAATAGATAACAACTTATTCTCAGACCTACGAAGTGTGAATATAAAATTTTATCATAATCGGTTCAGGCGTTTCCGAGGAATATGGTAACAAACACTGTGACACGAATTTTTCATATATTATATAGATAGATATACTTGAAAAACCATGTTGCGTCGCGAAAAAGGAACAGTTAGAACACTGGTGGTAGGTCACTCATATGTGAGAGTCCGTCTGGGTGGGTACCACCGCAATGTCTATTTCTACCGCCAAGCAGCAGTGTGCATGCACTGTTGTGTTTCGGTTTGAAGGACATTGTAGCCAGTGTAACTACTGGACATAATGAGACTTAACATCTTATGTCTCAGGATGACGAGCGCAGTGGAATGCCACACAGTACTTTGTAACTCAAGGTGCTGGATGGTGTTGCTACTGTTTATGGGTGGTCGTATCGCTTACCATCAGGCGAACGGCATGCTCGTCTCGTCATTCAATGCATGATGGTGATAGGATAGATATCCGACCGGATTCCGACCATCGTACAAAAGGTGTAAAGCCCGCCATAGTGGCCAACGTGAGTGTATCGTATTCCAGTACTTATCAGCATAGCCTATGTACATCTGGTAACACTCAAGCCGGCAAAATTGTGTCGACTGGTGACAAATATCATCTATCGTTAGTTAACACTCTATCTGCAGCCCCCTCCACTTACCATCGGATTCAGTGGAGTGAATTTGTCGTGCACATATATGAAAAAACACTATGATCTGAGAGTTATCTATACATATAATAAAGCAGTAGAAACGGTGTGTCTGTACATTTAAGAAATGTGATAAAAAGGAAGGGCGCGACTAAAGAAGAATAATGGAAAACATATCAGCGATTTTCATAATTCTTTTCTGTCTGTCTGTTTTTCTGTTTGTTTGTTACTGCACATCTCCGAAACTACTCAACGGATTTTGATGAAATTTGGCACACGGGCAGATCATATCCTGGATTAACACATACGCTACTTTTTATCCCGGAAAAACTTTCACGCGGCCGGAGCCGTGAGCAAAAGCAAAAAAAGATTATTTAATTGAAGCTACTGTCAATGTCACCGGTAATCGTATGAAAACTAAATACCGACAAACTCGCTGCTACCATTGTATCTTATCTCGTACAACAAGCTAAGAGCGTTTGTGCGGCGCCTTACATACTATATAAAAGAGATGAAGCTCCAAACCAGTGATGAGTGTAAAAACATCGGCTTCGCGTTTAAACATGTACATTAAAACAGCAACCTTTTTGCTGTGCGTATTTCTAAGCAGTTGTTCGTCATGTTGCGTCGATGACCAGTACTACCCGAGATACCATTTAGCACCGCCGCATGGCTGGATGAACGACCCGAACGGATTCTGCTACTTCAAAGGTATATACCACATATTTTACCAGTACAATCCCATGTCAAGTTTGGTACCCGGCATAGCTCATTGGGGTCATGCGATAAGTAAAGATTTGTTCCAATGGAAACACCTAGATATCGCTATGTACCCTGACCAGTGGTATGATCAAACGGGAGTCTTTTCTGGGAGCGCTCTCGTAGAAGATGACGTCATGTACCTTTATTACACTGGAAATATGAATCTCACCGGTGAAATGCCCCGTGAGGGACAATTCCAAGCTCTTGGCATCAGCACCGACGGCTTCCACGTAGAGAAGTATAAAGAAAATCCAATAATGTATACGCCAAACCGTCAAACTCACATCAGGGACCCAAAAGTTTGGAAACACGAGGGCTCTTATTATATGGTTTTAGGAAATTCGTATGATGATAGTACGAAAGGTCAAGTAATCATGTACAAATCGACGGATAAGATCAACTGGGAAGAAATAATGATACTAGATAAATCTAACGGATCTCTCGGTTACATGTGGGAGTGTCCGGACTTTTTCGAAGTAGACGGCAAGTTTGTACTCCTATTTTCTCCTCAAGGCTTGAAGCCGATGGGTGATATGTACCAGAATCTGTACCAAACAGGATACCTAGTCGGAGAATTCGATTACGATACCCGTACATTTAATATTCTGACAGCATTTAGAGAAGCAGATCACGGTCACGATTTCTACGCCACACAGACAATGGAGGATCATTGTGGAAGAAGAATAGTGGTCGCTTGGGCAAGTACTTGGGAATACGCTTATCCCGATCGAAAAGATGGATGGTCTGGCATGCTTACAATACCTAGAACCTTAACTCTGACAAAAGATTTAAGACTTATCCAAACTCCTGTTGAAGAAATCAATCAGGTTGTTAGAAGAAGACTGTATTCAGGAAAAGCATCATCAGGCAAATCTGTTGCATTACCAGACAAAGCAGGGAAAGTAGAACTGGAATGGGATACACCAAGGAATATAAAAGTGGTAATAGAATCTAAAGATAAGTCCCAAAACGTAGAGATCACTTATAATCACGAGGATGGTACTGTTACTTTGGATAGAGGAGGTAATGACGGAATCCGCCGTACTCACTGGGATCCTCGAGGTCACTTCAAATGGACCATTTTTATAGATGCTAGCTCCATAGAACTCTCGTGTGGTGATGGTGAGGTATGGTTTACGAGCAGATTCTTCCCTAAAGGACTGGTATCTGTTAACCTTGGAGAGGATACTTGTGTTGACAAGTTTAGCGTGTATTCTATGCACCGTACCACTCAAGACCCTAAGGCTCATTGTCACTGTGAAGAAATTAAAGAAGAATAATTGTCAATGCTGAAGTACTATTAATTAAATACGATATTGTGTCTTTATTAATTTCAATACTATCCAAATTACAATTTTAAAAATTTTAAAACGTTTTTAAATAAATATTTGTATTTTTTTTTCCGAAATGCGAGATAACTTAGTCAGGAATGAAACGATTTGCAGAGACGGGTTTTTACAACCCAAGGCATATATTTCCGACTGTTCGAAGTTATCTGTGTATGTTACTATGACTGCCTCGGTGGCGTAGTTGTATTACGGTACGACTGCAATGCTAAGGTCTCGAGTTCGATCCTCGGGTTGGGCAAAGTGATATTGGGTTTTTCTACTCAGTATCAGCCTGGACTCTGGAATTTGTGCCCGATATGGCGATAGGCACGCCCCCTATCACATCATGGGACGGAATACACACACACACACAGACACACACACGCCACAGGAATACGCACGGTGAAAAGTGGGTGCACTAGTTGCACCTCTGCCTACCCCTTTGGGGATAACGGGCGTGGGCGTGTGTGTGTGTGTGTGTGTGTGTGTGTGTGTGTGTGTGTGTGTGTGTGTGTGTGTGTGTGTGTGTGTGTGTGTGTTGTGTGTGAGTATATGTGTGTGTGTGTGTGTGTGTGTGTGTGTGTGTGGTGTGTGTGGTGTGTGTGAGTATATGTGTGTGTGTGTGTGTGTGTGTGTGTTTACCAAATATCGTACGCTTTACGATGAAGGAAATCTTCGCGAGAGAAACTAAATACCTGTGAATTCTCAAAAATAATTTCGAAGGATTGTGAAGTCTGCCAAACCGCACTAGGTAAGCGTGGTGGACTTACTGAATAAATTTTTGGTAAGCGTGGAACATAAAATTACTAAATATAATAACTAGGATATTAAAAGAGGACGAATTAAAATGATTGAAGGTTTGCTGGATAAAGGTCGCAGAAACACGCTGGATGCAGGCCGCTTTTGACAAGTCCGCCTGGAAATCTTTAGGGGAGGTCTATGTTCAGCAGTGGAAGTCGTGTGGCTGATGATGATGATGAAGGCTTGCTCACGACTTTGTCCCATTCTGCTTGCCACCAGATACATTAGCTTATATTTCTACTAGACTAGTTTTGTCGTCAGTTCTACATGGAGTAATTTTGCCTGCCAGCACAAATACGAAAAAAATATATTAAACTCTTTCAAGTTGCTTCAAAAGACAAAAATACACCGTGTGTGTATTTTTCTATTCCAGACGGGGTAGGCAGACGTGCAAGCAATGCACCCGCTTTTTGTCATGCGTGTTCCGCCCCATGATAATACTAATAAGAATGTAAAAAAATAATCAATTTTTCCCAAAACATCAGTAAAATAGTTTTACTTCAATAAAATTCCAAAATGATCCTCCATTGTTTGTCTGGCGTAAACATCTTGACCGTGATCTGCTTCTCTAAATGCTGTCAGAACACTGAACGTATGGGTAAAAAAAAAAATAGCCTTTATTGCAATAACATTCCATGCATGCGTACCAAACTTATTATACAATACTTTAATGGGTTGTCAATTTCTGGACATAGGCCTCCTCCATCTTTCGCCAATCGTCTCTTTGTTGTGTGAATCGTGTCCAGGTGTATCCAGCGATAGCCACTATGTCATCTCGCCACCGTCGTGGCTGTCCTCGGGGACGAATGTATGGGTACCGTTATCGAATTCACCGACAATGTATCCCGTTTGATACAGATTCTGGTACATATCATCTGTATATTTAGTTACTAGCATTGCGCGCGGCTCCACCCGCGTGGAAAAGTTTTTCCGGGATAAAAAGTAGCCTATAGCACTCAGGAGTAATGTAGCTTCCTATTAGTGAAATAATTTTCAAAATCGGTCCAGTAGTTCCTGAGATTAGCGCGTTCAAACAAACAAACTCTTCAGCTTTATATATTAGTATAGATTAATCACTGCTGTAACGTGGGTGACTTTTCAGTTGTGATAAAAAATGCTATGCAATAGCTTTACCGCGGCAGTTTCCGAGTGCCACACGTATTTTTTCTTACAGAGATGATAATGGTGAGGAATTGAGTAACTTCTAACGAGATATTTATATTTCGATTCAATTATATTTTTACTCCATCTAGTTGGGATGTACCATTGTGGAGAGATTTTCAACCAAAAATTTACGGTGTATCACAATACATTTACTGCAATCGTTATGCGAAATATTTATATTGCCCTTGTCTCCTTCACGCAAATTCAAACACAGTGTCGCAATAAAACTAATGTCAAGTTTTTTTTTTAATATTTAAGCCCGACGCACACTGATAGAACATTGAAATAAAAATGACTTCAGCATGCCGTGCCATCAATATCCTTCTACAAAGATCTTGTCACTTGTGGAAAGCTACATATCATAAATATAAATTTATGTTAGCAACAAATAAATAGATAAATAGTATAAAATTCGCATACATACACACAAACGCAATCCCAACGTAACATTAACATTCAGTCTGGTACGAAGATGATTTATATTTATGTACCTATATGTACGTAATAATAATTAAACTATCTTCTACCCGCTATACTATAGACTGCCTCGGTGGCGTAGTTGTACTAAGGTACGACTGCAATGCTGAGGTCTCGGGTTCGATCACCGGGTCGGGCAAAGTGATATTGGGTTTTTCTATTCAGTATCAGCCCGGAGTCTGGAATTTGTGCCCGATATGGCGATAGGCTCGCCCCCTATCGCACCATGGGACGGAATAAAAATGGCGAAAAGTGGGTGCATTAGTTGCGCCTCTGCCTACCCCTTCGGAGATAAAAGGCGTGAGTATGCGTAAGACCCGCTATATTTTTCCCGTAATAAAAGTAGCCAACGCTCTTCCTAAACTAGGGTAACTTTAACTTTGTAACCACTACACGAAACTATCTCCAACTCCATACCACATTTTATTGAAATCCGTTCTGTAGCTTTTGGGTTTATTGCGTTCAGACAGACAAACAGACAGACGCGGCAAGGACATTGTTTTATGATATAATAATTTCTTTTGTTTGTGTTTGAACTGACACCAGGATGCCAGGATAGATCAGTACGAACTTGAATTGTAGCAACCGTTAAGCATTACTGACAGCGTGCGTCCAGCCTAAATGGCGATGAAAATTAACGGTGCCATTAGAGAAGATAAAAATATTGTTATTGGCCAGTAGATGTCCTAAACGCGTGTCATGTTTACAGGCTTACATATTAAACGTGTTTTTTCTGTTATTTTTTTTATTTTTATCACGTAGTAATTTTTTTGCGGACATTAGGTACATATTCTTTCGGTCGAGTTTGTTTTTAATAATAATTCGTTATACTAATACAAGTGATAAAAAATGTGTTTAGGTATACTATTTTTTTTACGTGATATTATAATTTTTTTTGTCGTTTGTCATATCTTTTTTATGTGACCGGGGGATCGAACCCGACACCTCATCATTGCAGTCGTACTGTAATATAACTACGCCACCCAGGCAGTATAGTACTCACTAAGAAATATTTTTTTCTAGTACCTAGCTACAGTGGTTTAGGTAGCTTCCCTTAGTGGCCCGTCTCGAAAATCCAACTTGTCTAACACGAACTTAGGTCTGTGTCTAGATTCTAATGTCTAATAGTATTAAGTGTGCATTACTAGAAACTAGACCAATGGTTCCCAAAGTTGAATAAACTGCGACCCACCTAACAAAACTTTTAAGTGCTGAACTAACAACGGGCTGTCATCAAGAAAAAATATCTATTTTTATATTTCTTTTCTGTCTGTTTTTCTGTTTGTTTGTAACTGCACAACTCCGAAACTACTGAACGGATTTCGATGAAATATTGTATGGAGATAGTTTGAGTTCCTAGAAAGGACATAGGCTACTTTTATCCCGGGAAAATATAAAGCGGGACTTTTATAATAATTAATAACATACTAAGACTGCTGTTTCAATGAGAATTTTAGCTATTTTTCTTATGCAGTAGTTGCCGTTCAATTGACTCGGCCGGTCGCTTTATTGTCCTATTTTTAGGGCCAACCTAATATTCGACCCATAGTTTGGGAAATGCTGGTCGAGAATACACTATTAATTGTAGCCTTAGATATCTGATGTGTAAGTTTTCGCCACTAATCAGTGGAATAGATTTGATTATAGAGTTAGTTAAACCCGCCATTTCTAACGTTATTTACCTCAGTAATATGCCGTTGCGTAATGTCTTCATAATTAGGTTCATAATAGGGATTTTTTTTACTGTCTGAATACGATATCACAAAACAAAATTATTATCTTTGTAATTTGAATGTATGTTTACATATTATTGTGTAGATTTACTGTACTTAGGGCAGATTTCACCGGTTGCTGATAAACCCTATTTGTCACATAAATAAGTAAGTGTATAAGCGGCGATAGCCTAGTTGGGAGTGGAACGGACTGCCGAGACGAATGTCCGCAGGTTCAAAACCCAAGGGCACGCACATCTGACTTTTCTAAAAAGTTATGTGTGTATTATTTGTGAATTATCGCTCGCTTTAACGGTACAGGAAAACATCGTGAGGAAACCTGCATATCTGAGAAGTTCTCTAAAGGAATTTCGGAGGTATGTGAAGTCTGCCAACCCGCACTAGGCCAGCGTGGTGCACTCAGGCCTAACTTCTCTCAGTTGTAGAAGAGGCCCGTGCTCAGCAGTGGGCAGTATAAAGGACTGGTATGGTATGGTATGGTATACTTAAGCCGACTAAACACAAATGTCACACTAACCTAGAACATAGATTAGACTGACTTTTCTAAACACACACTCACGCCCTTTATCCCCGAAGGAGTAGGCAGTGGCGCAACCAGTGCACCCACTTTTCGCCGTGCGTATTCCTCCCCATGGCGTGATAGGGGGCGAGCCTATCGCCATATCGGGCACAAATTCCAGACTCCGGCCTAATACTAAATAGAAAAATCCAATATAACTTTACCCGACGCGGGGATCGAACCCGAGACCTCAGCTTTGCAGTCGTACCGTAATACAACTATGCCATCGAGGCAGCCAACTTCTTGACTTATGTAAACTTCTTATAAACGTAAGTTTGTCAGTTTGAAGCATGTTATATTATATGAATATTAGAGCACCACAATAAAAAATATTCAGTTGGTTCCATATTTTATTTATAACTTCATATCGTGGGACGTAATATACATGGCGAAAAGTGGGTGCACTAGTAGTCAGAAGCATAAGTATCTGTACAAAATCAAAATTTCAAATCGGCTATATACGCGTTAAGTTAAACTGAAACATGTATTTTCTTCGTTTGAAGTAAAGTAAATATGATTTTTTTTTTATTTTTGTGAAAAGAAATGTTTTTTTTTTTTTTGTAAAACACAAAATTATGTAGACAATTTGCAATTTTGAATTTGTTCATCTACTTATGCTGCTGACTGTACCTCTGCTTACTCCTTCGGGGATAAAGGTGATAACCTTTTTTTTGTCTTGGTAAGGTAGCCACTGCTTTACCTTCGAAGTTCGACATACTACAGATAATAAAATAGACAAACCAAACTTGACATTGGCAAAATGTGAACACAAATGCCATTATAAAAAAAAAACCTTTTTTTTTGTCATATTATTACTGAAGAACCATAACACTATAATCAATTATTTGTTTTATTACTGGGTTGTATACTTAAATACACTTGCTTAATTAAAGGGTCCAAGTTACAAAAAGACTATACATTACTTAATATACATTTATTGTTATCACAATTTAATTTACGGCTTCTTGTACATAAGGGTGCGTTTCTATTGAACCAAAGAACGTTGCGGAGACAAGATGGGAAATATATATTCATTCGTTTTTAGTTGAAATAATATTACCGGATAAAAGAAACATTTGATATTTATAGCAAATGTGAGAACGGGTATTTTGCAGACGATACGTGAAGATTTTATAATTGTTCACGCCTAGTCTTCACTTCAATGTAGTTGCAAAAGCTAGCTTAATAAAAAGCCAAATCTTTTCTCCGCGCATCTTCGGCTTATAGAAATGCACCCAAATGCTAGAATTGAATCTCCTATCTAAATTACCTGTAAAATATACATTAATTTGTACACAAATTACATTAAATATAATACAAATTATAAAAATAAAAATTATGCCTGCAATCTACATTAGATACTTTTTATGGAGAAAAGAAGGTATACATACTTATATAGCATTAGTGCAGCGATCGTAACTGACATTTATTTGTGTGTAAATCCATTCACTTCGAAAAGTAACGTACAATGTTGAGGAACATTTGAAAAATTACGCGTCATGTATTATATTTTGTTGAAGCCACACTAAACAATGTCAATGTCCTTATTACAATGTATTAAGGGCGAATTATTCTGCGAAATAGAGATAGGATGTTCATATTATATCTAACGCTGGCGCCAAAGTTTAATGCATTTAAATATATAGTGTAAAAATTTCACGAATTATCGGCCCGCGTGCCCTGTCGTGTCGTCTTGGTTTATTCGATAAAATGTGATAACGTTTGTATCGCTCCAGGACTTTGCATTTGGCCTTGGCCCCAGGATTAAAGACGTTTTAGTCAAACGCCTTTCTACAATCGTCAACGCCAATAGAAAAAAAAAATGGGAATGTCGTGTCCGTGCGAAAGACTTATCGATCGGATATGTCATTAGCTTACATTTGATTTCTATTCGCGTTAACGCTTGTAGCAAAGCATCTTGGCTACGACTCCAGACACTCAAACGTGTAAATATCTCTCGATATTGTGAGCCATCATACTATTTTGCATGTTTGCCATATTATTCAAATTGTTTGTCTTCTTATTTCAAACTCAATTCAAAATTCGTTCAAAGATAAAACCTTCGATAGCTAAAATAGGTTTATAAATGGTTTATGAATAAGGCATTGGAATAATTATTTCATTTCATAAGGCCGTTAACTTGTTAAACGCAAAATAAATTGCACTTGACATATTCACATGTTAGACAATGAATCATTGAAAACGATAGACTTTAAAATACAATAGAACTTAATATCGATTTCGGTTTAGGTAGGCCTTTAGCGGGCGTTGACTTAGGACCTCACTTAGAAATATTCAGAATGTAATCAATGAATGAATATTTTGTATCGTTTACACAAATTATTCGATGTTCAAAAGGGAGTTTAGTAATATGTTAAAACACTGATAAATTTCATGAGCGTATCCAGTGGAGGGACGGGGGTCAGCTGCCCCCCTGGATAGAACACAAGTACATACTTTTATAAGTACTTATGTTGAATTATTGCGAATAAGTATTTGACTCTCCCCTGAGTTGAAAGCTCGTTTTGCCCATGATACAGTTTAAAAATAAGGAAGACGTACGCGCAGTGTTTCACTTTTAAAATAGTAAATGGTATGCAGTGCTGAATTTGTATGGTCTCGTTGCATAATGTTCTTTGTCTAGCAAGCAATATTTTTAATAAAGTTCCTATATTATTCAGCGACTTAACGTAGATTAATTAGAGACTAGAACTCTGTACTTTCGTCTCTTAAATAATAAAGTTTTAATTATTCGTTCATTCAAGGGTATCAACTACACGATAAAGTGATAATTTTAGTTAATTTTTCATTTACAACGGACGACAAAATCTGTAGCTCGTTGAGACACTTCATTTTGTTGATTGTATGTTCATTAGTTCATTCGCTTTCCATATTTGAATTTTGATACGATATTTGATAATAGTTGAAATGTCGGACCACAAACGTCGTGTCGTGTACCGTTAACTAATTAGGTTTGTGACGCAGTGGCGTTTCATATGAGTCGAAAGGCCCATTTAACTTTGTAAGGTCTAACAAAAAAATCGTATGTAATATTTTGTACTACATTTCATTTTGTTAAATAAAAAAAAAACATTATCTTATACAGGTAATATTTCACAAAAGGTTTATATAAAAAGTGGCTTCAATCCTTTATTTTAAATACCTTCATTCTAAATTTATTTTGAATCATAAATCAAAGTATATCAAGGAAACAACATAGAAGTTTGTTCATATTTTGTGCAACTGACAACATACCACTGACATATTTATGGCTGAAATTCGATTGTTGAAAATATTTTTCTTTATGCCTATAATGACGTCACAGCGGTAAATCAATACTAATATACAAAAAATCCGACTGCTTTTGAGCCCTAGATTCGCCACTGGTACCAATACGCCTATCATCGTAGGTTGATTCCTATTTAGGTGCCTATTAACATTATTTACCCGCTCATAAGCTTGTGGTATTGCTGTGAATTTCTTCCAAATCCTGATGTCCGAATTCCTCAACCATTCCCAATATAGAAACATATGCTCCTGACACCAAAGCTACAAGGGATATTATTCCTATAATAGTATTCTTCCATAGTACATAGTTGTATTTTCCCAAGTCCTTGTCCCAGTGGTAGACCGTATCAACTATTGCTGGGATTAGAAGACCAAGGGTTGAAAAGAAGATGGCTCCGACGAAGCTGATCACTAGTTCCAGATTAGGAAATGCTGCTGCGATGGCAACTGTAACAGAAGGATGGGAATTGGTTTATCAGCCTGATAGTTTTCCTGATGCTAATTGCTGGGTACAATGAGTCTGGGCCTGTATCATAAGTTTCCGATAAATTTGATTTGACAGTTGTATTAAACAACTAATGTTGATAGTTCTCATTTTATTACCATTTATTTGGAAGGATAGATTACAGTGTGAATTTTATATTTGGCCGGCTTATACATTAAATGTGACGAGTAGCATTTACTATAGAGAAGTTGTGAAAAAAACTCTTAACATCGTATGTCTAAGTGTGACAAGCGCAATGGAGTGACAAGCAGTAGGTACCTTGTAATTCAAAATTCTGTACGGTTTTGCTACTGTTTATGGGCGGTCGTATCGCTTACCACCAGGCGAACGGCATGCTCGTCTCGTTATAACGTAATAAACTATCACATCATGAGATGAAATAATCTTACTATAATAATGATAAAGCGGCGATAGCCTAGTTGGGAGTGGAACGGACTGCCGAGATGAATATCCGCAGGTTCAAAACCCAAGGGCACGCATCTCTGACTTTTCTAAAAAAAAATATGTGTGTATTCTTTGTGAATTATCAGGCCAGCGTGTGGCCTGCTAAAAGTAATTGATTCTATGTATATCATTAAAATCGGAGTTTTTAACAAACTATATGCCTGTTAATAAATAAAATCGTTTACTAAATGGGTATCTATACGCCCATTTACTCATCCAAGCTTAGTTGTATATCGAATAAATCAAATTCGCGAACAGTATCACATGTGTTTCATCCAGGAAAATCAAATCAAGTAAGTAAACTTGGTCCTCAGTATGCATATAACTTGATATGTCTGCAGTATATCATATATTCGAGTGGTAAAATGGTTAGTATTTCTCATTCAGTATCCCACGTGGACTCCTTGCAATCAAGAACTACTACAAAGTAAGATTTTTCAATTGTGTTAGGAATACTAAAGAACTTCAGTCGTTAATATTTTGGTCGATTCATATCACGCTGTGTAGAGAGTTGAGCATCTAAATTAACTTTTTTATTGCCAATTTTATGTACGAACCGGTCATAACTTTCTTGATTTGATCGTCAATATAAACTATAAAGGCCGTTGAAGTGAACTTGTGTAAAAAAACTTTGAGTAGGTTAGCGCGATTTGAGTTTAGACCCTTTTAATCAAAAATGGACCAATTATACTCGGGGATCAAAATTAAAGATGTAACCAAGGAAAGATGGAACCATACATTTAAATAAATCTTATGTTCAATGCTTTTACTGTATAAGTACAATAGAGATGTATTTTTTTATTGCTTCTTAATGACACGACGAGAATACCGCTCGCCTGATTGTATGCGATACGACCGCCCATAAACAGTAGCAACATCATACATACATTATAATAACAAACTACTGCGTGGCACTCCAATGCGCTCATCACCCTGAGACATTAGATAATGCCCAGTAATTACGCTGGCTACAATGTTCTTCAAACCGGAACGCAACAGAGCACGCACACAGTTGCTTTTCGGCAGAAACAGAAATCGCGGTGGTACCTACCTATTCAAACTGGCCTCGCATACGAGAGACCTACCACCAGTGTGCCTACCTACCCTTTACGGGTTAACAACCTGTGTTAGTGTGTAATCTTCAAACTGAAACACAACAGTGCATGTACACTGCTTGGCAGTAGAGATTATATTGATCATCAAATAAATGATTCCTACCTGAAATGGTAACAATAACGATCCTTATAGAAATCTGTATGACGTTCTCGTATCTGTCAGATTCCCTCTTCTTCAGCATCCTCGTAATCCACTCCATGGGCACGTAGAATTGTAGAGCATATGACAGGTATATGACGAAAGCCATCAAAATTTTGGCACTTTGAGCCATTCTGAAAAAAAATAAAAATTAGTTTTTACAACTTTATGGTTCTTTGTAAGTATTTGCCTTGAGTGATAGGACGGCTAATTGAACTTTCTGACTATATTCCATTGAGGACAATAAAGTTGTATATAAAAAACAATTGACGAAATGAGCTTGGTGGTAAAGGAAATCGTAAAAACTTTGTCAAGCCGTTTGCGCAAAATTGACATAAGTTGTTTTACGACACTCCATTAGAGTGATGGCTAGAGGATGAAGTATTAACACTTACAGCTCATCTTGAGGAAGATTCAACGTCACACTGCCCTTGACCTGGTCTCCAAACTGGACGTAGCCAAAGAAGCCCACGATTCCATACAGCGTAATGACAACGACCATGGAAATGTTGAGGACTCCTGGACAGCCGAGGAACTGCTGTGGCTTGGCCATCTCATTCTCCACCGGCATCACTACGCCGATGCCTTCCATTGCGAACACTACAGTACTGAAAACATAATGCTGGTTATAGAATGGTGCCTACTCATCAGAGAATGTAGGAAAAAGAACGGGTTGCACTCCGGGAGTGCCGGCAGAAGTGAACACTTGAACATTAACGTTGTGCATTTTTGAATATTTTGGAATGGTAAACACAAATTCGATCTTACGCCTAACACATAAAGTAGATTTTTAAACGCGAGCAACGGACGTTTTGTCTGGTTTTCGATAAATGTCAGTAATGCAATGGTCATCACAACCAAAGTAGAATAAAACAAAAATTGAAAAAAGAATGTTACGTTTCGTTTGTACTCGTGCCGTGCCAACGCTGGGAAATAACTTCTACGCAATGTATTTTAGGTTCATATTAGTAAGGGATGGTTTTAATGGCGTTAATAAATAAAAATGCACTCGTTTCAAGAATTATAGCTTCTACGCATTGTATTTAATGTTCATATTAGTAAGGGATGGTTTTAATGAAGTAAATAAATAAAAATATAAACGTTTAAGAATTATAGCTTCTACGCGTTGTATTTAAGGTTCATATTAGTAAGGGATGTTAAAACCTCTGCATCAGTTTTTCGTCAGAATCGCGAGTTTACCATTTTATACCCATCCCAAAAGTGCTCAACGCCGCTAAAGAAGTTTTCAATTCAAAAATAATGATTCCTTATGTTTACGCGAATGTTAGACATTGAAATTAAACTATTATAACGGATTTTATCGCGGTTTTTTATTTTATTTTCTCCCGACGTTTCGAAGGCTTTGCAGCACTTCGTGGTCACGGGGCGGACTGAACGGAGAAAATAAAATAAAAAACCGCGATAAAATCCGTTATAATAGTTTAATTTCAAATTCAAAAATAACTCAATATAAAAAGTACTTCAATAGTTCTATCAATTAAGATAAGAAATAGAAGATACAAACATTCTTGAGACGTAATTTTATAGACGTTTGAAGTATATAACTATGGAAAGCTGAATATATTGTTATATCGTATATTCATTTTACAAATTGCAAACCGCCTGATGGTAAGTCTACAGCAATACAACAAATCAACAACAAATTGACCTTTGTAGTAGACATTTTCTTACTAAAAGGAAATTTTAAAATAAATAAAGGCTCTTTAATTTGTTTTATTTTCAATCCAATAATAGATTTAATCTGCGAATATGGTAACAAGTTTATAAATCCAATACAAAATTTGGATGACTTTATCGTTAATAATTAAGTATAGAAAGGACCCAAATATCCTTTGTGACGATAGATAGCAGAAATTTAATTTAGGTTTGAGATAAACATTCACTTCAGTAAATTATAAAATATAATGGGATTCCACTACCGACGGGCATGTAATAATCTAATAGTATTGGGTAACAATACAATTTTGAAGACATAACTACCACCGTAATGGAATATGAATAAATTACATGTTCCTTTATATTACGAAATGACAAGATGAGCAAGTCAATTACTATTAGGCGAGTCGATGGTAGGCATTATGCAGGAAGGACACCACACGAAATACGAATTAAAAAGTATAACGTGACACCATACTGCGGTCATCATCCTATAACGTTAGATGCGAAATCAATATAGCTACAATACTATCTATTGCTGGGTAGGTACTTGCTACAAAAAAAAAAAACAAGAATACGCCTAATTTGACGGAATTTCGCATCAATCTAAACCTCATCTTTGCGAATACAGCCTCTCTACTTCATAATACTGTCGGTTGTTCTTTTTATTAAGGGTCAAAAATTCAACGGAGTCCTCTCAGATTTCCGATTAATTTAAAGAAATCTATGTCACAATTTCCGAAAATTACAGATTTCTGGTATCAAAAGTTAAAAGCCAAGATAGTTACGCCTTCAATTTCCTTATCCGCTAAAGTTGAAGTGTTTATTTTCTTTTTATAGACAGCCGAGAGTACTGGCTATTTTAGACGTGGATTTAGAATGCAGTACGCGTTCCGTTTGAAATTTGATTGTCGAATAGAATGGAATTATTTGGAATTATTGGAATATTTTCGCATAGATTCTGCAGGCGGGTTTGTATTGCACGAGTGGGCCGTCGGGTCTTGACTGGCGTTGTATTGAATACCAGCCTGACAGAAGACCGGCTTGAAGCTGTAGCTTTGTTGCTTCGTTATGATAAGTGCTATGTTAAATTTTAACCTATTTTTGAAAACGGAAAAAGGTTTGATGCTTATGCATAAAAATATGTTGCTTACTTGTTATACTTCTGTGGTTGCTTAGTTTCAATAAAAAAGAAATCAACCTGTCTACGTCAGAAGAACAAAAAATGTATTAAACTTTGACTATTTTTATATTATCTATCTTATGTATGTGTTGCTACTGTTTATGGGTGGTCATATCGCTTACCACCAGGCGAACGGCATGCTCGTCTCGTCATTCAATGCTATAAAAACAAAACAAAAAAAAAAATTACCGAAAATGTTAGAAAAAGGAAGTCGTTTAGTTTGGAAATAGAAAAACTTTGGATCCTTCACAATAAATATTACGGTTGTTTGTTCCGAGATATCTCTCGCCGTCCATATAAAATAACGAAAATAAACGATGTCTTCAAGATTGCAAACTATGCGTAGCAGTAGGGGGCCATGGCGCCAACAGTAGAGGTTTATATTATTCTTTACACATAATTTATTATAGGTACGACTTTTTTTGCCCATCGAAAGCATTTGTCATTCCGTTTAAGTTCATACTTTATTAGAGATACCGCCTCCCGAGATTATATATAATTCAATATATGATATAATTCAAATTATAATTCAGTATTTTACACTAGTTTATGTCCGTGACTACGTCTGTGCGGAAATTATGTTTTATTTAAATATTTTTTCCAGACTACCCCAGGAATCAACACACAGAGTAGTTTTTAGTGAACACAGATGCACGCATAGCGAATTTTTACATAAATATCAATCCCAAATCTGAACTCTTAAAATTAAATTAAGTACAATTTATGTTTGCCATACACGCTACGATCTACCGGAGAGGTTACCTGTGCAGGTTTGCCTTCGCAGGTCAACCACACGTCTAAAACTGCACAGATATATTCCCACACACGTTCGGGTCTACCTGCGCAGGCATACCTACACAGGTAGGCTTCTCGGTAGCGTATATGGCAAGCATTATTTGTGATCAGCTCAACATCCTTTCTTAAATAATCGAGCATAACTAGACATCGGATTTGCATTATAGGCATGCATTTGCATGTTTTCCTATAAAATACTATTTTTATACCGTATAAAGACACTTAAATGCAATAGCACATTTAAGTGTTTTAACTGATACTCCTTATGTTAGTAGTTAAATGTGTTAGGTGTGTTCTATTTTGCTAAGATGATAGTAGACTGCAGCCAGATACGTGCTGTGCGTGCGCCTCTCTCTCGGTATTGAGAGACAAAAAAACAGAAAAACCTCCTTCTGTGCAAGTCCTTTGAAAAATTGGTAAACAACGAAATAAACACAAACGGAAAAGGCAAGTAAACGGACAAGGCCCGTGATAAATTAAATTCTGGTCCGGAGTAACCCGTTCAGAAAGTAAAAGCATTTATCAACGACACTTGTTAAACTCTGCCTGAAGAGGTTGTGGAAATAAACATAAATATATTATTCTTTATTTGTGTTGCGCTCTTTACAGTTTTTAATATATATTTATTCATTTTGATGTTTTATTTAATCCGATGTCTTATCATACCAGCGGTAAGCTGACCGCAATTAATATCGCACAACAGCAACTCCGTCCCAGTTCCATCAACAGCACACGTCTGTAGTATTAATTATGGCTGGTCTCGATGCTACTGATGGATTCTGCCTCTATTTCTCTTTTTTTTTTTTTTTTTTTTTTATTGTTTTAAGGGACTTTTGTACTTTAAATGTACATATCAGTCCCATCGTATTTTCTAAGTCTAATACAAACATACAGTATATTTAAGATTTAACATGACAAGTGTTTATTCTAGTACTTATCTATTTATGATATAAGGCTATAAATTTATACAATTCTACCGCTGCCTCGGAAGATGGATCAGCCAAAATTTTGTGATAACTGCCTACGTCGTATCTTTTTAAACGATACGTTTCCACGAGCTTATGTCTCTCAGGTTGGAAACGAACACATTCGACCATTATATGATGTACATCTTCAAGAGTCCCGCAGGTTAAACAATTCGGTGTTTCACTTTTTCGCATCATATATAAAAATTTGTTTAGTGGCATACGTCCTGATCTCAACCTGAGTGCTGTTACAACCAGCTTCCTGGAAAGTATTATATTACTAAACCATGGTATATGAGGAGGCTCACATTGAATGGACTTATACCAAATACCCTTTTCCAATGATCTCATATTAAAATATTCTTTCCACAAATGGTAACAATTTACTTTATATTTTGGTAGGACTTCTGAATAATCAGGTAAAATATTAAATTCTCTTCCCTCCAGTATACCTTTCTTAGCCAGTCTATCAGCCTCCTCATTGCCTCTTAATCCAATATGCGCTGGAACCCATTGCAACCTGATGACTCTCCCCTTCCGAGTAAAATCAAAGAGTTGGGAAAGTACCGTGTATGCTATCGCTACACCTCTGATGCCAGAGGCGCAGCGAGCAATGTGCTGCAACGCACTTCTACTGTCGGAGCAAATAACTGTATTCTTTTGTCCAAGGCTGCTACAGTACCGAAGTGCTTCAGATATAGCAATAAGTTCCAGAGACATAATACTGATACTTGTATTAATTTTAAAACAATTCATAGCAGTTTGATTACATTGTTTTACATGAGGGTCATAGAAAGCAGCTCCTCGACCATTAGTCATTGTTTTAACACAACTGTATTCTCATAGACTCCACAGTTTTTGGAACAATAGAAAGAAGCCTTTATTGGCGACCACTATTGCGGAGGTTTATTTGGATGATATATTTTCTTGTTCTCCTTTAAGTATGTTTTCAATGGACACATGGGCTACTAATATTATTTCTAATGATACGATTTTATTTAACTTGGACTGCTTACAAGAGCCTAAAAAATCACAGGAACTTAATTTTTTAAAAAGTAATGTAATAGAAGAACTCAATAAAAAATATTTTGGATGGCGTGTCATTTATACTGACGGTTCCAAAAGCCTCTATTTCATTCACCCGTCGATACCAAATCAGGTTATGGATTTCAGTAAGATTTGACAACGGAACAAAATGCCAGAATGTACAAGCCGCAGATTAGTTCATGGAATTCATAAAGTTCATTGGAAGATTGTCACATTGAATATTTTGTTTTAAAATGTTTGTTATGATAGTGAAGTAAAGATTACTGAAATTGGATGTTTTGGGTTACTTTTGGTATGTAATGCTTTAGAAGTATACTGCGTATAATGTAAAATATGTCTTAAATTTAAATAGAAAAAAAAAACACAATATATCCACGGCAAAGTGACCCCTCTGCAACTGATAGTAGGGAGTAGGGTCGAGATGGAGTGTCGAGAGTTTTAATTTATTTCATTATAAAGGATAAACCATTTACACTAATTAAGTAAATAAGAATATATAATTACGGCAAAATATTAAACAAATCAATAATGAACTAATAACTACATCAAATATCATAACTTTATTTCACAATAGTGCAAAATTCATACTGAATCACGTTCCAATTTTTGAGTTGTTTGATACGGGATATACACAGGCTGATCCTGGAACGCGATACACTTACGTGGGCAACTATCGCGAGTTGTACACACTGTGTACGGTGCTCGCTATCCTACCATCACCATAATGCCATGCCACCAAAAAAATAAGCGGCGATAGCCTAGTTGGGAGTAGAACGGACTGCCGAGACGAATGTCCGCAGGTTCAAAACCCGAGGGCACGCACCTCTGTCTTTTCTAAAAAAACGTTACGTGTGTATTCTTTGTGAATTATTGCTCGTTTTAACGGTGAAGGAAAACATAGTGAGGAAACCTGTATATCTGAGAAATTCTCTGAATTTCGAAGGTATGCGAAGTCTGCCAACCCACACTAGGCAAGCGTGGTGGACTGAGGCCTAAATACACGGGCCTCTCTCAATTGTAGAGGAGGCCCGTGCTCAGCAGTGGGCAACATATAATACAGGGCTGGTAGTGGGTAGGGTTAATACTAATGCGAGCATAAAACCTGTTGTCAGGACAAAAAATTGCATAAAGCTTACCTCAAAAACAAGGGCCACTGGGTGACGTCAGCAACCATCTCTCTCTCCTTCAAAGGAGGTAGATCCACGAACACATAATACAGGGTAATGGCAAACACGACGAAGATCAGCACATTGGCGATCGCTGAGAATGGCACCAGGTACTTCAGGTTCCTTATTTGGCAGAGCAGAACCAAGGGGACTAGAGTCAGCACGCAGTATGTCTGGATGGAGAGCTCGTTGTCTGGCATGTAGGCGTCCAGGGTCTGGAGAAATATAATTTAAAAAAATACAGGTAAAAAAGGTCCTAGGTAAAAGTATGACAAAATTGACAGGCGAGTGTTAAAGGCATAATTTGTGATAAAAAAGGTGATATCATCTTAAATTGTTAAAATGGCAGTGTAGTGCAAAGAGGATTTAGAATTCCAAGTTCTTATAATGGTAAATATTTTGAGCAGTTTTGCTTCATCAGGCGAATGGATTAGTACCTAGTCATATCATGCATTTATTAATACTACTAATAATGTGAAAGATTGTTAAGATATTTTGTTTTTTGTGACGTCTAAACTGTTGAATGGATTTGAATGATTTTTTTATTCACTTTAAGATTGAAGCTATATTTAGCTTCGGAATATACAAATTTCAGAAATTATATGGCTTGAATATGAGTATCGGTCGCCTGCCTCACGTCAATCGCCTCTGTTTGATCTAATACCCTTAGAGAATTTATACAATTCTCTAAGCTAATACCGAATGAATTGTGTTGGTAAAACCCACACAAGATTATTGTGCTTGCCATGGAATCAAACCAAGGATATCCCAGTCTATGGACTGAGCTCTGCCAACCAACGAGGCGACGTATAATTTCATAATAATCCACCTAATTACGATAACATTGAAATGGTCTATTTATAAAAAGTCTTGCTAAATAAAACAATTGTAAATACCTGAATGCCGTTCTGCAAGAATACAATGAAATCCAAACACAGTGGTTGTGATTACATTGTATTTTATTTACAAGAAGGGAGTCATTATAAAATCTACTATTATTTCCTTCGCAATATTTATAAATAGAAGCGGAAATTGCTTGAAACTTACTTCCTTGAACGAGGAGCCGATGAAGACTACGTAGACACACAATACGCTGATATAAGCCAAGGTCATGGAGTAATCCACTACGTTTCTGTATAAATAATAGTGTTTTATGAGCCAATTTGCAGTATAGGTAAGGTTATGAAAACAACAAGGTTCCGAGATCCAAATGTCGAGTAATCGTTTTTATGATCATCTTGGTAGGGCAAAATTACTATATTAGATCTAATCATCAATCAGTTACTTAAATCATAGCCACCGTCTATGAACTCCAGATAAATCGTGGGCAGCTGGCCTTCAGGGAAAAGGATAGTTATGACAACTATGTCTGTATCTTGGCTCTAATGTCGTTTTATGCATACTCACGCCTTTTATCCCCGAAGGGGTAGGCAGAGGTGCGCAACTAGTGCACCCACGCCGAGCGTATTCCGTCCCATGACGTGATAGGGGGCGAGCCTATCGCCATATCGGGCACAAATTCCAGACTCCGGACTGATACTGAATAGTAAAATCGAGTATCACTTTGCCCGACCTGGGGATCGAACCCGAGACCTCAACATTGCAGTCGTACCGTAATACAACTACGCCACCGAGGCAGTCGTTAAGCCGTTATTTTACCCAGGAACTTGTTTGTTGCTACATGACAGATTTAAGTTGTACCCAAACATATAACATTCATAATCCGCAATAAATAAATAAATAAATAAAAAAATAAAAAGCCTTTTATTTCACACCTTTACAATGTTTTAGTGAACAGTAACTCGTATCTACTAATCAGTCTTTAAATTATATACAATATTCTATTCAAATTTCTATTACTTTGATTAGCTATAAATAATTTTAATCGATATGGAATTAGAGTAATAATAAAATATTTAATATTTGGTTAATAAATCAAACAATATTAAATTAAAATTGTGATTAGGGAAATTATATAATAAATCCGCAATAACAATTCAAAACTGTCAAACTAAATAATTGTTGAAATTGTTATCTGAATGATTGAGAGCATTTTCAACACAATCGTTTCATTTTCGCAATGAAACTAATTAGGACTTGCCGTAATTTACATGCTGCGATAGCAGGGTAACATATAATACCTACTTTAATTAATATCACATTTTTAAATTGTTTCTAATAAATAATGAAAAGAGTTAACTTCTTGAAAGAAGACGGAATGTGATTGACGGAATTATTGTGAAAACCGCAAAATCAATTTACTTATTTAGAAAAAGGATGCGCATACACAGGTGAATGTCAATACGATATTAAGCAGACACCTACTTGACAAAGCGTCCCCATTTCCGTACACCTTTGGGCCCATAAGTGAAAGCAGCTTCGCACGTTTCCGCAAAGCTCATTGAAGGCTTTTTAGCATCCACACAAACCTCTTGCGATGTTTTTACCTGAAAAAATAATCACATTTGAGGTTACAATTAAATTTGGTACTACATAAGTAGTATTAATTACATTATTCTTACCAAAATAATTATGGATATGTTACTAGGCTTAAAGTCGACGATAGCCTAGTTGGGAATGGAACGGTCTGCCGAGACAATGTCCGTAGGTTCAAAACCCAAGGCATACACCTCTCACCTGTCAAGGTCTCGGGTTCGATCCCCGGATCGGGCAAAGTGATATTGGGTTTTTCTATTCAGTATCAGCCCTGAGTCTGAAATTTGTGCCCGATATGGCGATAGGCTCGCCCTCTATCACATCATGGGACGGAATACGCACGGCGAAAAGTGGGTGTACTAGTTGCGCCTCTGCCTACCCCTTCGGGGATAAAAGGCGTGAGTGTGTGTGTGTACCAAGTAGGTGCGATCTTTTCGGAGATGTAGTACAAATGAAACAGCAGATAATTCTTATTGTTTACTTTAGTTGTAAGCTGCATGTTGCTGACACACGACGCGCAAGCAACTTATTCGCAACCTTAAAGTGGTCGAGCATACCCACACTCTTCTGTCTGTACATGAGTAAAAGCGATATCTTTAGGTACTATGCCGAATGGAAAGAATTTCACAGATACAAGAAATTCTATATTGTAGGCAATTTCACAATAAATAGCAGAGAAAGATCAGCTAGCGTGTCGGTTTGACACAAGATAATATTTCCGGCAGAAGGAACGTTCCTTGGGGATAAGTGTGATTGTACACGAAAGGTCGTCTGAGACAAAAGTCTGCGTTGGCTTTTTGGCAATTTACAGTCATCTTGGTTTTGTGAGTGTAGTTTTGTTGAAAAGGGCTGTTATAAAGGATCCACTTTGTTTTGTTTATTTATATCATAAAATTAGGATTTAGGAATAGTCATTAAAATGGATATTCTTGTATCGACATCGATACTACTTTAACAACTTGAAAATTTGGACCCTACGGTATTTGTGAATGACGTTACAAGTTAATATACTATTTAAATTTTACTAAACATTTCATACAAAAATATGAGAATAAGTACTGATTTCACCGCTGGCTGATAAATGGTACTCGACACAAATGTATAACTGATCAAATATAAAAGTCACACTTTAATCTATGTTCCTACATAAATTGAAATAAATTAAGTATTATCTATATTCGCCGTTAAAATAAAATTTCCTTAAAACCTGCGAAACAAGCCCTAACTATGAAGCATCTCTACAACATACAACAATTTAATAAATAATGAGACAATTTTAGGTCGTTTCTGAAAAGGTAGAAAGGAAGTAAAATTTTAAGTTACTGTACTACCTACATAATAAATACTAGGTCAAAATGGCGAAAATAATAATGCTTATACGAGTTATTTACGCATGTTGTCAGTATTACTGACTACTATATTCTATAACTTTTTTTTATTGCTATTGCAGCGTGGCACTCCACTGCACTCATCACCCTGAGACATTAGATGTTAAGTCACATAATGGCCAGTAATTACGCTGAATAAAATGTCCTTCAAACCGAAACACAACAGTGCATGCACACTGCTGCTTGGCGGTAGAAATAGACATTGCGGTGGTACCCACCTAGACGGCCCCTCGCATACGAGATTTTACTGGTGGTAGGTCTCTCATTATTTAAGAGGCCGTCTGGGTGGGTACCACCGCAATGTCTATTTCTACCGCCAAGCAGCAGCGTGCATGCACTGTTGTGTTTCGGTTTGAAGGACATTGTAGCCAGCGTAACTACTGGACATAATGAGACTTAACATCTTATGTCTCAGGATTACGAGAGCAGTGGAATGCCACACAGTACTTTGTAACTCAAGGTGCTGGATGGTGTTGCTACTGTTTATGGGCGGTCGTATCGCTTAACATTAGGCGAACGGCATGCTCGTCTCGTCATTCAATGCAATAAAAGAGACCTGAGACATAGGTACCACCAGTAAGGTGGTAGGTCTCTAGGTCCACTTCTCTGTAACTATAACTACTATATTCTACTTTTCTAATGTATGGAAGTTTTGTGTATTTTCTATGTATTATTCACTCTTTGCGACTAAATCTATAGACTAAGGACACAGTACAAAACCTGTTCTAAGATCTTAAAACTAAATTATTCGTAAATAAACAATTTAATGACTATATGCTCCCTATTATAGTCTGAAAAAACAATCGCATGTCCCAAACATTGTTTAAGCATTCTAACATAGTTTAATTATAGTGACTCTGACTATTGTTAATTAAAAACTTTGCTATTTACAGCCGTTATTCGTCTCGACTCTCGGGAAATGTTCATTTGTTCGCCTAGGTACCTGTATTGATAATTAGATCTTGGAAATGTGGATAGAGTATAGTTAATAATATGAGTAATATAATAATACACCTTAGATTATTAGTATACCTAATAATTCTACGCAATACACTCGTTTACTTGATACTAGTCTTTTTGATAGCCTATGTCAAATGATAGTCCGCGGATTCGATTCCCGACCTGATTTTTTTTATTAATATTTTTCTCTTCGACCCTTGGGCATAAGATGCTACATTACAAGACTCAATAGATTTTAGCAATCCTATAGGCACAGCTAGGCCGTTGGCTACCCTGAGATTTTGTATCTTAGTGATTTCTAAAGTTACTAAATGTATCTTAGGTATATTTATTTACACTAAGTTCAATGATTCCTTATGTTTACGCGAATGTTAGACATTGAAATTAAACTATTATAACGATAAAAAACCGCGATAAAATCCGTTATAATAGTTTAATTTCAATACACTAAGTTCATTATTCTGTTTTTGGTTACCAAGTACAATATTATCTTGATTAAATCTGAAGCGAGAGTTTAAACAGGTTTACCGACGACAATTGACTATGCGGTTTAATAGTTAACTTTATTGCAATATTCGCAAAACGATTCAATTTATTACTAACATTGTCTGGACTGATATTGCTAAACAAAAACAGCCCAGACAGAGGTATTACTAAATGACTTAGAATTGAAATTAACAAACATTTTAGTTGCTGTATAACGAAATTCCTTTCAGATGTCAAGTTTCTAATTCGTTAAGAATTTATTTCTATCGAATCTAATTCCGAATTTTTGGATTAGCAGCGCTTTAAAAACAGAAAATTAAAAATTATGTGTTAGTTGAATCTAATTGTGTCTCACACTGAGTTCAAAGTAAGATTCTAGAGAATCTCTTAGATTGCATCTAGGAAAAACCTGAGCACCAATTTCGAGGAAAACATACTTATTTATTTTCACAATTTACGTAGATATCTTAGATGGAAATGCATGAACATACGTCAACATTTTTATTGTAAACAGAATAGAAAAGGTTCCTATTATTATTGTTGACAATGGAAACCATGTTGTTAGTGTTAAAAACATTCACAATTGACGTTAATAAACAGGCGACAAAACACGTGTTTTAACATAAGATATTTATTGACGTGTTGTTAGAAGTAAATTGAAATATTTTAATAGCCTATTATTATTTTTATATCTTTAGCATATTAGTGACAATGTAAATAACAAAGTATTATTTGACACCGTCTTCATCGCAGACGATAAAAGGAGGTAACTTTTATAATGTCCAATAATTACACTGGTTTTAATGTTATACTCTCAGTAAAGCTATGCTTATATATTGCTGCCAAGCGGTAAATAATTAAGCAGATTATCACATACAAGGGACTCAGAACGTAGTTAGCAAAAGTATATCCCACAACATGTCTTATTTATTAATATTGCAGTTAATACTGCTTAATACGTCGGTATTCGTTGCCAAAGTACGTAAAGCCGTTGGTCCTGCTCCTGATCTCTCTCCGGTCGTGTCGGTTTGCCGTCTCATCGGACTATGAGAGTGAAG
Organism: Sphinx pinastri; assembly: GCA_947568825.1. Classification (NCBI taxonomy): domain Eukaryota; kingdom Metazoa; phylum Arthropoda; class Insecta; order Lepidoptera; family Sphingidae; genus Sphinx; species Sphinx pinastri. Next base: position 2,216,444 of record OX387623.1, read on the forward strand.
GAATAGCGAGTACACTTTTGTATTGCGCACATACTTGTGCACTATAATATCTCCTGCGTACCTGGCTGATCTCCGTTGAGATTGCCCGCATTGGCTGAAACTGGGTAGGAGGATTACATTCGTTGCCAAACACATTTGTATTCCCTATTGCAGTATCTATAAATTTTCGAACTCATCCAGTTTTTTTTGTATTTTTGTTTTAGCCTAAAATGTGCCAAGTTTTATACTTCGATGATAGGATTGCACCGAATCTCTGATATGCTACCTACATTTAGATCTGTTCCAGATTCATGTTTTGGACTTTATAATATTATTTATATTGTTGAGCTATGATGTGAGGTCATTATTGTTTTTGTTGTCTTATAGCCGTAGGATAGATATGACTTAATGACCTTTCATTTTAATGACAGATGGTTGCAGAAGACAACAAAATGATTAGATATGTGTCATCACAGTAACGGATTTACTGACTTATGATCAGTGAGATTCTGCTTGAAAATAAGTCCTCATAGCTATAACATTTTTAGTGTGCCATACATAAAACTCAGAGCCCTTTTCAAAATAAGTACATCACCAAAATTAAAGTGATGTGTAATAAATAGTAATATCAGAGAATTATAAATAAAGAAAAAAAGTAAAATTGCTACTCTAGGTACATAGGTGTTTAGTCTAACATGAAATACAGAAACAATTTTACGAAGCCGATAATCAAGCAGAAAAAGCGATGAGATATAAGCAAAAAGTCAATATTAGGGTAGGTCCTGAGTACCCTTAACCGGCGAAAAGGTATGAGAAAAACTGTGAATATGGAAGAGACGAAAGAGGTGTTCCAAGATCGTAGCATCTGGTGCTCAATGGTCTCTGCCTACCCCTATGGGATAAGGGTGTGAGTGTGTGTGTATGTAAATGTTAACAAGGAACACTAAAGAAGCAACCTTGTTAAAAAAATATCATCTCTTACCAGAATGTGTACAGTGTGTGTGCAGATGAAGCCAGCCAGGAGTGTTCCGATAGATCCAGTGATAAGTCCCGCATTTTTGAAAGCAGCAGGCATAGCCAAAATTCCTGAGCCGAGACATGCTTTGAGGAGATGGACGATCGAGCCGATTGTTCTGTAGACAAATAAACACAAATTCAACAATTGTAGGACTAAAATGCACTACGAGAAAAAAAGTTTGGGTACTCAACTAAAATTTAATATATCGAACTATTATTATGGAGTGTTTTAACATTTTACAGTATGAATTGATCAATATCAAAAGGCGTATTATTATTTTTTGCTGCGTACAGGCCACTTCTAACAGGTTGGTCTAGAAATCTTTGGGGAAGGCCTATGTTCAGCACTGGACTTCGAAAGGATGAAGAAGGAGAAGATTATTATTTTAGGAGCTCCATCAAGGTAACATTTATGACTTACTAAAGGCATTGAACAATTTATATGTATAACAGAACCATAGAGATACTAATATTTTTACAATCCATCTCATTACAATTCCTTTGCGTCAATTCGCAGAATATCCATTTTTTCAGCATCATCACTCACACCATTCATGTTTCCTGTAGATGCTTTTTTCTTCAAATTGATTTATTCTATGAATTCCTAATTAACCCATTAATAATAGCTTTCTCATAAATGTACCTGTTGACGGAATACTCTTGAATTATTTATTTTCTATTGATTATTACCATATTTTCCCACGACAGTAAAGACAAACGTAGGTCATGTATTCGTTGTAAACGGTAAACATGTTGACATAAAATATACATAAATTTACATCAAGTGTGAATTGGAATTTTCTTACAATTATGCAGTGGTTTTTGACGCGATGACTTAGTTCTTGTAAATTGATAATTATGAATATTACTTTGTACATTCGGGGCTATTGCTAGGCACCTACAGATATTGTATTAAGATACAGATGACTGGATTTTAAATGAATAGGTACTAACTTTTCTCGTAGTTTAGCCCGCGTGAATGTTCTTCACGAAATAAATAGTCCACTATGGATTCCACATCGTGCTAGCATCCTGTCATCCTTATGTATAAAAAATTACAATAAAGAAGAAAAGCTTTATAGGGCACCTACTAAGGTTGTATTATTTGATTGAAATTCAAATGATAAAGTTACGTAAAGACGTGCTCACAATATCCCACACCTTTTTGAAGATTAGAATAAGCCATCTGATGTACAGTGACGTCACGTTTGAATTGATACGTTCACCCGCATCGTTATAAATTACCTTGATGACCTAGGTCGGGTTACATAAACTCACGCTTAACCTTAAGAGGTAGACAGTAGTGTATTTGCAGAGGTTATTTCCGTTCTATGAGAGACTGTAGGCGTACATGACTTAAATGATCAGTAATTATCGTTCTAATAATTAGTGACTCTAATTCTCGACAATAATTCGCGTAGGTAGAAAATTATGAGGCAATTATTTAATTGTAAATACTGGTTTGTGTTAGTGTATAATTTATATATATATATATCCAATTAACGGTTAAGGTGTAATTATTATTACTATGTACTTATACCTTATTAATTGCGTAATTAATAAAGACGGATAATTTTGATCGGACATTCCATGCTTTTGTCCTTAGATCTAATGGTATGCGCGATTTCATTAAATTACATGAAGCGTTTTCAAGGAATTTATTAAGTTAGAATCAAACTATTTTAATTAACTTACGGGGAGTATCAATCAATTAACATAAAACATTGAAAAAGACATGTCATAATTTCAATCCGCTTGAATTTGCATCTATATAAATTAACACGAGAATGATTAGCCCCGCGGCAGTTTTGTGACGTAGTTGGGGAAAATCATAATTTCTTTACCAAAGACCTGTGCCCAAGACGGACAATATACTGCTCATATTCAGGTGTCCACAGCATACAGGCAAGAAATGTGGTACAATGGTGAGGAAGAAATCGCAAGAATTAGATTTTATGGGTGGGATACATAAATCATAAAAAATAAAACAAGCATACATACAAACCAGTTATAGGCAATCATTACATTACGTATTAAATAAGACATAATTTCGATTAAAAATACAACTTCAGTAATGTGAGATTATGGTATTCGTCTGTTATCAAATAGTAAATTAAAAAATATTTCATGGTACTGTCGTCGTCATGCACACGATGATAAATATATAATTATATAAGTATAATAGCAGTGGACTTCTAAAGGCTGAAGAAGAAGAAGAATATTACTTACGTGTTTGGATGCTCAACCATGCGGTGCTCGAAGGGGTTGTAGGGTTTGTCTTCTTTACCTTTAGATATTATGCTGATGGACGATTGAAATTCAGGATGGGCAGTCAGTTCAGCTCTGGAAAGAAAGAATCGTATAAGTATATTTTTTTACCACTCATTAACTACACTGACTCAGTAGCATAGTGGAATTACGGTACGACTGCAATGCTGAGGTCTCGGGTTCGATCCCCGGGCCAGGCAAAGTGATATTGAGTTTTTCTACACGGTATCAGCCCGGAGTCTGGAATTTGTGCCCGATATGGCGATAGGCTCGCCCCGACCAGACGAAATACGCACGACGAAAAGTGGGTACACTAGTTGCACCTCTGCCTACCCCTTCGAGGATAACGGGCGTGATATTCTGGGTATTTTTTACTTCAACGTAAGTGTGCAAATTTATTTATTTATTTATTTACACTTTATACATACATACATAGTATCACGCCTCTATCCCATAGGGGTAGGCAGAGACCATGGATTTGTAGACTTTATACATAGTTATGTAAAAGCGGACTTAATGCCGAAGGCATTCTCTACCAGCCAACCTGAGGCGGTGCAGAGACAAAATCATAGTAGGTGCACGAAACTGGACCTAAATATAATGTCAAAACAGTTATAATAGTAATATGTAAAGAATACGAAATTTAACGTTTAAAAGATTTAAATAAAACTATTTTCACGGATTTTATCGCGGTTTTTAATTTATATTTTCTCCCGACGACATACAGAAGAAGGCACCAAACATTATCTCAGATTCGACAAGCCACAAATCCTTGCCAAAGAACACCGATTCCTTTCTAGGATGATTCGCGAGGCTATTGAAATTAAATTAAAGAACATCCAAATTTTAATAGAGAAGATGGTTGGAAGCTTGCACAAGCTTGGGATCCTGACATACATTTAATTAAATCAGAACCCAAAAGACCAGCTGCCAGACTTCAAGACACTGCGAGCTCATTCTGCGTAGATCGGACCGTAAACAACTAATAATTTAAAAAAATCTTTTATAATTGTTAAATGTACGTAGATATTGTAGCTTTTACATTTCGGACTACCAACACCTCAGTCCGCCCCGTGACCATGACGGCTGCAAAGCCTTCGAAACGTCGGGAGAAAAAAAAAAAAAAACCGAGATAAAATCCGTAAAAATAGTTTTATTTAAATGTCTAACATTTGCGTAAACATAAGAAATTGTTTAAAATGTTCGCAAGTCACGTGTCTGAAACAGGTCGTTAAGTTTATCTTAAAAAATACGCATAATTACCTACAGTTAACATGTTTAAGTAGCATGCATAACAAGTCTATGCAAACAGGTAATGCGAATTTCAATATTTACAACCGAGAACGTTAATGATACAATAATAGTGGATATATCTCCCAAATAAAACATACTTGACGCCTTTTATCACTGAAGATGTGGGCAAAGGTACAGCTAGAGCACCCACTTTTCCCATGTGACACGAGTCTATCGCCATATCGGGTACAAATTCCAGACTCCAAACTGATACTGTGCAGTAAAACCCAATATCACTTCCCCCGACTCGTGATTCACAACCTCAGAGTGGTGTTGTACAGCGCGATACTACTACGCCACCGAGGCAAATGACGAGTGCTCATTTACCACATTTTCCAAAATGGATCATAACATGACATTCATCTGGACTCCATTTCGCTTATCATCAAGTGCAGTGGTCACTTAGTCATACCTGTATAAAAAATAATCTACTTCCTCCTCAAATGCAGCGTCATCCAAGGCAAAATTCTACGCATAGATAAGTCACTAATGCAATACCATAAACAAATTGTCAATAGAAGCAGTCCATCCGTAACGGAATTGATTAATGCTCATTGAACAAAAAGTGATGCGGTTCAGTGATCATGTACATCATAAACGAAGGTCGGAGTTGTGAAAGGACAGATGGAATCACAATCACATTGTGAAGGTCAAAAAGGCTATATTACTTTGTACTTCAGAAGCATTACTGCCCTAATCAGTGTCAAAGTAACAAAACTACGAAATAAAAATATAAAATATCTTTTACAGCAGAAAATTAGAATTATGTTAGTACCATTGCGGAGTAAGGCTGCGAACAGCAAGGATTTAGGTTCGATTTTTAAGTCGTACACATTCGTCTAGACTCTAGCGGTATATTGTAAGGCTATCGATCGTGAGGTTTCAGGATCAACTTGCAGCTGAGGCACGGAGTGACTTTCGTTTCCAAAAAAAGTATCTGCTAAATGATTTTGATTGATATTAGATAGATGTAAGCCGAAAGAATCGCATTAGTTACGTATCTACCTAATCTTTTAGATTGTAGGTTCAAAACTTATTATGTTATGTTGCAAACCAACAAGGACATTATTTAGAACATCTTATCATAACACATATTATTCTCTTTGACTACCCAATAATCATGGCGCAAAATTGATATGATTGCGTTCTCTAATATTCAAAGGAATGGAGGAGCTAACTGTTCTACTTCAAGCCTCTTTCCTCTTGCTGTGAGATAGACATTAACCGGTCGAGCTGGTCTATTCATAAAGCGATAAAATACTAAAGCGGAATTGTAAATTTGATTTTCAAATCATAAAGCCTCATTTAGATGGAGCTATAACCGCCAGGCAAAATCGAACGCAATTATTGCTTATAAAAATCGGAATGGTCGTAGTAGTCCTAGAGATTAACGCGTTCAAACAAACAAAGCAAACGCTTCAGCTTTATATAGTATATATTAAATACGTAAGAAATTGTTGCAAATCAACTTTTAATAACAGAGGCGATATACTATATAATATATTTTCCTGCAATTATGGTCATTGTGTTGGGTGCCAAAGTTTGGCGTGATGTAAACAATGCCAACTTTATAATTCAGACACGTATTGCCATAATGCGACCTGAGAAAGCTGACTCATAGAATAAAATGTGTTTTTGGTTCTGAATTCGAGCACAAAGTATACTGAAAGTACTTAAATATTTTGCACGTGGACGGAAAACTAAGAAGCTTATAGAAATCCTTGAACCCGCGAACCAGTCACAACTATTCGCTATACAAAAGAATAAGGAAAAATATTTTTTTTTATTGCTTCTGAATGACAAGACGAGCATACCACTCGCTCGATGGTAAGCGATACGACCACCCATAAACATTAGCAAGACCATACAGAACTTTGAATAACAATGTACTGCGTGGCACTCCACTGCAGGCATACCTATTGTGAACAAAATTGCGTTTGTGCCTAGAAAGAAATATTCCGTTGACTTTATATTTGTAAAACAAACAAGTTTATCAACACAGCAGGCAAAAATATTTCAAAACCAAGGCAACAAACGTGTACTTTTATAAATCGAAAAGGCATATACATTTTTGTTGCTCTTTTGATAATATTTTTACGTTATGTCCGTTGCGAGATTTCGCCTCAAGAATTCTGCGTGGAATCTATACCTATCTTATCTAGGTATACTTATAATATTATAAAGCTGAAGAGTTTGTTTGTTTGTTTGAACGCGCTAATCTCAGGAACTACTGAACCGCTTTTGAAAATTCTTTCACTAATAGGAAGCTACCATTACTCCCGAGTGCTATAGGCTACCTTTTATCCCGGATAAACGCTTCCACACAGGCGGAGCCGCAAGCATCACCTAGTTGATAATAGAGGAAACATGATTTTATATTAATTTATATGTGGTTACTTGCAACAAAGGAGGTTGAAAACGAATTCGTATGTTAATATAGCAAAAAAAAAAATGAAATAAGAATTGATTTATTTATTGCTGGCACAATTTTAAAAGAGAGAATTAACAATGTTAAAGGACTAAATGGGAATAAAAACACGTAAAATAATATTTAAAAAAATACATAATAAAAACTTTTAAAAAAAAATAGCACCGACTTCAAAAACCACTCTAATGTTAAAAATAACTTATACTTTGCTCATGGGTTATAAGGAAATGTAAATACTACCAATATTATATACACTGCCATTCGTGTGATTATATTTATGTGCAATGAATAAACCCCTGGAGTCGGTGCCTGACTAGCGTATGTTCCTGTCGTCAACGTGTTACTGTAGTTATATATTATGTACTAACTATAGACATACATACAAGAATAAAAATATTTAAGGAGCAAAAAAATAAACTTTTTTTTTTTTTTTTTTTTTTTTTTTTTTTTTTTTTTTTTATCCGGGCACGGCAAAGTGACTGCACCTCGCCTGATGGTAAGCGCGATGCCGTCCAGAAAGAGTATCGAATGGCAGTCGATGGTTATCTAATGCCACTCGACACAATCATGCCGGCCTACTAAGCTGCTTCTTCACGTTACGGCGGAAGGACCCAGGATTATAGGAAGGAGGGAACACGTGCGCCGGCAAACTATTCCAAAGCCTGATGGTGCGGCAAAGAAAAGATTTAGCGAACCTATTGGTTCGGGCCGAGATGGTTTTCACCATCAAGCTGTGGCTTCGCATGCCAGCACGCGTGGTTCTGCTGAGGAAAGGAGAGGAAGGGATCAGATTAAACAATTCCTCAGAGCATTCACCATGATACAGACGGTAGAACACGCTTAGAGAAGCGACATCTCTCCGCAACTGTAGCGACTCCAAGTTGCTCGTCACGTCTGCATCATTCACAATGCGGATGGCCCGCCGCTGTAATCCATCCAAGGCATCGAGCAAGTATTGGGCGGAACCGTCCCAGAGGTGCGAACAGTATTCCATACCCGGCCGTACCTGTGCTTTATACAAGCGGTAGATTTGACCGGGCGTGAAGAACCGACGCACCTTGTTCAGGATTCCAACCCTGCGTGATGTGGCAGATATTACGCCTTCGATGTGATTCCTTGGATTCAGATCACAGCGGATATCCATACCTATAGAAAAGGTAGCATTTTTTTCCAATCAACAACAGAGTCTCATTCGAAATATGATGCTTAGCTATTTGTGAAGTTATCTTACGGTCTTATCAACAATAGAGTTATTAAACCAAGAGAACTTTATCGTATGCACCTAGGTGACACAGAATGATTCAACCATTTACGGCTTATGGTTACGGTCTTTTTCAGCTGTGAAAAATTCAAACCTTATGTCCACGCGATCAGAAGATATGACCGTTTATGTCGCATATTTTCGGATATTTTGTGATTTCGCAAGGGAATAAAAACCTATAGGGTACTTCCCGTTGACCTAGAATCATCAAAGGCAAGAAGCAAGGTCTTACAGCAAATGTAAAAGGAAAAATCTGAAAACCGTAAATATGTATTTTAATAACAATAACCCGAATTTATAAACTTTTTAATTTATTAATTAATTTTGGCGAACTATTATTATTATTATTGTACTTATGTACTTAGATACCGTACCTACAAGTTTATCTGAACCGTCGGCACGCGAGTCCAACTCGCACTTTTTTATAATTTAGGAGTTATGACTATAATTTACCCGAAAATTCATAACCGGCAGGACGCTGAGTTTTGGTTTGTTACGTGCGTAGCCATCACTTGTTCCATTTTGTAATGTAATGAAGTTCTAACAATAAGTATACCTACATAGTATACATAAAAAAAAGTTAATTAATCCATGCCTATAAATTCTCATCATAAAATATCCCACGGTTTCGATAGAACTCTACTAGGCCTGAGCAAATTGAGCGTAGACCTAAACAAATAGCAAAATGGTCAATCACTAAGGGTCAAAGTGGAGTGCTGATCGACAATCAGCACTCCACTTTGACCCTTATCGGAAATGAAATGAAATGAAATAATTTATTCGAACCCATAAAATGTTATACATTATTTAGATTCCGTCAATATTAACTCTACCACCAGTTCGGAAAGCAGTTCTCACTAGAGAAGAACGGGCAAGAAACTCTAGTGTTGCTCTTTTCAAAATCAGTTCAAGGTATAAAATACAATGCATTATGTAGAGAAAAAAATATATACAATTCAGTATTTGTTTACTTATGTTTAGAGCAGTTTATTTATATACTCGCAAAATAGGTAATAAAAATTTAAATTCCAACACGAGTGCATAACTATCTCAGGAATCATGTAATAATTTGATCTGAAATCCTCAAGATGTCGTTATTAATCTAAGTTTAAGATATACTCCAATACTTATATATAGTAAGCGAAAAGGGCAGACCAGTCCACACAAGCAGCACCCGTTCACGAGTATGACGCATGTGCCAGCCATCGGCCTCCTCAACCATATTACAGGGAAGTGGCCGACCCGGCACACGACGCCGCCGCAGGCACAGACAGTTAAGGAGTATGTCATATCCAAGCCACTCACAGATGGAAACAAAGAAACTTTATTAAAACGAAAGACATGATTCCAAAGAAAATCACATGAAAAAAAATTAATCCCAGGCTTTTTTATCCTCTATGTATTCTGAAATCTTGTAATAAGCTTTATTACATAACTTTCGCTTAATAGTTGTTTGGAATTTACCAATGTTTAAACACTTAATCTGTTGAACCACCTGTCTTATTTTACACTTAGTTACTACGGACGCAAAGGGTATAATTGTTTATATAGGTTGTAGCATACACACCAATAGTTATCTATATCTATACTAATATTATAAAGAGGAAAGATTTGTATGTAAGTATGTTTGTAACGAATAAACTCAAAAACTACTGAACGGATTTCGATGAAATTTGGCTCACGGGTAGATCATGTCCTGGTTTAACACTTAGGCTGCTTTTTATCTCGGGAAAATATTTTTGTCCCGGAAAAACGTTTTCACGCAGGCGAAGCCGCGAGCAGAAGTCTAGTCAATTAGAAAAAAAGAAATGTGTATGTAGAAGAGGTAAAACATTATTAATGTGCAGTCAGAAGTTTATGTATAAATGAAAAAGCTATGATGAGTTAAAAAAAATCATTTATACTGCATAAAATTATGGACACAACAAGTAGGTAACAAATATTATTTAGATCGCACCTCAGATTGACTTTCATTAATTATGAAGACGAATGAAGAATGAAGAATGAAGAACAATGAATTAAACGAATGAAGACGATTATATTTTGACTATTGACCAAAAATTACCTTTTTTTGGGATAATTTTATGACATTGTATTTTTGGTTTTATTTATCAAATATTTTTTTTAGGAACGGCAGTAGATAACACTGTTTTTTTTTGGTAATTAAAAACTAGTGGTGTGTGTAGTCTATATATACGTATATACAGAGAAGATGAATGGTAACATAACGGATCGGTTGAAAAAATAAGTAATAGTATCACCGTAATTCCATTTTTAAATTGTCCAAGTTATTTTCATATTGAATGTACTGGGCAATGATATTAGGATATTGAATAACCGTCACTGTCGCCAAGAATGTAAGGTATGCAGTTGATTGACAATTCATAACATTAATTTACGATAAAGATAATTATTATATTATCTATACTAATATATAAAGCTGAAGAGTTTTTTTGTTTGTTTGAACGCGCTAATCTCAGGAACTACTGGACCGATTTTGAAAATTCTTTCACTAATAGGAAGCTACATTACTCCTGAGTGCTATAGGCTACTTTTTATCCCGGAAAAACTTATCCACGCGGGCGGAGCCGCGCGCAAAAGCTATTTTAATTTTAAGTTATTAATAAACCTTCAAAGTAAAATTCTCGTTTTTTACCAATAATTAGTACGGTACCTACTACCTACTTAACCTAATATCCTTTCTCTGAACATGTTTATGTTTACCATGTTATATAGAGCTATAATTAAGTTATAGCGTAACTTTAGTTAATCATCTAATTTTGAATACTGACTGAAATTCGACTTGTGAGGTGGTGAACCACTTACTTTGGTACAATTTGGTGGAAAATGAATGAAATTCATTACTCGACTTTAGATAGATAGATAACACTTTATTTTACACTACTAACATACGAAGAAATTAAAAATCAAACAGCAAACTTATTAGCTAGATATAGCTAGTGTAATTGTGTGTATGGACAGCAAAACGCACCAACAAGTCTATTCTCGCCCAACTGAATATTAAGACTAGGCTCTCTACAATTTGCTACCACCGAGTGTTGAGTTATTTTGGCCACATTGCCCGAAGACAACCAGATAACTTGGACAAACTGCTGGTTGTAGGAAAAGTAGAAGGTAAAAGACCACGTGGGCGATCACCTACCCGCTGGTCTGACCAAATAAAGGCCATAACAGGACTTCGTATTGCCACTGCCCTGAGAAAAGCCGAAGATAGGGGGGCATGGAGACAGCTCGTCATCGACTCCATCAAAATATTTCAGGACGGACACGACCTTCAGTGATGAAGAATACGATTAAGAAAGAAGCTAATGTAACAATAGGCGGTCTTATCGCTAAGAGTGATCTCTTCCAGACAACCATAGGATGAAATCACTTCTACGGAGAAGTTCGAGTGTGCGTGTACTTATATTTACCAATAAACTTACATAATAATACAGACTTTACTGCGTAATTAATATGCCTTGTGGGGGGTAGCAGATATATTCTATACAAGACTGGATACCATTGAGACTTTACACTATACTACCAAACAGCACACTTTACACACACATCGCGCGTTTATGTGGTAGGCAGGGTATCTACTTTTCCCACTTTATTCACTTTTCGCCATGAGTGGACCGTTTGTGATATGGGGCGAGCGTATCGCTGTATCCGGTACAAATTGTTAACTCCGGTCTGATTGAGGAAACTTAATATTTCTTTGCCTGACCCGGGATCTCAGACCGGTGTCGTACCGCGAACGCAACACAACTACGCCAACGACGCAGTCTCATGTCGCTTAAACAAATATTATAGTTAGTGACTTAATTTTTTGATTTGGTATTGATTGAGAGGTGTTAAGTTCGATTCTCGTACCGGAGAATACTTTGTACGCTTTTAATACAATTTGGTGGAAACTGGATTAGTAAAGGTAATATGCTTGAGAAGTGTTGTGATGACCCTACTTTATTACTCCCTATGTTCCCAAAGTCAAATCAAGAAGAAGCAGCTTAGTAGGCCGGCATGATTATGTCGAACGGCATGAGATAACTATCTACTGCCATTCGATACTTTATCTGGACGGCATCGCGCTTACCATCAGGCGAGGTGCAATCACTTTGTCGTGCCCGAATAAAAAAAAACAGTCTAGGTACATTAAAATTTAAAAATGTTTATTGCCAAGGTTCATGGATGGAACATGCCTGCATAATAGTATTGATTCTCTATCTCCACCCCGCTCCGCTTATCATCAGGTGCAAAAATAAAAAAAGATCATTACTCACGTTGAAGAAAAGTTATTTAAATCAATATTGTTCTTCTCCGCTTTCGCCATTCTGTCTCTTATTATTAATCTGTAAAGAGAAATATTATAATTATTGCATTGTCCAATCCATCTGTTTAAAATACATAGATTATGCCGCAACACATAGGCAACATTACGCGTAATTAATAAAAATAAATATTTTAATTAATTTTTGTTTGCGGGTCCGCTGGTGTCGGAGTCTTGCGGAGGAGTAAAGTTCACTGTGCATTTTTCCGGAAATTGTACATATTTTTACACCAGGGTTTGATGTATTTATGTGCCAAAAATTCGAATATGTTGCGTTTGAACTTCTAATTAACCAAATCTCCTTACAAACTTTAGCATTTATATTAGTGGTGATAGGTCTCTTGTATGCCACGGGCTGTCTGGGTAGGTACCACCATAATGCCTATTTCTGCCACCAAGCAGCAGTGTGCATGCAGTGTGTTCCCGTTTGAAGGACATTGTAGACAGCGTAATTGCTGGGCATTATGAGAATTAACATCTTATGTCTCAGAGTGTCGGGCGCAGTAGAATGCCACGCAGTAATTCGAAGTTCTGTATGCTGTTGCTTCTGTTTATAGGCGGTCGTATCGCTCACCATTAGGCGAGCGGCATGCTCGTCGCTTCATTCAATTACAATAAAAACATGGATTGATAGGTACGATACCTAATTGTACGTTTTATTATGGTTCAATAATTACAGTCCAGACTCTAGTCCAAAAATATTATGTTCCAGCGAAAGACGATGTGTCCATCGATCAACAAAATAACGCCCTATTGTCTTATTAAATTGAATACGTGTTTTGGAAGTATTTATAAGGTCTGCTTCTGATAATATATCTCGTATTTTTTGTAATGATCGCAATGCTTAGACTTTGTTTTTATTTCTTTAGTGTATTTGGTATTAAAAGTTAGTAGCAAGAATAAAATATTGTGTTCAAAGTAAACCGTCGGTAAAAGTTGGTTCAGTGGTTTAAACGTAAAAGCCTAATAACAAGACAGATTTCTTTTCGAATATATTAATATAGATAACACAAAAAAGTCTCTTACATTATTGTTGACGAATACATAATACGTCACACAAAAGAATATAGACATTTTTATCCAAATCAATGATAATAAATAATAATGTAGATAACTGTAGCTCCTTCATCTTCGTTTATAAAATATGATGAATGATACATTATTTCTGAGGATTTAAACAACCGAATAACGAGATGAATCATTTGGCTGATGGTTCACCGTTATTCAGACCGAGAAATTTTTGCTAGCAGTAATCGATTTTTGAATATTTGTCAAGACGAAATCTAAACATAGGGTCTTTAAATCATTACTCCTCCTTGCTTTGCCGTAGTCGGGTAAAAAAGACTTAAGTCACACCTTGCCATAAACACTGCTTATTGTCATATTAAACTATTTTTAGATATGAAAGTACCATAGAGATTTTTTAATTTTTTTATGGCATTGAATGACGGGACGAGCGTGCCGTTCGCCTGATGGTAAGCGATACGACCACCCATAAACAGTAGCAACACCATTCAGCACCTTGAGTTACAAAGTACTGTGTGGCATTCCACTGCGCTCGTCATCCTGAGACATAAGATGTTAAGTCTCACTATGTCCTGTAGTTACACTGGTTACAATGTCCTTCAAACTGAAACACAATAGTGCATGCACACTACTGCTTGGCGGTAGAAATAGACATTGCGGTGGTACCCACCCAGACGGACTCTTACATATGAGAGACCTACCACCAGTAATACCAGAGTAATAGTTTTATTTATCTTACCGAGGAAAGTTAAGTGACATATTTTTATGAGTGACATAATATTATACATACATACATACATAAACTCACGCCTTTCTCCCATTGGGGTAGGCAGAGACTATGGAGCGCCAAGTGCTACGATCCAAGCATACCTCTTTCGCTTCTTCTACAGTCATCAGTCTCTTCATACAAGCTCGTCGGTTACGAGAACTCTTTAATTGGCCCTTCCTTAGGAGGTCGTCAATTTGGTCCATGAAGGTACGTCTAGGACGTCCCCGTCCGACGCTACCACTTACTTTCGCGACATAGATTTCTTTCGTTCCTCTTCTTTCATCCATCCTTTCAATGTGGCCAAACCACCGAAGCATTCCTTTCTCAATCCTAGTCACTACATCCTCTTTCAATCCACATTTTTCTCTTATCACGCTATTCCTTACTCTATCACTTACTTTCAACCCACACATACTTCTCAAAGCTCTCATCTCCACTGCATTTACCTTACTTACATGCTTGTTTTGCCACACCCACGACTCACTTCCATACATCAGTGTTGGCGCCAAGACTCCTTAGTGAATAGCTAACCGAGCGTTACATCTGTTTTTGTTTCATTCATTTCAGGAACCCGACACATTTGCATAGGTTACTATGGCGGTGTTGACACCTTGTATTCAGTGGTCGTTTTCCAAGAGGATAAAAATGTCCTAACACCAGCAGAGTTTAAGTTCGAAAATGGCATAATTATGTCAAGTAGTAAGGGATAATAAATCCCCCTAAATATCTCGTTTATCACCATCTGAGAGCCCCTGCACTCACCATCAGATACAATGTAGTAATTTATGTAACTTTTTGGGCTTGGTGCTTGATGAAAAAATTAACAAACATAAATATATTTATCGCAAAGTGTTAGGTAAGAAATTATGATGCCCAATAAAATATTTACGACTTTCAGATATACGAAAACATTTGTAGATTTGCAGAAGACAATCAAAAATAAACATTACTTTACATATAGTAATGTATGTGTATATCAATAGAATCCACCTACTGTTGCATTAATGTCCGGATATAAATTAATTAACCTACCTCATAGTGTCATCCATTTTTAATCGAGTTTTATTTAACACAAAACAAACACAAATTAAACACTATTTTTGTATAGTCACTCAGTATGATTCAGAATACAAAACTATGTTCATCTAAGTCACGAAAACTCCACTGCAATAAAAAATGTAATTACGGATGTCTTAATTGAACTCTGCACTACAGTGGTTTTGTATAACGTGTCGTTTTCGTACTGAAGTTTTCAAATATTTGTTTTATGACCACCTGTCTGACGTCAAAATTGCTAATACTTGTATTAACTATAGTCGTGACCAATAAACGTTTAACGATATGTAAATAAAAAATTAAGTTCCTAATAAAAGAAATATCATTTTTTGAATTCTTAAATAAATTAAAAATATAAACCTGTTCGAATTTCAAAATGTATAAATTATCTGACTTGTTACTTTGACTGCAAACCTATCTGTCTTTTGTAATGTAGCGTAATTTTTTAATTATAATCTATTTCTATTTTTGTTTACAATGTATAAAAACTCCGATGTCCGGACTATACATTATCGATCATAATACGCTATCAATAATACATAAATCCACAGATAAGGTTATCTTCAAAAGAAATGACATTTATGGCCGCTAAACGTAACTTGGCGTTTATAAAGAAAGAGAAAATTTGTGTGACACGCCAGCTGTTTTCCGAATGGGACGGCTAGACCGGGCTATTACTACTGTCGTAGAAACCCTATAATGACGGATGATACTGCAGTTACATTGATGGAGTTCTCTTTTTTTCTTTAATTCAGTTAAATGTAAGTAAGCGATACGACCGCCCATAAACAGTAACAACGCCGCTCATAACTTTGAATTACAAAGTACTGCGCGGTACTCCACTGCACTCGTCACCCTGAGACATAAGATGTTATGCCTCATAATGTCCAGTAATTACGCTGGCTACAATGTCCTTCAAACCGAAACACAACAGCTCATGCACACTGTTGCTTGGCGATGGTACCTAGACAGTCCCTCGCATACAAAAGACCTACCACCAGTAAAGTTGATATAGTGTTGATATACCATATTAATTGATTATTGCGGGCCAAAAATTTCTACTATCAAGGCACCCACGAATCATCAAGCATTGTGGGCGTTATACAATGGCGTAGCGTAATTTCTTGCCGCCCCAAGGCATCAAAAATCCATTTCAACTAGAGTCACACGGACACCAAGTGACTTATAAATAATAAAAAAATATTTTACACATTTTGCCGCTTCCCAGAAAGTGCCGCCCCAACCATGCGATCACGCTACTGGCGATATTAGGGCGGTATTAATAAATCATTCTCAAGTTTGAGTTACATCTCAAGTACACATAATGTATTGAATTATGTTAGACCACTTACCCTGAAACGCTATCCGACTGTTATAAAAACCCCATTGATAGTCACTAAAACATTTAATGAAACAAAGTACTATTCCGTATTGAACAAAAGTTACCATCGAACTGCATAGAACTAGTAAAGTGACAATAAAAGTAATCTGTCACTTGGAAGTACTATCGACATTAACAAGTTTTGCTGTTTATTGTTAGCGGTTATGAGCACTAAATTACTTGACGGCAATTTTAGCATGGATACCTATAAAGGTGCATTTCCGCACTTTGATTCCGTCTGTAGCTAAGCAGCGGTAGCGAGGTTGTAAAATTATGTGATTCTAGGTGTTTCTCGCGGCTTCCCCCGCGTGTAAAGCCTTTCCCGGTACAAAAGTCCCTAAAGCCCATACGACGCCAGCGCCATCTACTTAAAGAATCAAAAATATCTACTGTTTCCCATGGCAGCAAATTATCGGGATAAAAACCTACGGGTAAATCCAGGACATGCCCTACCCGTGTGTCAAATTTCTTCGAAATGCGTTTAGTTGTTTTTGCGTTTACTTCTAACAAATATTCAAACATTTACACAAACTTTCGCATTTTAAATATTAGTAAGAGTAAAATAGTAAGATAAGATTGTTCGTAAACTCTTCCAACAAATCACATTTCGCCAGTTGTGTAAGGTCCAATGTAATAGGGGGCGCGCAAATTGTTATTCTTTGATTAATTATATAGCTAGATAGACACTGAACGTTTCAAACGCGTCGAAAAAAATAAAGGCGAACTTTTGCCTGCTAAATGAGTTCGAGTGAATTATTTTTTGTTGTTTTTCATGGATATAATTATCTCCCCGTTTTAATAGAAACCATGTAATAACTGGTATCATTATGCGCGCACACAAGGATACGCCGAATGATGCAGCGATAGCGTATGAAACAGCTGTCACGCATACTAGCTTAAGAAAAGTTGGCCTGACTGTACAGTCACCAGCATAAGTAGCTGAACAAATTCAAAATTTCAAATCGCCTACATACTTTTGTGTTCTTACTAATCTTTTTTTGCTCTTCACAAAAATAAAATAAAAGAGATTTACTTTACTTCAAACAAAGAAAAAAAAGTTTCAGTTTAACTTAACACGTATATAGGCGATTTGAAATGTTGATTTTGTACAGATACTTATGCTTCTGACTGTACATGCATGAGGTCGTAGGGTGACTGACAAAGTACTATATCGCCTTCCTCATCACTATCGAGGTATTATAGATGACTCACGTATTCCGATATTGATGAGAGATATCTGTATCCGTTTGCTGAGTGAGCTGTGTGAGAAAGTTCTGAGATTAGAGTCCCTCTTTATATTTTCTCGGAATAAAAAGTAGCCTATAATGTTACTAGTTGATAATGTAGTTTTATATTGATGAAAGATTTTTTTAAATCGGTCCGGTAGTTTTTAGTTTATTCGATACAAACATACAAGAATAAAAATATTTTCTCTTTATAATATAAATGTAGATGTAAAACGTTATTCAAGGAACCTAACGAGGGCATTCAGTGTTCGATTCTCGTCCCAAATCTATATAAAATATTTCTCTACGTATCCTTTATCTACGTATTTTTGTCTTCCTAAGCCAGGTTTGAAGTATGAAGGGTAAACTGATCATACTTAAAGGCCACATTAAACTGGTAGCTTGCACAAAGGTTGGGCAAACGTTGGCAGTATTTTTACGAATTTCTTTTGAAGTTTGCTCCGGCATTTATCGTTATTTTTCTTGCGTATATTTTTTAGTAACATGTGAACATGAATTGTTCTGTGTTTGAATAGGTCTCTCGACAAAAAATACATGTATATACCGTATTTTAATCAATAATTTCTCAAAAAAATATAATTTTTCATAAATTTATGTATGGCGGTCTAAGTTAAATGATGAGACGAGCATGCGTTCGCCCGATGTTAAGCAATACGACCGCCCATAAACAGAAGCAACACCATACAGAACTTTTAATTATAAGGTACTGCGTGGCACTCCACTGCGCTCGTCACCCTGAGACATTAGATGTTAAGTCTCACAATACCCAGTAATTACGCTGGCTACAATGTGTTTCAAAGTAGGAGAGAGACGAATATGCAAATCTAGAGTCGCTCCTGGATACCTTAATCCAAACAACAAACAAAACGTACTAATATTGATTCATTTCTCTGGTGATCTATATATAAAATGTAGCGAAACACTGAATGTCTTTCATAGAAAGTATTTAGCCTAAACCGTCTGAGCTGTAGAGGAGGCTCGTGCTCGGCAGTGGGCAGTATATAATATAGGGCTGGTATGGTATGGTATTTAGCTGAATGAACGTTTTGTAGCTGCGTGGGAGGGCGCGCGCCATCGGTCGTCAGTTGTTCCCTGTTATCGCCACGCTAGCCCATATAACCATAGACAATACCGTACACACCTCATATAGTATTAAGTATTTATAAAAGTGTAATTTTGGTGACCAATAGAGTCTTATGAGTTAAACACTTCAGAATTTTTATTTGCAACCTTCTGAGAGTTTAGTGGGGCATTACAAAAACATTCACGACTTGATAATTCACGCGTTTCATACTCGCGCCTTTTATAAGTTACTTATTATTGCGCCAATTTCGCAAATTCTTTTTCCTTAAAATTTAGGACCACATAGATTTTTGAAAAATGTTTTTTAAAAAAAGCAGTCATCTACCCTATTGGAATAGTCTATAGATTGTGAGTCTCATAGGCTCTCATTATCGAGGTCACATCATCATCTCATTATTAGACTGCCTCGGTGGCGTAGTGGTATTAAGGTACGACTGCAATGCTGTTCGATGTTGTGGGTTCGATCCCCGGGTCGGGCAAAGTGATATTGAATTTTTCTATTTAATATTAGCCCGGAGTCTGGAGTTTGTGCCCGATGTAGCGATAGGCTCACCCCCTATCACATCATGGGACGGAATACGCACGGCGAAAATTGGGTGCATTAGTGGCAACTCTATTCCCCTTCGGGGATAAAAGACGTGAGTGTATGTATGTCGGTACCGTCGTCGCTATCCGGGCAGCCACAAAATATATTCTTCGTATATAAATTCAGTCTATGTTGTAAGGCTTATTGTAAAACTAATTAAGGTTATTTCTGTAATTAATGCGGCAACATGAAGTTAATTGTTTCCCATGGAAACTTATAAATACCAATGAGACATTGAAACTACTTTACGACAGTACGTGTCGCTTAGATGATAAATCCACTAAGATTTTATTATAACCGTAGAATAATGTATTAAATGCTTAGTTTTTTTCTATCTTAATAAATGATGTGCTAAGGGAAATAAAGGAGCGAAATAATGTCAACTCAGTCTGTGAAGTACAAAAATAAATAGTTTGTATTTTTTGTTATTTATTTGATATAGCTTTTGCCCGCGGCTCCACCCGCGTTAAAAAGTTTTTCCGGGATATAAGTTCCACTTTATATATTCCGGGGATAACAAGTAGCTTATGTCCTTGCTTAGGCTCTAGACTATCTGTGTACCAAATTTCATTTAAATCAGTTCAGTAGTTTTGGCGTGAAAGCGCGACACACAGACAGGCAGACAGAATTACTTTCGCATTAGAATATTATTAGTAAGGATTATTGTACGGGCTCCGTAAAATGACCCTCTGCACCGGATGGTAAGTGGATTGGGGTCACTTGAGAGAGAATGTTGACAGACGAGCGATGATAACTCCTCGCCAATCGACACAATTATGCCAGCTTGTTTGAATCGCATATACACAGGTTTATCCCGGAACGCGGCACATTTACGTGGGCTCTATGGCGAATTAGCAATGAATAGATTGGTGTATTACACCGCTAAAATCCCCTAATTGCTGATGTCTCAATCATCTTCCAAGGACCGCCCTGAGCCGAGGCTCGTACCCCACTCAGGGGGTGCCCTCAGCGTGGTCGTTTAATTGTAAAGGGTTGGAGCGCCTAAGGCGCTCGCCCGAAAGTCCGGTGTGGTCAGAAAAGCCGACTCGCGTCAGGCTGACTGTAGTCATGCCAAAAAAAAAATATGGCGAATTTTACACCTTGGGTACGGTGTTTCGGTGCTATCCGAGAAAATTGTTAATGGAACTACATATTTTTGATTGAATTGTATAAATATTTAAATTTATCAACATTTATAAAAACGAACAAAATATTGAGGTATAGCTTAGCACCAACCGTTATCAATTGTTAATACCGTAAAGTAAAACTTCATTACGCTATTTTCCTTTCCTAAAGTTAGAATTACTAATAGGCTCTACAAGATAGGCTTTTATTTAGTTGTACTACTGACTATAATAACCAAGAACTTTCATATTTTGCTTCTAAATGTTTTTAACATTAACTAATGACCTAAAACTCTTAGGAATTCTTCCTTGTTTTTTCATATTTATTTAAAGGTAAAAGTTTACCCGCTGGGACGATCGGTCGTAAAAACAAAGCGAAATTCTTTGTACAATGTGATTGAAAACTTGTGTTGCGGCATCCTACATCGAAGTGGGATAAAGGCCTTAAAAAGGAAGATAAGTTCATCCTCTCCTCGAAGGGTGAGCAGAGCTGTAACCTGTGCGTTATTATTCACTGATCTGCCTTAGACAAATGTCTGTATTAATTGGCTTGAATGTTTGCTTCAAATCTCAACTGTGATTAGACCGATGAAGATGATTTAGCACTTTTTAGTTTGAAAAACCCTGGTCTTGGTTTATTCCTGTGAATCGCTATCCGGGGTCGACCAGCGTATATAGAAGCCGATATAATTAGAGCGAGATGCAACATCAAGACGGCTTCGTACTTACCCCAAAGTATAGTATTGCTACTTTGCTTTGCTAAAATAATTTATACACACACGCCTTTTATTCCCGAAAGGATAGGCAGAGGCGCAACCAATGCACCCACTTTTCGCCTTTGTATTCCTTCCCATGATATGACAGGGGGCAAGCCTATGGCCATATCGGGCACAATTTTGCGACCCCGAGAATTCCCGAACCGGGGATCGAACCTGAGACCTCATTGCAGTCGTACCGTAATACAACTACGAGGCAGTAAAATAATTTATATATAAACATTATCTGGGTTTAGAAGACTTTATTTCTCATTAAGAATTACTTACAATAATTCACTCACTGAGAAATTCTAACATAACAATCATTTAGGTGAGCGTACTAAACAGACACTGTATTAATATTAATCTATGAGAGGGTATGCACAACTCTATTTTTTAATAACTAAGTGCAAGTTACAACATAAGCCGAGAAGCACGGATTCATAGTTAGTACAACGACTGGATGAGGCATCGATTGATCATCAATAGTTACGCTTTATAGCTTGTAATATTATTATGGGTTAACGTTATTATTGAATTATATATGAATATTTATAGGTGAATGTATAGAAAATAGGCATGTATAGATAGTAGGTGTACTCGCACAGTATAATAATATTATAATATCTACTAATTCAGTATAATACATTTTAAAAAAAAGTGTGTGTGTAATTATGTACACGCGATTATACACACGAGAAGTTATACTTCTTTGGTGTAACAAGATAAAAATCTTTTTAAATAACGCGCCAAAAGAAGTATAACTTCAATATCTTTCGCCTTATTCTACGTTCAAAATTCAAAACTAAAATGTTGACTATAGCTAACTTCAGGGTGTCGGTTTTTCGTAACGGTGTGGGCGCGCATCGTAAAAATTTACTCTCATAATTTTTCTCTAACGCGCCGAAAGAAGTATAACTTCAATAATCATAATACATCTAGAAGCAATGAAATAGGCTATTAAAATGCGTACAAAAATGGTTACGTATTTATAACTTGATGCAAATTAATGATTTTGTATTTATACGGTACTGGGCCAAGGTGGATTTGTGATCTTCCTAATATGGTCTGCTCTATAAAAGGAGTATGAAAATCAAATATTTATTGCTTCATTTATGTCGATATCGTAAAATGTGTGGCCATATTTGCATAAAAAAAGTTATTTAAAAAGAATTGTAAGAAAAGAAATACGCCAAAAAAAATTTAGATACTTCATATTGGATTTTATATTTTAACTACTAACTGGGACGAGCCACTATGACTAATCTTTCACATTGTGTAAGTCTCTATTTAGTCCGGCAAAAATATATCGTATTTATTGGGTTGAAAAAAAAAACAACTCGAGATATGAGATTATAAGGAAAACATGAATTTGTACCGACGTAATTTATTTAAGAAAACAACGATGAAGAATGATGTATTAAAAATCAAGTAAGAAACCCGTTTAAATATCACGCTAAAGTCACCTTTATATTAAAGATCATTTCAAATTGCATGCACCACGTATTTTAGAATATCTGCCACGAAACCAAGATTGGCGTATTTGCTAATTTGACTCAAGATTATAAATAGAAACTTGTAATTTGTTAATTAATATTACCTGGCTGTATTTTATGAGTCCATTTGGAAGAAATAAAATTGTACGATTCTGTCATACATATGTCACGATTTATCGGTAGAGCAATTAATCGTACCGATTTGTCGTAATCAATTTGACCTTCATTAGTAAATATTGATTTTAAACATTACAACATCCGCTCACATTCCACGTGTTAATGTTATTGTGTTCGGTTATTGACCGCGCCTTTATTTAGTACGAAAATATTAAATTATTACTAGGTCTCACGTTTTTTTCACGATACTTATTATATCTATACACTAGAATTGCGCGCGGCTTCGCCCGCGTGGAAAACTTTTTCCGGGATAAAAAGTAGCCTATAGCACTCGGGAGTAATGTAGCTTCCTATTAGTGAAAGAATTTTTAAAATCGGTCCAGTAGTTCCTGAGATTAGCGCGTTCAAACAAACAAACTCTTCAGCTTTATAATATTAGTATAGATATAATACAGCAGTATAACCGGTGTGTCTGTACCTTAAAAGAAATGTGATAAAAAAGAAAAAGCCTGACTAAAGAAGAGTAATGGAACACAAATTAGCGATTTTTATAATTCTTTTCTGTTTGTCTGTCTGTTTTTCTGTTTGTTTGTTTCTGCACATCTCCAAAATTACTGAATTTGTTTGGATGACATTTGCCACACGGGTAGATTATGTCCTGGATTAACACATAGGCTCCTTTTTATACCGGGAAAATAAAAAGCGGGACTTTTATCCCGGAAAAGCCTTTCACGGGGGCGAAGCCGCGGGCTAAAGCTAGTATCATTATATGTGTAAACTCGACTACTTTCTTGTCTTTTAGTGCGTTGTTGTACAAATATTATGTCTATCAAACCAATTCGTTTTAATGAAAATGTAGTTTAGAAAAATAATGTACAATAGTGACTCTGCGGTAAGAGATTTTTATTAATTGCGACAAGTGGCGAGATAATAGCTCACCTAATAGTATGTCAATGTATGTTTTACTGGTGGTAGGTCTCTCATATGTAAGAGTCCGTCTGGGTGGGTACCACCGTAATGTCTATTTCTACCGCCAAGCAGCAGTGTGCATGCACTGTTGTGTTTCGGTTTGAAGGACATTGTAGCCAGTGTAACTACTGGACATAATGAGTCTTAACATCTTATGTCTCAGGATGACGAGCGCAGTGCAATGCCACACAGTACTTTGTAACTCAAGGTGCTATATGGTGTTACTAATGTTTATGGGCGGTCGTATCGCTTACCGTCAGGCGAACGGCATGCTCGTCTCGTCATTCAATGCCATAAAAAAAACAAAAATGTGATCACCATAATCTATGAAATTTGGGTATGTCACATCTGAGTCTACCCCAAAAAACACTTCTTAAGGATTGATCATAGTTTGAGTATATTATAACATATATTTAAAGTTTTTTCCTCAGGGTTAAAATGCCAATTGACAAGACTTATTGCCTCAAACTCCGGTGGTATAGATAAGGTGAAAGATGATAACGCATATTGATCGAGCGCGAAGCATCTAGAAGGTGTGTTTAGTAATGAAATGAATGTTCGAAAGATTCAAAAGTCAAGGTTATTTACAATCTTACTAATATTATAAATACGTTTGTGATGTTGGGATCTTTGTCAGAAGTGAACGCAGAAATCGCTAAACCGATTTGGATGAATTATAGCAAATGAATAGACAGTGTTCTGGATTAACATATTATGATACTTATAGGTACTTAGCAGTGGAATTCATGTGGCTGATGATGATGGTGGTACTTATTGTTGGAGGAAAGTAGACGGTGACACTTTTATCCCGGGAAAGGTCGTTAATACCTAGTTAATTGCGAAAGTGTTTTTTACACACACACACACTCACACCTTTTATCCCCGATGGGGTAGGCAGAGGCTCAACTAGTGCACCCACTTTTCGTCGTGCGTATTCCGTGCCTAACACCATATCGGGCACAAATTCCAGACTCCGGGCTAATACTGAATTTAAAACCTAATATCACTTTGCCCGACCTGGGAATCGAGCCCAAGACCTGAGCATTGCAGTCATACCGTAATACAACTACGCCACCGAGGCAGTGTTTTTATCTTTATTTTTTTTATTAGAGACAGTGTAAGACCAGAGAGTGTCGTAGATTTTTGTTCCAAGAGTACCAAGAAAACAACATCCTTATTCCGTATATACGCAAAGATTAGATTCGTA
Organism: Sphinx pinastri; assembly: GCA_947568825.1. Lineage (NCBI taxonomy): Eukaryota > Metazoa > Arthropoda > Insecta > Lepidoptera > Sphingidae > Sphinx > Sphinx pinastri. Next base: position 2,241,836 of record OX387623.1, read on the forward strand.
ACAAAATAAGCGCGAATTTCTTTCCTTCCTGGTACCTTCAGATAGTGATGGTACCCATATTAATGAAGTGTTATATATAACGCAAGGATGGCATTGAATATAACACTTTTCCTCGTACTTAATAGGAGTTGTAGGAAGCGACCTTTGTAGGTTTTACTGTTTTTTTATAAGTTACTGTCAAAGTAAATGGTTCACATAAAAGGTACAAAGTAACAGTTGTTAGGTAAGGTTTAGCGCACACTACAGTTTGTTATTAAAGTTTATATGCATTTTACAGTGATAATATCGGACAAAATGGGCGGTAAGTCCTAAGTTATTCTGCTAAGCACCAATACGTTACATTGTGATTTTAAGTACATTGTTTCCCGTGTAGCTACTGGTATTAGGACACTTACGTCTAATGCCTGACAGACATAGCGTAACGAAAGTGTTATTCACAGTCCCGATGGTGTTGCTACTGGTTGTGACGCTTACTATCAGGCGAGCAGTTTGCCCCTCTCGTCATTGAGTGATACAAAAAAATATTATGCATCTGATAGTGCCCTTAACTCGGTGCTGGCTTCATATGCGGCATAGTTGCATTACGTTACGACTGTAATGCTGAGACCTCGGGATCGATCCCCGGGTCGGGCAAGGTGATATTGGGGTTTCCTAATCAGTATCAGCCGGAGTCTCTGTGCCCGATATGGCGATATGCTCGTCCCCTATCATATCATGGGACGGAATACGCGTGGCGAAAAAACATAAATGCAGTTTGCGTTCTCACTAAATAATATATTGCATACCCACGCTTTACGGATTATAGATATTTTGCTCGTGGGTTTTTGACGCCCTTGGGAGTTTGAAAGGCTTGGTAAGGTCATTGTCGTACATTATATATTTGATTCATAGTATGTGCTATACGTTTAACACTTAACATATTGAATGGGACGTTCAGGGTACGAGTAAATAGTCTTTCTGGGATACTTCAGAGACTTTATTAGTTGAATAATATAAATAATAAGAAATTAATAAGAACTTCGAGGCTATATGAAGTCTGCTGCCCACACTAGGCGGGCACGGTGGACTATAAGGCCTAAACCCTCTCAGTTGTAGAGGAGGGCCGTGCTCCGCAGTGGGCAGTATATAATATAGGGCTTATCTTATCTCTTATCACACTGGCGAATTGCAAACGAATTCACAGTTAGGCGAAGGCGCTGCGCGCTCGTTTTTTGTAATAAAACTAAATTTTAGTTGACCACGGATGAAACATAACGGGCTAAATCAACTAATCGACTCGTTTCTTACAACTTACTGAGACGAGTTACAAGTAAACTAGACAAAAGATTCGAAAAAAGATGTTATATTCGAGTCTTGTATGTTTTTGAGTCTTTAATTGTTGTGTTTGTAGTGTGATGCTTTGGTCTTAAAATTTTTCTTGAAAACAATGTATCCTACGCCGCTTGTGACTAATTTGCCGCGTCGAATTAATGCGTATCGTATAACCGTTCATTACTGTTAAGCATCGTTAAGCATAGTTTTACTATTATTATAAATTTACTAGTTTTCGCAGGCGGTTTACCCTGCTTTATCTATACTAATATATAAAGCTGAAGAGTTTGTTTGAACGCGCTAATCTCAGGAACTACTGGACCGATTTTGAAAATTCTTTCACTAATAGGAAGCTACATTACTCCTGCGTGCTATAGGTTTTTTATCCCGGAAAAACTTTTACACGTGGGTGGAGCCGCGCGCAATGCTAGTGGGGGATAAAATGGAGACTACAGCACTCACGGATAATATGGCGTCGTCAAATCACACCAAACCAACATAAGTATTTAAAATGAAATCGTAATCAAACCTAGAATTAGCTTCTAACTTTAAGAGTTCAACGACTTGTGATTTTTTTTAGGTCATACTTGTTTCACTATGCAATTCAGACCGGTATGGACTAATGAACATACACACAACATCTTGACATCTTGATTATACATCGAATGATGGAAAAAAGTCGTCAAAAATTGCGGTGAACTTCTATTTTACCCAACTGCTTCAAAGGATGGTAATGTTTTTCGAGAGATTGGTTTATCCTATTAAATAAGAGCAAAATTCCTCAGCTGATGGTAAACTGTCTCGGTGGCGTAGTTCCATTATGGTACGACTGCAATTACTGAGGTCTCGGGTTTGATCACTGGGTCGGGCAAAGTGATATTGGGTTTATCTACCAGCCCGGAGTCTGGAATTTGTACCCGATATCGTGATAGGCTCGCCCCCTGTCACATCATGAGGCGGAAAACGCACGACGAAAACTGGGTGCAACTAGTTGCGCCTCTGCCTACCCTTTCGGGGATACAAGGCGTGAGTGTGTGTGTGTGTGTGATGGTAAACGCTATGAAAAATGATACGATTGTGATTTTTGTGCGTTCTGAAGGAAACCATACATGAAACCTCATTGACAATGATGGATTAATGTAAAGAACTTTGATTAATTATATACCTAGATAGGCACTGAACGTTTCACACGCGTCGAAAAAAATACAGGTGAACTGTTCCCCACTAAATGAGTTCGAGGGAATTATTTTTTGTTGTTTTTCATGGATATAATTTTCTCCCCGTTTTAATAGAAACTATATAATAACTGGTATCATTATGCGCGCACACAAGGATACGCAGAAAAATGCAGCGATAGCGTATGACACAGCTGTCACGCATACTAGCTTAAGAAAAGTTGGCCTGTTTGTTTTAGTTTAGTATATAATTAATCAAAGGTAAAGAAGTTATTAGTTTATAGGCAATGGAAGTTGTCATTAATCTGACAATAGATTTTTTAATACATCAATGATATTATCTTAATAAATAATGAGATAGTTTTGAGAATATGTTTAGATTGTCTGAAGTAATTGTAGGAATCGCTGAGATTTGAATGAAATTTCGCATATAAATATCCATGTTTGGGCTTATAATAAAAGTATAAAATAGGTGTTTTATTACGTAAAATAACAGATTTTCACGCGGACAAAGACGCGATTTGAACCTCGTATGTAATATTAGTACCTAAATGATTTGAACACTCTGAAATAATTTATGAGACCTATATTAAATTATACACTTTTCTCACTAAGATTTAACTAGTTATTTTTCTTTTCATCTTGACACACTGCAAGTTGCCAGATCTCATGTTATTTCAAATCCTTATAGACTTATTAAGCATGCTTAATCACATTTTCCTTCAACGCAAAAACTACTAGCAAAAACAAAACATTTAGTAAAGTATCGCTAGAAATACGATAGTCAAGCATAAATGATTAATTAGCAAAAAAAAACGAGGTAAAATGTATCTAACACCTTTGGAAATAAAGTTGATATCAATTACTCTCTCAATATGTACAGACACAATGCCTATTTTGATATAATTAGCCACAGTAATAACTACGCGTATAAGCAAAAAAGTCATTGACTTGCTTTCGTGAAGAGTCAAATTCGATGCTTGCTTTTGTCGCATGAAGATGAGTCAATTATGCCTTATTTAGTGACAATATTAGCATCGCCGCTATGGTTTAATTGTCGCGCATATGCTCTGTAGACTGAGTTATATGTTCGATTCCCAGATGGGACAATACTGTATACATTTTCTATCATTATTTTAAGTTCTTATCACACTGGCGAATTGCAAGCTAAATCACAGCGAGGTGAAGGCTCGTGCAGTGTAATGAGACCGTTAACTTTACTTGATGACGGATGAAACAACACGTGATACACTACTCAGTACAACTACTGGTGGTAGGTCACTCATATCTAAGAGTCCGTCTGGGTAGGTACCACCGCAATGTCTATTTCAACCGCCAAGCAGCAGTGTGCATGCAGTGTTGTGTTTCGGTTTGAAGGACATTGTAGCTAGTGTAACTACTGGACATAATGAGACTTAACATCTTATGTCTCAGGATAACGAGCGAGTGGAGTGCCACACAGTACTTTGTAAATCAAGGTGCTGGATGGTGTTGCTACTGTTTATGGGTGGTCGTATCGCTTACCATCAGGCGAACGGCATGCTAGTCTCGTTATTCATTGCTACAAAAAAAAAAGTTCTTATTCGATGTACACCATACCATACCAGCCCTGTATTATATAGTGCAATGAGGAGCACGAGCTTCCTCTACTACTGAGAGGGGTTAGGCCTTAGTACACCACGCTGGCCTAATGCGGGTTGGAAGACTTCACATATATTCAAAATCCTTATAGAGAACTTCTCAGGTACGAAGGTTCCTACACGCTGTTTTTCCTTCACTGTTAAAGCGAGTGATAATTCACAAAGAATATACACAAACCATTTTTTTAGAAAATTCAAAGGTTCCAATTCCCTTGGGTTTTGAACCCCCGGACATTCGTCTCGGCAGTCCGTTCCAATCCCAACTAGGCTATTGAATGTACACAATGGGACACAACGTTGGAACGAGTTACTATTTTCTACTCTGTGTGCGGTTTTCCGATTTCCTTTTATCTTCATTACTAAAACCTTTCACTGAATGACTGATACGTTTCACACATCCTGTTACTTATAGCATTTTGCATACTAATGCAAATTCCAAAGACGAGATGAGTTTGATCGTCGACAAAAAAATTGAGGGTGTTTCAAAACGACTTATGAACCGGTTTGAACATGGAATACAACTTGATAAATGTGTACAATAATTAAGTGATGTCGATTTAAATAACATTTCATGATAAATTTATTTAATTATGACCCAAATATATCTAGTAATTTTATTTAAATGATTACCTTTATAAAGTGCATTTTTTAAAATATTTGTTTTTATAATAATATCACAACCAAAGTATATTAAACTTTGTTTTTTTTTTAATATAGTAGTCGCATATTATTATTTTTTTATTACTTACTATCTTGGAACGTATACTGCACGATTAATTTTAGATTATGAACAACTATTAATGCAATTACAAAACAATTCAATTTAAATAATTGAAATATTCAATTTCGATAAGATTTTTCGAAAATTTTTATCGTTCTTAAATAAATTAATCATCACTTAAAATTCTTTAGTAATTTTCGGCTTTTACCTCACTCAAGAATCCGTACACCTTAGGTCTTAAAAAATAAAATTAAAAAGTAAATGTTACCAACCTTCAAATAATAAACGCGCGTACATAATTCGAATACCGAACAAGTCGCTCATTCACGACTCTTGCAAACCGACTGAACCACATCAATGCGCCTGAGTTTGTGTTTTGTGACAAAATTATCTATACAATTCATATTCGACGTTATCTATATTCAATAGAGTGTTATTTACGTTGGCAGTAGGGTGCGGTCAAGGTCGCAGTGAAAACTTAGTCATTGTTTTGTTATTAGTTAATTTGCAATGATCTATTGGGAAATTTGTTTTTTTGTTAAATGTCTTAAACCATAATTTGTTTAGTTCAGGTCAAGTTTGGATTGTATTTGCAAACATGGAATCCCATGGTAATCACTATAGGATAAATGAAATAAAAGAAAAGAATGGTAAAATATAACTATACTTACTTTTTTCTTTGGCTGAACTGCAATTATCGTTGACGGGTCCTTTTAAAGTAAGTAATAGGTACAGCTAAACAATCAGTTTTACAACAAGAACATCTGTGAAGGAAAAAAGAAGAAAAAAGTTTTCCAAAATAATGTAAGATAAATTTGCAAGCTCCTTTTGGCCAAAAGCCTTTGCGCTACCAAGAGCAACAAATGTTCCCCCAGAATCAACTGGCTTATAACAGAGAGCACTCTATCCAGGGGAAAGGGCAAATTTAGGCACCGATGCTCCAGTTAATGGCGTCAATAGGTGAAGTGACCTCACTTTAAACTTTGGTACGTGACATGAATATCTATGGGATATCCAGAATACTTCAAAGATATGACATCAATGACAAGTTTGAGGATGAAAAAAATCTACAATTAAGAAACTAAAATCATTTTTTGTCACTCTTATTTACTGCTTTTAATAATGCTTAAACTGAAGTGAACTAGCTCAAGGGAATACTGATGTTTGAGGGTCAATGCAGCTGAAAATTATAGTTCCAACGTACGAAGTAAGTCTCATTATGTCCAGTAGTTACACTGGTTACAATGACTTTCATACCGAAACACAACAGTTCATGTACACTGCTGCTTGGCGGTAGAAATAGACATTGCGGTGGTACCCACCCACACGGACTCTGACATATGAGAGAACTAGTTGATGCTACCATATAAAAATACTACCGGTATATTTTAGCTACCATTTCTAAGTTTCTATAATTTTAAACACTGCCTGCCTCGGTGGCGTAGTTGTATTGCGTACGCGTTACGAGTACGATTAGCGCGCTGAGGTCCTGGGTTCGAATCCCAGGTCGAGCCAAAAATATGGTGACTGGGTTTTTCCATCTTAAAAATTACTCAGTAGCAACTCGGAGTCAGGAAGTTGGCGGTGTGATACCCCCTTGCCTCGGAAAGCACGCAAAGCCGTTGGTCCTGCGCCTGACCTCTCTCCGATCATGTCGGATTGCCGTCTCACCGGACTATAAGAGTGAAGAAATAGCGAGTGCACCTGTGTATTGCACACACACTTGTGCACTATAATATCTCCTGCGTACCTGGTTGATCTCCGTTGTGATTGGCCGCCGTGGCCGAAACTGGCTAGGAGGATTACGTAATTATAAACATTCTGTAATCTTTTGCTAAATCGAAGTCCGGTTTCTAGCAACTTCTGTAAATCTTTGGACGAGACGTATGTTTAACAGCGGTCAACCTGTAGCTGATAATGATGGCTCAGTTCATAATCTATCTATCACCTTTGTATATATTCATGTTACAGGTACACGATTGTATCGATGTGTATAAAAGAAAAAATTTTAGAACAAAATAAATGTAAACACACTTAAAAAAATTCATTAAGCCAGCTAATTGGACGTGTGTAGTAGAGACCATTGATCGAACCGAGCCAATACAATTATTTTCTATCACGTCAATGCTCGTATTATTTCTAATATCTGAAATTAGTGTTTTACAATTCAAAGCTACGTGTTCTTTGGCAATTATTGCTAGCTAACCTACGTACCGAATCCCCCCGAGGAGTTCTGGTGCGATGGGTCTTCACACCCAATGCACGCCCATGCGCGGGGGGACATTAGTCGCCGGCCGAGGCACACAGTCAGTGTGTAGGTATACCTCTTGGTTGTAAATCACATTGAGGCCTAAAAGGGCCCGCGAACATTTCCTGGCACCCTCTCTTTCCACCCATCCTGGGAACCTTCCTCCCTTCCCCCACCTTCCCTTCCATATTCCTCCTCCACTCCCCTCCCAGGCCCCTGCAGTCGCTAAGCCGGGGGAGTCCAGTATCCCATTCGCAGGTTTCCTCCGGTGTTGACTGCAGGATCGCCTACCCAAAAAAGAAAAAAAACCTACGTACCGAATAATTCTACATAAGAATTTATAAGAATGTTCGAGGTATGTGAAGTTCGGCATTAATTCCGCCTTTACATAACTATGTATAAAGTGCAAAATAAATAAGTGCCAACCTGCAGGTCAGCTTGGTGGAATAAAGAAGCCAGTGCCCAGCTGTGGGATAGGTATTGTTTATGAACGGTCGTGTTGCTTATCATGCGAACAGCTAACAAAATGTATACCTACATCCTTTTCACGAAATTATTTGCCCATGACCTTTGCTCGTTGCTTGGTAAAAATGGAATCTACGATAGATACTATGAATAATTATTTATTTAATCGATCTGAGTGATTGATGTATTTTTTTTTATGGCATTGAAAGCCGAGACGAGCTTGCCGTTCGCCTGATGGTAAGCGATACGACCACCCATAAACAGTAGCAACACCATCCAGCACCTTGAGTTACAAAGTACTGTGTGGCATTCCACTGCGCTCGTCATCCTGAGACATAAGATGTTAAGTCTCACTATGTCCTGTAGTTACACTGGCTACAATGTCCTTCAAACCGAAACACAACAGTGCATGCACACTGCTGCTTGGCTGTATGTTATACCTAGATGTTAAAAACTTATTTTAGAGTTAAGACTTGCCATTCATAATTCCATTCGGTCACTACTCGATATTTCTTACTATATTCACCAGGTCATCAACTCCAGGTCCAGGTCAAAACTCAAGTGTTTTAATCCCATCACATATAAACTTGAAATAAAAATTTACGAAACTTGTCGAAAATCAAACGCTAGCTTTTCGATCACCCATAATGTATCTCGTCATATCAAATGTTATGTCCGGATATGAAATAAAAAAGACATTGCGAGTTCCCACACTCATCTACAGTATTTATTTAGGAAAAGCATCAGAATTATTAAAAACCTAGTACTAATATAGAGGCAAATTGTATTACATTAATAATTATACGACACAAAAAAGAAGAAAAATAAACGGTGCATTATGCCAATAAAAATGCTGATACAGCACGTGCATTTTTATAATCAGTTGACCAGCACGGCACACACTACCAGCTAAAACACATATTGTGATAATTTTTTTTGTGGATCCACGTTTCATGTATCATGAATGGATAGGACTATTGTTTTTTTTTTTTTTTTTTTACTGCATTTAATGACGAGACGAGCATGCCGTTCGCCTGATGGTAAGCGATACGACCACCCATAAACAGTAGCAACACCATCCAGCACCTTGAGTTACAAAGTACTGTGTGGCATTCCACTGCGCTCGTCATCCTGAGACATAAGATGTTAAGTCTCATTATGTCCAGTAGTAGTAGACAGCGTGGTAGTGCCGTCAGTAACACTACAGGGTTCCTTTTAGTATGAAACTGAGAGTTACTGGCGATTAATTAATTATTGATTAGACCATCAATTGATTTGAAGCAATTGTTATTGCAATTGTAACACGAAATAATGACAGATTATTGCCTTCATTATAATATTATCATGTTATGGCGCCTCATTGACTAATCAAACCGAAATTGTTAAACAAATTATATCATCTTATTAGTAAATCTATACTAATATTATAAAGACGAAAGATTTGATTTTTTGATTGTTTGTAATGGATAAAATCAAAAATAACTAAACCGATTTTAAAAATTCTTTCACAGATATAAAGCTACATTATCAGCGAGTAACAAAGGCTACTTTTATCCCGGAAAACTATTTCACGCTGGCATGGCGGAGCCGCGGGCAAAAGCTATCTATACTAATATTATAAAGAGGAAAGATTTGATTGTTTGTTTGTAATGGATTAACTCAAAAACTACTCGTCTGATTTTGAAAATTCTTTCACTAATAGGAAGCTACATTACTCTTTAGTACTATAGGCTACTTTTTATTCCGGAAAAACTTATTGAAGCGGGCGGAGCCGCGGGAAAAAGCTAGTCTGCAATAAAGAGTAGCATTACAGACCTTTATTCATGGCATGGGAAGGAATACACGTGGCGACTGGTGGGCGCACGAGGTGCGGCTTACCTTACCCTTTCGGGGAATAAAAGGGCGAGTGTGGGATTACACACGTTTCTGTGGATCTCGTCAAATGATAATGGAAAATGTCACACTAAAACTAATTTATAATAGTTGATACACCGTATCGCCTACATGGCAAAAATGCATCAGTTATAGTGACGTCAAACTAGTAAACAGTACGCGTCAGCGTTTCCACGCCATTTTGCATTTTTATTATAAAAGTACGTATAAAAGAAAAAAACCACCTAGATGACCCGCGTGTGTGTCGCGTTCCGGGATCAGCCAGTGAAATGAATGAGATGAAATGCAATAATTTATTCGAACCAATAAAATGTTATACATTATTTAGATTCCGTCAATATTAACTCTACCACCAGTTCGGAAAGCAGTTCTTACTAGAGAAGAACGGGCAAGAAACTTTAGTGTTGCTCTTTTCAAAATCAGTTCAAGGTATAAAATACAATGCATTATGTAGAGAAAAAAATAAATACAATTCAGTATTTGTTAACTTTTGTTTAGAGCAGTTCATTTATAGTGTGTTACAGTGTGTTTCCGATTCAAGAAGGCCGGCATAATTATTTCGACTGGCGAGGGGTAATCAACTCTCGTCAGTAAACATTCTAACTGGACCCCTCTACACTTACCATCAGGTGTGGGGGATTAATGCCGTGCCCACACGAAAAAAGATCTGGTTGCACTCCGGGAGTGTCTGCAGAAGTGGAAACTTGAACATTAACGTTGTGCATTTTTGAATATTTTGGAATGGTTAGGGAATAATTTTGCACGAATTGCTTTATTATAAAAATTGCAGTATAAAAGTACTAGCATTTATGTGGTTAAATACAATATTTATTTATTGCGCTATCGTCCAAGATTGAGTGTCGCAATCTAGCAGTATTATTGGGCGTCATCTGCTAATTGTCGATACCTCTGCACTTCGATGTCCGATGGATGAGTGTCGGGTCATCTAGTTGACTACTTAATGTAGTAGTTCCCAGCCAATATTGATAGATGGCGGTTTTGGTAATTATGCCGCCACAGATAAATGTCAGAAATGCAATGGTCATCACAACCAAAGTAGAATAAATCAAATTTTGAAAAAAGAATGTATCGTTCGATTCTTTTGTACTCGTGCCGTGCCAACGCTGGGGAAATAGCTTCAACGCAATGTATTTAAGGTTCATATTAAATTAGTTAGGGATGGTTTTAATGACGTTAATAAATAAAAATGCACTCGTTTCAAAAATTATAGCTTCTACGCATTGTATTTAAGGTTCATATTACTAAAACCTCCGCATGCATTTTCGTCAAATTCGGTCACGTGATCCTGACGCGAGTACGCGAGTTTAACATTTTATACCCATCCCAAGAAAAGTGCTCAACGCCGCTAAAGAAGTTTTCACTTTCACACGACTTTACTGAACAAAAAGTTAAACGTATCTATAAACAAATCGCAAACAATATTTTGAAGGTTTGATAAGTTTAGTTGTGGGACAGAATGACGAACAAGCGATTTGGAGTATATGATCACCACCATTTAAAATTGGTCTACGTTATGTGTTACCACCATAATGTTATGTGTTACTACGTTGTGTGTTTACTGGTGGTAGGGCTCTCAAATGTAAGAGTCCGTCTGGGTGGGTACCACCGCAATGTCTATTTCTACCGCCAAGCAGCAGTGTGCATGCATTGTTGTATTTCGGTTTGAAGGACATTGTAGCCAGTGTAACTACTGGACATAATGAGACTTAACATCTTATGTCTCAGGATGACGAGCGCAATGGAATGCCACACAGTATTTTATAAGTCAGTGCTGGATGGTATTGCTACTGTTTATGGGTGGTCGTATCGCTTACCATCAGGCGAACGGCATGCTCGTCTCGTCATTCTATGCAATAAAAAAAAAAAAAAAAAAAAAACCATTAAAGTCAAAAGTTTTAAGTACACAAACGACCTTGTAAAGGTCGCAGGAACCCGGTAGATGCACGCCGCTTCTGACAGGTTGGTCTGAAAATCTTTGGGGGAGGCATATGTTCGGCAGTGGACTTGTAAAGGCGAAGAAGAAGAAGTACACAAACGAATCTTTGATGTTATTATTAGATGTTGGGTACCGGTTCAGCGCATGCAATAGACTATTTTGGCTTATTCAGTTACCCATTAATATTTAGTCTATACTAATATTATAAAGAGGAAAGATTTGTATGTAAGTATGTTTGTAACGAATAAACTCAAAAACTACTGAACGGATTTCGATGAAATTTGGCACACGGGTAGATCATGTCCTGGATTAGCACAAAGGGCTACTTTTTATCCCGGAAAACTATTTCACGCGGGCGAAGCCGCGAGCAGAAATCTAGTATTCTATAAAAAAAATTGAAGTTATAAAGTAGGTTCAGGTAGGACAAGTTCTTCAGTCAGTAAGAATATTTTTTGTATATGTTTATTTGTTCAAATGCTACATTGTCATTGCGATATTTTTCAAACTAGGCGGTGTCCTTATGATTTTTTATTCGTACAATAAGCTTATGTTTTAGGCGAGTCCTACGTAGCTATCATCTATATTAAATTTTTAATATTGCAATACCACAAATTAGGGTGGATGAAGGTTGTTAAATGTCCAGCGGGATTTTTAATTCATATTGTGATAGTCTATATTTACCAAAAATATATGTCTTTTTAACTGCGGACTAGTAACTACGATGTCTAGAGTTTATCAGACAACACCTGTTTCTGTGGAAAGAAAACAATATCGGCTTGGTCTACAGGAAGACCTGAAAATCAACAGTGTCACTATCTAGAACGCTTAAATGAGATGTTAAGTTTCATAAATCATAATGCCTAGTAATTACGCTAGACACAATGCTTTTCAAACTGGAACACAACAGTGCATGTACTGCTTGGTGGTAGGAATGGATGACCCAGTGGTACACTAGCCAGACGACCCCTCATATATGAAATATCTACCACCACAAGAATCAGCATAACTGTCAAATAAGTCAGGACAAACTGTCGAAAAGATCATGATAATAATATGATCCATTGAGTTTTCTCATCGTACCATAAGTAACAAATCTGATTATACTATTCAGCTGTAGACAATCTAGGTAATCAGGTGGTTAGAGAAATAAATATAAATTAGGAGGTACACTTTTACTACTAAAAACTAAACAAGAAGTACATACCGAAGATAAATATGTACATAATGAAAGAAACCATTGTATCTTTATGATTCTGTACGAATATTAAATAATGGATTTGCCTCAACACGTAACCGAAAAAACATTTCCGGATCTTACAAACAAATCATCTTTGTTGACGGAATTGGTTCAGCGTCTTCACGTTTTCTAACCGGCTGAACAAGAATATAGATTGGCTTACGAGGAAGATATATATGGTGTAAACAACAACAAAAATGCTGTCTAAATAAAAATAAGGGTAAAGCTATGTATACACTATACAACAGTTGAGACTTGTGGCATTACGTGACGAGTAAAATGATTCATATTGTTAAAAAGATACGACCTGGCGACCTTAAAAAAATGAGCGTTATCCCACCTAAATGTCCGTCAACGCATCTCTATGCCCCCTGGTATTGCAGATGTTCATGGGCGGCTGTGATCACTTATCATCAGGTGAACCGTATGCTCGTTTGCTACCTATATCATAAAAAAATAGGGGTCATGGCGGTTTATAATCCAAGTATGCTGTTACTATAATGCTAGGATGAATATAATATAGTGCAGCCTGAAAAAACTTCGTCCTTGACTTTTGCCAAAATTATGAGAGCCTTTAGGTATACATTGTACACTGATTTGATGTTCGATCCCAGAAGTAACCACTATGTCAGGTTTTTAGAATATGTTTTGCATTATTCAGCCTGATACAATTCTGATATCCTGCTACCAGCTCACTTTGAGTAATTATTAATTTATTTTACAGTACTAGGGCAAAGGGATTTCACTGGTGGTAGGTCTCTCATATGTAAGAGTCCGGCTGGGTGGGTACCACCGCAATGTCTATTTCTACCGCCAAGCAGCAGTGTGCGTGCACTGTTGTGTTTCGGTTTGAAGGACATTGTAGCCAGTGTAACTACAGGCCATAGTGAGTCTTAACATCTTATGTCTCAGGATGACGAGCGCAGTGGAATGCCACATAGTACTTTGTAACTCAAGGTGCTGGATGGTGTTGCTACTGTTTACGGGTTGTCGTATCGCTTACCATCAGGCGAACGGCATGCTCGTCTCGGCATTCAATGCAATAAAAAAAATTTAATATACAATAGACATTAGGCTAACCAAATAGAACTAATGGCGGTCTGATCGCAATCGAAGATTTCTTCCAGATAAACTTTTGACGGACTTAGATAATTAGAAAGAAGAGCAGGCGGTCGTCAACGTAATATATTTCTTGCAAATGTCTATTGAAGTCAAAGCGTTAAGGGCACACCTTGAGTATACAATTTCACAGTTGCCGGAAGAGCCGCGCACGATGACATTAGTAAATATTAGCCGGCCACAAGCAAATAACATTATCTACGCTTAATTTTCCACTAACGGAATATTTTTCGGTGACTGAAGCGAATTCTTGAAATAATCTGCATATACAATGTACGTAACGCCTTCACATAGCTGCGTGAACACCTACTTAAATATATTTTTATTTTAAAATGACAAGATCACATCCTAGACAAGCAAGATCACTAATCAGCGTAACGGCAATCACATATGAGTATCAAAAACATTCGACATGAAATTATAATATGTTGGTTGTCAGTTCACTGTGCTACCTACCCAGTCAGATTCCCATATGAGAGGCCTGAGGCCGTAGCCATGACGCCTATCTAAAATCGTTAATGCTAATAGAAAACTAAAACAAATATGGGATTGACATATCCCAACGATAAGTCTATAGCTAGGATATATCATTCCCATACAAAAGGTTAGCGTTAGCGATTACAGAAAGGCATCTTGGCAACGACCCCTGGTGTTAACTGAAAAACAATTCGAATAAATATGAGATATGAATTATCTACACATAGTGATTGAAATCAGATTTTATCTGTGACTAGTTGAATCCTCTATCACTGGATTACTGTCGAAATTTTATAGATTACTCAAAATACTTATTCAGATGTGGTGAGCTGATTGCCCCTCGCAACAGTTACGAGAACCATTACGTAATTTTATCTTTATCTTCGAGGGGTTTTTGGAGGTCCTTGGGCTATCTTCAGCAGCACGGATCCATTGATAACTGCACCAAGTGATATCTGTTAAAGAGATACTGAGAATCTCTTTGCATTGCAACTGCAACTGCTATGAAAGAGGAAAGAAGAGAGAGAGATGTTAATAAACCTCTTCAGGCCTTTTGTATCTACTCCTGTACATAATACTCCTCGCACCTCAAGGTCCTATTATTGTTACTCAAGACGTAATCGCAATGAAAGAGCAGGAGGAAAAAAGATGTCAGAAACCGCTTTACATTCTTTGTAATGACTACCATGGAATGAGAAGTGATAATGGCAAACTGTTTAGGCTCTTTGTAATGGCTATTAAGGAGTACCATACCGTACCATACCAGCCCTGTATTATATACTGCCCACTGCTGAGCACGGGTCTCTTTTACAACTGAGAGGGTATAGACCTTAGTCCACCACGCTGGCCTAGTGCGGGTATTAAGAGTATATCTATACTAATATTATAAAGCTGAAGAGTTTGTTTGTATATTTGGACGCGCTAATCTCAGGAACTACTAGACCGATTTTGACAATGTTTTTACTAGTAAGAAGCTACATTACTCCTGAATGCTATAGGCTACTTTTTATCCCGAAAAAACTTTTCCACGCGGGCGGAGCCGCATGTATGTATCGACTTGCTAAAGCTCGCCCATGCATCAATGTGCAGGCGGCGAATAAGATGCACTTCACAAAGGGCAGAAGGCGCGCACGTATGTCTTCACATTTCATCGAACTCAACATTCGTTCGTGCTTCATCGAGCAGGAGCATTTGGTTAAATCAACAGAGCGCATTATATTATTTTAAGCCAGAACGTTTAGGCATCACTTCCATTTTGCTGACAACGGTACAAACGTTCATATATTTTCTTACAGTTAAGTGTTGGGTTTTCAATATAGGCACGTTTAGTAAATTTATTTTCTTAAACTAGCCGATTTTCCACACTCTGCCCGCATAAAAGTCTTTTGAAATGGCACACAAGAAAATGTACTCAGCATTGAAAACATTAAAAGCGAGTATAATTCTTCAGTTCAATATTCTGTAAATAATTTAATTTGAAAGAATCCTACAAATAGAAAGAAAGAAGAAAGAAAAACGATTTTCTTTTTCATACACATAGAAATGGTAAAACATTTACCATTTCGAATAAAATTCCTGTCACGTGCCACCAAATCACAATCAAAAAATGCCTGTGTTCTCGAATTGTTCAGGCGAACGGCATGCTCGTCTCGTCATTCAATGTAATAAAAAAAATAAAAAAAATTAGACAAAACTATTCTTAGCTGATTTGGATACGTAAAAAAAATATTTGCTTCTTTGAAGAAAATAAGTATAAAAAAAAGAAAAGCGAGATAATCTTTTGCATATTTGTACCTAAATCCTGTCACACACCTACTAAAAAATTCGCCAAGTATTCCAAGTCTATCTTTACATAATATCCTTGCAGGCGTTTTACCTGAAAAACCCCGGAAAAACTGTATAACGCCAGGGCAGCCGCGAAAAAAAGTTACTTTATGTATAGGTACTGAAAGTCCACGCGCTGATACTGACGACAAAAATGTGTTATCTTAGTGTCGATTCAGGATGTGTAAAATGTAAATGTATTATTTTTTTCATTTAATCTTGTAAATATCGGGGTCGAGTAATTTATGTTACTATTTTTTTAAGTATCGATTTGGTTTCCTTTGTTTATTTTTATTTCAAGCTAGTAATAACTTTTTTTTGATAAGAAAGGCTTTTTGTTATTATTATACACGAATACTCTGGAATAAATGACAAATCCAAAAAAACATTTATTTTTAGTCAAGTCTCTTGAATTAAAATTCAATCAGCCTTAAGAACCAATTCAACCCTTTCCAAATGAAAAACTGCGGGTACGATCCGGCAAGAGCTTCCATTTTAACAGAAAAAAGATTTATTAACCCGCCGTGACCTCAATTCGTGGATAATTCGGTTATTTGTCGCGAAAATTACCTCTTTCCTTTATTAAGTGGCTGGGTTATAGGATCAGAAAGTGTATTTGATTATTAATCCTATAAATACTTGTACATTCCTGCTCAAATGTAGGGTCACACAGAGATAAATGATATAGGTAATTAAATAAAAAGTAGGAAAAATAATATAGGTAACTGTTTCTTGTTACAATTGAATTAAGAGCACAAAACTCACGCCTTTTATCCCCAAAAGGGTAAGCAAAGGTGCAACCACCGGGTGGTATCCAATTTTCGCGTGGGTATTCCATCTTATGATTTGATAGGGGGCAAGCCTATAACCATACCGGTATAACTCAGTTTGTTTTTTTTTTATATCATTGAATGACGACACGAGCGTGCCGTTCGCCTGATGGAAAGCGATACGACCGCCCATAAATAGTAGTAACACCATACAGCACCTTGAGTTACATAGTACTGTGTGGCATTCCATTGCGCTCGTCATCCTGAGACATAAGATGTTAAGTCTCATAATGTCCAGTAGTTACACAGGCTCCAATGTCCTTCAAACCGAAACACAACAGTGCATGCACATTGCTGCTTGGCGCTAGAAATAGATATTGCGGTGGTACCCACCCAGACGGACTCTTACATATGAGAGACCTACCACCAGTAACTCTTGTGCTCAGTATTAACTGGATAGAGAATCTTTTTATCAATTTAAAGTTTAAACGACGCGGGATCCGTACCCGAGACCTCAGCGGGGTTGTCGTACACGCACGCAATACAAAGGCAGTTTAATACTCAATTGAAGATTTTTTTTTAAACGAATGTTCAAATATATATGGCGGATGCGAGCACGCTCCACTCACGTGCAGTTACTACAACAGTTCGCGCGCATTTTTAACCGACTTCAAAAAAGGATTATTGATCCGATTTGGATGGGGTTTTATTCAAATGTTTGTTTTTCAGGAAAGGTTTTAGTATATAATTTATTAGGATCTGATGAAGATCTTCGGAGATAGACAATGGAACTCTTCATTAACTAACAGCAGATGACCCGTGAATGCTGCAATCGTATAAATATGATGTATTGTTTACACCATTCCATAAATAACTGACAAAAAACTTTTTAACAAAAAATAAAACCGACTTCAAAACTGCTACAAATCAAAAATACGCATGCTCACGCCTTTTATCCCCGAAGGGGTAGGCAGAGGCGCAACTAGTGCACCCACTTTTCGCCAAGCGTATTCCGTCCCATGATGTGATAGGGGGCAATCAAAAATAATTTAACTATATATAAGTATATTTGGACTCGATGCCTAATTAAAATTAAACATTGTTTTCGTATATTTGCTTAGCTGGCAATTTAAATCAGGCATCAACTTCAAATATACGTATGTATATAAAGTTAAATTATTTTTTGGTTTGTAGTGGTTTTAAAGGCGATATTTTTTATTTGATGCCTCGCAAGCGCGTGTTCTCTGCATATGTAGCTCATTCTATTGAATTTGCTTGTGTTCCAAGATTATTGTTGTTGAATATAAACACGACACTTGATATCCAGTAAGATCTTATTACTTTTATTAGCGAAGTCTTATTCTTGTCCATCTCACAATAATTTTTGACACGAACTTGGTCTTTTTTCAAATGTGTTTTTTTAGGTGGGATCTAAAGTACAGCAATAATAATAAAGAAATACAATAAAACTATAATCCAATAATACAAATCTGTCTCATGGGAAGACTGTGATATCAAATCTATTAAACTCAAACAAAAGTTAAATTATATCTGTTGCCAAATAAAACTTGATAGACTAGCGGCTGCCCTCGACCTCATTCGTTATGTTTAACATTATCTAAGATTAGAAGATTAAAACTAGTTCATAAAAATATTTGGAGTAATGCGAGATATGAGGAAGACCAGTTCTGTCGTGTTTGTTAAGTATATTCTGCCGTACTAAGCGCAAAAGCTGTATGTCAAGGAATGCTAGTGTTTTTTTTTCTTTTATTGCATTGAATGACGAGACGAGCATGCCGTTCGCCTCATGGTAAGCGATACGATCACCCATAAACAGTAGCAACACCATCCAGCACCTTGAGTTACAAAATATTGTTTCGAGAAAATTCATGTTTTGTAAATATAGTTTTCTTTTCACTCTTTGTCATTTGAGGTAAAACTGAGATAGGGACCTTTTTCTTAAAGTTTTTTTACATGTTTTAAAAAATATACCGCTTGGCTATATAGTTCATTGGATGTGCATTTTTAAGCTGTCTGATGCCATGAAAAACAATCATATGATATTTTTTGAGATACGGCTTTTGAGCTTAGCAGCTTGGCAGTGTTATACTTCCGAAGAGATATGTTTACCCATTAGGTGTACAGCGTATTAAAAGTTCTTGATGCCAGTGCAATAAGAACCTTAATAATATTAACATTTTGAAACAGTTTTATCCTTCCACGCGTACTTATTTTATTTTAATGTGGGGTTGACACATCATCACCATTGCAGTTTTTTTTCTTTAGAGCGGTTGCTTGCCAGTGTCAATCCACGCAATTGTTAGCAATTCGTGATAGGAAAGCCCACCACAAATCTGTGCAGCTGTTTGAATATTTTATAGAAGTAATCGCTTAATTGTTGAACCGATTTCGATGGCATTTAGTATACAAATAGACTATGTTTTGGATTAACAATACATTACCTTTTATACAGGAAAAGTACATTTTTTTCCTTTCTTTCTCGGACTCTTTCATTCTTGGAAAGTTGCAGCACACAGGCGAAGCCGTCAACTACTTCTAGTGTGTCATAAAATAAATTTTCCTGTTTAGATAACCTGACACAAATTAAGGACACAACTGCCATAAGAATATGATTAATTGTTTCGGTCAAGGAAGAGTTTAGTGTTACAGTCACACCGACATCGAATACGTTGAGATTAATTTAACTTATACCAACTACGTGATGATGATACATCGGTTTTAGATTAACCTTTTTACCTTCACAGAGGACTGGAATTTCAGTTTTGAAGCTTCAAGCCCGCCCCTATTACCCATGAAAGTAATAAAGGCCCATGCCTAACATAGCTAGCGAAATGGGTGTGTTACATCTCGGCTTACCCCTGAAAGGGTAAAAGTGATGCTATTTATATTTTTTCTTAAGGAGTTTCAAGAGAACTGATGTGATAAGACGGAGTAGATGCTACATTTCACATGCCAGTGAAATTACTGGGGTCGTAAATAAAAAACTTTCTGTAATGTTTGTATTTATTTATTAGATACTATACACTGTCTAAAAAAGCGGCGATAACCTAGTTGGAAGTGGAACAGACGGCCGAGACGAATGTCCGCAGGTTCACAACAAAAGGGCACACACCTCTGAATTTTTTTTAAATTATGTGTGTATTCTTTGTGAATTATATCTTTAAAGGTGAAGGAAAACATCGGGAGGAAACCTGCATATCTGAGAAGTTCTCTGAATTTCGAAGGTATGTGAAGTCTGCCAACCCGCACTAGGCCAGCGTGGTGGACTAAGGCCTTAACCCTCTTAGTTGTAGAGGAGGCCCGTGCTCAGCAGTGGGCAATATATTATACAGAACTGGTATGGTATACACTGTCTTAAGTACACCGGTAGAAGGGGTTACTGTCATTCTGTCAATCGTAGCCGTCAATCTGGGGGCTCAATACAGGCGGTGCGGATTGGGTCTGCGCCTGCGCTCGGGGTTGTGTGTAGTGGTGAGCCAGTGAAATATAGTTATTAGCGTCCTTGTTGTAAGCATCACAATTGCAAAGACAGCTGTCATTAGACTTTCCTTCCCAACCTCTTCCCTCCTAAAAGGCTTTCCTTTTAAAGACCACCTTAACGCATCTACAATTCTTCTAGCAGATTGGACGGTGTTGATCTGAATACATTTCACCAAGTAAATATATTCAGTATATATTATATTATGTGGGAGTAAAACAGAGGTGTATTATAAAAACCGATTTCTTTGTACTTACTACGCAGCCTGTGTGAGACATCTTCTGTTTCGTTAATTTCTTTCTTCTGATTTTATGTCATGCAATATGTAAGTCCCACGCGTCATCCATATGTAGTACACACGCGACATCCATATCTTGTAGTACATTGAAAATTTAGATTTCCAACATGTCTACTGACTTAAAAGTGAGAATTACCTCGTGGTCACTGGTCATTCTGAAAAACAAAATCTTTTACTTATATATCAAACTAAATTGTAATATTTTTTTACTTGAGTCACTGCGAGGGCTGAAGATCACTTCAAGTCAACCTCAACAAATCTATCACCTATTACAGAGCATATCTCTCTTGTCCGATATCATGAGGTTAATGAGAAGCGTTAATCACGCTTCCATAATATTATCTTTCTTAATCGCTCCGTAAATAACGAAAACTCCATCCAAATCAGATCAGTAGTTTTTGAGAAAATCGCGGACATACAAACATATATAGATACCGAATACAGAACCTGCTTTCTTGAAGTAGGTTAAAAATAGGTCATTGCTCGTTATCAAAATCGATCATAATATGTCCAGATAAAGACGTAATTTTTGTTAGTGACAGGTGTTTACGTTGGTAGGTGGGTTTTTTTTATTTATTTCACAAACGAAAAAAATGGGTTCTAGATATATTATGTTATTGGTTGAAAACAATGCAAAACATGACACACACACGCTTATTATCCCCGAAGGGATAAGCAGAGGTGCAACTAGTGCACCCACTTTTCGCCGATCGTATTCCGTCCCATGATGTGATAGGGGGCGAGCCTATCGCCATATCGGACGCAATTCCAGACTCCGGCCTGATAATAAGTAGAAAAACCTAGCGATAATATTTACTTTAAAATCTGGATATAATCTGAATTGAGCGCTTAACAGGATTATACAATATCCTCGTTGAAGGATGAACGAAATACCCTCACGTAAACTAAAATTTGATAGTTAAAACGGATCGGCAGTTGGCCTGTAACCAGTTCTGGAGGATCAATTTCTAGAAAAGCATTGTTATAGCTGGGATTCTAACCCAGGAACACATTAACTCAGGTCAACAGCCCATACATTACTAGGCCAAGGACAGAGTATATTTATAATCATATAAACATTCAAGATAACGATAGCTACAAAACAGCAATTATCGTAATGAATGAATTTCTCAATCCATGTTTGTTGTATTCAATTTCTCAATTTCTTGCACTTATCAATGATGGATCGACTTTGATAAGGATCTTGCACAATATATGAGAAAATATTACAAATGTTTTTATAGATGTTATCACTGGTGGTAGGTCTCTCATATGTAAGAGTCCGTCTGGGTGGGTACCACCGCAATGTCTATTTCTACCGCGAAGCAGCGTGCATGCACTGTTGTGTTTCGGTTTGAAGGACATTGTAGCCAGTGCAACTACTGGACATAATGAGACTTAACATCTTATGTCTCGGGGACGAGCACAGTGGAATGCCACACAGTACTTTGTTACTCAAGGTGCTGGACGGTGTTGCTACTGTTTATGGGTGGTCGTATCGCGTACCATTAGGCGTACGGCATGCTCGTCTCGTCATTCAATGTTATATATAAAAAAATACTTGGTTTGGAATGTAAATTGTCGCACCAACCAGTGTGGGTATAGGAGATGATGCTATGAATCAGAGCAGGCTCAAAACCCGATAAAATGTGTTATCCGCAATTTACTTCGGATTTGCCTTGCGGGACCAAATAGTGTATTATTCATTTCATATGTAAATCGGAAAACCGTCAACAACAATCTTACACATTAATAACGTTTGGAGACGTTTCTAAACAAAATGGTGAAGAAAGAATCAGAGATAATATCGTTTATTTTGATAAGGTATCAATATTTTTCCCGACGCTACCGAGACAGTCATTCATCCTACGTACCTATTCAAATTTAACTCTGCGATACTAGTTGTCTCTCTTTTCTTTTTAGTTACCACTACTATTATCTTAATAATATTATAAATGCGAAAGTTTTTGAAAATGTTTGAATGTTTGTATGTTTGGATGTTTGGATGTTTGGATGTTTGTTAGAAGAAACAACTAAAAGGATTTGGATAAAATTTATCTGAAAATAATGGATATTTTTAATTTGATTCTATAAGTAGATGGCACTGGCGTCGTATTGAGTTTTATGGACTTTTGTAGGGGGAAAAGCTTTCACATGAGGAAAGTCGCGATCAACACTAAGTAATATATATTTTTAGATCTTCATAAACGTATAATACAGAGCGACACGAAAATATACATTTATATCTTGACACATGTTCTCCAATCAAGATGTAACCAACGGAATAAAAGGAAAGATATACCTGTTGTTATTTGGAATTATTTAAAGCTATACATCCCGGGATGTAATGTATTCAGGAGCGATATAGAAGCGATGAAAATGAATAGCTGTGGCGACGCAACTTCGACACACGAATCAATGTGAAGGCTACAGTTGCAAGATGGATTCCGTCAAGCCAACATTGATCACGTTCTCTTTGTTGCCGCTTTTACGTATTGCTATTGCGCGTTTGTATCGATGCAGTAGCGATGCTCATGCGCATTGCAATCGCGACTAACGCATGGTAGTAGCGATACAGAAGCTCGTCCAGGAAACGCACGACATCATCGCTATACATTATAGGTGCCGTGTGTTATGTGCCTGACGTAGTGTCATTTATTCAGATGCATCTAAAGGTGCTCGTTACTGGCATGCGGTTTCGTCCAAAAATAACCAAGATCAACAGTTCACTGTTCTTCCTTGACATTCATAAGTTCATCGGTCCCTACTCCGTAGACGTTTTATCCAAGATATTAATTAGTCAGATGCAATCGCTATGATATCTTCGATCCAATTGAATGTGTTTACTTTTTCCACTCAAAGCCATTTTCGAAAACTTCATTATTGCGTAGCGAATTATAGATAACTAGCTTTTGCTCGCGGCTCCACCCGCGTGAACAAGTTTTTCTGGGATAAAAGCCCCGCTTTATATTTTCCCGGGATAAAAAGTAGCCTATGTCCTTTCTCAGGCTCTAGACTATCTGTGTACCAAATTAAATTTAAATCGGTTCAGTAGTTTTGGCGTGAAAGCGCGTTAGACAGACAGACAGAGTTACTTTCGCATTTATAATATTAGTAAGGATGTCATCCACGACGTCGCGCTCTACCAATCTTTAACGATTTCGCGGGTTATATTGTCTTTGATTATTCATCATGGTATGTTGGTTAATTCATATGTATTTTTTTTATGGCATTGAATGACGAGACGAGCATGCCGTTCGTCTGATGGTAAGCGATACGACCACCCATAAACAGTAGCAACACCATACAGCACCTTGAGTTACAAAGTACTGTGTGGCATTCCACTGCGCTCGTCACCCTGAGACATAAGATGTTAAGGCTCATTATGTCCAGTAGTTACACTGGCTACAATGTCCTTCAAACCGAAACACAACAGTGCATGCTCACTGCTGCTTGGCGGTAGAAATAGACATTGCGGTGGTCGGACCACCCAGACGGACTCTTACATATGAGAGATCTACCACCAGTAATAAGTGTGTATGTATAAAAAACTAAAACACAAACGGAAGATTGCATACTTGAATTGCATGAGATTAGGAAAATTAGTGGGGCATGTCATCGTGGATGACGGTATCTATATTTGTTTGTTTTGAAATCTCCGTGGATTTACAGTTTTTTATTTAGAAATTGCCTTAACTCAAGATTATCGGATCGCTTCATTGGTGTAGTGGTAACTTAATTCAGCTGAGGAATGTGAGGTTCTAAGTTCGATTCTATTTAACCATTTTTTTGTTGTTTGGCACGGACGTACGCGGCGGTATTCCTCAAAAAGTGATAATTTATCTCCAGAGGCATATTATGGATGTCGCAATTCAATGACTACACATTGCAAATCGGAAACTAAACTCAATGTTATATCATATAAAAGTACTTATATGAAAAAATAGCAGTTATAGTCAGCCACCATGTTATTAACATTACTGATGGACATAAATTGACTTCGTGAGAATTACCCCGCCGACGGGTATTAGTTCGTAAAATGTCTGATCTAGGTTTGACAGCTTATTGACATCCCAGGGTATTCAGTTTAGCAGGAATTTAAGCTTATCGTATCGAGTACGTATTTGTTTGGCAATACCATACGTCAAGAAAACAGATTCGTACTGTCAATTCCTATACATGTTCAGTCTTACTTATAAACTTGTTTTAGCGTTAGGAGGTGCTTAAGTGTTGCTTAATTAAATAACTGTCAAAATTAAACATCATGGCCTAGGTTAAACCTACTTAAAAGGTACGATGGCGGGTTTTGAATTACATTTGATCGAGTAAATACTGTCAAAAGCATTAATATGTAAAATAACAAGAGTTAAGCATTGATTAAGAGATGACTGGTTAAGACGCAACTAAGCATAGCTTAGCGATTTTTTTATAAGACTGTAACTTTAACGTTACCATGCTTACACGTTTACTATTCGAAGATTACACGCGGGCAATGTTCATGCTACCGTATTTTAGTTCCAAATACGCTCACTGAGGCGCTGTTCAAATTTTCATACAAAAATTTACTTCAACGAAAACATTGCGTTTAGTATACGATATCACGTAAATTCATGCTTTGGGTACAGATATCGTTTTATATGATCACGAATGAAGTTGAGATACTTTTTATCTAAGGAGAAAAACTTAATTTTTTCATCTTATTTACTAGAGAAGCTGTTGTAGGATATTTGTATCTGCTTGGACAGCGACCACAGGTGTAAAGCCCTTCATAGTGACTCACGTAAGTGTCACGTTCCGGTATCAGCCAGTGCATATCCCCCAAGCAACAAATAGTGGTTCTGTATCTATCCTGGAACCAAATTTTATCATGACTATATCGGGATGGTAAGAGTTTATAACCACGGAAAAGGGCCCATTTTATAGGCTTATTTATGCTAATAGAACACACATAATAGACTTGATGACTGCCGCTTAGTTCAATAATAACCTTCTAGTTGATCCACGCAGAACTATCTGCTCCCGCGAAGCCAACTATACGCGCCTTATAAAACAAACATGACTTTTAACGTATTTCGTGCTTCTCTTACAAGCTCTTTCGAAATCTCTTGTGATTAAGAATTTGCTACAAAAAATATTAATCAAAAAGGTGTTATCTATCCAGTTTCTTTATTTGAGTGTAATTTAATTAATAGTTTTATAAATAATAAGTTTATTACTACAAGCTTTAGCACGGCGAATGTATATTTTCGATGAAGTATATTATGGTTTTAATAAAAAATTTCACTCGCCCCTTAAAATCAGCGTATTTCATAATTTGCATTTCTTAATAATATTGTTTACAATTAGACTTACAACTAAAACTCGCCATTTTTTAGAGCTAGCATTTCAAAGTACATTACTATACCGTTACACCAGTACTTGGTTCCATAATGGTATCCATCGGAAGTACACTATATCGCCATATTGTTAGAAATTAGTTTACTTATAATGGGTCTATAAAATGAGCTTATAAACCCTTATTAGTTCAAGAAATAAATGCAAATGGTTTCAATTACGTTTAGTTTCATTTGTTACTCTTACTAGAATAGTTAACTTATAATAGTTTTATAATGTGTCTTGTAAGCGTTTATAACTATACCTTACCAGAGTAAGTATTCTCAAGCCTATTTACACCTTTGCAATACTTTTACAGAACGTTTTAGATTATAATGTGCCTTTAATTTGGACCTATAGCCGATTATAAGATAACTTATTGGATTAGATGCACTAGAAGGCCAAACAAACTCTACGTTTGCTATTATAAGCCTGGTAGCAATCACTAGAACGATTAAGGGAGAGTTATTAGCTCTGCAGACCTATAAGGTGGATAATGTTGTTGCTTGGGCCGGTTCCTAAGGCCGCCATAATTGTGTCGACTGATAAGGGATAATCGTCTCTCGTCAGAGGATACCCTGTTTGGGATCTACTTCATTTACCATCAGGTGCAGTGGGTTCACTTCACCGTGCCCGTCTTCATCTTTCTCATAACTTCTTTGTGTTTTTTGAATATGGTTTAGTCACAACTTTGCCTATTGTATTACAAGTCAACAGGCGTTCTTTGTCGTCTTTGGGGGAGGCCTATGTTCAGTAGTGGACTTCCGAAGGCTGAAGAAGAAGGTGTCGCACTTTTGGATGAAGTCCTCTTCTTCCACCTACGCTTTCCTCTCCTCTATGTGGGGTCGACGCAACACACTTTTTAAGGCAAGTTAGAGAAATAATGTAGCTACAGTTTTTACAATCAACCTCTTGCTTAAGGTTAATCCCTTCTGGAGGATTAAGATCCTGGAACTGGTTTAAGGTTAACTATGTTGCTCATCATGAGAACTGAATACAGGTCCTTGCAGTCGATAGAACGCTTTATACTGATAAACTAATACAAAAAAACTTGAACGCCTGATATAAAAGTCATAATAAATTTTCAGATATTAAAATTAGCTGCAATTTTTTTTCAAACTATCTACGTTGCTTTCTTTTATTCTACTTAACAACTGCTTCGTAATTCTATTATAGTTCAGTGTTTCTCAGTAGCAATTTGACACTGTTGTTTAGTTCTCCGGAAATACCTTATCATCCTATTAAAATAACTTTCATCCTACTCAAATAACTTTAGTTTACTAAAACATTACCTTTTTATTTTATGACATTTTAAAATTCTATGGTCGATTTAGGTCTTTAATGGCCTGTACCAGGTATAATGGTTACATTACCACTGGATAAAAAATTCGAGCTGAATGTAGCGTAATTTATTTCTACAATGTATTTTAAGGCTCTAACTTCTAGAATATTTTTCCTGATTGTAGTCGTTGTAGTTTGAGAATATTTTGAAGGCGAATATTGTTTTTTTTTTTATTATAGCGCCATGATAATAAGCCTACAAACTCATATTTTAAAGGCTACCAGGAGATGCATTCTAAATTATGGCACATTTAGACAGTTTTAAAATTGTCTACTTACTCGTATTAATGATTTTATTTTAATTTTACCTCCTCGGTGATAAAAGGGGCGGGTGTCTATTTAAATCAAAGAAAAAATTATAATAAATTATTTTTATGTAAACTATGGTCATTAACCTTCTACTTTCAGAGTGACAAACGCAGTTTATTGCGATGTAGATAACAAAACTTTATGATTCTACGGTAAGTGTGTGTCCCATTCCGGTATCAGCCTGTGTATATTCT
Organism: Sphinx pinastri; assembly: GCA_947568825.1. NCBI lineage: Eukaryota > Metazoa > Arthropoda > Insecta > Lepidoptera > Sphingidae > Sphinx > Sphinx pinastri. The sequence goes on from OX387623.1 coordinate 2,269,687, forward strand.
ATTTAAGCAGGCTGGCATAATAGGGTAGTTTCCTATGTTTAATTTTGTAAATTATTTTATATGTAACAGAAAATAATACGAAAAAAAAATCTTCTGTGAAATTAGCATCAAAATTGGTTGAAAAATAAAGCTGTTATTCATATGTAAAAATAGTTGTGAGCAAAAGTAGGGACGTGGAGGGGATATGGCGCTATCTCATTCGCACGCACGCAGCGTTATAGCCGGCGACTCTCGCCGACGTCACAACACCAAATTTCAAAGCTTTATAACTTACTAATTATTGTTCCAATTTTGAAAATTATTTTTTCGTTAGATTTTGGATGGCATACATTTTTGACTGACTCGGTGGCGTAGTTGTATTACGTTATAACTGCAATGCTGAGGGCTTGGGCTTGGTCTATTCCACAATTTGCCGTGCCCATAACAAATCCTCAGTTCAGAGAAGTTGCTATTATTTATAAACAGGCGTCGATAGTATCATTAATCGAATACGTGCCTATCGTCTCATTTGTAGAGGAAGGTCGTAAACAAACACCCAATACTCCAATTAAAAGTTTAAGCGGTTTTCTCAATAACCTTTGTATTTGGCTAACCGTTTTACTAACCCTTATACCAATACGGGGTTTTTAAGGGTGATAGCCACTGCAGTATCACTGTGGGTAACTGCTAACAAACAACTTTAGAGCAGTTAGCAGCAGCAGATAGCAGTTTAAAGCTACCCCTGGCTTAATAAATGCTGCAGAACGAGTGAGGGATGGGGTTCGGAAGTTGGGAAGGAAGAGTGGGAGGAAGTGGGGAAATTGGGGCTTGTTTAGGTGTTGATACAACCTAGAGGTGTACACACTGAACTGTGTGCCTCGACCCACGTTAATGTCAGCCCATGCATGGGCGTGCATTTGGTGTGGGGACCAAGCGTATCAATAAAGATTAATTATTAAATATTGCCCCCGAGGCAATTCTTGTGCGGTGGGTCATCATACCCAATGCACGCCCATGCGCGGGGGGACATTAGTCGCGGGCCGAGGCACACAGTCAGTGTGTATACCTCTTGGTTGTAAATCACATTGAGGCCTAAAAGGGCCCGCGAACATTTCCTGGCACCCGCTCTTTCCGCTCATCCTGGGAACCTTCCTCCCTTCCCCCCACCTTCCCTTCCATATTCCTCCTCCACTCCCCTCCCAGGCCCCTGCAGTCGTAAAGCCGGGGGACTCCAGTATCCCATTCGCAGGTTTCCCCCGGTGTTGACTGCAGGATTGCCAACCTAAAAAGAAAAAAAAATATATTGCTTCATAAGTAATACATTCTTTTTTTACTTTATGATCAAAATAAAATGAATAATTAGGTATATTAAAAGAGTAAAATTTTTGACGCAAAATAAAGTTACCTGGGTTATAACCTTAAAAACATAACCTTTTCTGTCGTAATAAAAAAATGTGATCATAATGAGGGACCAATATCCTTTCGACTCATTAGAATTACAGATTGTAACGGAGATACAAATACAGAATTGAAAGACACATTAATTAATCTTAGTATTTTTCATCTATACATATAATACAGCACTAAAACCGGTGTGTCTGTACATTTAAAGAAATGTGATAAAAAAGAAGGGGGGTGACTAAAGAAGAGTAATGGAACACAAATCAGCCATTTTTGTAATTATTTTCTGTCTGTCTGTCTGTTTTTCTGTTTGTTTGTTGCACTGTTGTACTGCACATCTCCAATCCAGTACTGAACGATGTTCTGTTCGATGATCGATCGAACAGTTCGATGAAATTTGGCACATAGGTGGACCATGTCCTGGATTAACGCATAGGCTACTTTTTGTACCGTAAAAATAAAAAGCGGGAATTTATCGCGGAAAAACCCTTTCACGCGGGGCGAAGCCGCCAGAAAAAGCTTGTTTTAAAATAAAACTTAATTAAGCGTGCAAATCATTGATGTATGAAAAACCCTTTTAATAAATCAATGGTGCAAATGAAAATAGAAATAATAATAAAAATTTTGCTTTATAAACAATTAGAACAGCTTCACGCCCTTTCTCCCCGAAGGGGTAGGCAGAGACGCAACTAGTGCACCCACTTTTCGCCATGTGTATTCTGTCCCATGATGTGATAGGTGGCGAGCCTATCGCCATATCGGGCACAAATCTCAGACTCCGGACTGGTACGTAAAGCCCAATATCACTTTGCCCAACCCCCGGGTTTTTGGCCCGGCTGAGGTCTCGGGTTCGAACCGGGGATCTCAGCATTGCAGTCGCACCGTAATACAACTAGGTACGCCACCGATGCAGTCACAATTACTCAATTGACATTTTTATAGATTCATAGATTGTTTGTATGTTTTTTGGAAGGAATATAGTAAAATAGTATTTTATCTGCTATCTTAAATGGTTTATCAATACGAATAAGTCCCATGGACATAGTTGCATCTCGAAATTGGGTAAATACTGGAGCCAAATGTCCCACCTATCACTATGGAATGCCCCTAATACAGCCCTGAGTTACATTTATTACGACATAGCTTCAAATGTAACCCTTTCTTACAAAGATCAAAGCCCATCGCATTACAAAGTATATTTACCTAAATGTATCCCAAACGGAATTTTCATAAATGTGCTTAGAAATCTTTGAAATACGTATTATTTTTCTTAGAATTCGTTTAAGGCTCATACTTTGTCAAAACAATAGAGATCTGTAAGTAACTTTCTAGATTTCTTAAAGTTTATTATTGTAAGGAATGGTTTTAGTCAGGTTTTTATAAAGTTTTGACTACGATTTTCAATTATATTTCGGGCAGGATTGTATATAAATGAAAATGAGACTGTGAAGATTATCAGGTGTTTGTTAGTGATATATGCCTTTTGCTCACGGTTCTGCCCGTGTGAAAAGTTTTTCCAGGATAAAAGTCCCGCTTTATATTTTCCCGGGACAAAAAGGTAGCCTATGCCCTTCCCAGGGTCTCAAACTATCTCCATACCAAATTTCATTGAAATCCGTTCAGTACCTAGTTTCGGAGATGTGCAGTCAGAAACAGAAAAACAGACAGACAGAAACTTATTATAAAAATAGCTGATTTGTGTCCATTACTCTTCTTTTGTATCACATTTCTTTCAATGTACAGAAAAACTGGATTCTACTATTTTTTATAGTATAGATGAAACTGGATCATGTTTTACGTAATTTAGCACAATATAATATGACTATCTGCGCAATTTAATTTGCTGGTGCTATGTTGTAGCGGCGATAGCCTAGTTGGGAGTGAAACGGACTGCCGAGACGAATGTCCGCAGATTCAAAATGTAAGGGCACGCATCTCTTACTTTTCTAAAAAGCTAGTTTTCAAATATAATACGGATCTGCGTGCCCTACTGATATAAAATTGTAAGTATTTTTAGTTTAGTTAAACAAAGAAAAAACATCAAGACTAATCCGAACTCAGTTATATTTAAGTAACACTAGCTTTTGCTCGCGGCTCCGCCCGCGTGAAAAAGTTTTTCCGGGAAAAGTCCCGCTTTATATTTTCCCGGGATAAAAATCCTACTATGACAAATTTCGTCGAAATCAGTTTAGTAGTTTCGGAGATGTGCAGTAACAAACAAATAGAAAAACAGACAGACAGACAGATAAGAATCATAAAAATCGCTGATTTGTGTTCCATTACTCATCTTTAGTTAGCCCTTTTCTTTTTTATCACATTTCTTTAAATGTACAGACACGCCGTTTCTACTGCTGTATTATATGTATAGATTTAATTCAATTTTCCACCTTTTAACCGCAAAACCTCTAATCTCAAAACGAGATTAAACCGTTAATTAAATGCTTACTCACGAAGTAATTATGTTTTCTGTTACGGAATTACTTTCGTCGAGAGTTTGCGTAATGAGAGTTACTGATGTAACCAGTTTGTGCCACTTTTATCTTGTTTTATTACTTGTGCCATTGACTTACATATATCTTTTTTTTCCTATGCCAAACAGGTGGCTAGTCTGATGGTAAGCGACTATATATTACTAACGACCTGCCCCGGTTTCACACTGGTAGTAAATGGAATTTTTTTACTGACGAAAAAAACATTAGTCTACACTCATATTATAAAGAGGTAAAGTCTGTAAGTTTGTGAGCTTGTTTGTTGGAAGTAATCTCTGGACCTACTAATCCAATTTCGATGAAATTTGGTGTGGAGATAGTTTGAGATCCTGGGAGATTTTTTATCCCGGAAAAACTTTTTGACGCAGGTAGAGCCCGATATGGCGATAGGCTCGCCCCCTATCACATCATGGGACGGAATACGCTTGGCGAAAAGTGGGTGCACTAGTTGCGGTTCTGCCTACCCCTTCGGGGATAGAAGGTGTGAGTGTGTGTGTGTGTGTGTGTGTGTGTGTAGTGAGTTTTTAAAAATCAGTATCCAGTTCAACCTAGTAATTAAATTAATAATAAATTAGGCAATTTTTTTTTGCCAGCGAAGTCGTAATTAACCTGAGGTTTACATACTTCACATGCCTAATACACACTAAATAATTTTAAGAATAAAATATTATAACTATATAGATAGAAAAAATCCGTACAAAACAACTAACAAGCTGATAGTATATATTAAACCTTACCTTCTCATCTTAAGGTCCATTTTCTTGTTTACTATAGGTAATGTATAAACCTTCCATTCGCAGATAACTTCTTTATTTAGGTAATCATAGGTTAAACTGCGTAAAGGGGTAATAGGTGGGCTGAGATAAGATTAACTGGTAAATACATTTGACAAAAGAGACTCTCATAAGACTGAATAAGGATTTAGAGGGGGGTCATTTGGGTCGGAACGCCCATTAAACACAAAGTCATATACCAGACCATACACACGAAGGTGTTTCGTGTTATAGATACCGATTATAGTGATTTGAAAGTTTAAATATATTGCTATATAAAAAACCGTTAAATCTCAAAAATGTAAACTCGAAACAAATATTCCTTTGACAATAATTTGTCCAATTACGATTATATCTATTTTTTATTTTATAGACATATCGCTTGCTGGTGCACTGAGATTTCGGTAATATGACTTAATAAGTATTATTATGATTATTTTAAAAGTTGGTGGTAGGTCTCCCGTATGCGAGGGGCCGTCCACCATGTACTATGTACAAAGTTCATTATGGTGTTGCTTCTGTTTATGATCGGTCGTATCACTTACCATCAGGCGAGCAGAATGCTTGTCTCGTCATTTAAATGCAATAAAAAATAAAGTTACTTAGTGATAATTTTGTAAGCTCATAACCCACAATAAGAGCCCTTAGTTTGTATCTGCATAAGAAACACGGAAAATGATGAGTAAACGTCTTTCATGCATGAATTTTGACGAATTAAATAATAAACATTTTATTTAAAATTAAAATATGTGTTTGAGCTTAAACGTTCTTCAAAATGAATTTGCGACGTAATGCTACCTATAAATTGTTTTAACCAATCTTAAGAACTCTAAAACAACAGAATAGAGAACAATCATTTTAGTCCTGGTTAAAGTTCAAGTGGACGATACCCTACTGTTATTGTTGTGGGGCTCCTTTTTCCGCACTTAGCCCGTAGAAAGTCGGGCCGTTGTGCGTGGACGATACCCTAGTTGGGAATGGAACGGTCTGCTGAAACAATGTCCGGAGGTTCAAACCCCAAGGCACACACTTCTGACTTTTCGAAGTTACACACGTAACTAATACACACGTATTCTTTATCAATTATCATTCACTTTAACGGTGAAGGAAAACGCCGTGAGGAAACCTACATACATAAGAATTCTCTATAAGAATCTCGACGGTATGTGAAGTCTGCCAACCCGCACTAGGCCAGCATGGTGGACTTAGGCCTAACCCCTCTCAGTAGTAGAGGAGGCCCGTACTCAGCAGGGGGCAGTATATAATACAGGGCCGATTGCATTGAATTGCATTACATAAAGTCAATACCAATTAAAAATAACACTTAAAATTGACTGGCTCGATGGCGTAGTTGTATCACGGTACGACTGCAATGCTGAGGTCTCGGGTTCGATCCCCTGGTCGGGCAATAATTTGTGCCCGATATGGCGATAGGCTCGCTCCCTATCATAAAAGTGGGTGCACTAGTTGCGCCTCTGCCTACCTCTGTGAGTGTGTATGTATGTACTTAAAATTAAAAATATTAAATATTACGCCCTCTTGTCTCGCAATGTAGGTGATGAAAAATGGTAATCTTTTACTTTCAGAGGACTCCATTGACGGTCACCAACCTTTGCATATAAGAGTCAATAACTGTACAGCCTACGCCTTTACATAGCTAGGCATGTTTTACTGGTTGTAGGTCTCTCATATGTAAGAGACCGCCTGGGTGGGTACCACCGCAATGTCTATTTCTACCGCCAAGCAGCAGTGTGCATGCACTGTTGTGTTTCGATTTGAAGGACATTGTAGCCAGTGTAACTACTGGACATAATGAGACTTAACATCTTATGTCTCAGTATGACGAGCGCAGTGGAATGCCACACAGTACTTTGTAACTCGAGGTGCTGTATGGTGTTACTACTGTTTATGGGCGGTTGTATCGCTTACCATCAGGCGAACGGCATGCTCGTCTCGTCATTCTATGCCATATAAAAAAAAAACCCGCAAAAAAAAACTTTTTCTGCTAAAAGTCGCTAAATCACTAGCGATCCATAGCGCCATTTGTACAACGCCATCTACCTAAATATTCAGATAAAAAAAAACGTTTCCCACAGGAACTAATTACCGAGATAAAAAGTACATACATACACACTCAACCCCATCCTTCTTATCCCCAAAGGGGTAGGCAGAGGCGCAACTAGTGCACCCACTTTTCGCCGCGGATTCCGGCCCATAGGGAGCCTATCGCCATATCGGACACTAATCCCAGACTCCGGGCTGATATTTAGTAGAAAAACCCAACATCACAAACAAACATTTTTCATCTAAACTCTCATTTATAATATTAGTAAGATTTATTATATGGCTATTCGAAAGCCTTTAGTGCTAACAAAAAAAAAATTATACTGCGATAAAACTTTTTCTTTTCACACGTAACCTGTTCTTTTGAAAATACATCATAAAATACAAATATTCAATTAGCAAATATGTGATATATTTTTAACTTTCATACAAAGATGTTTAATGCCGGCACCATGCTTGGCCATATTCCGCCATTTTATGCCGTATTCAACTAATTAACAGATAAGTTTAGACTTAACTTGAAGGAACTGTTATAATAGTAATTACATGAAAGCTGTAAATTAACTGCTCGTTGTTCATTTTGTATCGGATATCTCAAACAAAGTAACAGTATACTCGCCATTGATACTAAATAAAAGATGTCATGATGCTTAGTAATTACACTAGCTTAATAATTATCATCAACCCCATGAAACATAGGTCTCCCCTAAAGATTTACACACGGTTCTGTCAAAAGCTGCCTACATCCACCGTGTTTCTTCGATCGATCTATATAATTTCAAGATAATGTAATTTCCAGTCGAATGGAGAGTACTTACGCCAAAATAAACCTTACGAAAGAACTTTTCCACAGTCGAAATAATTTCACAAATTTTAGCACATTTTGTATTACTAATATAGTAAGATTCCATTCCTCAAAGCCGACAAAATGACCCCTAACTCCAACGGTTTCATGGTGCCCATGTCCTGATTTCTTACTACTGACCCCCTTGCACGTTTCTGTTGAAAATTTCACACTCCCATCACCAGTTCCGCACAATAATCTTGACCGTACCCACATCCGCATTCATCGCGCCACTCTTGCGCAACTATGCCGCAATACATAACATAATTGTATGGTAACCGCACGTGGTTAACAAGCTGTTTGTAATAATCAGCTTAGGTTGTGAAGTTTTATTATTAAAACTTACGCGAGCCATATCACATTAATAATTTACAAACCACGGTTTTACTCACGTATTCTTGGTCAGAATCGCCGACCAGTTTCGACCTATTAAGTAGGTCATCTTCATAGGCGAGTGCTGAGAGGACGTCGCGTCGTGACGGAACGAAACTGGTCGGCGATTCTGACCAAGAATACGTGAGTAAAACCGTGGTTTGTAAATTATTGTTGTGCAGTTTATTTCGCTAATGTATTATGAGAATCTCTCCTGATGATTGGCAACTGTCAAAAATATAATAATATCAGCCAGTGGCGGTCCTTTCATAGAAGCCGAAAAGCCTGGCTTGCCCTAAAATTATTTACCTAAGTACTCAAAATCGAATATGAAACAATGACCAACATTTTACGGTAACAAAACGCTTCGAAATAATTTTCTTTAAAATTTTTAAATTCCCGCGCTAAGGTTCGCTGAACCGGTTCGCCTCGAGCGCACCTAAAGACACACCACTACACCTACACACACACAACCACATCCGCGCCGTACACTCATTTCATATTTAATACAAAACAGCTAGATGCGCACAAAATATACTCATCACTCTCTCTCTCGTTGGATTTTACCTGGCTTTTCGCCGACATATTTTTCTCATTCGCACTAATGGATAAACTGATACCACATACGTATAGCTATAGTAAGTTTCTATAGCAATCAGTACTAGAAAATAATCCAGGCTTAATGCATCCATAGATACTGTATAAAATACAGGGTTGCCAATTAAAAGAATTACCTCTAATATGGTTGCATTATTTTGCTTATTTTAATGTGTATTTTTTATTTATCATGAATATGTAAAGATTTTAGTGATAATATAATTAAAATTACATATCTGATTATAATTATTTAAGGTATTGTACTATAATTTTATTTATCAATAAGTTTTTTTCACAATTTTAGCATTCATTTTGTGGAGTAATTTTGATTCCAACTAGGCAACATCAGTTATTTGTTTTGATTGAGCCGGCGATCTACATTGTGAAGTATTTGTGTTTATTAAGTGGTTTTTGAGTTATTTTAAACTTTTAAGCACAATAAAGATGAGTGAATATATTTCTTGTAATAGTTTAAAGTGTGTGAAAGTTTTTATCGGCGAGAATAAGTTAAATTTGTTAGGTTATGATGGAAAAAACAACTTTTAACGAGCTGGCGAATGGCGCGAAATGTGTCTGAAGAATCATAAAAGGTATTTAGATCAGTATACAACAAAACTTATTGTCTTATTGGATGCTCTAATACGTTATACTACTACGTATTAAGTTGTATTGTTGGTGTTTCATATTATTCTCGGACAAAACAAGTGTTTGGAATAGGTAGGTACATACATCTGGCTAGTAAAATGATTTAATTAATCAGTGTTATCAAAAGTTATTCCAATTCACAAAAACATATGTTAAATGCATTTTCATTTCATAATTTCGGTAAACAGCGAATTGTAACCTGATTATCTCGTCCAATTAAATAGGTACAGTAGCTGTGACGAAATTTGAAAATTTCTAAACAAAACTTGTGCGTCGACAGTAATAATGATTATTGTAGTGTTTTTACTTTTTTAAAATTACTTGGTACAAGTTAAATCTATGTAAATAATTTATCTTTACAAGAGCTTCGTTTAGAAGTCGCGATGGGTCAAAATCTTTTTAAATAAAGGTACCTAATTTCGCAACGGTAACTAGTCGACTCGATTGGGTTGTTGTATTGCGTACACGGTTCGAACATTGTTTTGAGGCCCTGGTTCGAATCCCGGTACGGGTAGTCATTTTTATTTTTAGATATTGCTTTTCTTTCTTATAGTTCCACATTTTATATGTATCGGAGGTGCGAATTTTTTTAGGTCTGCTTTGGCTTGCCCTCATCCAAAACACTAGGCACGCCACTGATATCAGCCCTGTATTCTTTGATTAATTATATACCTAGATAGAGTGACGCGCTGCAATGAAACTAAAATAAACAGGCCAGTTTTTCTCAAGCTAGTATGCGTGACAGCTGTAGCATACGCTATCGCTGCATCATTCTGCGTATCCTTGTGTGCGCGCATAATAATACCAGTTATTACATGGTATCTATTAAAACGGGGAGATAATTATATTCATGAAAAACAACAAAAAATAATTCACTCAAACTCATTTAATGGCGAGCAGTTCCCCTCTATTTTTTTCGACGCGTTTGAAACGTTCGGTTTCTATCTGGGTATATAATTAATCAAAGCCTGTATTATATACTGTCCCACAGCTAGGGATGGGTCTCCACTACTACTGAGAGGGTGTGGCTTAGCCCTCCACGCTGGCGTAGTGCAAGTAGACATCACATACCTTCGAAATTCTTATAGAGAACTTCTTAATAATGCAGGTTTCTTCATGTTTTCCTTCACCGTTAGAGCTAGGGATAATTTACTAAGAATATACACATAACTCTAGAAATGTGTGATGCGTGACCTTTGGTTTTGTACATTCGTCTTAGCAGTCCATTCCAATGCCAATTATATCGCAGCCTTTAATTTCATTCATTCAGACATTTAAATTAAAAAAAAACACATCAAGCCTTTATTTCCGAAAAGGTAGGCACTAGGAGGTAACTACAGCACAGACTTCGCATGTTCCGTAGGGGCGATATGGGGCGAGCCTATCGCCATATCCACCATTGTATGACGGCAGCGCCATGTATAAAAAAATATTTCTACGAGGGCAATTAACGGGATGTTCAAATTGTATTTTCATTTTTGTTTTAACGTAAAATTATCTATGTTGTTGTACACAGATATTATGCTGCCACTGGGTAAAAGAGGTGACCTTTATTATAAGTATAAATTACTTTGAAAATGGGTAATTGAAACAAATAGAAAAATATTTTTTGACATGGTAAAATATACATATACACACTCACAATTTTTTCCACTACACTTTTCGCAAAATTTATTGCGTTCCATGATGCGTAAGAGTGCGAGTCATATTAGGCACATTAATAAGACTTATTAAGAAGCCACTTATTTGATTATTTCACCAATCTACTTCTCAGATGCTGGTTAATAAATATCTTACAGGCTATTAAATGTATCAGCCTATAATGCTTAAATAATGTTTATTTAGGACCTCATTCAATTTCATATCATTAGGGCGATTGGAACCATAATCCCACTAAATTGGATTGATGGAACGCCAGAGCCTGGTCTTTAAACTGGCACTATGCGTCATATTACGTAAGGGAAAGCTTAAAGAAATCAATTAAACTCAGAGTAATATTGAGTTCTTTCCATAAGTGCACGATGACTCTAGTTGGAAATGGCACTGGGCAAGACAAAGTACCATAACTATTACCGGTGTTCTTATCGTCGTTTATCGAACATCTATCATTAATTACTCGAGAACTACTCTACTCAGCAACATATGAACAAATAAAATTCGTTTTTACAATCCTACACTCTTTAAATCTTATATTGAAAAGTGTTATTCCTTCTTTCGCATTTGGAAAAGACACACGCTTTTATCTCGGTTCAAAACTCTAAAAATGACGCGGTCATGATCGACCAACGACGATATGGCATCATCGAAATTCCCACATATCAGAACGCACTCCTTTGTATAGCGTCTTGCAATTACTGCGTGCACAATTATCAGCAACCGGTCCATGTCGCAATGTCGAAAGCACGTCCCGTTCAACGCCTTTCACCTTTCGATGCTTAGTAAAATGACTTTTGTCAATGGAATATTCAGACTTTGAAAGTTAATCCCTTCTTTTCACTGCAGTATTTTTTAGGTTAATGTCAAGTTAATCCAATTCATTTATACAAATTGGATCGCCTTAAAAATATTTGTAAGCGGTATTTATAAGGGCTATTGATTCACTAATGACTAACCGCTTTACCAAATATTAAACTTGAAATCAACTTGTACAAAATCACGTGCCGTTCCTTGTTACGAATAGTTTGACGTTTACAGATACATGGAAATATGAAACACTATCTGATCCGCAGAAGAACGAAAGTCACTGACATAGCCCAGCGGATTAGCAAGCTGAAGTGGCAGTGGGCAGGGCACATAGTTCGAAGAACTGACGGCAGATGGGGCAAAAAGGTTCTCGAGTGGAGACCACGTACTGGCAAGCGCAGCGTCGGCCGTCCACCTGCAAGGTGGGCAGACGACTTGATAAGGGTAGCAGGAGCACGCTGGATGCGGGCCGCTTTTGACAGGTCCGTCTGGAAATCTTTGGGGGAGGCCTATGTTCAGCAGTGGACGTCATGTGGCTGATGATGATGATGATGATGATGATGATCTGATAAACAGTAGACGCTGTTAGGAGCAAATGTTACGAACACAGGGTGCACAAGACGCTATCTGATATGGTTAGATATCATATACTGGACCTCCACGTACATATGTTGTAAGTTAGAAATATGAGCTTTCATAGATTGCAACTTTATATTAATTAATAAGAGAACCTCGCAAATTTGATTTTGTGAAAAAGGTTTTTTTTTGCTAATGCTACAAGTTCATCTGATGGTAAGTGATCACTGCCGCCTATCGTCTTCAATACCAAAGGAATAATACGTTACCCACCAAATCAAGATAAAGAATATTTTTATAAAGAAAAATATTCTGTTTACAATCTAGTCCACGAATAGATTTATAGATTTTATTTTCGATAATTATTTCCATTATAGATCTAGGCTCTAGAAAAGTTTAAAGCTTTAAAATCTATTAATAGCTAACATATAAATTGTCATACTCGTACAAACTTAGTAAATTATCTTGTTTTTCTCATATTAAAGCATCATGGACCGTCTTGTCAGTCGAGAAAATGAAGTCATCACTTGTATCACTATACTTCTGTCACTCCTATTACACCGATGCAATAACACATGTTATGTCTCGTCGTTAGATAATTTGTATCTGATATCGAGGGTTTACTGCGAAAACCTGCTAAACTACATTTTTGGCAAAAATGAGTTAAATACATGAAGATTCTTATATTTTTGAGCTTTATGTACTGGTAAAACCGGCTAAGTGATACGCTCAATATTATACTAAATATAACATGGTAAAAACAATTAAATACAAAAAAACTCCTCAATACTCGATTGTCAAAATATCATAAACGACGACACTAATAATTTCCACAGTGAATGTTACATTTAAAAAATAATAAATGTTCATAACCGCTTGTTTTTTATAAAAGGGCGAATAATTTCTTACACCTATTTAGTAAATAAAATCTAAAACAACTTAATCGTATTTATCAGAAGTATTCCGATAATATTGCTATGGAATTATACAGGAGAAATCTAATATATAACTATAATCATATTTTACGTGTACCAAATTATTACAATGACTATCACATTGTTGACATGCAAAAGTGAATAAACGACCGTAGCTAGTTTAAACCATATACAATCATGGAATTTATTTTACTATTGATTTAGAAATAAAGTAATACGCGCCATTAACATGTTTTGACAGGTCGCCGTTACTAATTCAGTATCATAAGATTGTTCACCGCGGACGTATCGAACGTTGTTTTTGTATGGATGACATTGATTTTAATTGTTTTATTGAATGATTGTGACATATAATTGTGAATATGATGTCAAGAGGAAAAAAAATTGTCTATTTAGTGACTAGAAATAATGAAATTGATGCTGGTAAGTTTGAATTTAAGGTTATGTTTTCTTATAAACTTTATTTTTGATTCTTTTTCTTATGAAGTTAAATAATGTTACTTATATTTTTTTAGATAACGTGTCAACTGCATATGAAAGCCCTGTAAGCGAGATTCGTTCTATATCCAATAACAAAGCTGATATTCATGAGTTTACTCAATCATTAATTGCAGGTAAATTATTTAAGTACCTTTATCTTTTTTATCTACTTACACCTTTAAGTGACTGCCTCGGTGGCGACGTTGTATTGTGTGCGCGGTATGACTATTGCGCTAATGTCTGTGGTTTGAATCTCGGGTCGGGCAAAAGAATATTGGGTTATTCTACTCAGTATCAACCGAAGTCTGGAAATGTGTTCGTCGTGCATGGATTTGAACATTTCTAAACCGTTAGACCATAGAGACATTTAAAACATGCATAATAAATGATTTTCTTTTTATTATTAATCACGTAATACCAATCTAATAATAAAACAAACAAAACCTTTTGTTAAATTTTCAGACGATCCAAGCATCAAAGTGTTTCCTGATCACTTTGAATCCATACCATCCTGTTCTAACTATCGAGAAGGTACGTAAAGTTACGATGCTACTAAAGTTTTCATAATACTAATATTATAAGGTTAAGTTAATATTATAAAGTAAATGCTGAATTTATTATTAGGATGTTATAATCTAAAGCTAAAGTTTAATTGTTTGTTTTAGAAGAACATGTGGATGATGATGTTGAAAAGGAATTAGAGAGTTTATTTGGCGATGTTTCGGATACTGACGATCCAACATACCACTTGCCGGAGTTCCCATCAGGTTGAAAACGAAGATTCTAATGGTCTTGTTACATTACAAGATTTACTTGGAAATAAAGAAAATGCAAGTTTCCAGTATTTTGAAATACCTGAAGTTATAAACAACATTGAAGTTAACAGTGTCCAATGTCAGGAATCAATGGTCATAGTAGAAGAAATTTTGACTGAGCTGTTAAAAAAATCTTGGTTACTTATAGAACCGTCAAAAAGGTGGCGAAAATCGAATCCCTATAACTGGTCTCGTAATGTGGCTAAAAAGAGACGAGCAGATGGTCTGCCTTATCAAATCAAATCGAAATCCAGGCCAGCTAAGGTGCCTAAAAATATTAATTGCTCTTTATGTCAATATAAGTGCTGTGATGCCTTTGATATGCCAACTAGAGATAGTATTTGTAGATACTTTTGGGGACTAGATTTTCAGGGCAGAAAGAATTTTATTTTATCTAACGTTACCATTCACCTGCCAAAACGAATTCTCACTGCACACAATCGACTACGACCAGAAAAAAAATATACAAAAAAATGTTTCTTAACTAAACAAAGTAAGAAAATTCAAGTATGTCAGAAGTTTTTTTGTGGTACGTTATGTATCTCTCCTGCAGTAATAGCTGACGCAATACAGAAACGAAACGACCTAAACTGTTTTGATGCCAAAGACCGTAGAGGAACACATGAACCAGTTAATAAAACTAAACCTGACATTATACAAGGAATAAAAAAACATATTGAGTCATTTCCATGTATGGATGCTCACTACACTAGAAAAGACACTCAACGAAAATATTTAGATAAAAATCTTAATATCCGGAAGATGCATCTATTATATAAAGAAGAATGTTTAAAAAATGGTTCTGAGCCTGCTTCAGAAATAACTTATCGCAGAATCTTCTCAAAGGAATATAATCTTAGTTTTTTTGTACCTAGGAAAGACCAATGCTTAATTTGCACTAGTTATGCTCAATCTGAAACTGAGAAGAAAAGAGAACTTGAAGATGCATACAAAGCTCACCAAGAAAGAAAGATTATTTGCAATAGAGAACAAGAGAATGATAAAGTAAGATCAAACACTGATGAACATTTTAGTTCTGTAACATTTGACTTGCAAGCAGTACTCCAAATACCTTCCTGCGATGTGGGACTACTCTACTACTCTAGAAAGTTGTGTGTATATAACTTAACGATCTATGAGGCTGCTTTACCCAATAATGCCTATTGTTTTTCGTGGTCAGAGATAAATGGACGGAAGGGTAGCTCTGAGATTGGCAGTATACTGTTACACTATCTATCGAACTGTGTCCCGGAAAATGTTAAAGAAATTAGTTTATTTTCGGATACATGTGGAGGTCAAAACCGAAATCAATACGTGGCGGCCTTACTTCTTTGGGCAGTGCAAAAAATTAACCACCTTAATATTATAGAGCAAAAATTTTTAGAATCTGGACACACGCACATGGAAGCAGATTCTATGCATAGTAGCATAGAATCTGCTAAGAGGAATAACTCTGTGTACTCAATGATGGATTGGCTTTCTATTTTCAAGCGTGCTAGACGTAGGCAAACCATAAAAGTGGATGGGAAGAAAATAATAAGAGAACCTTACCGAGTAAAAGAATTCAAATTTGACGAGTTCCTTGACCTAAAGCACCTTGCAAATTGTATAATAAAAAATAGAACGAAAGATGAAAAAGGAAAACAGGTTCAGTGGCTAAAGATAAAGCGAATAAGGTACGTAAAAGGGGAAGACAGAAAAATATTTTTCAACTATGACATGAGCGACAATTTTAGTGTTATAGAGGTTCGACAAAACTCATCAATTTACACATTACAAAGTGCACCAAATCACGCCTACTCTACGCGAAACAAGAAGCGGCCTACTGAAAATCTTTTACCACCTGTTAATCTTCAATTCCCAGACGAATTAAATCGCCTCTATAAAGAACAGCTGGAAATAAGCGAAGCCAAAAAGAAAGATCTAATTACTCTTTGCAATAAACGAATCATACCTGAGGAACTTCATGGTTGGTTTATAAACTTAAAAACGGGCAACCTAATTGTTGACAAATTACCTGAACCAGCAGTTGATGAAGTTGAAACTGGTGAAGATGAATAAAAAAAAATATTATCAAAACTGATGAAAATAAGTCCTGAACATACATAATTGTGCATTAAACTGTTTCTTCTTTTTATTAATATTTCATTACAGTCAATATATATTTACAGGTAAAACCAGTTATTTTTTTTCTTTGCCATACTAAAGCATAAGTTAACTCGTTTATCATTGTTTATTTTATGTAAAATGCAATATCTTGTTAAAGCTGCCTAATTTTCAATATGAATTGTATAAAAAATTAATAATCTCGTATCAAGCGCATTTTAGCAATATACATGTAAAACCGACTAACTGTACGACTGTACTCATAAATTTCCTGATTTCATACACTTCTATCATGCATATTTGCTAATACTACACACAAAATATTCTTTATTATATATCCTATCTAGTGACTACTAAAGTATATGAGGCCTGCTAAAATTACATCACTTTTATTAGGTTTAAACTTTTAAAACATAATAACTCAAAACTAACTCCACTACACTTAGCTGGTTTTCGCAGTAAACCCTCGATATCAAGTTATGATTATACGTAAGTAACGTATAATATTGAAGTATACTATACATAAGTGTAAGTAGCGGCGATAGCCTAGTTGGGAATGGAACGGACTGCCGAGACGAATGTCCGCAGGTTCAAAACCCAAGGGCACACACCTCTGACTTTTCTAAAAAGTTATGTGTGTATTCTTTGTGAATTATCGCTCGCTTTAACAGTGAAGGAAAACATCGTGAGGAAACCTGCATACCTGAGAAGTTCTCTGAATTTCGAAGGTATGTGAAGTCCGCCAACCCGCACCAGGCCAGCGTGGTGGACTAAGGCCTAAACCCTCTCAGTTGTAGAGGAGGCCCGTACTCAGCAGTGGGCAGTATATAGTACACGGCTGGTATGGTATACTTAAGTATTAATACTATAGACCACTTCATTAGTATAGTGGCAGTGTTAAGCTGTGAATTGTGAGGATTTGGGTTCGATTCCAGTTTGGAAAATATGTTTTGTGAGTTTTTCGATTAAATCACATTTCAGATGCTCAGGTTTAGAAGTTGTGCCTAATATAACGAAAAGGGTTCAATGCCATAGCAGTTTTGCGTTTTGTTACATGGTTAAAACTTTCGCAAAATATGCAGGTACAATCACCCAATTTGGCGCTAGTACACTTTCTCAAGATAAAACGCCCATTTTTCGTATTTTACCAAGCAGGTGCGATCTTTTCGGAGATGTAAAAAGGAAATAGCAGATAATTATTGTTACCTACTTTAGTTGTAAGTTGCGTGTTGCTGACAGACGATGCACAAGCGACTTATTTAGTATCTTAAAGTGGTCGAGCATACACTTTTCTGACTGTACTGTTATGAGGAAGTCTTTAGGGGAGGCCTATGTTCAACGGTGGAGGTCATGTGGCTGATGATGATGATTATGAAGAATATCTTTACACATACCGATATGTGTTTTGGTAGCAGACATTTTAACAAATACTATAATGAAGACAATAGTTTTGGGATATGGAACTCATAGTATGCATGTTTTATTTATTTTTTATTTTATTGCATCAAATGACGAGACGAGCATGCCGTTCGCTTGATGGTAAGCGATACGACCACCCATAAACAGTAGCAACAACATCCAGCACCTTGAGTACAAAGTACTGTGTGGCATTCCACTGCGCTCGTCATCCTGAGACATAATATTATGTTAAGTCTCATTATCCAGTAGTGCTTGGCGGTAGAAATAAACATTGCGGTGGTACCCACCGAGACGGACTCTTACATATGATTGACCTACCACCAATAGAATAATCCTTCAGTAAATATTTAGTATCCGTTTTTAGACATGTTTAGCAACAACAGTCGTTTACTTTAACATTCAACATGGCACTTGGAGAATTTAGGAATCACTAGCCAGGAAACTAATGTGTAAAGGGTTGACATAGGCCATTTAATGTTATTTGGCTGACTGGAGCGGTTTCTGTATTCATAATGCGATTACTATAATATATGGGTTGATACAGATCAGTGGGTCTTAAAGACCACTTTATACAGTATCTAAGAAGAAATATAGTACGTTTCTTCAATAAGGTAGTATCCTATGTTCTATTTTGTACATTATTTTATATGTAACAGAAAATAATGCGGAAAAGAAATTCTTCTGTGAAATCAGCATTAAAGTTGGTTGAAAAATAACGCAGTTATTCACATTTTAAATGTTGTCGTGAGTAAAAGTGATGGGGATAACGAGCTGTCCCTTTCGCACACACGCAGCGTTATCGCCGGTGACACCCGGTGACGTCACAGTCTGATATTACTGTTATTTGACAACTAGCCCTTCTACCAAATTTCAAAGCTTTATAACTTACTTGTTATTGCACTCATTTTGAAAAATCTTTTTCCGTTAGATTTTAGATGGCATAATTTTTTTATAAATGTTTTTAAAAAAATAGTCACGTAGCCCATTATTTGGGTTAGCGTAAACTTTTTTCTGTAGTATAAATATATTTTATTATGAATGTTATTTACAATATATTCTATTGAAAACGAAATTCATAAAGTTTGTTTAAGCTAACAAAAAGTGTTTAATATTCAAGCGATATTATTTATTAATTAATATTATGACAAGATATTTTACATTAAAATGTTATAAAATATACCTATTATAGAAATTAGGTTGAGAAGCTTTGCCATTGAAAATTGTACCGTAAGTACTTGCAAAATAATTTGCCTGAGAACATGATTGAGTCGAAGGAAACTTCCTTTCAATGATCAGTTTTAGAATTGAACAATGAAATGTTCACCATTATTTGTTAAGTAACTTGAAGACGACAGAAGTTTAAAAATGGATGCGAATGTTGTGATAATTCTATTGTAAGAAATTCTATTTTCCTTTACATTAAGTTGAAATCATAAACTTTCTTAGGAAAGTGTATTTATGTCTAAAAGTGAAGTTCATATCAATAGCTAAGATATATTTAACTTGATCAGTGTCCTGAAACATTTATAGATATTATTTTTACTTCTTATATTACTAATATTATAAATGCCAAAGTTTGTGCACAATGTTTGGATGTTTGTGTATTTGTTAGACTTAAACGCAGAAATAACTGAATGTATTTGGATGAAATACGGGCAGACGGGAAGACTATATCCTGGATTAACACATAGGTTACTTTTATCACGCTAATTTTCTCCCATACATAGGAAATAATGGAATGTTCTATTGTAATCTATTTTTAATTAGATGGCGCTGGTATCCTATACTGTTTTAGAGACTTTTGTAGGGGTCGTCTCTCGCGGGCGAAGCCGTGAGCAACACCTAGTGAATTATGGTTATTATCTATATCTTTCATTCTCATTTTTTTTTATGGTATCCTGTGCTGTTATTCGTTTTTAAATAATTACTTCTACTAATAAAATAAGTTAATAACTAAGTTGAACAAATGTACAAGTCCAAAATTTTTTTCTGTCGAAATACTAACAGCCTCTAATAATATTTCCTTTAATACATGGGCGTCAAATGCAGTTGCATTTTATCTTCCATTCCTAGGGAATTCACACCTTTGAAATTCCTTTATGAACGATTCTTTGAAAATTTATATTAGAATATGTAAATACAAGAACGTTACAATTCTTCGTTTAGTTAATTAGTCTTTCTGCTTTTAAGGATGAACATATAAAACTATATCTACAACTGTGGATCTGTAGAGAATAGAGATCATCATAAAAATCCACAAGAGGATTTGGCGGTACGAGGATAAGACCTGTCAGTCGGCAGATCACATTTTCTAATATGATTTGCTTAGGGTTGAATTACCTAGAGTGGGCTAAGTATGCAGAAGGCCAGTCATAAAACCTATGTATGATAATTCCAGCAACTTCATTAAACACTTTGTTGCAACAAATCAACGTTTGAAGTCAAGTGATTTGTCCCTGAAAATCTTTTTTCAAATGTCCATAAGTTACCCGTCACCTTTTAACAGTAGCTCTCATCTTGCTACTTATAATACCAAGTATTATTTACTTGCTAACGTCAATTTCTAAACACTGATACACAATAGTTCACTTCAAACTCTTATTGAAACAAAATCTTAACTGTACAAAGTTTGGACTTTGGCCAGTATTGTTGTAAAGCTTTCTAAGAGAAACCAAAAGTTCAAACAAAGACAAAGTTCAATAGGCGAAGTAAATTTCGCCACAGGGAAGCCCATAGTGTTCACTAAACGAGAAGTAAGATGCCAAACGAGAGTACAAGTGGGTTGTTATAAATCACTTGTTACCGAATCGTTCGTAAATCCTGACGTGTTCAAGAATCACGCCTTTTTCCCTTTTCAGAGATAGGCAGAGGTGTATCACACCCACATTTCGCCAGCTATCTTAGGTCCGATACAATAGGGGGCGGGCCTATTGCCATTTACCGGGTACATCTCCAGACTCCTGGATACTGAGTAGAAAAACCCAATATAACTTTTGCTGGACCCGGGAACTGAACCCAAGACCTCAGCACTGCAGTCGTACTGTCATACAACTACACCACAACACCAAGTAAAGTCAGATATTCAAGAATAATAGTATGTAGATCTCTTGTTTGTAAAGCTGAATCTTTTCCATTGTGTTTATCAGAGTTTAAGCAAGTGAGCAAATTAAAATAAGTAGTGAACTAATGGCTTCGTAAACAAGACTTTCTGTTGTCATCTCGTCTATGTCCTAAAGATTTCTTGCTTAAATTAAGAAGTATGTGCTTTAGAAACCAGATCAATAGTTAGTTAATATGGTGAGTTTCCAATTACAGCAACTGAAAGTAAAAGTATTTTCTTTGTTCGAAGTTAGTTTAGCGCGTTATTGATTTGTTTCATTTGAAGCTAAACTAGTAAGGTTCTGGGATAGTCTACATCATATATTGAAAATCTGACACTATTTCATTAGAAAGATACCCCGAATTAATTTCATGTTATTAAAATTCATGCCCTATATGGTAAATTAGTATAATTCGCGTGATAGGACGAGAATACAATATGTGAAAAACTATTTCTATATGATACAAATTATAAAATGTTACATACGTACATAAATATACTTCAAATACAAATTAACGCAATTTTACGATGCCAATAAAAATCCATACGGAAATATACAACTCATTTTGTTTTTAACAATCGGCACGTTTGCAGACCATCAGTTTTAATGACTCCATTCGTTCCGAAAAGTATGTTGTAATGCGTTGTTTGTTTTGAATAACGGTGAAATTTATTTATGCTTAATTTTGAACGAAATTTAGTTTTTTGCTGCGTTCCAGTTTATAGTACTTAAAGATATTGCACGTATTTTCCATTTCAAAGGTGTATGATCCACGTTTCGCTATCTGTATTAGGTCCCGTGTATTAGATTCCGAGCACAATTCTAGACTCTGGTTTGATACTGGACAGAAAACCCCAATATTAATTTACCCACCTGTCGCATATCTATTTCTCTCACCAAGTAGCAGTGTTGTGTTCTGGTTTGAATGAAATTGTAGCCAGCATAATTACTGGGCATTAGGATGCTGAAAATTTTACATCTTAGGGTCAGGAACGCAGTAGAGTGCCACTCAGTACTTTATAATTCAAAGTTCTGTATAGTGGCGCAAATGTTTATACTGGTCGTGTCTCGTACCATCAGGCGAGCGCACTCTCGTCTCGTCATTCAATGGCAATAAAAAAACCGATAAGATCACCCTAAGATTGACTAGTAGATAATGCCTTCGACATTAAGTCCGCCATTATACATTGTTGTATAAAATGTAATAAATAAATAAGTGTTAGCACGGTATTCACGAAAAACAAATACACAAACGTAGCAGTCTCATTTAAAGCATTGTAGAATAGCTGTAATTATTTGACCGCAGCTTGACCAACGCGTCTGCCATTTACAGCTTTTAAAACTAGGTCGAACTGCGCTAGGTAGTCGAGAAACCACAAATTTAGTCACTAACGCCCGAATACTCAAACGCTTCTTAAATATTTGAAATGGCCTTACGGATTTAAGCAGTCGTTATGCTTGAAATTGGTATACTGAAACGTTACTTATCTCCTAACCTTAAATTTAAGGCGACTCAGTTTAAGGTCCGCTTATTGATTCAAACGGTATTCACAAAAGCTGCTTAAAGTTTGACAAGTATGTAAGGCCTCCTCATATGGCTGCTAATCGAGATTAATTTGAGAGTGCTTCAGACTAGTCTCAAAGCTTTATGTCGAATCTTTAATAATTTTATTGCGTAATAATTACTTATTATATTATCTTTTGATTTAGTAAACGTCTTTTTCTTCACTATCATCATTTTCTGAGGAGGAATATAGTGTCAATCGAAGAAATCGAGAGAAATTAAACGCTTTCGAAGAATACAATAATGATGAATTTAAAAGAAGATTCCGACTCAGCAAGGAAACAGTTCTTCATTTATGGTCCTTAATTCAAGATAATATCCAGCCGGTCATAAAAAAAAACAGACAATGCAATCGACCAAGGTCATCAGGGATATTTTTCACGGGAAACAACCAACGCGACGGTAGTACATCGTATTGTGCATAGTGTGGCGATTAAGTTCGCACAACTAAAAAACTAATTTATAAATATGCCTACTTCTGATGATAAAAACGAAGTAAGAATTATGAATAATATTATTGTTGTTGAGTTGTTTAGTTTTTTTCCAATGTGGCTAATGTCAACACTGACCATACTGCCAAGTGGCAAATATAAATAAATTACAACGGGTTCATAATTTTAATGCTTGCAATGTTAAGAATATAATAATTGATAAACTATTTAATAATGGATATGCCATAGCCCCTATCCTATAGGTATTAAAAATCATTCTACGTAACATTTTTACTATGTGGCATCTGCACATAGTACATAAAATACACACGAAAATTAAATATAATAGTCATATAACATTAAAAAAACATTATTAAAGTGCGTATTATGTTATTTGATTCATTTATTTTTTTAACATTTTAAAAATCATACTGCGTGAAACGACACATAAATATCAATGTATTAAAAATATGTAATCGAAAACAAACTTTTTATAATCTATAGCAAAATAACTGCTCCTCAGCTGATTTTGCCGTCAAATATTTTAAAGTCCGTTTGAGAATGCCATTTAAAATAAGAAGCCTGTTAAAATTAAGTAGGCCTCAGACAACTTGGTTGGTTGAGTAGCGTTTCAGTATTCGGGCATAAATGTGTCTGTACTAATCTACTCAAGAAATCGATCTTCATACACGATTAGTTACTAAATTACTCGCTACTCGATTAAAATCCTAGCATAATCCGAAGTGGGCTTTAGAGTTTAATGTTAAAAGTTTTGATGTAGAAGTGGAGATTGGTGATAAATTATAGATGTAATGATTACTGATGATGCTCATTTTCGATGTGTTAACTTACTCAAGAGTTCTGTTACTCAATTTCTCCACTTACGAACTGCAGGGTCTTTTCGTCTTATTATAGACAAACTAGAAATAAAAACAATAAGGATTCATAATTTCTTATTTTTACCGGAATGTTCGACATTGAAATAAAACTATTTAATTTTGCACCCGACGTTTCGAAGACTATGCAGCTTTCATGGTCACGGAGAAGAAAAAAATATCGCGAAGAAATCCGTATTTTAGTTTTATTTCAATAGTTTCCGGTAGGCAACGGCTTGGCTGTGCCTCTGGCATTGCTTTAGTCCATGGGCGGCGGATCTGCTTACCATCAGGCGGACCGCATGCTCGTTTGCCTACTAAGGCAATAAAAATAAAAAAGTGAGGACTATCAAATAAGTGTATCGCTGCGGGAATCAAATGGCAGCCTGTATTTTTTCTTTCAAGATATTCCTTTCCACCATGAGCTCGCCGAACACACGGTTTCATGCATTTGGCTTAGTCTTTGCGACCACTTGTCTATTAAGCCACTTTGGGGAATCTAGTCCCCGGAAATCATGTTAAAATACCCCACACTATGCTTGCCCGACCTGCAATTTGAACTCAGTACCATCACTGCCACAAGGCCGAGGAGACGACGGCAAGTGTAAAATGCAGGTCCCATTTTAATACTGTGAACCAGCAATTACGGGTATAATAATAAGAAGAACTTCACACATCTTACAACTGTTATTACAAAAATTATGTAAGCGGAACGTATTCATCAATGAGTGTAAATTGGATAAGTTACGTCAAATGGTCTTGTAGAAACTTTTCTTGGTAACTATTTTTTTTAATTGCTTCATTCGTTTTAAGCATACATGGCGCGTGAAGAGTCAAGTTCGATTCTTAACAGGGTTTTAATTGGAACTTAAATTATGTACTATTTTACACAATTGGTGTTTTAGTGGGAATTTCAATTACTTTTTTCAATCAAAGGCACGGAACGATAATCGGTAATTTGGTGTCAATACGATATGGTTTTATTAATGATTTTAGGTTCGTTATGAACTTCATTTACCGGAATAGATTTTCCTAATCCTTTAAAAATCACTTTTTCCGGTATGGAGCATTTTCCTTGTGTTTACTCAATATCAGGTAATTTGTCAATGGACCGTATATTGAAACGACAGAGACCTAGGGATGCCATACTTTGAAGTAGGA
Organism: Sphinx pinastri; assembly: GCA_947568825.1. Taxonomy (NCBI): domain Eukaryota; kingdom Metazoa; phylum Arthropoda; class Insecta; order Lepidoptera; family Sphingidae; genus Sphinx; species Sphinx pinastri. Next base: position 2,294,777 of record OX387623.1, read on the forward strand.
TCGGCAGAAAAAAAGGTCACTTTTCTAAAAAAAAAAAATGCTTTTTGTGTACCTTACGTGAGATCTTTTTTGTGTAACATGAGGTGCTTTTAACTAAAAATACATAAAATAAATAAATCTCGTTGATTTTTTGGACACGGTTGAGATATTCTTCATGCCATAGAAAAATTACAGCTCACCCAAAAAATAGTATAGGGAACGTGCACGTCGTAAGCACTGCCATCTAGTGGCGCAATCGATACTTGGCACTGGCACTTGACGACTCATTTTCAGCCCATCGATACTTGGCATTGACGTACAATATTCATTAAAAGGATGAAAAATAACATTTAATTTGTTGATAATGTATCGCTGTGTATCTCGATGCTTCAAAACATAAAAATAAACAAATCAAATGGTGTGAAATTATATAATGTTCCAAAGAATAGTACCTAAGTACTTACATTCCATGGTTAAGTGAAAATCGACAAAAATAATAAAAGCTGTATAAAACATACATAATTATAAGTTCCAAAAGCATTTAGAAATGTTTCGTTACGTAATTTATAAAAATAAATATGTTTTGAAGGTAATATTCAATACAAAAAATCTGCAATTAAGGGAACATAGCCTCCTAATTTTGCCTAAATAACTAGCTCCCATCGAAAATAAAGCATATTCTGGACACGCTGGATGTAAATCACATTCGGCCGGAACACATATTTTATCATTTTTGTCATATTAAAAGAATATATCAACAAATTATTGTGCTAGTTCTAGTTTCTTTTTTTATCCACCTGTGGCTCTTGTGTCGATTTTGTGCTGCCCCCTATAGTTCGGGCACGCTCCCTATAGGTGTATAAATAAATGTCTCTTGAAGTAACATTATTTATTTGTATAAGTGGCAACAAACTCGACCTCTATTATATGGGACCTAACATGGCTGACGAAATGTGGGTGTGATTTATTTGTATTTTTTTATTGCATTGAATGACGAGACGAGCATGAACGGCATGCTCGGCTCGTCTCGCCTGATGGTAAGCGATCCGCCCACCCATAAACAGTAGCAACACCATCCAGCACCTTGACTTACAAACTAATGTGTGGCATTCCACTGTGCTCGTCATCCTGAGAAATAAGATGTTAAGTCTCATTATGTCCAGTAGTTACACTGGCTACAATGTCCTTCAAGCCGAAACACAACTGTGTATGCACACTGCTTCTTGGCGGTAGAAATAGACATTGCGGTGGTACCCCCCCAGATGGACTCTTACAAATTACAAGAAAATATCAATTCAATATTTCAATGTAGTGTAACAAACAAAATGCTATTTAATTCAAATAAATGCTACGTTGTTACATTTTATCGCAAGCGAAATCCAATACATTTTAATTATGGTTTAGATGGTGAAAGTATCGTTAGAGTCAATAGTATAAAAGACTTGGGAGTGACATTTGACCGCCGCCTAATGTTTCATGATCATAATATCTCAAACCTTGCCCGTGAATCATTCCGGCTTTTGGGCTTCATCTTACGGAATACCAAGGAGTTTAAAAATCCCCAGGTCATACGAATCTTATATAATGCCTTGGTCCGGAGCAAATTCTGTATGGAACACTTATCATGTTTCGTATTCACTAGTGTTGGAAAAAGTTCAAAAAACTTTTTTGCGATTCTTGTATAACAAATTTTACGGTTATTACCAATATTTGTATCCCACAAAGTTTTTGCTCGGTTAACTTGGATACAACTCTCTTGAAACAAGAAGGTTATCTCATCAGCTTACTACATGTTGCAAAATCTTGAGAGGCGTTATCTACTCTCCTGATTTGCATGACTGAGTCTGTAGACTGTTTGTTCCGGGAAACTATATCCGTCTCAGTTCTCGAAGACATATTAAGCTATTTGCTATCCCTGTAACACAGTAACGCGGGCTGAGTCCCCCCTGTGTCGGTCACTGCGTAACCTCAACGCACTCCTGAACAATAATCCTCACGTGGACATATTTGTAGATAATTGGAAACTTCTCATGGCTGCCTGTTTTAAATTTTGTGAAAATGTGTATTAAAAGTAATTTCGTTGTATATTTGTCTGTGTTATGATATTATGAAATGTATTATAATTTATTGCTTTGTATGGTTTGTAATAAGTGTAATTGGTAATGTAAAACCTTCCTTATTACTAAATAAATATGAGACATCTACCACCAGTATAACACTTCTGTTTACCCCTGAAAACGAAAAAAGCGTGATTCTGTGTATGTATGTACGTAAGTTACACAACAAATACTTGGTAGATGGCCATTTGCTGTTGTTTTCTTAACAATCGTTTATGAAGGAAGTTAAATATTGGCACGAAGGTCGGGAAGGTCGACGGAAATGCGACTTAAAATATCTACTGTACAAATTCTTGAGTTTGTTTACTTTAGAGGAGATTTAATGGCTTCCGTAGCACGCTTTCCCTTCGGCATGGAAATCACATAAAGTTTTTCTTTGATGGTTTGTTTGAACGAGGTATTAAGAAATCCTTGGAGTCGTTGCTGATTTTGAAAATAATCACTTTAATCTTGAGCGTTCTAGACTATATTTTATACCGGAAATTTGCTATCAGCAGTGTAAAAAAAAACAACAAAGACTAATCGTAGAAAAACCTGTAATTACATTACGTTAACTTCGTGTTGCCCAAAACCCTGCAATCCTGAAATTATAATAGTAGTGTTTGCAGAGAGACATTTGTTTTATGCGGTTAATTACGTTTAATCCGGCTTGACATCACTTCGATGTTCACCCATTAGGCTTTGAGGTGGAACACAACTGACCTTGGTTGATCCTCTCCTTTAGGCCGCATCAAATATAACCGAAGGGAAAATGGAATCTTATCTTACTAATATTATAAATGCGAAAGATTGTGAAAATATTTGGATGTTTGTTAGAAGTAAACCCAAAAACAACTAAACGGATTTGGATGAAATTTGGTACACGGATAGAACCTGTCCTGGATAATCAAATATGCTACTTTTTATCTCGGTCATTTGCTCCCATGGGAAATACTGTATAATTTTAGTTCGATTCTTTAAGTAGATGGCGCTGGCGTCGTAACGGTTTTTTAGGGACTTTGTAGCGGGAAGGCACTTTACGCGCGCCTAAAACGTTCACCCGAAAGTCCGGTGTGGCTAGAAAAGCCGACTCGCGTGAGGCTACTGGCCGGTAGGTCAATTAAAAAAAAAAGTGCAAAACCGCGAGCAACACCTATTAATTAAATATGTCTAATAAGTGATAATAATATAAGCATAATATTATTGGGTAATTTTAATAAAACACAACAGAAATAATCTTCCCCCCGGGATCCTGATTACTATAAATTAACATTATGATGCATATCATTATGACCGCCTCGGTGGCGTAGTTGTATTATGGCACGACTGCAATGCTGAGGTCTCGGGTTCGATCCCCGGGTTGGGCAAAGTGATATTGGATTTTGACTGCCTCGGTGGCGTAGTTGTATTGCGTACGCGTTACGAGTACAATTTGCGCGCTGAGGTCCTGGGTTCGAATCCTGGGTCGGGCCAAAAACATTGTGACTAGGTTTTTCCATCTTAAAAAAATTACTCAGTCGCAGCTCCAGGAAGTTGGCGGTGTGATACCCCCGTGCCTCGGAAAGCACGTAAAGCCGTTGGTCCTGCGCCTGATCTCTCTCCGGTCAAGTCGGATTGCCGTCTCACCGGACTATGAGAGTAAAGGAATAGCCAGTGCACCTGTGTATTGCGCACACACTTGTGCACTATAATATCTCTTGCGTATCTGGCTGATCTCCGTTGAGATTGACCGCCGTGGCCGAAATTGGCTAGAAAGGATTGGATTTTGCTATTCAGTATCAGCCTGGAGTCTGGAATTGCCCGATATAGCGGTAGAATCACGGACAATTAATGGATAAACAGATTCCGACCTCACTCCACTGTTATAAACGATACTACATTGAACATAATTGGGACTACAAAATCAATAAATATGCTGATAGGCTGATAGGCGAGGATAAATAATTCGTTTCAATTTATCATCGACAAAGTCAATGATAAAAGCTAGTTAAATAAAAAAATACATACTAATTTTACATTACGAACATGCACCGAGGACGAGTCATACTAATTAGATTGTTATCCACTTCAGATTTTTTACCCCGCTGCACAAATAAAGGTTATGTTATCAATGTGAAATGAAATAGAATCGCACTTCACTTTTCGTGAATATCAGAAGCAGGCTTCAAGCGTATTTTGACACGACCGCGTTTTTGATACAAAGATTTAACGGATAACTGGGTCACCTATTGGTTAATATCTACCGTTCACTAACACCTACGCTGGAATAAAATAATATTGAATAAAAATTGCAGATAGAGCAAAAAAAAAGCCCGTTTGAAGTTTTTTCGTCGCACCCCAACGAACCAATGAAGCATGAAATATTTTTTTACGGATTAAACCTTTTGTGTAAATTTGTATATTTTAAGTTAAGTGTATAGTTTAACATGAACCGAATTGAATTGAGTGTTTTATACACTACTAGACTTCTGCTCGCGGCTCCGCCCGCGTGAAAATATTTTCCCAGCATAAAAAGGAGTAATGTTCTGTTCCTATTAGTGAAAGAATGTTCAAAATAAGTACAGTAGTTTTCTAGTTTATCCATTACAAACAAACAATCAAAATATCTTTCCTCTTTATAGTATTAGTATAAATTTAAATATATAATTTTCTGTAAGCCGCCACTTTCTATGTAAATACCAACAATAGATACTAAAAGTTGTCAGTAGCAGCAGTACATGAATCTGTAACTGTTTCCCGTGGCGGCTACTCGATGAAAATACACAACCTCTTACAAAAGATCAACATATGTGGTATTTATCCGCCAATTATGTCAATTAATAATTCAAAAAGAAATTTCGGACTCATCCCTTTAGGACCTCAGGGCATGCGTAATCACGCGACCTTTTAGGCTCCGTAAAATTTAATAAATAACCTTCAATAATTTTGTGTTCATAGCACTATGTTATGATCGTGGCTTGCAAATTTTTTGAATCTATAGAAAAAACTGATATTTTGATAATCTCTTGTTTGAAATCGGTTAAAAATGGTAGGAAAATAGCTTTCGCATTATAATTATGTAACAGTGGAATGAAATACCAAGAGATTTGAGGGAATATTCTATGGCAAAGAAATTCACTAACAATAGGTACCTACTTTAGGCTGCAAAATTCAGATCTATGTCAGGCTAAAAGTGGTTTCTTATTTGATGTTCATAGAACAAGAAAAACTATTATGTAGGATCATGTCTGACCATTTTGGACATAAAAATTCACCAACGCGTATTCTTTTTTTTTATGGCATTGAATGGCGAGACGAGCATGCCGTTCGCCTGATGGTAAGTGATACGACCACCCATAAACAGTAGCAACACCATCCAGCAACTTGAGTTACAAAGTACTGTGTGGCATTCCACTGCGCTCGTCATCCTGAGACATAAGATGTTAAGTCTCACTATGTCCTGTAGTTACACTGGCTACAATGTCCTTCAAACCGAAACACAACAGTGCATGCATACTGCTGCTTGGCGGTAGAAATAGACACTGCGGTGGTACCCACCTAGACGGAATCTTACATATGAGAGACCTACCACTAGTAAATTCTTCGAATTACAGACTCATAAAATTTGGGATGTCCGATTTGGGAACGGAACTCAGGATATAATCGATTCCACAGTCATATCTTTCATAAAGTAAATAAAATATCCATTTACACACCATTTAATATGAAATGCGATGGCCGAGATTCAAGAGACATCTTTAGTCCGAATATTTTTGCGCGTGTAACACGATTTCCTTGGGATTGGAAGGTAATGCGGTAGATCTGTGCCTAATCCTATTATAAGTTGCTCAGTCGGCAAAATCTTCTTTAAATTTTACTTAGAGACACGTCTTAAGATGCAGGGTTGTTTCACATAATATTATTTTTGTAGGACTTTGAAACTAGTATAATTGAATCGTACGATAAAAATCTTAATATACAAATTGATTTATACGATTGTATGATTTCCAGTTCTGGTGCTTGAAAGTTAAAAAAGCCTAATCGATATCCATAAAACTTTTGTATTTGATGATTTATTTGCATTTTGTACATGCATTCTTGTAGTCTATATATACTAATATTATAAAGAGGAAAGGTTTGATTGTTTGTTTGTTTGTAACTGATAAATTCAAAAACTACCCAACCGATTTTGAAAATTCTTTCACTAATAGGAAGCTACATAACTCCTGAGTGCTATAGGCTACTTTTTACCCCGGGAAAATATTTTTATCTCGGAAAAACTTTTTCACGCGGGCGGAGCCGCGAGCAGAAGTCTAGTACCTAATAAGCATACTTTATAGCAAAAAACTTATATAAAGAACATTGTATGATTTCGTTTGTAACATTAAACCATTTCGCTACTAATTTTACTTCATAAGAATATTATAAAAGCTCGATTATTCTTGTCTTATTGAAATACTTACAGTAACATTTACGTTTAAAGTTTGTTACTTAATCTTCAATAGATCTCATTCATGGTTCAATGAACTTATGTCCTATCATGTTAGGGGTGAGTCTATAATCATTTTGACATATAACTCTCTGGACAACTATTGTGTTTTCTCTAATAAAAATCACACAGAAGTCGCCAATTATACTAAATTGAATTTCACATACCCGAAGGTCTCAACCCAAACAATCATCAAAAAATCTCAACATACAAACACTCCCCAAAAATTCTATATATGAGTTATGCAAGTATTATATAATTCGGGGTCCAGCGTTTCTCCGAAGACTGCGGTGAAGGCAACGTCAGCTTTGTCGGCGTGCGCTTGCGCAGTCTTGTTGCGTACTCAAGGCGCCGCGCGCGCACCTGAAGTGTACTGAAAAGTGTATGTAGTGTCTCGTTATAGAATACCGGTAAGAAATAAATATTTTACTATTTATATATTTTTTTATAATAATAAAATTGATATCGTTATAAAATTAATTAGTTTGAAGAATTTATTTATTTTCATTTTTTTTTATATTTTGCGTACTCAGCCCTTGTTAGAATCTTTTATTGATTAAATAGTATGCATAGTGAAATGATTTCTATAGCGTAGCGCTTGAAGCAGCGCTTCGTTGCGGCGAATTACTTTTTAGATTATCCGGTGTACGCCAATGATATTATAATAAAGTGGTAGATATGTCATTAAAACACACAATCTGAAGTACATTTGTTCAGGAATGGTATATCTAATACCAAGATAGTGGACAATCAATCGATCCATACATCTCACATACCACGCTATTAGCTTAAAGTCCAATTCCACCAATTCCTTATTTAACGGGAGTTAGTTAATCACGCATTAAAATTAAAACTAATGTTAAATTATCGGGCGTCTTATGAAAGAATGCCTAGTTAAGGAAGATTATAAACACCTGTTAGGGCATGGTGACACACAAAACCTTAACAGTCCGTTAAGAGAGTTAACAGGCTGTTAAAGTAGGTAACAAACAAAGCTTGGTGAAATTAGGCCTAAAGATAAAATGTCAAAAGAACCACAACCGGGACGGGTCTAGAGATTGTGGTTTTTAGACTTGAAAGTGTGTCATCATGTTTGTCTATGTTTACCCTACATATTTTTATCGCGGAAAATTTAATAATTGGATTTTATACCGGGAAATTTATGCGGACGGAAGCGCGAGCAATACTTACAAGCTGCAGGTGCCCAAGGCGTGTCCGCTGCAGAAGAGTAAATAGTGGAAATGTCGTTTGCGACGACATGTGCGAGCGCGCTACAGTAAATTAATTGTACTATATCTAATATCTATAGCTTTTGCATTCGTCCAAGCATAAGTTGTAAACATAGAAATCGGACGAACAGTAAGGCAGCGCATAAAATACGAACAAACATTGATTTTTGTATAATTAATACATTCAAGAGCATAATATAAACTCACGACCGTAGTCATAACTCATACACAGATAATGTATATATAGTTGGCTGAACTGATTTTCTTTCCAGTTCACCAGATTGTAATTTGAATATCGCTTTATGCCGCCCCATAGATCAAACTTTAGACAGTACGGCAGCTTCCGCAATATAACCACTACGCTATCGAGGCTTTCTTTTATTACAGAATCAGATCATATAAGTAGATACTGATCGTTTACAAACGAAGAAATAACAACTAGTTTCACAGCCCACTCACTTGACACCCCAATTATAACGTATATAAAATAGATTATCCTCCTAATCCTACTAATATTATAAACGCGGAAGTTTGTAAGAATGGATGTATGGATGTTTGTTACTCATTCACGCAAAAATTACGTAACAGATTTCGATGAAATTTGGCACACGAGTAGATCATGTCCCGGATTAACACATAGGTTACTTTTTATCCCGGGAAAATATAAAGCGGGACTTATATCCCGGAAAAACTAATTCACGCGGGCGGAGCCGCGGGCAAAACCTAGTAAGATATACAATTTTTTGAAGTGAAAACTTCCTTAGCGGCGTTGAGCACTTTTGGGATGGGTATAAAATGTTAAACTCGCGTCAAGATCACGTGACCCCGATCGAATGCGTAGGAGGTTTTACCATCCCTTACTAATATGAACCTTAAATACAATGCGTAGAAGCTATAATTCTTAAACGACTACATTTTATATTATTTTCCTAGCGTTGGCACGGCACGAGTACAAAAGAGCGTAATATTCATTTTTCAAATTTTGATTTATAAAGAAATAGTGAAATTGACATTTTTGTGTACGATAGCGCAATAAATAAATATTGTATTTAACCACATAAATGCTAGTACTTTTATACTGATAAATAAAGCAATTCGTGCGAAATTATTCCCTAACCATTCCAAAATATTCAAAAATGCACAACGTTAATGTTCAATTTTTCACTTCTGCCGACACTCCCGGAGTGCAACCCGTTCTTTTTTTTTATTAATTTCTGCATTAATTTGCATAAAAAATATCAATTGATAATTAACTCCAATAAGCCTTAAACGAGAAGATAAAAAGTTAATAAATTTGCATAGATTTGAATAAAATCTTGTTTTGATGCATTGACCCGGTAGGTAGAAAATCATGACCTACAATGTCAATAGTACGAAACTTGGTCGATATCCGTGCGGATACAAGTATCCAGTCATTAGTTTAATATCGGATTGTTTTTTATGACAATAAGCTAGTATCAATTATCAAATCAGGTCACTTGGTGGGAAGTTTCACATCCGCTTTCAAAATGCTGGAGCAATTTGGAGCAATGCTCTTTCGATTTATTAATTTTATAATATTCTATCTTGACATCTGAACAAAGGAATATTTATATTTGATTTGTTTTTAATTTATATTCGACTAAAATTTAAAGTTTAATCCATACATTACACATTAATAAAATTAAATTCAGAACAAAGATGATATGCAATAAAATATTTAAAAAAATCATTGGTCACCTACGACACAGGCACTGCCTGGTGTAGGAACCAAGTTAAGACTTTTATTGCTTTTCCTATGATCTCAATTTCATTTTATTTATATGTAAGAACTTTATTGTCGATTTCTTTTACTTCATAAGGAAAATATTGAATTAAAAAAAAAAGAACGGGTTGCACGCCGGGAGTGCCGGCAGAAGTGAAAACTTGAACATTAACATTGTGCATTTCTGAAAATTTGGGAATGGTTAGGGAATTTTTTGGAAGTTAATGGTGGTTAATTTCGCACGAATTGTTTTATTTATCAGTATAAAAGTACTAGCATTTAAGTGGTTAAATACAATATTTATTTATTGCGCTGTCGTCATACATCAATGGCTATCGTACACAAAAATGACAATTTCACTATTTCTTTATAAAAAGCAAAATTTGATAAAAGAATGTTACGCTCTTTTGTACCCGTGCCGTAGCAACGCTCGGGAAATAAATAAAAATGTAGTCGTTTAAGAATTATAGCTTCTACGCATTGTATTTAAGGTTCATATTAGTAAGGGATGGTTTTAATGAAGTAAATAAATAAACATTTTCTCGTTTAAGAATTATAGCTTCTACGCGTTGTATTTAAGATTCATATTAGTAAGGGGTGGTTTTAATGAAGCAAATAAATAAAAATGTAAACGTTTAAGAAGCTTCTACGCATTGTATTTATGGTTCATATTAGTAAGGGATGGTAAAACCTCCTACGCATTCGATCGGTGTCACGAGATCCTGACGCGAGTTTAACATTTTATACCCATCCCAAAAGTGCTCAATGCCGCTAAAGAAGTTTTCACTTCAAAAAATATTATATAGGCTTTCTTCAATAAACTTCAATTATAGAGATATTATAAAAATCTCCACTGCCTCGGTGTCGCAGTTGTATTACGATGTGACGGCAGTGCTGAGGTTTCAGGTACGATTCCCGGGTGATATTGGGTTATTCTACTCAGTATCAGCCCGGACTCTGGAATTTGTGACCGAGATGCCGCTAGGCTCGCCCCCTAGCACTTAAAGTGGATGCACTAGTTGCGCCTCTGCCTACTCCTTCGGCGATAAAAGGCGTGAGTGTGTGTATATATAAAAATCTCTTCCTATACATACATATCATAACAGTTCCGACAATGCAACAACTCACAGTATCGTAAAGCGAAAGTTACATTATTTTGCAATAATGTGTCACACAATATCAGGTGTTGAGATTTAATGACCGTTTGGTATTCAAGGCATATTATTCTAATATCATGGTTTTCTCTTACTTTTGTGTACTGTGTAATAACAACATTCTGACTTGGAAGGGCTAGAGGCACAACTAATGAATGATGGAGATATCGCCATTACAGTAATCATGAATTCCAATCGAAATTGATACACAAGGTGTTGCTCGCGGTTTTGCCTGTGTCCCTTTCCAAAAGTCCCTAAATTACTGTACAGAGCCATAGCGCTATCTATTTAATAAACCAGATATTTAAGTTACCACGATAAAATGTATGTGTGTATCCGTCTATGTGGTAATCCAGGACATAGTATATGCGAATGCTCCAAATTTCATCCAAATCCGTTCACTGTTTCTGAGTTTACTTCTGACATTGGGTTGGATTGTGTTAGAAAGTCAATCCCAAAACTTCTTATTTGCATGATGTATTTAATTAGGTCGACCTTGTTTTCTGTATTCATATAAAATTGTAGGCTTGTCCTAATTCTGTGTTCTTATTTTGATGCCATAATCCTTACAAAAGCGTGAGTATGGTCCTGAGTTCTTTTATCAAGAGGGCCACTACAAAATTGGTGGACGTTCGTCGATTTTAAAAAACACACGGTGATTTCATACTACTGATTTTTTGTGCTGATGAGCATCATCAAGAACATATACAATATCAATGATAATTAAATAAACATCGTATTAAAATGGCATACTATCGCACTGCTAGATACAGATTTATAAATAAAGATATTTACATCGCCGCTGGCCCAATGTTGTTTAAAAAGTCAACGTCTCCTTTGTTAACTCTAGGTGAATGTATTTGGCACGCAATACCTAAAGCGACAGCGGATTTGTCTCTGTCAGCGCCACTAATGACTCCATTGTGATCTTATAATAGCTTTCAAGCTTTTAATGGTGTCATTTTAGGCAACTTTAAATACATAAAAGCATGATTTACCATACCATACCAGCCCTGTATTATATACTGCCCACTGCTGAGTAAGGGCCTCTTCTATAACTGAGAGGGTTTAGTCCACCACACTGGCCTAGTGCGGGTTGGCAGACTTCACATACCTTCGTAATTCTTATAGAGAACTTCTGAGATATGCAGGTTTCCTCACGATGTTTTCCTTCGCCGTTAGTGCGAGCGATAATTCACAAAGAATACACACATAACTTTTTAAAAAAGTCAGAGGTGCGTGCCCTTGGGTTTTGAACCTGTGTACATTCGTCTCGGCAGTCCGTAAATACATTTTTTTCTTATTTACACTATTCTTAGTTCAAATTTATTTTCTATTTTATAGTTGGATGTTCTATAAAGCGTGTTTATTAGTTTTTTTAAACTATTATTTAATGTTCTTATAATTCTACTATGGTCCAACAGATATCACTAAAAATAAATAAACTTTTATTTCTTCATTTTTTAGTTGGATTTTTTATAAAAGCGTGTTTTTAGTTTAAAATATTGAATTGTCATCGGTCCTTGATAAGTATCCCAAATTTGGATTTAAACGACGTTTTGAAGGGAGTCAAAATCATGTTCAAATTTTCCGTTACATACCCTGATACATACGTAAGAAGCTAATAAAATCGTGTCAATGACTTTTTTATGGCGAAGTTAAGAGAAATAGCAGGGATTGCTGGAGAAAGGGTAGTTGTATCCAGATAGCGCCCAAAGAGGTTTAAATCCAGTCATAGTAAGTAAGTGTGTCGCGTTTCAAGATCAGCCTGTGTATATCCGGGTCCATACAGGCCGGCATAATTGTGTTTACAGAGGAATAAAAATATCACATCAGTCAATGTTATCTAAACCCTATTCCATTTACCATAAGGTGTAGAGGGGTCTTTGCAATGCCCGTATAAAAAATATATTCACTCAACTGTAAAAAATCACTGCTGTATAATGTATATAAACACCGAATACAACTAACAACAAATCAGTGAACTACTGACTATTTAGGAGAAAAAAATGAATTTAACAGAGGAAGAATTTTTATAGGACTTCAAGAACTTCAGAAAAATAAGAATAAAGCTTGATAGTGAAGTATTATTCACGTCTATCCTATCCAGGCCTATAGAAATATCCTGCCATATCTTTCATAATATGGTACCAGCAACCCTATAATATTCCTATATTTCAACTTCTAGAACTTAAAAAATTAAGTATAAGCTTAGTAATAGATTGTTTCGGCCTCTTCAGGCCTTTTCTTCTTTTTTTTACGCGGCGAAAAAACGCGTTATCGCTACTACCACTGGGGGGTGAGTGTAACGGTTATGTTAGTTTCACACAGTCTTACAGCCCAATGTCGACACTCGGGAGTATAGCATCCAATCGAACATTGGACCGAGTCCCTAACACTATGTACACCTTTTTTTTTCTTGTGGAAGTCCCTTTAAGGTCCCGCGTCCGTCCGAGGAACCGTAACGGGTACGTCGGGGTTTCCGGCATGTTACGCATGCCGGCGTACCGACTAAAACCCCGCGGTAGCGTTCGTCAACGCATTAAAGGCGGCTCCGGGGTACCATAAGGTTTACCTAAGATCGCTACCGGAACAGCCTCTGCGATAAACTGCATACACAGCCCATCGGTATGTGGGACGCAACTGGCATCCACGAACAGCGGCGAGGTCTGCACACCAGTCTATTCCAATTCAGGGTCACTTTTGACGAATATACAGCCTCGAGTGTATGTCTAATGACCCTGATGGACCCCATTAATCGCCTTTTATGACAGGCAGGCCTAACCATGGTGGTATTCTATCACGCCCACATTCCACAGGGCTAATACCAACCAAAACCCGCGGTGGCGTTCTTCGGCGCATACGAGACTGCCCCGGGGTATCTTGTGGCACTAAGATAGCTGCACGGGACCGTCTCTGCGCAATGCCGTTGCGGCCCCTCTGTATGCAAGGGGGGCTAAGATGTCCCCGAACTCTAAAGGACGCCTTTGGCGTCTACGACAACGGAGGACATTCGGAGTTGCTTAAAATGTACTGAGCAGCCCCCCGCTGCTCGCCCCGTGACTCTCTCGAAGCTCCATTTAGTCGCCTTTTACGACAGACAGGGCATGCCGTGGCGGAACTCTCTAAATGCCCCCGGAACACAGGGCCCGAGGCGCCGGTCAGTCGTCCAACTGGCGCCTCCTACATCTCCACTGGCTGCGGGCGGGATCATTCTGCTCACGATCCCGCCCGGCGCTCTCCTTCCGCGAGATGATGTACTCGCAGAAGGAGACCATCCCTCGCCAAGACCTCCAGCCGCCAACCATAGCAGACACGACGGCCGGCAGCAAGGCCTCTTCAGGCTGCAATCAACGGTCTGTAAGTTTTTCTTCCAGTAGGTTAAATGCGATAATCCAAAACCGCATATGTCATTAAAATTTGCAACAAATACAGTTTTAAAATATGTAGGAATCAAAATTTAATTTAAACTAATTATAATTAGTTTAATCACTTACAATTTAATCTAGAAATCTTACTAGATGTTTCAGATCAACGCAAATGTCAGTTTATGACAATTGGGTGTAAAATATTCAGCATAGAGAAATTTTCTAATAGTAATTAAATAATTTAAGGGCACTCTGACCGTGTAATGTTTGAAGTATTTGCCCTAGGCGCTTTAGGCTTTGTGGTTTCGGCTTAAAGTTTAATATAGTCTAAACAATGTTAGAGTTTGCAGAAAACATATTGGATTTTAAGAAACTATTTATGTGATATAACTTACTTCATCCATGTGAAGGGTGGATAGATATATTAAAGGCGTTCGATCGTAAGAAATAAACCAAATCTAGTGAAAAGGTATGTTGCGCCGACCTAATATTACAATGTGGGTAACCCCGTCAGCCCTTAAGCAGCTAGAAGAATAATAAGCCCATATTATAATCTATGGTTGACACTTGATCGTCGAATCAGTGAGAATCGTCGAAATTGAGGAACATTGCGCGCTACATGATTAAAGAGCTACACGACTTGCTTCAGAAATAAAGTTGACGTCTGCGATTTGCCTTACTTAAAGCAATTTGTAAGTCATGCTCGCTATGAAAGTTAATTATGTATGTGTCCAATCTTCAATATGATTGATGTGTTTTAGGTAGACGTACCCTAAAGTATACCAAACGTATGACGGTACACTTTTATCCGCTTTGTGTACAATATTAAAGCCAAAATATACAAGAGTCTTGAATATTAAAGGAAAGCAAATTATACATTTGTTAATGTACAGTCAGCCGCATAAGTATCTGTACAAAATCAAATTTCAAATCGCCTATATACGCGTTAAGTTAAACTGAAACATTTTTTTCTTCGTTTGAAGTAAAGTAAATCTCTTTTATTTTATTTTTGTGAAGAGAAAAAAAAAAAGATTAGTAAGAACTCAAAAGTATGTAGGCAATTTGAAAATTTGAATTAGTTCAGCTACTTATGCTGCTGACTGTACATGGTGGTATGTGACTACCGACATCTAAAAACTTCCATAATTCTTGAGAAGTCTTAAAGATTGAAAAGACGAGATATGTGTTTTATGGACCTCCGGTATTGGCATTACTCGAATAAACTGCCCAAAGGCAGTTCTTTAAATTTATATGAGGGAATAGTAAACTCCCTCACATAAATTACCAGGATAGCCTGGCACAAACAATGGCTGGACAGACGTCACGGCGCCGCGACATTCCGGTTGACACAGGTGCTCACAGGCCATGGTTGTTTTGGTGAATACCTGTATCGTGTAACCGGCAAGGGACAGACGGCCGTGTGTCACCACTGTGACAACTGTCCACGAGACACGGCTCAGCATACCTTAGAGGAGTGCCCAGCCTGGGACAATGAGCGCAGCGCTCTTGCAGCAGTTGTTGGAAATAACCTCTCGTTACCGGCTGTGGTTGAAGCCATGGTCGACGGCCGGGCGTGCTGGCGTGCGGTGTCTGACTTTTGTGAGCAGGTCATCTCACAGAAGGAACGAGCTGAACAGGATCGGGAGCGTCACGATCCCGCCCGTCGCCACAGGAGACGCCGAGTGGATTATTGACCGGCGTCTCTCGCCCTGTAGATGGGGGCGTTTGAAGAATTCCATCACGGTAACCTCTGCCTGTCGTAAGAGGCGACTAAAAGAGGCCATCAGGGGTTGCGGGCGCGCAGTGGGGGACTGCGACTGCGTCCTTTGTACTTTCGTACATCGCGCAACCTCGAGGTGGGCACCAGTGCATAGCACTGCCGTAGACGTTTAGGACGTCTTTCGGTGTGTGGGGGTGTCGGAGCCCCTGCTACTGATCGAGATGGGCCGCAAGACGGCATTGCGCAGAGACGGTTGCGGTCGTTATGAGGGCGCCCTTCGCCTAAGGTGCCCGCAGCCGCCCCTTATGCGCTAGAGAGGGCCACCGCGGGGTTTTAGTTGGTATGCCGGTGTAGGGTGTATATAGTGTTAGGGACTCGGTCCAGCGTGATGGTCGATCGGATGTCATATTCCCGGACGATCTAATGCTGGGCCGTAAGACCGGTGAGCCCAACATAACCGTCTGCCTTTCCCCAGGGACTGGCCGGTATCGATAATATCGATATCCCCGCGAAAAAAAAAAAAAAAAAGTATATCCTGGCACCGCCCTGTGGGTTGGGGGCGTTTGGAGAATTCCACCACGGTATCCCCTGCCTGTCGTAAAAGGCGACTAATAGGGGCCACCGGGGGTCGCAGACGGGCGGCAGGGGGCTGTCCGTCTTTAATTTTGTGTTCTTATTGGCACATTGTTGCGATCCCTGTGATGGACGGCAGCGTGGCTGGTAGGCCTCACGTTGCCGTTGACGCTGAGAGCGTACTTCGGTGTGCGGGGGCTTATGAGCCCCCCCCCCCCCCCACAACAGGAGACGGGCCGCACTAGGCGGCACCGCGCAGGGGCGGCTGCGGACGACAACTTAGACACTTCCGTCAGAGGAAGCCCACAGCCGTCCCTAATGCGCCGAAGATGGCCACCGCGGAGTTTTGGTTGGTATGCCGTGCGTTGTACATAGGTTAGGGACTCGGCCCGGCGGTCGCCCGATGGTTACATATCTCCGGGTGGCTCTACGCCGGGTCGTAAGGCACGGTGAACCCAACATAACCGCTCAGTCGCCCCCCTTGAAGGCTGGGCGGTAGCAATAAGTCACTTTCTCCGCGAAAAAAAAAAAAAAAAAAAAAGGATAGCCTGGCAAAGTCAGCCCACTCAAACATAAAGGAGTGTTTACCGTGCGGTTTTACTTACTCGACTTTATTGAAGTTATACTTCTTTTAGCGCGATAGGGGAAAATGATAAGAGTAAATTTTTACGATGCGCGCGCACACCGTCACGAGAAACCGACACCCTGAAGTTAGCTATAGCCAACATTTTAGTTTTGAATTTTGTATGTAGAATAAGGCGAAAGAAAACCGACACCCCGAAGTTAGCTATAGTCAACATTTTAATTTTGAATTTTGAACGTAGAATAAGGCGAAAGATATTTTTTTTTTTTTTTTTATTTTGTTCCGCAAAAAAGAAGTATAACTTCTAACGCGTAGTACATAAGTACACACACACTTTTTTTTTATTCGGGCACGACAAAGTGACCTCATAGCACCTGCTGGTAACTGGAGTGGGGTCCAGATAGAGCTTTGACTTGGCATCCCTTGCCGGAGGTTATATCACGGAGTCGTGCGGTCCATGGCCCTCTATGGCAGCCCCGTTTGGGCTGACTCCCTGAACCGCCCCTGCGTCGCCCTCCTGCGCACTCCGCAGAGAGCTTTGGCGCAGCGGGCGATCAGGGCGTACCGCACGGTCTCTTTCGAGGCGGCTTGTTTGTTGGCCGGATTTCTGCCCTGGGATCTGGACGCCAAATCCCTCTCCGATGTCTTTCATTGGCGGGAGGAGGCGTCCAGTCGCGGGCAACATCCGGCCCTGAAGGAGGTGGAGGCCATGAGGGCCTCCCTACGGCGAGCCGCCGTGGAGGAGTGGCGTCTCAGGCTGGAGGCCCCGTCAGCGGGGCTCAGGGTCGTCGCGGCAGTGCGTCCTGTCTTTGCCGAATGGCTGGACAGGCGCCACGGTGCGGCAACGTTTCGCCTGACGCAGGTGCTCGCCGGGCATGGCTGCTTCGGTGAGTACTTGTGGCGGGTAGTGAGGAAGGAGGTGTCGGCCGTGTGTCACCACTGTGACAACTGCCCGCTGGATACGGCCCAGCATACGTTAGAGTTCTGCCCAGCCTGGGATGAGGAGCGCAGCGCTCTCAGAGCAGTCGTCGGAGGAGACCTCTCGCTGCCGGCCGTGGTCGCTTCCATGGTCGACAGCCGGAGGTCCTGGCGTGCGGTGGCACACTTCTGTGAGGTGGTCCTCTCGCGGAAGGAGAGTGCCGAGAGGGATCGGAGGCGCGGAGATCCCTCCCGCCGCCAGACAAGACGTAGGAGGCGCCGGGTGGACGACTGACCGGCGTCTTCCGCCCTGTGGATTGGGGGCGTTTGGAGAATTCCACCACGGTATCCCCTGCCTGTCGTAAAAGGCGACTAATAGGGGCCACCGGGGGTCGCAGGCGGGCGGCAGGGGGCTGTCCGTCTTTAATTTTGTGTTCTTAGTGGCACATTGTTGCGATCCCTGTGATGGACGACAGCGTGGCTGGTAGGCCTCACGTTGCCGTTGACGCTGAGAGCGTCCTTCGGTGTGCGGGGGCTTCTGAGCCCCCCCCAAACAGGAGACGGGCCGCACTAGGCGGCACCGCGCAGGGGCGGCTGCGGACGACAACTTAGACACTTCCGTCAGAGGAAGCCCACAGCCGTCCCTAATGCGCCGAAGATGGCCACCGCGGAGTTTTGGTTGGTATGCCGTGCGTTGTACATAGGTTAGGGACTCGGCCCGGCGGTCGCCCGATGGTTACATCTCTCCGGGCGGCTCAACGCCGGGTCGTAAGGCACGGTGAACCCAACATAACCGCTCAGTCGCCCCCCTTGAAGGCTGGGCGGTAGTAATAAGTCACTTTCTCCGCGAAAAAAAAAAAAAAAAAAAAAAAAAAAGATAGAGCTTTGACTGACGAAAGATGATTATCCTGTTAAAATATCAAAATAGCTGTTTAAATAGTACTAGCTCCATCTAGTCGATATATGTAACAACTAACATTATATCTTTTTATGTAATCTATGGTCGAGTCTATGACTTGTAACTGAATTAAAAAACCGTTAGTCTCGTCAAAACTGCTCTTGTGTTTTATTATATCCCTTGCCATTCGACACAATTATGCCGGTGTGAACCGGTTATACACAGGCTGATCCCGGAACGCGACACACTTAGGGGGGCCACTATGGCGGGTCTTAACATTTCGTGTATGATGGTCGTTATCCAGGTGAATACAAGATAATATTTCCCTCAGAACAATTGCTTGTTATTGTTTTGAGATATTTCCTAACACAACTTTTATTATTGTTAATGAACGTGATTTGAGTGGACGATAGCCTAGTTGGGAATGGAACGGTCTGCCGAGACAATGTCCGGAGGTTCAAAACCCAAGGCACACACATCTGACTTTTCGAAGTTACGTGTGTATTGTTATCAATTATCGTTCGTTTTAACGGTGAAGCAAAATATCGTGAGGAAACATACATACCTGAGAATTCTCCATAAGAATCTCGAAGGTATGTGAAGTCAGCCAACCCGCACTAGGCCGTACTAGCGTGGTGGACTAAGGCCTATACCCTCTCGGTAGTAAAGGAGGCCCGTGCTAAGCAGTGGGCAGTATATAATACAGGGCTGATTGCATTGCATTGCTCGCGGCTCCGCCCGCGTGAACTTTTTTCCGGGATAATAATATTTTCCCGGCCCATAGCACTCAGGAGTAATGTAGTTTCCTATTAGTGAAAGAATTTTTAAAATCGGTTCAGTAGTTCCTGAGATTAGCGAAATCAACCAAACAAACAAATAAACTCTTCAGCTTTATAATATTAGTATAGATTGACACAATAATGAGTTACCTATTGATTTTAAAATTAAATTAAGTAAGTACTGTCATTATAAGAATACGGCTTTTTCGTTTTTTCATAGCACAGTGAAAACGCTGACCCTGATATTATCAAGTTTAAGAGAAGATAACCAAATAAAGTGAGACTCACATTATGGATATATTTGTATACAGAATGAATGGGACGTTTTGAGCTGCATAGAAGCAATGTCTCACAGCACACACACTCACGCCCTTTATCCCCGAAGGGGTAGGCAGAGGCGCAACTAGTGCACCTAGTTTACGCCGTGCGTATTACGTCCCATTATGTGATAGGGGGCGAGCCTATCGCCATAACGGGTACAAAATCCAGACTCCGGGCTGACACTGAATAAAAAAACCCAGTATCACTTTGCCCGACCCGGGGATCGAACCCGAGACCTCAGCTTTGCAGTCGCACCGTATTACAACTACGCCACCGAGGCAGTCTCTGTCTCACAGTACACCAAGATAAAAAAAAATACTGAGTCACGTATTTTAATAAGTTCTTTGTACTCTAAAATAATGCCTTCTAACGAAAGATGTTGCGTCTTTCAACAAGACTGTAGGCTAGCCAGATCGTATGCGAAAATCTTTCAGGGTAGGCGTTCAGACCATTTTATCTGTAAAAATAATATTTCAATAGACACTTTGGATATAGTTTGAATATAACAATTCCATTGTATTCACCATTTGAATTTTGATTTGTACCGTGATATATATTTAGAAATACTGAAATAGGAGCAGTTTTGTTTCATATTTAAAAGGCCCGGGATTTAACAATGTAATCCGGAGTACGAGACTGTTTTAATATATGTGGGATCACAATTGTTTCAGACCGTGTCAATAGCGTTAGAATATTAAACTAATATATAAAGTTGATTATGAAATACTAGTTTTTTTTACACTGCTAGATAAAAGTGTAAAAAAAATGGACATTCGTTAACTTATCTCCACCTCCAATAAATATCCAAAGCCTCAATAGAATCATGAAAGCGCTGGAACGATTTTAACGGAAACATGTTCGTAATTATGTTTCCTTTAAGGGAATTGAAGGAGATTTTTGGCTTTTGAAAATATTACTTAACTAACAAAGCCCAAGACTTCACTATATGTTGAATTTCTCTTTATGAATTTTCACTTCGGAACCAGCTTATTCTTGTTGTAGACAAAAATGTCTACAGGGTAGGTTTACCAGTTTAAATACATACTTAATCGCTTTAATAAGTTAGAAAAGCATTTATCTACCTTACAAAAGAAAACTACAATAAATGTATGTTACGCTCTTAATAAAATATTTAGAGCCGTGAATTTAGAACGTCAATAAACATAACATAACACTAAAGCCGAAGTTACACAAGGATAGTTTATTGCATACGAGCGGCAGTTACTTGCTATGCGATAATCTATCGCCTAGTGTAAACAAACGGTGCGAATGTCGTCTCTCGAAAGCAAGTATCGCCCATAAACTCTCCTTGGTCACCGCGTGTGTAAACAAAAAATAGTACGAGTCTCGCTATTCTAATTTCGAATGGCGAGTCTCGTACAAAATCAGTACAGAACGATTTGTTCGAGGCTCGCATCAACACTTGCGAATCTCGCCCGAGCAGTGTTTACACTAGGCGAGATACATATACGAATATCACCCTACGAATACTTGGCTATAGTGTAAACGATTTAAGAAGAGCGAGTCTGGCCTTTGACACACGAATCCGACTATCGCTTTATTGCTACGAGTTTTTATCCTAATGTAAACAGTAGGAGAGAATCTGATGGAGAGTTCTCGCATATGAAAATCGCTTACGACTTTTCGCCGCTCGCATTCGAGAAACTCTTCTTGTGTAAATGACTCTTTAGAACGTAACCTGTTACCTGACACAATGTACGTTTGAAGTAAGAGACCCAAATTATACGATTCATCTCTTAAAATTATATTATATAAACTGAAGTATTACTTAATGCGGAACACCTCTCGGAGAAACGGTACGTGACTCTGTTGCCGTCTCTGTCTGGCGTACAGCTTTGTGTATATCCATCTCATCGGACTTCACTTTCTCCTCACTGACCACCAGACGATCTGTTACAATGGCCGCCTTTGATTTGTGTCGGCTGAAGTGTAGTTACGTTTGCTTTGTTAATTGGAAATCGTAAATACAGGTTATTTTCGCTTGGACGTCAAAGTTACTACAATGCATCTGCAGTCTAATTATGAACGGTCAAGGAAAACATCGTGAGAAAACCTACCATACCATATGGTAGGTTATTATACACGACTACATAATCCAAACAAATTATTATTTTTTCTTGAAAATCTCACAACTCATTTGATTGAAGCCCTCAGAACCTAAGCATGATCGTAAGTCCTAACCCAACGACCCCAAAACAGATTTCCTATTCCAACCTAATAACTTACGTATTACTTCTTGTATATTACTTATTTGTTGTAATACATTTCCATGATGCTCGCATACGCTTTCTACTTATTCCTGATATAATGATGAATGAGATTCCTTATCTCCTCGGAGTGAGTTACGTTGTATTACAAAAGTTTTGACGTAATAGATCTAATGATTATACCATGTTTCATTCGTACAGAAAACTAAAGTGATTTATTGTTGCTTTTTTCGAAAAAAAATTAAGTTAAAGAATAAAGAAAATACCAGACAAGTGCGAG
The DNA here is from genome assembly GCA_947568825.1 of Sphinx pinastri. Taxonomy (NCBI): domain Eukaryota; kingdom Metazoa; phylum Arthropoda; class Insecta; order Lepidoptera; family Sphingidae; genus Sphinx; species Sphinx pinastri. The sequence goes on from OX387623.1 coordinate 2,317,115, forward strand.
TTGGACTTGCGTGCCGAGGGTTCCGTACAAACTAATAGGTAAGTTATCTAAGTATGGGTTCCACAGTTCGCCAAAATTAATTAATAAATTAATAATATTTTAAAAGTTTGTAAATTTGCTTTTTTGTCATTAAAGTAGATATTTACAGTTTTCAGATTTTTCCTTTGCATGTGCTGTAAGACCTTGCTTCTTGCCAAATTTCATGATTCTAGGTCAACGGGAAGTACCCTATAGTTTTTGATTCCCTTGCGAAATCGCAAAATATGCGAAAATATGCGACATAAACGGTCATATCTTTTTATCGCGTTGACTTATAAGTTTGATTTTTTTCACAGTTGAAAGAGACCGTAGACCCGAGTGTTTGATATAAATTTTAACTTCATATCTTTACGCGCTCCTGAGAAAACGCGTCTTGACAGTCAGACGGAGAACAAAGTGATCATATAAGGGTTCCTTTTTTCTGTTGAGGTCCGGAACCATAAAAATGTATATATCATAAAGAATTAAAGATCTCCTCCTACTTAAAGGTCGTTGAAAACAGAAACGAATTCGTTTCTAAAGAAGTTTTAATCCATATTTGCGAATAGTTAGAAGGGTTGATTTCTATTCGAAGAAATGACGATATTCAGATCTATTTTATTCCTTTTGCAATTTTACGTTTGTCCAAATTAAAAAAATGTCCAATACAAATTTACAGTACTTACCTATAGAAATATCTTTGTTTATTGTAACTTACGAAACTAATCTTGGAAGTGTATTTTTATACGCACGGCAAATTGACCCCCTGCACCTGACGATAAACGGAGTTTGGTTTAGATACATTGACGAATGATGATATTTCCAGCCAGTCGACACAAATATGTCAGCCCGTTTGAAAATGTCATGACAGCATTTATCTAACAATAATGTTAAACTCATACAACTAGGCCCCAGATTACATACAATCTGCAGTGCTTCAGATTCTGCATAATGACATTTTATTTCATCAAACTTGCTAGTCATATCTATATAACCGTTGAGTAGCGGATTTAGTTTACTTTCTATTCAATAATTTTAAGATTCTCTCACATTTACGTCTTGTTTATGAACGTGTAAAACGTTTAAATCTCGATAAACAGTTGCTTTAATCAACCGCTGATTTATAACGTAATTGAGGACATAGCGAGAACCAGGTTATAAGGTTTTCTTTGCATAGGCTGCACGTTGAAGTGAAGTTGAAACGTAAAGCCACGGGACTGGATTTATTTGTATTTTTTTGGATAGACAGAGATGGCAATGGCTTCTTAGGGTGGGAGGACAACGAGTACACGATTAGGGCCAATATGCAGAGTGCTACTAAGAAGTTTATTTATTGAACGGTGCACCTTAGCTTTTGACTAATGTACCATGAGACCTTAGGCAATAGACATACATTCAGTGTAGAGATAATAAACAAAAACTGTCCCCAATTAACAAATAGTACCAGGTCTGAGTGCTATGGAATTGAATATTCCTCGTAGATGGAAACCAGACTGTATTTCATTGTAGAACTCGGTTTTCTGAGTATATCATTGGGTACTTATATCTTATATGATAATGCAAGTAGCTGAATCATGGCTCCCGTCGTTGCCATAATAGGTGTGGTTATCTTATATTTCTTTATAGTTTTATGCACATTTTATAGTATCCTTGTCACAATAATAGATTTTTCTTTTCTTTCTTTCTGATATATCTATCTTTACTACAAAAATTAAGTTGTTTTACGTTTTGAACGCAATAATCTTTAGAACATTTCCGATTCGGGAAAATACTATTTTGACTTTTTATTAAATCCAATTTAATACGTAACAATTTCCGTGTGTAAGATATCGTGCCACATGAACACCGCTCCAAGGTATCCACATAGGATAGTGTTATAACAATTTTCTTGAAAATAGCGAGAACACTTCCAAGAAAAGTGGAATAGCGGTTAGTTTCGTTTTATAAAACTCTGCAATTTTATACTTGAAGTAAATGATAAATATCTAGAACCTACTTTCACAGTTCTAAATGTCTTAATCTTACTAGAAAATATTGGGATTGGAACTAAGTTTTATTATAGAGATATTTTTATGCCTGCGTTTAAGTATTTATAATTTAGGATTTCAAATTTAGCGTTAATCCTGTAGAATCCTTTTCGAACTGAGACCGGTGCTGTTGATAAATGACTAAACATATTTATTCCCTCAAGACCTTGATTTATGTAGAATAACATTTCATTTGACTTAACTAAACTTGTTTTATGGATTTGCATATACAAATGCATATGTCTTATCACGACATATTCTAAAAGGAAACTCATTACTGATCATATGTCTAACAAATACTTTCACATAAGTTTCTCAGAGTTATTTTTGCTCGTCAGTTGTTCTATTGTTGGGATCATTGATGTTTCCTTATACTTTTTGTGTCTGTTTCGATCGTATGTCAGTAATTCAATAAAACATTACCGGAAGCCTTATGTTGTCAAGCTTAGTCTTCCATGAGATCTAGATTCAATTAAGGAATAATGATACAAAACTGATTCCGCAAGATTTTAGCAGTGAATATGTAACCTAATGTGTACTGGAAGATTAACAAATATTGTACACAATATACATCTAGTTATAATGAAATTCCATAATTAATAGGATAGTAGGTCCTTTTAATTATGGAATAATTCTTCATAAACTATTATAAGTGAACGTGAAATGCCTAATTTTTGCAATATGTTTGAGAAAGTGAAATGAACCTGTGCCTTGACATTGAGAAGAGCAAGGGTTAAAAATGAGAAAGTATAAAGAATCCAAACGCAGAACATTTATCAGCTGATCGTGATCATGATTCACGAAACCCTGATCATGATGAATGTTTATGGCCGTCAATGTTTACTGAATGAATGAAACATGAAGTTTGTCTAAATGAAAGTTATGGTGCGCTTCTCTCTTGAGTTGTTGTAGTTGAGCTTGACCTTTGTTAGCTTTATATTTACCGTTTATCTCATGTAACGTATGTTTACAAATGGTGACATCATCGAAAGGCTTAGGGAGAGATGCAACTAATGTTATTCTACGAGCATATTTTTATGGTGTATTTGAAAGCTTTGCCATTTTGGCATGGCAATGAACAGGGCTCCTTTTATCCTGAAAGAATGCAAAGTTATATTGAATTTCATTATTGCAATATTTTTGGCCATCTAATATTATTTGTGTATTTATTTCAGGTAACAAAGACCCATAGTACATTTAAATTTACATGTCATAATACACAAATAGAAATTTAAAAGAAACGTACGATTAGGTATAAACACAAATTAAATATCAAAAGCGAGCAATGTGTAACCCACGACAATGTTTAATGATGGGGCAGTCAAACCTTGCTGCAAGTACGGCCAGTAGACTGTTGGTGCTCTCTCGCACTCGCCGCACTATGCAAACGCATCTCTTGCGTATAATTGTGTAGAAGCAATCTACTCAATACCTGAACTATAAATATTATTTACAAGTGTTTTACTATTTCATCCCTTCACTCCTTGAAATTTATTCAATACAAAATAAAATAATCAAATTAATGTATTCATGTTTATTAATTATTATTAGTAAGGCACTCAGACACAAACGAGACTCCATTCTATGCATTAGCCCTATTAAATCTTGCACAAATATTGCTCTCTATATTCCAACGCGTGAAATTCTAATATCTTAAATACTTTATTGTGATTACAACGATCATGGCCTCGCATTAATGGGAGCGAAATGCAATGTTCGCTTTCCCTGTATTTTACATTTGCATTTTATTACAATTACGTGATGAATAAACTATTTTATTTATTTAAAAAAATATAATTAAACTAAGTAATAAAATAGAATTCTTAAATAAATGGATGAATTTGCTGGTCTTTTTCTCTCTGTAGTCAGGTAGGATTTGGAACTTAAGAAGCAATTATGTTTAATTAAAGCAGCTCATAAGGTACAAATCTAAGAGACAGAAAGACAGAAGAGAAAAAGAAGACAGCCAAATTAAGCGAGTCTCGTAGTGAGATAACTACCGTCAAATATAAAAATCTCACCGGATTAGTCTGTGGTTCCTATGTCAAGTAATAGCGCGATGAAGAAGGCACTTTTCAGTATAGGACCTACTGCAAATATTTAATTGATATAAAAAGTACTGAATATTTATATTAATTAAGCTGCTTTTTTTGTTACAGATAAAAGAACAGCTGTGAAAATAAAGCCTTCAAACCAAAATGGCGGACGTTTTAGTGAATTCAACGCAAAGTGTTATCAAAGATACATACGACTACTATCTTTGGACTTTATCATTATCAGGTAAGAACTATGTTTTATTACTACTAAACTAGACGAGCAATACATCCATAGCTCGTGTCACTAATGCCTATAATAGTAGAAACACCACTCAAAGAAATAATTAACTGTTAAATCCGTCATATAGCCTGATTCTGGTGAGTTTTATTAGTCAATGAGTAAAACAGACCGACATAATTCAGGAACATCACATAGAGGATCAACACTATCAGAGGATGAAAATTCTTGTCGGTTACATTTATATCTATTATCTATCTGTACCATATAGTATCACCATCAGCTATAATGTAATCTATCATAATACTGGCATGAAAAAGTGTGAAGAATAAAAAAATATTACCTAACATAACAATTTAACCACACCACATCACGAAAGTGAAATTGAAAGCAACCGAATTGGATTGAAAGCCTAAAGAGTAAAGAAATATCTTCCCAAGAATAAATATGCATTGGATGTAGAGTGAATGAATAAACTGAGTTATGAGATTCAAGATGATTGAAAGCTCAAATCCGATATTCAAATCAGGTTTGGAGAACATTGATTGATATCACGCTTTGTACGATTTTATTAAGTTCGAAGGAATAAATATAGGTATAAAGATCGTTAATGTATATTGTGTATTTTACCCAGATTATTAGAAGTTACTTAAGTGGTAAAACCACTGTCACGATATATACTGTATTATGTACTATAACACTATGATATTATGTTTTTTTTTTTTGTATAAGGCACTTGTGTTCACATTTTGCCAATGTCAAGTTTGGGTTGTCTTTTTTTATTATCTGTAGTATGTCGAAGTAAAGCAGTGGCTACCTTACCAAGACTTTATCGAGGAGTTTTGGCGGCAACAAAAAACACTTGATTAGCACAATTATTTCAATCACTTCATTTGAGCTCTTTAATAGAACTATATTGGATAATATACCACCATAATTATGCAATATAACACTAAGTATCACCAACATAATGAATTAAAACAAGAGCATCTTATGACACTTCCAAGTTCCCGCCAAAAAACCGATATTATGTATTATTATGAAGAGGTAGATACGCCATAAGAACGCGCAATCTGAAGACTTGAAATTGTTCCAACGGGAACGATTGCGTAAAGGACAAATTCTAGCCGTATTTTTGTTCGTATTGGTTTATAAATAAGTAACATACGTTAAGTCTTCCCATGACTCGTTATATCAAAATAAAAAAGGTGCGTGCGGATCATTTTTTACGTCTTGTTTGTTAGAAGCATATACTTTTTGATTAATCATTACTTTAGCATGAATAGGATTAAATGGGATAGCAATACGTAGTGGTGAGATACATCACACCACCAATTGCTACACTAGCTTTAGTTTATAAGTATGTTTGTGTGTTTTCCTTTTATTAGTGTGGTGTCCAACACAGAGTTATCTAACTATCTATCTATCACAGAAAACCAACATCAATTTGTGGCTTGCTTTTGCGTTTTGTGCGGTCAGTGAGACTTTCTGAAGTTCAAATACCCCTTTCTCTCCCGTAATCTAATATGGATTATAGCCTTGAATAATTCGGGTCTATATTAAGCTCTAATACAATAATTCAAATGGATATATCAGGTGTGCTGGGTTTAGCTTCTGAGTGAAATAGTGTGTATAATTTATGACTGCCTCGGTGGCGTAGTTGTATTACGGTATGACTGCAATGCTGAGGTTTTGGGTTCGATTCCCGGGTCGGGCAGTGATATTGGGTTTTTTAAATTCAGTGTCAGCCCGGAGTCTGGAATTTGTGCCCGATATGGCGATAGGCTCGCCCCCTATCACATCGTGGGACGGAATAACGGCGAAAAGTGGGTGCACTAGTTGCGCCTCTGCCTACCCCTTCGGGGATAAAAGGCGTGAGTGTATATGTATATGTATATATATGTATGTAATTTATGAATCTGTAAAGTCAGTGCATTTCCAGCCGAACATATGGATGCTATGCTCTGCATTTAAGGGGCCACTCTGTGGTTAAAGAAATTTTAGAATATAATCTCTGTCGACGTAAATTTACATAAAATTCTGTTTTTGAATAGTTGTTCTGCTATTAAATTTATCACGATATAGGATTGTGATGTGATAGGAGGAGAGCCTATCGCTATATCGGGCACAAATTTCAGACTCCGGGTTGATACTAAAAAGAAAATCCCAATATCACTTTGCCCGACCCGGTTATCGAACCCGAGACCTCAGCAGTCGTACCGTTATACAACTACGCAACCGAGGCAGTTGTATTTGTTATACAATGTTAGTTATCCAATCAGCTTTATATTGTAAGGGATACCCAACTAAAATAACAAATTGTACCATTACATATTTTGTTACAGACAACAGAACAAAGGGATGGCCACTCGTCGACTCACCTTTACCAACAGCTTTCTACACACTGGCATATTTATTTATAGTGTGGATAGGTCCTAAACTCATGAAGAACAGAAGACCTTTCAAACTCACTTGGCTTTTAGTACCTTATAACTTAACTATGGCTGCATTAAACGCATATATAGCTGTGAGGTTACTAACAGCATCGTTCAGACTTAGATATAGTTATATATGTGAACCGTGTAGGCAGAAATATGATCCTGATGAGTTACAGGTAAGCATATTTGCAAGAACTGCAATCTATTCTGTATTCTGTGCTGTGTTAATTAGGTTATTATTTCTGTGTAGGTTTAATGGTTTATATTCATATTCTTTCACCTGCCCTTTTTCTATTCATATATGTGATACACTTTTCAGCATATTAAACATAGCAATTGAATTAAGTTTTACTAGGCGAAGGATAAGAGAAAAATCATTAGTATATTTATAAACTTCATTTATTTCTTTAGAATTCAATATAACCTTACACTGGAAGTTATTTTAATTATATTATAATTAAAATCACATTGCAACAGGAACAACATTAAATTAATTATTGTAGGTACACTAGACTTCTATTTGCGCAATACCGCATCGATTAAAAAATATAAGTTTATGTCTCCGTAACATGAACGTAAAAAGTATAATCCCTCGACCGCATGATACTACGTTTTATTTCTTGACATTTATCATCAATTCCTGAATAAAAACCAAAAAAAAAGAAACAAGTAACAAATAAAAAACTACGAGAGAACATCTCTAGGAATTGGTCGGCTATTTTCCTTTCAATAGTGTTTACTTTAAATAAATAATGGTCTGAAACCTTGAAGAGTAAAACCTCAGTTTTAATGACAATACCATTTCGAGTTTCTAGACACAACGAACGTAAATGGACTTACGAAACTCTACGGTGTGTTCGTAAACTCCGAAACTGCGGAGATTTCTGCGTATTTTCTTGCTTACCTGAAATTATACTGATCCATGACATTTAATTTGAAGAGGTCTGTTTTTCGTCATCTGTCCTAGTGTAGTGTGATGATTTTAAAACTGACCTGTTGTTGGAAATCTGCATCCGATTCGGTTCAACTTAAGTTTCAGAAACACTGGAACACAACACATGACCATTTATTTCCACGGTAGAACGACGCGTTATCGCTACCACCACTGGAGGGGTGAATGGAACATATTATGTTGGTTTCACCGGTCCTAATATAACCTAACGTACTATACAAAATAGCCAATTTCAAATTTAACTACGCTGTGCGATGTTCAAGTCTAATACAGTAATTTTGCTATACCAGGTAGATAAGATGTAGATTTTTTCTAGAAATTTGGCTTGAAACAATAAAGACAATCAACAAAATGTTACCTTACTCACAATTTTTTTACAGATAGCAGACGCAGTATGGTGGTACTACTTCTCCAAACTGCTGGAGTTCTGCGACACTTTCTTCTTCATCCTGAGGAAGAAGGATGAGCAGCTGACATTCCTACACGTCTACCATCACTCCACCATGTTCTCATTTTGGTGGATCGGTATCAAATGGGTACCCAGTGGATCTAGTAAGTTAATTCAAAATTTATTAAGACTTCATGTTGATTTGAAGACAGCTTTATGTGTTCTTAATATCTTGAGGATCCAATAGTCTTCCAGTAAGTAATAGTGGAGTAACCCACTGCCTCACAGACGAAGCGCTAACGGCTCATCAGCAACAATGTAAAGACGAAGAGTTGATAAATTTACTTAGCACGGCAATATCTACAAAAGTAGGAGATACCATTACATATGAAAATAAATTTATTACAATATGAACTTGGCTTAATAACCGGTATTCGTATAAATTCGCAATAAAATATTTTCTGATATTAAATATTTTGCCTAGTTAAGTATGTTTATGAAATACGTCGCTTTAATATGCGTTGGATTCATATTCTGAACTTTAAATAAAGAAGCTTCGTAATAATAACAGCCTTATCATAAAAATAGAACTACTACAACCAACAATGGTTATGTTAAATTAATGCGACAGATAAACTTACATTACGAACAGATTGATAAATAAATTGTTAACAATAATTGATTTTTTAAATAACAGTCGTATTCAAGAAATTATTTTGGCAAGACCACAAAGAGCGTTTCTTCTATATATAAGAAAAAAGGTCTCCAACAGAACAGAAACAATATTTTTTTTATGGCATTGAATGACGTGCGAGCTTGCCGTTCGCCTGATGTTAAGCGATACGACCACCCAATAACAGTAGCAACACCATCCAGCACCTTGAGTTACAAAGTACTGTATGGCATACCACTGCGCTCGTCGTCCTGAGACATAAGATGTTAAGTCTCAATATGTCCAGTTGTTACACTGGCTACAATGTCCTTCAAACCGAAACACAACAGTGCATGCCCACTACTGCTTGGCGGTAGAAATAGACATTGCGGTGGTACCCACCCAGACTCTTACATATGAGAGACCACCAGTAAATGTATACGACAACTGTTAAAAGACTTTGGTAAATATATAATAGAGAAGACGGTCGTCTAACAAAAAAACATAAATGCTATTCATTTTAGGGGAGGTCTGTGTCTAAAAATATGTATTTCAATATTTATTATTAGTTTAGGCTTATTAAAACGCTGAAATGAGAAAATGTTTTTCTAGGAGATATTATTTTGCCATGAAAGTGAAAGTAAACTAAAAGTTAATTTGCTATCTTATCTTTACATTTATTTTATATTTGTTGAATACTTTGAAACGTTACTTTATTGGTACAGCAGTAATGATTTAATATTAAATAATAAACAAGATACAACATTATATATTATAAGAAACAATAAGAAAATTCATTGTTGATTTTAGAGTCAAAAATCGATCATGAATATGATGGGTAAATAGTGGATTAAGTTAAAATAGTGTAAGAGGCAGGTACCAAATACCATGCGAAACATTACTTTTGGGTTTCATCGGACTTCGCTTAAAAAATATGTATTTTTTTCTATTAGTTTCGGGTATACGGACAGTCGGGATGGCTTTATTTCGTAAAACTATAGTAGACCCTAGTACTTCTGACACCATAGACGTTATAAATGAGATAACTTTGTTCCAGCTTTCCTTCCTGCGATGGTGAACAGTGGTATCCACGTGCTTATGTATACATACTACGGCTTGTCAGTCTTCGGCCCATCTGTCAGCAAGTACCTTTGGTGGAAGAAATACCTCACCATCATGCAACTGGTAAGGAAATCTAAACGGAATAATACATTGTGCATCAGAATTGTGCCTTATTGAAGTAGTTGCCGCTATTTTTTCTGGTTTTAGTCTGGGTTGTATTTTACGTATAAAATTATTTATTATCATCGTCTACAATATCAGCAATACTTTTACTGCTTCACGTTCTGTATTCCAAAAATCTTACGAAAAAAAATATTTTTAGAAAATCATATATCTTCTAGTGGTGTGATATTGAGATTTTGTACTGAGTATCAGCCCGGAGTTTGGAATTTGTGCCCGATATGGCGATAGACTCGCCCCTTTTCACATCATGGGACTGAATACCCACGGCGAAAAGTGAGGGGGCTAGTTGCGCCTCTGCCTACTCGTTCGGGGACAAAAGGCTTTAGTGTGTGTATCACTTCTGGTTCGGTTATCTGTAATTTAATTTTAAACTTTACAAAAATGTTGTAATAACATCAATTATCTTACGATATTCGCATGCTAGATATCGCGTGATAAAATATCTAATGGATAGAATCTATGCCACTTTATCTATATCGACCGTGTTTCGGCGACTGCAAAATCAGCAATTTCGCAAAGCGTCCAAATTGTCCATAAAATGTCAGCATTTTCTAGAACTGCAAATTAAGTAGTGGCTGCTTCATTAATTCTTATCGTCTACGAATTTTTGTTTAATCTTATTTATTTATGTGATTGACAAAAGTCTTGACAGGTTTTTCGTTAAGTAAAGTTCATTAATCTCCGACAGAAAAAGAGGGGTGTAATAAGTTTAGGGTTTGTGTCTGTCTGTCTGTGGCATCGTAGCTCTCAAAAGAACGGACCGATTTTGACGCGGTTTTTTTGTTCTGAAGCTGATGTGATCGAGATGGTTCTTAGCTATCGTTTTTGAAGATTTGTTCAGGCGTTTGAAGATTATCAGCTGATTTCCAACTTTCACAACTCCGATTGATTTAAAAGTTGGTGTACTGTGACTTCGGCAATGTGTTAACCTTGAGCTGATGCTGCCACATCAAGTTGTCTGCGGGATACCCAACTCTTTAGCAACTTATAGCAGATATAGAGTGTGTGGGCTCATAAGAATGGTCTCAGTGAGTAGGTGGTAGATAGTTGATTATCAAGGCCCCATGATGGAGAATACAGTAATATAAAAAGTTTGAAATTAAAATTTAAATAACCTCTGACACAAAAAAACCTCCAAAAAGTAAAAAAATAAAAGTCTTTGTTGGTCGTTTAAGTACCTAGTAATATTTTGACCCAAGCGTCGTCGCGTTGGACCGCTAAGGAAATATTTTCATCTCCCTGGTCCGGAGTTCGGTATAGCTGGAGATAGATTTAAGTTCACAAAGACAAAGTTTTGAGCACAGCAAGTCTTTAATAAAGCCTTATACTAGATCGTTTGATAGGCCTGAGATTCACAGCAACCTGGGTTAATATTCTTTGTCAATTTAAATCAATAATATTTTCTCTGTATTATAAACCATCAAGTGGAAAATTATCTTTCATTTGAACAACACAATTTTCTCAAACGACGCTAAAACCAATTTGCTAGTGATAGAATAATTTCAAATTGATCTTTCTCTCGCTCGTCGGCAGTTAAAATGGGGCGTTCTAATTAAAATATAACCTGATTTTAATATTCTGAACAAGCTATTAAATAAAGAAACATTTATGCGAGTCTCTTGGACATAGAGTTTGGAAATAGAGACTAAAACTTATTTGTGTAGAGACTAGAGATTTCAGTGATGGACCGGAAGAGACACAATTAACAACAGCATTGCATTGTTGGATATAAAAAAGTGTGTGTGTACTTATGTACACGCGTTAGAAGTTATACTTCTTTAGCGTAACGAGATAAAATACTTTTTAAATAACGCGCCAAAAGAAGTATAACTGCAAAAAAGTATACTATATAGATAGGTAAAAATAAATTGTTTCATAATGGAAAAAGGTTGTATATTTTTTAGTAAGATTTCCTTATGTTAAGGCTACTGATTAAATCATGACTCGTGGATTTTTACTTCCATTTTCAAATACGGAGCGTCAGGGTTAACGAATGCGATAAACCCTGCTCAATAGGAGGTAAAATAGAGTTTCACCAATACGCATTAAACCAGCGTCAAGATATATGTAATCTCTATCATATTACTTTTAGGAAAGCATCTATATCCAGCTTTAAGTTTATTTGAAAATCTAAATAATATCATTCATTCCGCAGATTCAGTTCACATGTGCCTTGGTCCTCGGAGTGAACGGCATCAGGACCGGCTGCGAGTTCCCCCTCTGGATGCACTACGTCCTCATCTTCTACATGATCTCCTTTATCATACTCTTCGGGAATTTCTACATGAAGGCTTATATTGCTAGGGTAAGCAAGAATTAAAATTAATTTGAAATACTTTAACATATTTTAATTTAAGAAGGACTATAAATCTCCCCATAGATTTTATTTGCGATTCAAGGAATTATTCCGAATAAAATTCCTTTTTTTTCTCAGTTGGAAAACAATACATCTGTGTCGCATTTTCAGAGCCTCCTTTTTTGAGGTCTGCTAAACCTGTTTCGTATGCGGAACATCATCCTTCCTTATGTGTTTCACCAGATCTTAAATCAACAATAAAAATTTTCTTACAGTAAAATTACTGGTGGTAGGTCTCTCATTATGTAAGAGGCCTTCTGGGTGGGTACCACCGCAATGTCTATTTCTACCGCCAAGCAACAGTGTGCATGCACTGTTGTGTTTCGGTTTGAAGGACATTGTAGCCAGTATAACTACTGGTCATAATGAGACTTAACATCTTATGTCTCAGGATGACGAGCGCAGTGGAATGCCACACAGTACTTTGTAAGTCAAGGTGCTGGATGGTGTTGCTACTGTTTATGGGTGGTCGTATCGCTTACCATCAGGCATGCTCGTCTCGTCATTAAAAGCAATAAAAAAAAATGCAACATATTTAATTTTTCTTTATTTTTAACAACTGACACGTTAATATTACCATATTGTATACTGTTCAGTATTCCTTTAACATGGATTTTATTACAATCCAGTCGTGTTTTCCTTAACTGACGTCAATTGTTGGCTCGACTACATACACAAAAGCTTTAATAGTTAATTTACTTATAAAATTGATATTGCACCCCAAGGTTAGAAAAATAATAATGTTATGCGAAAGTTTCTGAAAATGTTTGAATGTTTGTCAGAAGATCTAAACGCAGAAACAGCTGAACGGATTTGGGTGAAATTTGGCACACCGATAGACCACGTCCTGTATCACATAGGCTACTTTTTATCCTGGTAATTTGCTCCCATGGGTAATAATGGAAATTTTTAAACAGATGACGCTGGCGTCGTACAGGTGGTGGTATACATCGGTACAGTGTTTTAGGGACTTCAGTAGCAGGTGAAGCCGCGAGCAGCACCTAGTAATCCATAATAATACTGACCCCACTGATAATATGTCATTCATTTTCATGGTCACAAGGAATTTCAAGATTACCTGTCTCAAGTGAACCAGAACTAAAAAACATTTTCCGATCATGCCAACAATTATCTCGAAGGTTGAACTGGCAGAATATCGTTTCGCAGTAAGGCTATTGATCATTGCTACAGCTGCAGAGCTAATATAAACTCAAATAAATCAATTTTAGAAGATGTATGACAAAATTTTACAAGCGTCTGAAAACCATTATTGTATAAAATATATAGAAATATTTGTGATATATTACCTCATATATCACTTGATGTGCATCGACCGCTATATCGTTTTTTGAATATGACTGAAATGGATCCAAGAATATTAATAATGTAGCTTAATGGTTAAAACAGCTTTAATTTTTTTTTATTCGGGCGTTGCAATGTGACCTCACTGAACCTTATGGTTGTGGAATAGGGTCCAATACTCTTAGAACGAATTTACGCCCTATCGTATAGTTAACGTAATGGTTTCGACTACGTTTGTATGGAAATTTGAACAGCGCCCCGGTGTGTGTATTTGGAACTAAAATACGAATACTAAATTGAAAAACCATAGAAAAGCATGTGAAAATGTGTATCTGTGTATCTATGTATCTGTGTATCTATGTATCTGTGTATCTGTATGTCTGTCTGTGGCATCGCAGTTCTCAAACGAATGGACCGATTTTGATGCATTTTTTTGTTTTGTTTGAAAGCTGATGTGCTCGAGATGGAACTTAGCTATAATTTATGAAGATCTGTTCAGGCGTTTGAAGATTATCCGCTCATTTCCAATTTTCACAATTCTCATGGATTTAAAATATGACGTACTATGACTTCGGCAATAATTTGAAGACATGTTAACCTTAAGCTGATGCTGCAGCATCAAGTAGTCTGCATGATACCTAACTCTTTAGCAACTTATAGCAGATATAGCGAGTGTGGGCTCATAAGAATGGTCACAACTAGTAGGTGTTACATAGTTGATTATCAATGCCCCATGATATATTCTACATATAGTGATTTAAAAAGTTTGAAAAAAATAACATCGTGTGAGAACCTAGTAATATTTTGAATCAAGCGTCGTCGCGTTGGGGGACCGCTAAAGACGTATTTTCATCTCCCTGATCCGGAGTTCGGTCCCCCGACGCAACGACGCTTGGGTCAAAATAATACTTGAATGCCTGATGCAAGTCGGCTTTTCCGGCCACACCAGACTTTTGGGTGAACGCTTTAGGCGCTCGCAACCCTTGATTTAAGTAACCATGCTGAGGGCAACACACTAACGTGTTACGAACCTCGGCTCAACACGGTCACTGGGAGAGGATGAGACATCAATGGTATCGTCTAATGCGTTAACTTACTCGATACGAATACGATACGATTACTATATGAAACGCGTAAATTCGTGCTCAGTACACAGATAGAGTACTGACTGAGGAGAACTAATGATTTCCTCTCTTCGAAACAAGATATACACAGGCTGATCCTGGAACGCGACACACTACACCTTGTGTACAGTGGTCGCTATCCGGACGGATACAGTTATTCTATAACCAGATATTCATCAATACTATCCACTTAAATAGATCGGCGTAACTTTGGCAACTATTAGGACGCAACTTCTTTCTAACAAAAATCTTCTAACAGGTCCAGTGGTATATATCTACTGAGTTTTTACTTTCCGATAACATTTTGATTATTTTATGAAGTAGTTCACTAGATTTGAAAAGTATAATTGTATATTAGTGTGATTCTAAAAACAAATGAGATATTTCTGCCATTATACTGGAATAATGGAATGCAACCTTTACAAAGAACACGACATAGACAGTCTTGATGTTTGTAAAAGAAAAAATATTTTTTAATAAAGTAGCTTCGTCCTTTCCGGAAGAAAGAATAAATCTTCAGTGTATGTTTGCTTTGATGTCGAAATATCCGAAATGTAGGGTATGTAGGGGACATATGAGATTGAGTGCGAACCCGAGTAATATTGGTCTAACAATGCGTCATGGATTGCTTTTCATCAATGTCGAACGCAAAGGCATTCTGTATGAATCTTTAGATTCCATGTAGTAATGAATTCTTATTCTTTTTTCTACTTTTTCATGTGTTTGTCATGTCTGATAATTATAATATAATATAGATTTTTTGGCTTACTTATATCATCATCATCATCATCATCATCATCAGCCACACGACGTCCACTGCTGAACATAGGCCTCCCCCAAATATTTCCAGACGGACCTGTCAAAAGCGGCCCGGTTATTTCGTATAACCTGATCAAATTCTAACATACAACCATCTTTTCATATTATGATTTCAAAAGTATTTCGATACTGACTAATAGTATTTACCATTATTTGAAACGAGAATTTTCCAATCGCAAAATTCGTAAAGGGCATTTTACCTATAATCGTGAATTTTTATCACCAGTCAGGTATTCTAGAGTGTCTGAATTCCTTCAATATTGGAACCATTTGGGTGTTATATTAGTACCGGTACCCTATTTCCCTTTGTCCTACATATCCAAGTTATGCGCATTTGTTTCAATATTGGGTACGAAATCAGACGCAGAATGTTTGAATCCATGGATGATTGAATTTCTGTTGTAGATTATTGTAAAAACGTCTGATGAAATTGGTTTTATTAAATTTAAATTTATAAATAGCGGTTGCTGGATTACCAAATAAACACGTAATTTTATGTAAAGCGATTAATATTGTTTTACATTTACGCTATTATAAAAATAATTAAGGTAAATTTTTTGTTTGAACGCGCTGATTCGTTACCCGATAAGCCACTTCATTTCTGACTGCCATAATAGAAGAGCTTTAAAGCAGAAGATAGAAACATACTCATTTTGAAACCAGAATCTAATTTGCGATTTTAGTATATGCATCTGTCTGCACTGGTGGTAGGCCTCATATGTAAGAGTCCGTCTGGGCGGGTACCACCGCAATGTCTATTTCTACCGCCAAGCAGCAGTGTGCATGCACTGTTGTGTTTCGGTTTGAAGGACATTGTAGCCAGTGTAACAACTGGACATAATGAGACTTAACATCTTATGTCTCAGTATGACGAGCGCAGTGGTATGCCATACAGTACTTTGTAACGCAAGGTGCTGAATGGTGTTGCTACTGTTTATGGGTGGTCGTATCGTTTACCATCAGGCGAACGGCTTGCTCGTCTCGTTATTTGATGCCATAAAAAAAAACTGTAACAGGAACAGGAAGGGCTGTTGCAATATTTACTCACACTTTATAATGTCTTACATGTATTAAGCACCAGTATTATAATATTATGATCATACATATATACATAAACTCACGCCTTTCTCCCATTGGGGTAGGCAGAGACTATGAAGCGCCAAGTGCTACGATCCAAGCATACCTCTTTCGCTTCTTCCACAGACATCGATGACATCATGCACTCAGTTCTCGATTCATCCCTCTCCATAACCATTACTTTTGTCTTTTTTACAAGTTGTTTTGTGTGTTGTTTTTTTTTTCATTATGATCAATGACCATTTAAGCCAATATATGATGTTATATACATACATAGCATTACACCTTCTTCCCTTTTCAGGGTTAGGCAGATGTGTAACACACCCACGTTCCGCGAGCTATGGTAGGTGCCATGTATTGGCGGGCCAGACTAAAGGCTGATACTGAGTAGAAGAACCCAATATCACTTTGTTTGACCTAGTATTCGAGTCAGAGACCTAAGCGCGATACTCGTGCTGCACACGCTATACGGCAACGTCACGGAGACAGTATAAGAAGTTGTTTGTGAGACATTCGGAGCTTTCTATATAGAGCCCGAATGTCCAAAAGGTCATTGGCCAAAGCAACCAAAAGCTGAAGCTTTTTGTCATTGGTCCCAAACTGAAATTTCATTAGCTTACAGCACTATTTCATAACAGCTCAATAATCGCTAGGAACATCAATGCTCAGATTATAGATAGAATATTCAATCTCAAAATAGAAAAAAATTCTAGCAATGTTTTAGCCTATTTACTTCTTAATTCTCTAGTGACAGATATAATTAAAAGCCTTAATTGAATCACAAAATTTGCAAATTATGATCAGAAATATATATTCTAAATTTATAAACAGTAAAGAGATGCCTCGAAGTCTAATTGGGGCTTAAGGCCTAAGCCAGCGAGTAATTCTAAGGAGTTTCTTCATAATAGACTAAGTCAGTATCTCAATATGATTAGAATTAAATGTGGCTGCGGCATTGGCGTTTTCTGAGATTTTTTAATGGAATTTGTGGAAATTTTTGTAAATTAGTTTTCTGTTTTTTTTAAAGATTTTTATGGCATCTCTGCTACAACTGTCACCTTGCCAAAAGACTTCCTAGCTACGAGGACCGTCTTAAACACTTTCAGTTACGCTCTTTACAGAATCGCCGATCGTTATTGGATATGATGTTTCTGTACAGTTTGACAAATGGAATGATAGATTGTTCTCAGGCCACGAGAAAATTTTGCATTAACGTCCCAGTAAAACTTCCCAGATTTAATAAGTATGCTCCGTTTCACGTGCGTTATTCTTCTACGAATTTGGGTTCTCATTGTCCTGTTAACAGACTATGTAGAAATTATAATTCATTGCATAAATCTAGTAACATTGACATATTTTTCCAAAGTAAAATTAAATTTCGGAACGCCATTTTAGAATACCATTCACAATCCTCCATACCATAATAATGTTATTAATATATCGTTTACTCAATTCAGTTAGATTTCCTTTTGGTTTTTTTTTTTTTTTTCCTTTCGTTATCCTTAAGATTGTAAAAATAATGTATCAATTATGTGTGTGCATTTAATTCACGCACTATTAATATTTACTTTTTGTGTATAATTTTGCTAAGTTGTTGTGGTTTATATGCATGCCATGTACGCCTTGTATTGTAACGGCATTTAGCTTAAGGCTACTATGAACGTTGTTAAGTTAACTAATCACTAATCATGAGTTAATGTACGTTACGTTGGCGTTACTAAATAAATAAATAAATAAATAAAATAAATAAATAAACAGTACTCTTGTACCTCCAAGATTCTTATTTATTTGCTGAGATTGATGTTTTAAACATGATAAAGGAATGATAACTCAATAATATATGATAATTCGTTCTTTACTTGGGTTTTAAAATCAATTTGTATTTAAAATTTATTTCAATGAAATAACAATGACATAACCATTGATATATAAAAAAACAAAAAACCTAAATATTTTTGTCATTGCTTATTTTTGATGTTTGTAAGATATGTTTTGTATCCGCCTGGAAAGTGACCATACACACGTGGTGTTAGAAACCGCTATAACGGCCTGCGTGTATCATGTTCCGGGTTCAGCCTGTGTATAACCGGTTCAAACGGGTCACCATAATAAGGTAGTTGACTACTTTTTTTAGTACATTTATCAAAAATGTGTGCAATCCAAAATCTAACGGAAAAATTATTTTCAAAATTGGGGCAATAATTAGTAAGTTATAAAGCTTTGAAATTTGGTGGAAGGGGAAGATGACAAATAACAGTGATATTACACTGTGACGTTGGCGAGAGTCGCCGGCTATAACGCTGCATGCGTGCGAAAGAGATAGTGCAATATCCACGTCCCCACTTTTGCTCACAACAATATTTCAAATATGAACAACTATTTTATTTTTCAACCAATTTTGATGCTGATTTCGCAGAAGAATTTCTTTTTCGTATTATTTTCTGTTATATATAAAATAATTTACTAAATCAAATATAGGAAACTACCCTATTGCGTCGACTGGCAAGGCACAAACATCTCTCGTCAGTCTACACCCTACATTGACCCTTCTTCGCCTATCATCAGGTACAATGGGCTCATTTTGCTGTGTCTGTATAAAATCGTATAAGCTAAGTAATTTGGGCGACTGTTAAAAGATGCAAAGCCTCTTGGTCATTGCACTTTACCATATTTGAACAAGAAAACTGCAAACTCGCATTTATTTCAATCCGCGGTTCCCTTTTACTCTGCAGAAGATTAATGACGTTGGAGATTAATCGAGGCTGACTTTCTTAGACAGCTAGAAAAATCTAGCTCTTTTATATCGTGTATTCGTCACAGGATCATTGACATTATAAAAGCCTAAATAAATGGTTCAACCATGGTATAGAGACTTTTTTTATTTTGTAAATGATAGACATCGTTTTAGTAGAATTTGGAATCAATGATAATATTTAAAACTATATGGCACAAATTCTCCAAGGAATCCTGACTTCTATGAAAAGTAAAATGTTTTGTAATTTGTATGATTATTTCCTAGAGTAGAAATTGAACACGTTGATTGTGAATAAAAATATTATATAAAGACATTATTTTTTAGCCAATATTACTAACAAAGATAAAAATGTAGGATACCTATCAAATTAACTGCAGTTATATAAAAAGCTATTTGGAATATATCCCAATAAAAAGGTGGAAGGAGATAATTCAACTAAACTAAAAACTAGGAATAAACTTAAAGCCCACGGTTCAAAAAGAAAAGGGCATTTTGAGATCAGTTTAATTCCAGCATCAGATGCAGTCACATTACATGTTACGTGGCGGTTGTGCAACTCAGTTCCGAGTGAAAGTGTGTGTAGTACAAGTGACATTATGTCATGATCAGTACTTTCTTGTTTACTCTGCAAAAAATATTACAATGTATGGAAATCCGGATTTTTTGTGGCATTTTTGTAGCGAAAGTTTGGGTTGGTTTTTCGATGACTGATGTGGCTTTTGTTCACATCCGATGGAGTGAATTTTTTGGAAGAATATCGATCGATAGTAAATGATACCTGTTAATTGAGAAAATATTTTCGATCGATCTTGTGTAAAATATGACCTTTTAAACGATCTCCTTATAAATTTTACCTCATTAAAACAAAAATTATCCTGGCCGTATATTAAATTCATATCAATCTTATGCCGTAGATATCAGCAATTACTTTAAGTTCTTTAGTTTGTGATTTAAATATGTATGTTAGTGTGGAGTCGAACTCGCTACTACTCGTTTGACAGCCGGCCCACCTTCTACTACGCCATGGAACTACACAATAAAAATGAAAATTTCACGCTAGCATTGTAGTACTAATAGATTAGTTATAATTTTGTTAGAACTTAATTATCTACATTTTTTTCTTTTTATTATTATGGTTCTTAGGCCCGTTTTATATATTCAAATTCAAATCATTTATTAAGTAATTAGGCCCCTAAGGGCACTTTTACACGTCATTTTTAAAATTTTTTATCATCTAAAGATTCTACCAGTGCTTCGGAAAAGCCCACTGACCTGAGAAGAAGCACCAAGAAACTCAGCGTAGGTCTTTAATTGTAATATTTTTTTTTCATAATATAATAAAATATAATAATATTGGGTATGTTCCATCAACTAATCCTCGCATCTGTGAAATGTAGGCATAATGTATTTTAGTACTGCGTATTTTTCTTGAAAATCCAAGTTGGTTTTAAAAAAAACACTAAACCCAGTGAAAAATACATGTGAAATGGAAATCAATGAACATTACAATAAGGTTTTTAATGCAAATCAAAACTTTTAACATTATGTAATCCTTTAAAGTTTATTTTGTACTTTTTTATCCTATATGATTTGAGTCTACATAATAAAATATAGGTATTTATTTCACGACTAATAAAAATAGGTATATTTTTTGCACGATTTTAGATAATATGTTTTGTAACTTACAAAAAGAAAAACAAAACATACAAACGGTTTAACATTTTTTTTATATGAAATCCTCCTAGCCAATTTTGGCCACGGCGGCCAATCTCAGCTGAGATCAGCCAGGTGCGCAGGAGATATTATAGTGCACAAGTGCTTGCGCAATACACAGGTGTACTCGCTATTCCTTCACTCTCATAGTCCGGTGAGACGGCAATCCGATATGACCGGAGAGAGAGCAGACGCAGGACCAACGCCATTACGTGATTTCCGAGGCATTGGGATATCACACCGACTAACTCTGAGCTACGACTGAGTAATTTTTAAGATGGAAAAAACAATGTTTTTGGTTCGACCCGGGATTCGAACCCAGGACCTCAGCGCGCAAATCGTACTCGTAACGCGTACGCAATATAACTACGCCACCAAGGCTCTGCATTCTCTATCGCATTTACCACGGGGAGTGCTCTGAAGAATTGTTCTGACTTATCCCTGCTGCTGAGTTCCATCACCGTACATCGCGGCAGAACTCCAAATTCCATCCACATCACCTCGGAGGTTGGCAATCCACCACTGTACGTTTTAGCCGTCATTTTTTGCCACGTACTACTAAACTATGGAACCAATTGCCGCCAGAAGCATTTCCGGACAGATACGACCTGGCGACCTTAAAAAAAAGAGCGTATTCCCACCTAAAAGGCCGGCAACGCATCTCTGTGCCCCCTGGTATTGCAGATGTTCATGGGCGGCGGTGATCACTTACCATCAGGTGAAACGTATGCTCGTTTGCCCCCTATATCATAAAAAAGGCAGTCAACATAAAATTACATCATAATTAAACGTTGTTTTCGTATATTTGTTTGGTACTAAACTTAGCTAGGAATTTAAATTAGATACCGACTACAAAAAAACATTGATTGTGCATTTCAACATAAAATACGAATTGAAAAGAAGATTACATCGACTGTGTGTTAAATATTTCTTATTAACCCATATATTATATAAAGTTAAATTTTTTTTTCGGTTATTGATTTTTGAAGTAATTTTTGTTTCGTTAAAACGTTTTTATAACATTTCGAGTGATTAAGTACGGACACTCATAAACACCCCACAAGAAACACATCATACATCATCATCATCATACCAGCCCTGTATTATATACTGCCCACTGCTGAGCACGGGCCTCCTCTACTACTGAGAGGGGTTAGGCCTTAGTCCACCACGCTGGCCTAGTGCGGGTTGGCAGACTTCACATACCCTCGAAATTCTTATGGATAACTCTCAGGTATGTAGGTTTCCTCACGATGTTTTCCTTCACCGTTATAGCGAACGATAATTGATAAACAAGACAAGAAACACAATAATTTTTAAAAAAAGTACCATTATGTTTCTGGTCACTACAATCTCAGCCGAGCCTTGTACAAAACTGGCTTACGATACACCGATGTTCACGATTTAATATTGTTTTCTACCTTGTTACAGGGCAGCAAATGTATGGAGGTGCGGTACGGACAATGTCTAGACGACGAAAATACAATGGCAAACAGGAAATTAAAGGATAATTAATAAATACTCTCATACTTAATTTATTGTAATGGATAAGGTATATAGGTGCTCTCTATCATAGGCTTTGTAAACATGCATAATAAATTTTAAGAAAGTGTTCGTTATTTTTAGTACCATTAAAAGATCGCTTTGATTTCATCATCATCATCATCAGCCACATGACGTCCACTGCTGAACAAAGGCCTCCCCTAAAGATTTCCAGACGGATCTGTCAAAAGCGGCCCGCATCCAGCGTATTCCTGCGACCTTTATCAATTATTTATTATTTATTCGCTTTGATTTACTCGAATCAAAAGACTGTGAACCATCAGCACGTTTATTGTCACACACCCTTTGTAAATAGCTCACATAGATAGAACCGCACTGCCTGAAACAACTAAGACATTCCAGTTTGGGCCGTTTCATCCATTTCATAATCGGAGTTTTTTATTTTTTTATTTTTTAGAACTTTGTAGTCAGTGTAACTACTAGACATAATGAGACTTAATATCTTATGTCTGACTTACCATCTTGCGCCTCTGCCCACCCCTTCGGGGATAAAAGGCTCGTGCCTTTTATCCCCGAAGGGGTGGGCAGAGGCGCGCATACTCATAGTATGCGCGTATTAAACTAATTAACACCCCTCTTTTCCTGTCGGGGGTTAAAAAACGAATAAAAACATATTCATTAATAGGGAAATGGACTAAAAACAAAATGTATCTCTCTTATAAAATATAATAAGTGAATAACTTCCCGAAGTTCTTAAAATGTTATACTTACTTAAATATTTTAATTTCGCCGCAAAAGTCCTGAAAGTTTCCACTTAATTAAGGTTTAATTAAAATTAAACTCGGGACAGATTTATTTTCCGCCATTTTATAAAGTTTGTTATTCTCGCTCGCCGCGAAGTCAGATTTAAAATCACTTTTCAAAGTTATAATATGAACTAGTGAAAGTTCATGCTTAAAAATGTCTTCGAGCATACGATAATAGTATTCTCGCTTTGCATAAAGACTTATATTGTTTTTTTTTCATAATGCCTCGGTGGCGTAGCTGTATTACAGTACGACTTCATGGCTGAGATCTCGGGTTAGATCCCCGGGTCGGGCAAAGGGATATTGGGTTTTTCTATTTAGTATCAGCCCGGAGTCTGGAATTTGTGCCCGATGTGGCGATAGGCTCACCCTCTATCACATCATGGGACGGAATACGCACGGCGAAAAAGGGTGCAATAGTTGCACTTCTGCCTACCCCTTCGGGGATAATAGGCGTGATAGTGTATGTATGTATATTTTTATACGGGTACGGCAAAAAGGGTCACTATGGCGGGTCTTATACCTTATCCACGCTGGTCGCTATCCCGGTGGATACATATACCCTACTACCAGTCACCTATTGTGTTATTTGTACACCTTAGTCTGCCAACACGCACTAGGCCAGCGTGGTGGACTAAGGCCTAAAAACCCTCTCAGTTGTAGAGGAGGCCCGTCCTCAGCAGTGGGCAGTATATAATACAGGGCAGGTATGGTATGGTATGGTACACCTTATTTATTGTATAGTAACTCTGTACTATGTGACGGTATACGCATGGTGAAAAGTGGGCACTAGTGCACTAGTTGGGCCACTGCTTACACCTTCGGGGAAAAAAGGCGTGAGTGTATGTCTGGACACATATTTGTCAATAGTGGAATGGCTCGATTAGAGTTGTCGCTATATAAGAAAATAGGGGAAATTTTAATTAGTTAAATAAGTAATTTTTTATTAATATTTGATTACTGGTGTATTTAATTATGATATTAATTTTAAAATACTGCTCACAAAATATTTAGACTAATAAAACATTATATTATTATGTAGCAACATAATTTTATACTATACCTATAGTTGAACATAAAAACTCCTCCTTATTTGAAGTCGGTTAAAAATAGGCCTTAAAATAAATTAATCTGACAAAGCACAGCACAGTAAGAAAAACTATTTCTTTCCTTATTTTTTATTTTCTTTTCTTTTTTATTTACTGATGGTAGGTCTCTCATATTATGTAAGAGTCCGCCTGGGTGGGTACCACCGCAATGTCTATTTCTACCGCCAAGCAGCAGTGTGTATGCACTGCTGTGTTTCGGTTTGAAGGGCATTGTAGCCAGTGTAACTACTGGACATAAAGATCTTATGTCTCAGGATGACGAGCGCAGTGGAATGCAGTACTTTGTAACTCAAGGTGCTGAATGGTATTGCTACTGTTTATGGATGATCGTATCGCTTACCATCAGGCGAATGACATGCTCGTCTCGTCATTCAATACAATAAAAAAAAATTAGGCAAAGTAAATGTCGACCAGTACGAGATTATTGCGTCTTTCAGTTTCCAGAATTATGTCAGCCTCTTTTATATAATATAATAATAATACTGCCTATTGCTGAGCACAGGTCTCTTCTACTACTGAGAGATTTTAGGCCTTAGTCCACCACCCTGGCATAGTGAGTGTTGGCCGGCTTTACGTACCTTCAAAATTATTTTTGGCGATTTCTCTGGTATGTAGATTTCCTCACGATGTTTCCCCGTTAAAGCAGACGATAACTGATAAACAATGTACACGTAACTTCGAAAATTCAGAGGTGTGTGCCTTGGGTTTTGAACCTGCGGACATTCGTCTCGGCAGGTCCTTCTATTTCCAACTGGGTAACTATACTGAATAACGGCTGTTTTAAAAACATGACTCGTCAGATCAAGCCACTATGGCGGGTATTCATCACGTGTACAATGATTGCTGTTCAATTAGGTCCAACAAATTGTAATCGGATTTAACGTTACGGTGCTGAGCTGGATTTCAACTTATTTATAAAATAACTCTTATGGTATATAGGCATAACTTCTATATTTGCTGACACTGCGCCCTAGCCATATATGCCACTTTTTGCGCACGTTGCACCACCTCAGGACACCGCTTGCGTCTGACCAGCCTGCAGTCTTGGAAGAATCCCTCGTTGCGGGGGAAGCCGTTGCTACCGTCACTGAACGTCACGAGACCTGTAAAAAACGACCCTAAATTCAATTTTAGGAACAATTCTCGAGAGGTGTCGTTTTCACAGAAATAGGCCGACATAATAATGTCAATTGGAGAGGATCAATCTCATCAGGTTGCATGTTATCTCGACGCCACTTCTTACCATTGCATCGGGTGGGGTAAAGTCAATAGAACTTTTTCCTTCTAAATTCCCATTCCTCTTTAAAGATTAAAAATTCACCACTGTCATTAACGTATTGGTAGTCATAAATAGTGATGATCAATATTCATCAAGTCTCAGAAGAACAGTATTTGTAGAGAGGCTGCCTCACTCTATTTTTGATTTTACAAAAGTTTTACAAAAGAAATATACCATTATATAATTTATTTCTCATATCATCTTTCTGAAAGCCCCTTTCCTAATAAGACCCTTGGGTTGTATAATTTAAATTCTTCCTTGTTGAAGCAATAAACGTCTACAAATAAAATTTAATATAAAAAGATTTCATACAAAGTTAAATTCACAAGAATTCACTCAGAATAATATTTTAGATCAAAGTCTAAGATCCTATTCATTTTGTTACGTAACAGAAAATCATTGCAATAGACATTTGTTTTGTAACAATTGAAATTGGTAACATCAAATGAGGCGAGTGTTGTTTCAGTATAGATCTCTCTGCTCCAACATAGAGTGGAAGTATTTTGTTATTAATTGCTTGTATATCTGGACTTATGGAGGGTTGTACTTTTAATGGAAGCGTAAACTATACAAAACGCAACAAGCCGAATAAAACTTGGTCGGAATAAAAACAATTAAATCTTCACTACAGCTGGACCTAGCCTTTATAGTATAATAAGTATTTATATACACGTTGTAGTTAAATTTATGTTAGCAGAATTTTAAAAGACGTATGAACTGCAACTTTAATTTATTTGAAGTCTGGAGATTGATTCTACCATTTTAGAAATAAAATAACAGATAATAGGCAATATATCTGAAATGCGAAACGAATGAGAGCCAACCTAAAAGCAATTGTCTGTCTGAAGTATTTCTATTTTTAAAGTAAAGAAATTTAGGATTCTAGTATGAGATAGAGATAACACTAAAACTTTCAAACCTTGTGAAATATATAGCATGTTACAAAAGGAAAAACGGCTAATTAATTAGCATGTTTAGCATAAATATAGATAAAGTAAAGTCAAGTCTGAATAATGGAAAAGGGGCTTTTATTTTAGAAAAGCACTTTAAGGCAGGAGGTAGTAAATTTAGTAAGACATAAAAACGAGAGAGGCAAATAATTATTGAATAGTGTCAACATTCGTAAAATATGTTTTATTACTTGTATAAGTTTTGTCTGTAGCATAAACAGTATGAACGGGTTGACTGGATGAGTCCGTAAGATTGCTATCCCATCACTTCTTGAAGTCGATTTCTTTTTCTCATTCACTTGTTCATGTTGTTTGTTTCTTGTTCACTTATCACCTACTTTTTATGTTCTGTTAACCAATATCAAACTTTTCGGTAAGAAACTACAAAGATATGACCCTTATTTCTAACCAATAAACAATCCACTGCTTCGATGGATTCACACGTGTGCGGTCAAGGGACGTGCTTTGCGGTCACCTCATGCTGCATCCCCGTTCCATGAGAACTAGCATCTGTTTGAAGGCTGGTCATCTTAAACCTTTATTTACATTCACTTTAATTTATATACCTAATTAATAGATTTACTGGCACTTAACACGAAGTTCTATATTTGTTTAAAGTATTCCAATCATCTTTATCAATAAAGAAACGTCACGTAGGGATAAAAAGAAGTCCCAAGTTTTATCGGTGTGGTTTTCAATTACTTATTCAAAGTCCGTTTATTGAATGTCGATTGCCGGAGTCCGGAGCAACCCAGCGCCTGCATGTTTTCACATAGCATGAAATATTTTAATATTTAAATTTAGGATCGCTTTTGTTGGTTGTAGCACCGGTAGCAACCGGCTCTAGCTACGCTATGTCACCCCATGGTCCCCATGTATGTTTATGAGTTGGTACTCATAAACACACTTAATTGGACAAAATGAGACACAATATTAATTTACAGGTTAGAAAGAGAACCAAATTGTATTGTAACTTTTGTGTGAACTGAGCCGTCCTAACTTCTCGTATTCAATGTGTGACTTTTTTTGCACATATAGTTTTAAGAATGAACCTTTTTGCAATAAAAAAAACATTCCCTAAACCGAGAAAGATATATGACTTGTATTCATCGACAAATCTATATTACACATGGCTTATAATATCACGCAGACGATAGAAGATCATAATGAGATAATATTATGATAAATGGTCAAAACCAATCTTTAGAGAAGACTAATTTAGGGTATTTTGCTTCATAAAGCGTGTTGCCAACAATGTTCTTAGCACTATACAGATATGGTCGTGAAAAGCAGAGCAGCCATTTTCAAGTGTCCTATGAAGATTTTACATACAGATCAACCTGGAATATTGAAACTGCAGCCGAAAGGGACTACAGTTTAGTTCTGGGGAAAACATTCATAGTTCATTTGTCTAAGGGCATCAGCTTGGTATTGTTTGCTTGAAAATTTTGTTAAACAAATCGATATAAATGCCTCAGCATTATTGATAATTTTCATATGAAAAAATATAATCTCAGAATATAGAAGTAGTTGAAATAAATTAGTGTCTTTTATCATTAGTGCTTGAAAAGTCTAAAATGATTCCCCATAGAATTACTCGGTAGCAGCTTTCACAATTATTATTTAACCCGAGGGAATTTTGCTACAAAAAGCCTGCAGAATGTGGGTCTCTGTAGGACCTAATCTTATTTAGTCTTATGATAAAAGCTTTCGTAGAAATTGTGTGCCAGGTTCGGTGATAGCGTTTCTTGTTTTAATATTTTCTGGGTATTAAAATGCTAAATTTATTGCAACAATAAATCTAAAGAGCAATGTCTATTACTTGTAGAAGCTCAGGCCCAGAAAGAAACACTTAAAAAATCACTGTGTTTTGATTACTTAAATACTAAAAATAAAAATCGAAATTAAAGTTCGCGAGATCACTGTTTAAATAAAAACTTTTTAACAAAAAATTGCTTAAACTTTGCTCATGGGTTATAAGGAAATTTAAATATTATATACACTGCCATTCGTGTGATTATATTTATGTGCAATGAATAAACCTTTGGAGTCTGATTCAGGTCTATTCAGTCTGTTCCATAAAATGATGAACCCTAAACCGAGATATATTGAAATGGGACCACTTCGAGACCCTTATTTACTAAATAAAGAAGGAATCAAGGAAGTACGCTGCCAATTTTCAGAGAAATCGGTGTACATACATAAAAAAATACAAACACACGAATTGAGAACCTCCTCCTTTTGGAAGTCGGTTAAAAACGGTTTAATGCTGTCAGCAACTTGGCCTATAGAGGGCATTGCTCTTTGATCTAATATCAATGCTAACATAAAATTTATTTTAAGTCATAATCCTTACTTTCATACATTTCAGAAAGTTCTTAGTTGTACTGGCTGAAAATATTGCATAACCGTGATTTCTCTACTATATTTTTGGATTCCAAAGCCAAAAGTAAAAAGGAGTTTTTTTTTATCTGAGCTTGCAATTATTACAGACGATCACTGGGATCCACACAAAGGCAAAACCCACAACATAACTCAGCCGTCTCATCAAAAACATTAACTCTGTGAAGTGTTATAACCAACCTAAACCCCAAACTCTTCCACCACGGAATTCGCCTTCGAACTTCATTCCATCAGCTCGCCAGAACACACCATGACCGTGGAACCAGCCCTGCATAAATTCCCCTTCATATCTGGAAGAATAAAATCATAACATATAAAACTATGCCATTTCACATCCATAAATGCGATAATAACTGTCCGTCTGCCACACTTTGACAGCTAAACTACTGAACCGAATTTGATATAATTTGGTACGAAGTAGGTTTAAACTCAAAGAAAGGATCTAGGCTACTTTTTTATTATTTGTTACAAGCCGATTTTCTAGTGGTTAAAGTGCGGGCGTAAGATAATATTGTCAGCATGTATATATTCGGCTTCAAATAGGCCGGCATAATAGGGTAGTTGACTACTTTTTTAAAATACATTTATCAAAAATGTATGCCATCAAAAATTTTACGGAAAAATAATTTTCAAAATTGGCGCAATAATAAGTAAAATAAAGATTTGAAATTTGGTGGAAGGGGTAATTGTCAAATAACAGTAATATCAGACTGTGACGTCATTGGGTGACACCAGCCATAACGCTGCGTGCGTGTGAAAGAGATCGCGCGATATTCCCACCACGCCCCCACTTTTGCTCACAACAATATTTCAAATTTGAATAACTGCTTTATTTTTCAACCAATTTTGATGCTGATTTCACAGAAGAATTTATTTTTCGTAATATTGTTTGTTACATATAAACTAATGTACAAAATCAAACATAGGAAACTACCCTATTGGGTCGAATGGCAAGGAATAATCATCTCTCGTTGGTCAACATTATCTGGACCCAACGTGATTTACCATCAGATGCAATGAGATCACTATGCGGTGTCCATATGCAAAGAGAAATCGGTCTCTACATTTTTCAAGTGATGATGACAATGGTTTTTCTATTACTGCCTCAAAGAAATCCTATTACGTTCTACTTTAAAGTGGTCAGTGCAATAACTAGGCATTTTAAAAATTATTTTGACTAGTGTTGTTAATTTGAATCTCAACAGTTCGAAGTTCAAGATATCGTTGCTATCGTTTATAGATAGGCGCTTTGTCATCTAAAGGACAACTCGCATTAAATAGTATTTAAAATGCTCATAAAAATATTACTATACTGTTTAATGTCTTTACAAATAATTAATTCTAATTTATAGTTCATACAACTAAGAATTTAAATTTCAATGGCCATTTTTCAATTATTTCATAATGCCTACAAACGAACAATAGAACGTGTGAATAGAACCAAAGTAAAGCTACATAGAACGTTCCGTAACATATTGAAAAAGAGTTTATTGGTTGAATTTTTCCTTTTCTTGATTGAAGCAGGATAAAAAAAACGCTGTACGTGAATTCCATTTCCATTTTTAATTCCCTTACTGTTGGTTATTATACGAGAAGCAAATGTTCACATAATTTCTTTTTTCAGATAAATCCTTGGATAAATTTTACGATTCAACAGCCCGTGAAACAATAATTAATATAATATGTATAAAGGAAAATTAATGTATCCGTACTGCTTTCAACAGTCCAATATTGCTATTCAAATATTAACCGAACAGAAATTTTGTACATAGAAGTATTTGTTTAATATGGTTATAAATGTTATTAAATAGTTAATTCTTTATAAACCTTTACGATTCAGGAGTGAAATCTAACCTATATTTAGTTAGGCAACCTGGATTACAAGTTTTTAATAACTCCGATGAATAGTCCGAGTAGGATACAGACAAAAGAGATGCATATATAAATGTTAGAAAAAAATATATCTGGTTTTACATAACATCTACATCTATACTGTAATAAAGTAGTAGATTCCGGTGTGTCTGTACATTGAAAGAAATGTAATAAAAAAGAAAGGGGGTGATTAAAGAATAGTAATGGAAAACAAATAAGCGATTTTTATAATTCTTTTCTGTCTGTTTGTTACTGTACATCTCCGAAACTATTGAACGGATTTTGATGAAATTTGGTATGGAGATATTTTGTGACCCTAGAAAGGACTTAGGCTATTTATCCCGGAAAAATATAAAGCGGGACTTTTATCCTGGAAAAGCTTTTCCACGCAGGCGGAGCCGTGAACAAAAGCTAGTCAGATATAAATATAAAAAATACAAAACCAATCATCGATTTAGTATTTTTAGAACGAAGTAATGAAGATTCTGTGTCGGTTTCATTTTTATCTTAGCAAATAAACCGAAATGAGTTTGAGCGATGGGAATTGAGTGCCGCCCGAGATTGATGGCCCTTTGGACAAGCCTCAGTTGAACATCTGCCGAGATTCCTTTGTCTTCGTTACTATGAAGTGTTACTGGGAAATAGGACTGTTTTCGTATAAATGCTATAAATGTTTTTGTTAAATATCGTTTCCTATTGGGTCATTTTTGGTGTAGTAAGTAGCCCCTACCATAATTCAGGACGTGGTCTATGTGAATGCCAAATTTCATTGAGAGGTTTATTTTCTCATATAATAATATCAACCCAGTCTTATGTTGCCCAGTGCTAGACGGGCCGTCTCTATGACTAAAAGGTTTTAGGCCTTAGTCGATCACGAATGCCGGGTGCGGGTTGGTGTGCTTCACATACCTGCGAAATTCTTCTAGAGTTTTCTAAGGGATGTAGGTTTCATCACGATGTTTTCCTTCGCCAATAAACGGAGATAATTAATAAACAATACACACGTAACTTCAAAAAGTCAGAGGTGTGCCTGGGGTTTTGAATCTGCGGACCTTCGTCTCGGCAGTCAGTTCCATTCAGTTCTATCGTTTAGTCCTAAGAAATAACCTAACAAACTTTTGAATTAATAATCTTAATTAGATTGTTTCCAAGTGCCTTCACGATTTTTCTATTTCGTAAAGTCAACAAAAGCCGAATAATATTATATTCTACTCTGATGTTGACTGCCTCGGTGGCGTAGTTGTATTACGGTACGAGTGCAATGCTGAGGTGCTGCTGAGATGCTGTTCGATCCCCGGGTCGGACAGTGATATTGGGTTTTTCTACTCATTATTAGCCCGAAGTCAGGAATTTGTGCCCGATATGGCGATAGGCCCCTATCACATCACGGGACGGAATACGCACGGTGAAAAGTGGTTGCACTAGTTGCGCCTCTGCCTACCCCTTCGGGGATATAGGGCGTGAGTGTGTGTGTGTCTAATCTGACATTTTAATTATACTTGTCATGGTAATATTGATCAATATTGGGTACAGGGTTGACCACAAACTATTATTAGAGAAACTTGCTTATAACGGTATACGTGGTAATCTGTGGCGCTGGTTCAAATCCTACATTACTAATCGAACACAGAAAGTTGCAATTAACGGTCATGAATCCAATATGGTCATGGTAACCTCAGGAGTTCCACAAGGATCCATTCTTGGCCCCTTACGTTTTATCTTATACATAAACGACATAAATCTTTGTTTCAAATTCAGTAATTTCCTTCTATATGCTGATGATTTAAAAATCTTTCGCCCAATTAAAACCCTAAGTGACCATATGGATCTCCAAAGTGACTTGGACCGTTTGTCAGCATATTGTGTTATAAACAAATTAAACTTAAGTCTTGAAAAATGCAAATTCATATCCTTTACGAAAAAAAGATTCCCAAGCAATTATACTTATTCACTTTGTGGTTCTGACCTCGGTAAAGTCGACATGATTAAAGATTTAGGAGTTACACTGGACAATAAATTGAATCTCGATGCACACATCGACAATATAATAAATAAGGCTTACAGATTGAATGGCTTTGTTATGCGTTCTAGTACATCATTTAGATATGTATCAACATACTTATCTTTATATAATAGTCTGATTCGTTCGCAAATTGAATACGCTGTAAGCATTTGGAATCCCTTCTATCATAAATACATAGTAAATCTTGAAATGGTGCAAAAGAATTTTTTACGCTGTATGCACTATAGGTGTACTAAGACCAATCTCCCATATGAACACCTTTTGGCAAAATACAGTGTTTTAGATCTAAGAGCCAGAAGGGAATTGCTTGAAATGATGTTATTATATGACATATGTAACAATAAGTTTGATTGCACGGATTTAACCCGCAAAATCAGTTATAAAGTTCCTTTTCGTTCTCACATGCGGAGCTCGCACACACATAAGTTGTTCGCTACTACAACATGCCGAACCAACGCAGCAAGCGTTCACCACTATATCGCTTAGTGCACACTTATAATGAAAAACACAATGATACTGACATGTTCTCCACCTCTCTCTATACCTTTAAAAAATTAGTTACTAATAAGCTAAAAGTGTAGATATATTTAATTAGTTTCTACTCTCATTCTCTATTAAAATTTAATCATTCCGAATCTTCATATAATGTTAAAACTTGGACCTGCAACGTTATTATGTATGTCAACTTAATAGAAATATCTGTACCGCAAGCTTATAATATTGTTGCCTCTCTTTGTGATACTGTACATCCACTTTCTCTTAGTTCCAATAACTTATCAGTGGTTAATGATGTTTGGTTCCACAACTATTTATGTCTATTACTTTAAACATGTATTGCTAATTTCTCTGTGTAACTGTTTGTAGAACCAAATAAATAAATAAAAAAAAAATAAAAAAATGTTAGTTTATATTGTGACTACATTTGTAAATAACCTTTTAACATTGTCCAATACTTGCTACAAGTTGTTCTGTTACAAAAGCTTAGTGCGATAGTCTTGCGTTCACATTATGTATTTCACTGTCGATTTAGGTCATGATCTTAAAATCAATTTAAAACGTAAAAGGTAATAGAAGGAAGAAATTAGCAACGTTAAATTAAAAGTTTATAACAGTCAAGCCTCACGCTTCCATTACAAGCCCGCCTTTGTCTTTCAAATTGTTTAGCAACTTCAGGTTTCAGTGAGACCGAGCTTTAAATTAATTAAAACTAAACGATTTTGCATTCCTTAGCATCACATTTAACAATATAATTGTATAACCCAGAACGAAGATCAATTTTAAGGGTTTTGATTAATAATAGCAAATATTTGTTGTTTTGTTTGTTCTAACTGACCTAGTTTAGGCAGAACTTTCTCAAAATACACGACATCATATTTCAGATAATTTGCCTTTATTCTACTTAATATGAATTTGATTACCTATCTACGAACATACATAATTCCACGCGTTTATCTCTGAAGGGTGAGGCAGAACAACTAATTGACGCATAATTCTTTGAGTTTATGTCTGTCCTAAGACGTGATAAGCCGAGCCTATTTCTTTTCACAAAAATTGCAATTTTAAGCAACTACATTAATTTTTCAAATGTCGCACAAGTTTATTTTGTTAGTCTTGTGATTTGAACACATCACATTAGAGTTCATACACTAAGTACGATGCTAGTAGATCAATGAGGCATTACCCATATGATATTATACTTAAACTACATATTATAAAACAAAGCCCCTCGCTGCGTTTGTCTGAATGCGATAAACTTAAAAACTACCGAACGATTTTATACGTTTTACACCAATGAACGGAGTGATTCAAGAGGAAGGTTTATATGGCCAAGACGCCTATCACCCGAACCATTAAATTTTTAAGTGAGGTGCATGTCAAAACACATGTTTTGACATGTAACTGGAGTGAGCTCGCAAAAATGTTGTTAGGTATATGTTATTTCTTATACTTCGTTAAATTTATGTTATAAATAGTTATAGTATAGTATAGTTGTCACAAAATAACATGTTTATGTTATTTTGTGATAGTCCCGCCAGTTCAAATTGGGTATATCCTGTAATGACAGTGTTTGTTGAATAAAGAATAATAAAATATACGTATAATTCATTTACTCACAGACTGAATTTCATGCGTGCGCAGCGGCGAGCAAAAGCTAGTATTATTATAATATTTAAAGTTAATTATACTCACTTAGCACCATCAGGAAATGCCATGACTCCAAGTCCAGAGCAGAGTCCTCCGATCATGGCTCCGTCATACCTCGTCCCGTCAGGCAGCATCAGATGGCCCATCCCATGCTTCTGACCTTTGGCGTTCCA
The DNA here is from genome assembly GCA_947568825.1 of Sphinx pinastri. Classification (NCBI taxonomy): domain Eukaryota; kingdom Metazoa; phylum Arthropoda; class Insecta; order Lepidoptera; family Sphingidae; genus Sphinx; species Sphinx pinastri. The sequence continues at coordinate 2,352,518 of OX387623.1, forward strand.
TTCGCCTACATACCTCGTCCCATCTTCGTACTTGTACGCTCCAGTTTTCACTACTCCTGGGTCTGCAACTGGAATTAAAAGTTGGGTTGGTTGTTTGCCATGGTGGTCTGGTGGCAGTATATGTGGGCTGTGGACGAGGATGTCCTGGGATCGTTACTTAGTTGGGTAATACTGTATAGATTTTTGTAACATGATTGTCTCAGACTGCATGGCAGTTGAAAAAAAAGTATGCTGCGTCGACCCCACATTGTAATAGCATAAAAACATATTTTCTTCCATCTGGAGAAGGAACGATGGAGGGGTTACTTTGTTAGATAATGGAATAGATGCTGATTCCAGAGCAGTTCCAAAAATAAGAACTTTTATAAAAGACATATTCTCGGCACTCCAGACACACAAATCAACAAAAGTTGGATACTTTGAGTTAACTTAGAACGTTTGCAGTTATGATGCATTTTTAACTACATTTGATTGATAAGATCTTATGGTAAACTCTTTAGGAGTTTTAAACTTTTTCTTTCTAAACTTATTCCATTTGAACTTGATCCAGTTTTTAAAAGCTTTTATTTAACTTGGAATGTATGTATGTGACATGTGTTGTAATGTTTGTTCGGGTGGAATCTTGCAAGTCAATTTTGAAGCAGTTACTCCAAATAATTATTCATTGTACATTAATATAATCACACGAATGGCAGTGTATACAGCGTGTAAAAGACAGCCTACCGAAAATTTTAAAGTAAAATAGCATTATATGCCTATATTAAAATAAAGATGTCCGCGGGTACCGGACATGTGTGCATAACAATTTCGTAATTCTTGGGCCAGAAATGTATGTGATCCATTGCGTAGTTATCGAAATCTACCTACACTCTACAGTAGCCGGCGCGGGGCACCGCGCGAATACGTTCTTAGGTTAAAGCACCGCGGCGTGATACGAGGATTAACACAACTCAACTCGACAAAATAATATCGACGGCACTGTCCACTCTACGATTAAAATAGCACAATTTCATTGGGCTTACCTACATCAAGTCCTCTCGCTTCTAATGATATAAGGTTCGAAGTGGCCGCCACCAACTCGTTCGCAGAGACGAGCCCGTCGTAGTGTCTCGGCATGAAGCCGGGACGTAAAGCTAGGGTCACGAACACACTATTCAAAAACTCCTAAAATACGTTCTCGCATTTCTTCTGCGGTATTGCACTCACTAGTAAATACACTTTCTTTTATGTAAATACTGGCCCACACATTTACACTCCACCGAGTCTGAAATCCTCTTTCTTGGATGGCAAAACGATTTTCGTGTGCCCGTATGTGGGAATTACGTCTGTTCCACATCCCATATCTTGTGAATGTGGACTCATCAGTCCATATCACGTTCGCAGCGAAGTTGGGAATTGCGCGCCGCTGGTCTTGGAACTAACAGCAGTACGACACACGTAGACTTCTGTCAGCGAAGAGCAGTGCTTGTACCTTGCGAATGTAATACGCTCGCTGCTGGTCTTTCCGTAACACTTTATGCATATTCGTATGCGACAATCTACATTTATAACGGATACGTATCACACGAGCTGCCGTGCGTGTTCCCAACCGTGGGGTTGCGCGTATTACAGCCAGAATGTGGTTTTCAGTACGACTTCACAAGGGTCTTCCAGCCCCTTCTTGTCTGGGTACTACCGGCTGGTTATCCAAAGTACGTTGATACGCCCGAATTATTACACGCTTATCAATTAGGTGCCGATTATAAGGATACTTTTCTTCATAAAGTCGAAGAGCTTGTTGCTCTTTGCCTCGAGCTTCACCGTAACACATTATCATTTGTCCATATTCACGTGTACTGAAACTGTTAAGGTATTTCACTATTCCGCTCGCGAGACATTAAAAAAACACTTGTTCTTCCTGGAAATCCTGAGAAAAGTACAAACCCATAAACCACAAATCCTCATTAATAAGAACGTCAGGAAAAAATACGATCCGCACAAGACGAAAGGTGCGTCGGAACTAACAAACCGCCGGGCGCCGCGCCACCCGCCAGGGGCCAAAAGTAGGTACTTGCGAGTCGCACGCGTCGCTCAAAGAAATTACCTAGACCTATAACGTTTGGATCGGTCATTTCCATTCAATTTATTTGCGTCTTGAAGTACCTAATAACGAATAATTTGCTGGATCCATATTTGGGAATTTACTAAAGAGGATTACCTGTTTCATCACAAATGAAAAGATTTTATTGCTTAGTGCACCCAAGTTTTGTAATGATGTGGTACGTATGGTAGTTCATCACATTTACGAGTTTTGGAAAATTGTGATATTCCTTCACAGTTAATACTAGCTAACAAAGCAATTTTTTTTAAACTCCTACAACTGATATTGTAAATACTAATGTTTAATAAAAAATAATTAAAAGAAGGCTTACTTTAGGACTCATAAAAATCGTTATTTCATTATTCTTTCGTAAAAAACACAACTTCCCGTTCATAGTTAATGAATTGACGAGTGGAATTAAATAAGTCCAATCCACATTTTCTATAATCCGAAATTCGCAACGCACGTCGCTCGTAGTCAAAGGACGCCGCGCGCGTCGGCGCGCCTTTGGGCCGGCGGCCGGCCGCCCGGCGCGGCGCAGCGAGGCCATTGCACGCGGCGCGCGTGGCGCTGTATAACTATTTCAAAACAGCTGATTGGGGGCGCGTGCGTACATTTTATCTTTTCTACATACATTTCTGTTATTATGAAAATAATTTACTTCTTGTTATTTTAATGAAAGTGGGGTTGTGTTAGTGAATAGTATCGATTTTATTGCGTTATCATTGAAAAAAAATATCAAAAATTCATGAAAAGACCGACGAAAAATTCAAACGCAGGGGGTTTCAGAATCATGTACTGAACACCTGGTATCAGTTTTCGGTAGGCTGTCTTTTACACCCTTTATAATATTGGTATTATTAAAATTTCCTTATAACCCATAAGCAAAGCACAAGTTTTTTTTTCCTTATTGTGGGTTTTGAAGTCGGTGCTATTTTTTGTTAAAAAGTTTTTATTTTTCACTTTTTAGTAAATAGGTGATGCAATAAAGAGTTACATATTATAATTATTGCTATCATATAAGAAAATTTTGTAATTTATTATAATAGGTGGAATTCCCAAAGCTGTCTTGATTCAATATGTTGATGATCAAACAATAGATACAAGCCTAGAAATAGCTAGCTCAAAATAAAAGACTTGAAAGTGAAAGAGTTTTTATATCATTTACATCGACATATAAAACTCTTTAATTAAAACTGACAACTCCAAATTTTAAAATGTAATACTTCTGACAAAATTCTTATGTCAATATAATCTACCTACTGTTTAAATTTATTTCAACACGCAATTACATATATCATAAAATTGTTTTGAAATTAAATATAGATACTAGTGTGTTCATGAATTAAAGGAGGTATAAGACTGGTTTGTCTGGAAATCTTTAGGGGAGGCACATGTTCAGCAGTGGAAATTATTCGTACAGGTTCTCTCTTCTGTGTCTCTGCTGATAATGATGATTATGAAGATGAAGAAAAATAACTTAAGGATACACTAACCAAAAAAATTGTACCAATCCCTTTGGAAAATAACAAAAGCTTTCATTTTTATTTCAGAAAATTATATTTAAGCATCAGAAGGAAAATTTAGTTATTATGTAACACGGAATTCTACAGAAAAGGTGCTAGAAAAATTCTCATGGTTTGTATCTATGTAATCCTAGTCATTCTACGTATTTAAAAATATTTTTTTTTTTAGAAGTGTTTTATTTATTCTTACCGCATACCGCGAGTATGAGCGGAGCGATCATAGGCTTAGAATGGTCTTATGACTCTGAACGTAAACCTATAGGATCGTCGGGGTAGTGTCACTGCAGGACAATCGTCGGGGTAGTATCACGCTAGGACAACAGCTCAGGTCTATATTATAATATAAATAAAAGACTCCCATCATTTGGTTAGAGCAGCCTATGATTCTGATCTGATTTCTAGAAAATCATTACACAGTTCCATTAGATTTTGTTTTGGGGTATACATTCCCCGAGTCTGTATTAGATCCTGAAATCAGGTGGAAATTTGAATGCTCCCTTATGTGGCAATGATGAATGATTTATTAAATCAGGAATTAAATATCCTTTCCTTTAGTAGAATCACAAACTTGCATGGACGTTTTGCGTCACATACATATTACGGTAATATACGTACCTATTAAAAGCATCCTGCTCGTCATCCTAGTATATTCGTTCTCAAGACTAAACAGCTCATATTTATCATACTTTGAGGTCCATTAGAAGCCTATATTTAGATATTATACCGAGATACTAACCACATTTTATCGAATTTGTCAAAAAGCGCCTACTCATTTTATGATGGCAATATGACAAATCTACGTTTTTTGCTATTTATTACTTTTATTATAAATAAATGGTTTCATATACCTATTTATCCCTTACCATCTAATGGGAGTCCCTGTTATTCGTATAACGGGTCACCATGCATATGTATTATCTTTTATTATGCTTTTATTCAATAAAAAATAGCTCAAATTTATGCGTTGCTAATAGACTTTCGTAAGGGCATTTTTAAGTCGTCGAATGAAATTACTCATATGATTCAGGCTGTTCCATAAAATGATGAACCCTATACCAAGATATATTGAAATGGGACCACTTCGCGACCCTTATTTACTAAATAAAGAAGGAATCAAGGAAATACGCTCCCAATTTTCAGAAAAATCAGTGTACATACATAAAAAAAATACATAAACACGAATTGATAACCTCCTCCTTTTGGAAGTCGGTTAAAATGTTTAGTATTACAAAAGATACTGTTATGTACAGTCAGCCACATAAGCAGCTGAACTAATTCAAAACTTCAAATCGCCTCTACACTTTTGTGTTCTTACCAATTTTCGTTTTCTCTTTACAAAAATAAAATTAAAGTGATTTACTTTACTTCACACAAAGAAAAAAATATCAATTAAACTTATCGCGTTTAGGTGATTTGAAATTTTGAACTTGTTCAGCTACTTATGTGGCTGACTATACGCGTATATTAAGTTCGAATTATATGAAATTTATTTATTATATAAATTATTGAAAGCGGCGATAGCCTAGTTGGGAGTAGAACGGACTGCCGAGACGAATGTCCGCAGGTTCAAAACCCAAGGGCACGCACCTCTGACTTTTCTAAAAAGTTATGTGTGTATTCTTTGTGAATTATCGCTCGCTTTAACGGTGAAGAAAAACATCGTGAGGAAACCTGCATACCTGACAAGTTCTCCATAAGAATTTCGAAGGTATGTGAAGTCCGCCAACCCGCACTAGGCCAGCGTGGTGGATTAAGGCCTAAACCCTGTCAGTAGTAGAGGAGGTCCGTGCTCAGCAGTGGGCAGTATATAATACAGTGCTGGTATGGTATATGAAATTTTAACTCAAAAGTATGACATTTCATTTTTTTTTACTAAAGCGAAACATAACATCAATGACAACATAGTTATTATATTTTTTACGAACACTTCTTTCAAATTTTTGTAACCATTACCTACAAATGACCATATTTTTTACTTTTTAATGAAATTAATTTCTTACCGTCCACCATGCTTGCTGCCTGCCACAACACTGCCACTAATGTGTTTGTAAGGATTCCGTGTGATGGTGACGAAGCCTCATAATCTCATTAGTTTGAAGGTAGAAATGCACACGAAGTAAAACCCGGTTCGTCAGTGAAATGTGCAGCTTTTGTATATAAAAAGGATAAACAAGCAACTAGGTCAAGTCATTGTAGAGAACATGCCATGAATAAAAACATTAACATAGGAGAAAATTATTTTGATACTGATTCCCCATTTTTAAGTGCCACATAGGCATACACATATTATTGAAGAGTTCCGACGATACATTAATATGGATGATGAGGATGAATAACATGATTTTTGTAGAAAGGAAGCTGGTGGGCAATCTTATTTCTTACTTCTTAATCTATACATATAATAGAACAGTAGTTTTTTATAATTTATTCTATCTGTCTATTTGTTTGTTTGTTTGTTACTGGAGATTTTATCATAGATTTACTCCCAATAAAAATGTCGGTAGTTATGGCGTTTTAGTTTTTTTTGTAGCGAGAAGGTTTCCCACGTGGGCGAAGCCGCGAGCAACACCTAGTTATTTAATAAATTAATGGATTTGGAATAAAATTTGTGGCAGAAAAACGATCAGTAGCAGAATCTACAAGCAAAATATTTGCAAACTTCCTAGCTCACAAATCCTGTACAAGAAGACGCCACGTGTCTAATAGGAAATAATGGAGTCGTCAGAAAAGTGTCGGATTGTTGTAAAGTAGGAAGTGACAATTGACACGAACGTTTACTGAATACGACATCCAGTTAATCACGGTATGAACTCGGTATGTTTGTTTTTTGCGGAATTTTCCAACTCTTGATCGTTGCATTGTATGCTAATTACTTATGCAATTCAATCTGGAAGTTTCTTGCTATTTATATTGTCCTAGAATTCTCAAATATTACTTTCTTTAATATCAACTGTGGTTGCGACTCCGTCCATGTTGAATTTTATTTGCATAGTTTAATATTTATTTATAATGTCTTTTAGTTTTGTAGTGGAGTTTTGTTTAATATAACAGTAAACCTGCATGAAAATCCGTTCAGCCATTATTCATTGCTTAAATCCAACATCATTATTATCGGCCAAAGATGCCAACTACTGCATAGTCTTCCTCAAAGATTTCCTGGCCGACCTCTTTATTTATTTATTTTGTACTTAATACATATAATATCATCGGGGTCAGGGAATCGGCTCAGGATTCTAAGGATTATTGCAAAGGTTTTTTTTATTTTTTCCGTCAGCTCTCTTAACTTGAACCACATTTAAAGTACGTGAGCGATCATTGCGAGGGATCAAGTAGCAGTCCCGCTGGGCCACGTGATATCAGCCTCATTTCCTTGGAGATAAGATACTTGTTTTAATATTTCAAAATGGAATGTGTTAGCGAAATTTTGTGAATATGTTTTTCAACGAAGATAATAAACTGAAAAAGTAATAAGTTGTACATTTCGAAAACAGACATCAGTAATTCTATCGAAAGATTAAGTGACCCATTATATTTTATTGATGTTGTAGAGGTTAAGAAGAGCAGCGGACATCATGTGGCTGATGATGATGATGATGTATCTGGATTGCGAAAGACATCCTGGGTGGGTACTGGGTACCATCACAATATCAATGTGTGGAGCATACTGCAGTCAGCGAACCTTATGTAGGTCATAGGCATTATAACGATATTTAATTTAAAATATAATATAGTCAGTCACTTATTAGCGCTCACTAAAGCCATGTGTTTTATTTACTTATCGACGCTTGAAAGGCAATAATATCTAAGCGACATTTAGCAAATTTTTCAGTAGAGCGTTTTAAAGTTGTGATTTTGACAAAAAAAATCATAACTAATTAACCATTTGCTGCATAAAAATAATTGTAACTGTTTTAGGAACCTCTTAATTTTTGACGTTTTGTGAGTTAAATTAACATCCCTGAAGATTATAAATTAAAAAGTTAACGTCGCTTAGTTAAAAATTACCTAAATTTACAAACAGGTAAAATCATCCAAATAGATTGTCTTATGAGTACCGTAACAAGTAAATTTAATGAAATACATATATTTGAAAATGCGCAGTTGGTAAAAATCATATCGACGGTAGAAAGCGGAAATGTCGTATCTCGGAAAATGGCCAAAATGACTTATTACTATATTATTGATCAGAAAAAAAAGCCGCATCGAATGGTCTAGGTCTCGTCTTCTTACGACGAAAAAAAATTAAGATACGCCATCGATTTTTTCCTAGTTTTTGTACAGTTTACACAAAAAATTGCTGTAAATAGAGAAAAAAACGTTACTTTTGAAAATAAAAGAGATACAACAATACGCCCAGTGTAAATAATTGTTACAACATTATTTTTCAATTATGGAGATTGATTTTCGGAGATACAGCATTTCTGTCGGCCCAAAATTTTACGTTGCCAGAGATGTGCGTATAATTATTGAAAAGTTACTACATTTCAAACATTGAATCGGATAGCGAAAATCACACTTACGTCATAGGAACAGAGTATTGTTTTTTTGTACAGTGATTAATACTTTGTCAATACGTCACTCTAGCCAGACCCGCTCCCGTCACTTCGCTCCTACCCCAGCGTGTACTTTACCTACGCCATTCCGAACCAGCTTCTCGACTTCCAAAGCACTTCTTGAGCGACCGCTGCATCGCTCTCTTGCTAAACCCATAGTTTTGGCGCAGCGGGTGATCAGGGTGTACCGCACAGTTTCTTTCGAGGCGGCTTGCTTGTTGATCGGTTTCTTGCTTTGGGATCTGGTCGCCCTCTTCGATGCTTTTCATTGGTGGGAGGAGGCATCCGGACATGGGCAGCATCCGGCCCTGAAGAAGGTGGAGACCATGAAGGCTTCCCTACGTCGAGCTGACGTGGAGGAGTGGCGTATCAGGCGGGAGGCCCTTACAGCGGGGTTCAGGGTTGTCGCGGTAGTGCGCCCGGTTTACTGCGTGGCTGGACAGGCGCCATGGCCCGGCTACGTTTCACTTGATACAGATACTTACCGGGCATAGCTGCTTCGGTGAGTAACTGTGTCGAATAGTAGGCGCAGAGGTTTCGGCTGTTTGTCATCATTGTGACAACTGCCCGCTGGATACGGATCAGCACACATTGGAGTTTTGGTCAGTCTGTCTGGGACGAGGAGCGCAGCGCTCTCAGACTGCCGGCCGTGGCCGGTTCCATGGTCGGCAGCTAGAGGTCATGGCGTGTGATGGCCCACTTCTGCGAGGTGGTCCTCTAGCAGAAGGAGAGTGCCGAGAGGGATCAGGAGCGCGAAGATACCTCCCGCCACCAGAGGAGACGTAGAAGACGCTAGGTGGAGGACTGACCGGCATCTCCCACCGTATGGATTGGGGGCGTTAGGAGAAGTCCACCACGGTACGGTACGGTGCCTGTCGTAAAAGACGACTAATAGGGGCAACCGGGGGTGGCGGGCGGTCGGCAGGGGGTACTATACCATACCATATCAGCCCTGTATTATATACTGCCCTCTGCTGAGCACGGGCCTCCTCTACTACTGAGAGGGTTTAGGCCTTAGTCCACCACGCTGGCCTAATGGGGGTTGGCGGACTTCACATACCTTCAATTTACAACGAAAACACACATAACTTTTTTAGAAAAGTCAGAAGTGGGTTTGGTCAGAACCCTTGGGTTTGGAACTTGCGGACATTTGTCTCGACAGTCCGTTCCACTCCCAACTAGGCTATCGCTGCTTCAAGCAGGGTAGTTCGTCTTTAATGTTGTATTATCTTTTAGTACAATGTTGCGATCTCAGTGATGGAAGATAGCGTGGAAAGTAGGTCTCGCGCTGCCCTTGACGCCGATTTTTTCCAACTCCTCCCTATGTTTCTATTTGATTGATTTCATTGCGGGTTAAAGACAGATTAGTGTTCCCTGAGATTCGCCGACCTTCACCGCTCGGTATCATAAAATACGTGCCACTGCTGATCCTGGCTTACAAGAGTTGCAGTGGTGGGCCTGAGGGCGGGATAGTCACTGCCATTGATGCCGAAAGCGTAGTTCGATGCTTGGGGGATTCTGAGCCCCCCCCTCCCCCCAACAACAGGAGACGAATATAGTTATAGTTGAATAGAAAAATTACTGTTTATTTTGTTTATTTATTTGTTTATTTTGTCCTTACATTCTTAAAAAGAAAATAAAAGCGTTTAGTAAAAGATACAGCATTTTATTTTTATAACTTTTATGATACTGCTTGTATGTAAGACGTGGTTTTTTTCATAAACTAGTTCGATTAAATCATATACGGCAAAATAAACATGATTCGCATGGTTTTTATTTGAGATACAGCAGATCCGTCGCATCGAAATCTTTATGTATCTTAGTTGGTCATACATTTCACCTCACAGATAAAACATTTCTGCTGCTCGACATTAAAACATCGACTGCTGTAACTAGTACAAAATCAATGAAGTAGTAACTTTAGGATATTTCGGTTAACCGTGGAAAGTAAGGTTTAGATTTTTGGAAATATGTTCCAAATCTCAACATTCTAACTTCATAAATTTACGAGTTATGAATTTTTTAAATCGTTTTTTGGCTCTGGTGTAAAGTTGGATATTTCGAGATACGACAAAATCGCTTTTTACCGTCGATATAAGGATATCTAAACATATTAATAAAATCGAGTAAAAATATCTATAGCTAAATTATTGGGTCACACGATCGTGGAGAAACATAAATACGTGCATAATATTGTAAATCTTGTTATTCCTACAAACATTGAACTATTTAATAATCAGTCAATTTTAATAATAATCAACATTTTTTGTTAGATAAACATACTTACATCCAAAATATAGCATAATGATATAGAATTTGTTAATAGCCAACACTTATTTCTTTGGAGGGAGTTTCTCGCCTCAAATATACGATGAGCGGAAGGACATACAAAATTGCCTTATCTGAACATTTACAACGGCTTGCTTAAATATCTCTGTGTAAGCATAACTCGAAAGCAATAATATTATAATTTATTCATTGTGTTGGAAACTCATATTTTTCTCTCTAAATTTATTTTTGCTGAAAGCAAATACATACGTACACACCCACGCCCTTAACCCACAGGGGTAGAAAAAGACTATTGAGCACCACATTTTACGATCTTGACATACGTCTTCCACAAAGGTTTTTCATAGTACTTCGCAAAGACAAGTAAGTGTGTATAGTGTATACCAAAATGAAAAAGTTCAGGAAATAGTTGAGCAAAAGAAAGAAAAAGGAACTAGACCACAAACCTTCTCGTGAATCCAAAGCGAACCTTTCACTATTCTGGAAACAAATATGGTTGATCAGGGGAGAGTCGGGGACTTCAAAGATAGGAGTCATCAGAAATGAAGATGGAAGGGTGTTTAGAGATAAAAGGGAAGTATTGCTTGGAAGTCCTACTTCAAAAGACTATTTAAATGAGGCGATGGGGATGTAGCAGGTGGTTAAGAGGCTATAGACCTGGCTTACTCTCAAAACGAGGCTAATAATGAGATTACGGAAAATGGAATAGTGAATGCGATGAAAAGTATGAGGTTAGGCAAGGCTGCTGGGTGTAACCGTTAAAATGCTGAGATACGGCAAAGGCGTAGTAGCAAAATTGTTATGGCTACTTTTTAATATCTGGTGCAAAACCACTATTATATCCATTTTCAAGAAGAAATTTTCACAGCAAGAATATAAACGCTACCGCAGAATAAGCCTTCCCTGTGCTGCCAGTAAATTGTATGCCAAGGTCCTCATTAAGAGAGTGATTAATGAGACTGAAAAAAAGTGTGGAATGTCCAAGCAGGTTTTAAAAGAGGAATGGGTTACACACATCAAGTCTTTTACATAAGGTGCATAGCGAAAGAACATTTAGCTAAGTCCAAAAAAGTCTTTTATACCTTCGTAAACTTGGAAAAGGCTTATGATCGTATGCTGAGGAATGAACTGTTGTTAACATTGTTATTTATTTATTTATTTATTTAAGCACTTCATATACAAATGTATAAAGGTGGACTTAATGCCGTAGGCATTCTCTCCCAGTCAACCTTAGGGTGGTGCATAGATTGTTAACATTGTCTTTAATATATCGGATTGAGAGTCACCTGGTGAGGACTTTGAAGTCTCTGTACGAGAACATCGACGGGAGAGCTGCAAGACACGAAAATTATGTGAATGATGTCTTTAACCAAAAGGGAATGAAAATAAATGTGAGCAAGACAAAAGTGGTTGTGATAGAAAGAGGTCTGGGCACGTGGAGAGGATGAATTCAAGACAGGTCACGAGAGGTTAAATACCTTTCGTAAGCTTTCGAGCTAATGTGGATGGTACGGCTGGAAGAGGGCACCCAACGAGAGCGTACATTTATCAAATAAATTATCTCCGAAAAGGGTAGGTCAGGATTAGCCTCAACCGGCAAAAAAGTATACGGAGAGAATAGGTAAAATTGGAATTAAATTATTATTAACATATTGTAATACACAATAATGCAACATAAATATATATATTTCAAAAATAAATGTTATTAAAATTATAAAAGTCTATTTATTTGTAAAAAACTCACCATATCTACGTAAAATTGAGGCAAAATCATAAAAACGTCGGACGGCTGTCCTCTCTTAGCGACAACCAATACGCGCTGTACACGATCGCGCGCATATACAAATGACACTTTCAAAACACTAGGTGGTTCGCAAGCGGGTGTATTTACTTTATTATGAACAGGTAAATATCTCTTAGCAATAATTATAACCACCTGAACATACCCGGTAAAATTATCTATGCGACATGACTGAAGTTAAAGGTTGTCAACTAAAAATATCTAAGTATAAAAAATAGAACTTATATTATTCAGGTAAAATTATCGAACCGACTAATAATTATTTATTTTATTTTAGGTAAAATTGTATAAATGTACTATTAACAAAATATTTTACTAAGCTGAAAATATCTAAGCACATAAATATGGAGAGTATGGATCCAGGTAAAATTATATCTATGCCAAAGTTATAATTTTTTGTGTAGGTAATAAACAACTAATTAAAGAGCCAGCAGTTTTTTATTTCAAGTAAACATATATTAATGCAAAACAGTAATATCATGATTTCATGTAAAACACACTAAGTTCAAAATCAATTTCCTTAAGCGTACTAACTACTGTAAATCCAAAAAGTCGTAAAAATTTTGGCGGTAAGTGAGAAAAAAAAAGAGAAATTTACCGGAATCATCTAGTATCTAACCGCCAAAAAAGTTGTCTAGGACAACTTTTTGATATTCAGTTTTATATTGCATAATTATGGTGGTATATTACCCAATATAGTTCTATTAAAGAGCTCAAATAAAGTGAATTGAAATAATTGTGCTAATCAAGTGTTTTTTTTGTTGCCGCCAAAACTCCTCGATAAAGTCTTGGTAAGGTAGCCACTGCTTTACTTCGACATACTACAGATAATAAAATAGACGAACCAAACTTGACATTGGCAAAATGTGAACACAAATGCCATTACAAAAAAAAAAAAAAGTTTATATTGTCAAAAGCGCTAATGTTACATTTTTAATATGGTGGTTAAGTATTCTTAAATTTTCTAATTTTCCGCGCAATTTTTTTAATTTTTTCTTTCATAAGAACCTTCTACTGACAATAACAAACACATAAAAATAGCAAAATCGGTCCAGCCGTTCATGCGTGATGCCGTGACCAAGGAAAATAGGGATTCATTTTTGTATATATAGTTTTTTTTTATTGTGTAGAATGACGAGACGAGCTTGCCGTTCGCTTGGTGGTAAGCGATACGACCGCCCATAAACAGTAGCAACACCATCCAGCATCTCGAGTTACAAAGTACTGTGTGGCATTCCACTGCGCTTATCATCCTGAGACATAAGATGTTAAGTCTCATTATATCCAGTAGTTACACTGGCTACAATGTCCTTCAAACTGAAACATAATAGTACATGCACACTGCTGCTTGGCGGTAGAAATAGACAATGCGGTGGTACCCACCCAGGCGGCCTCTTACATATGTAAGACCTACCACCTGTAAATATGACTCATAACACCCAACAGACACATCTATACACGAGTACAGACGGTACACTTACATCTGGTGACCCCGACGTGATCTGACAAAGACCCGCCGCGATTTAACTGCACTGCTAGCCTTATCAGCTTTCCACCAGCGGATTTCCCTGATTTGGTGTTCTTAAGCACATAGTTACCGGTGACATGAATTCTAGCGGGAGTTGCAGCAGCGGGCAAATTGGTTGCGGAGCGACAAACATCAGTAGTGCCGAACTCTCAGCACTATTGCTAGAGGATGTTATTTATAGGATATGCATAGGCATATCCTCATCATAAACAACATTTGTCATCTAATATGGCATATTGTAACCAGCGTAATTGACGTTAGTTTTTCAAACATTTTAGTAAATTCTCTATATATTTAATAACATTATCTGTAAAACGCGTAATAAATTAATATAAAAAATACCTGTATATTGACTGACTGACTAGCAATGTCTAGCATCTTCGTAATGAAGTAGGTGCTGGCGATGCGAATGACGGTAAAATAGAATATGAAGAGTTAGTTGTGATTGAACTGTGAAAATAAGCGTTTGAATTGAGCAAGCGGAAGGATCTTCCCACAGCGACGTCAGATGGGCGCCAAGTTCCAACGCTATCCAAATTTTGTTAATAGATGAGACAGTTTGTAAACTTCAAGTGAATTTACCGACAACATAATCATTGGCCATTATACGACTAATGGCTGGAGATAACGAACTCTGTGTAATATAAAGTTATGGGCAGTTACTATTTGGTTTTAGAGCAACCTCACACTTTTATTACGCAATGGAGAAAGAAAAACAGTTACTGCAAAACATGAGCCTGATAAGTAAATAGATTAAAAGGAACTTAATTGAAACCATAGAAAAAAAAGAGTTATGAAAGATGATTGATTTACAAGCTATGGAGTAAAGCTATCTTGTAAATAATCTTGTATGTGAGTTTTATATTAGTTTAATAGTATTTTATTATTTTTTTGGACATATACGATCTATATGTATTGCTATATAATATATTAGATAGACTGATTGATTGATATCGTTCCAACTTAAAATACACACACACACACGCATTCGTGCCCTTTATTCCCGAAGGGGTAGGCAGAGGCGCAACTACTGCACCCACTTTTTGCGGTGCGTATTCTGCAATGAATAAAGAAAGTAAATTCTGTCCCATGATGTGGGGGCGACCCTATCGCCATATCGGGCACAAATTCCAGGCTCCGGGCTGATATGAATAGAAAAACCCAATCACTTTTCCCGACCTAGGGATCGAACCCGAGACCTCAGGTTTGTAGTCGTACCGTAATATAACTACGCCACCGAGGCAGTTAGAAACAGAGTAAGATATTTTTATTATGAAACTTGCTGGTGGGAAGTTTTTGTCAGACTGGATTGTGGACACAGGCTGTAAATACTCTTACATAAAAATATACCCTTTCGGTTTGCATTGCAAGAAAAAGATTTTTTTGTAAGTCAAAATGAATATCAGTTTATTTCAAAGTAAATTGAACATTGTAAAGGACATTCTGACAGGTTGGTCTGGAAATTTTTGGGGGAGGCCTATGTTCAGCAGTGGACTTCTAAAGGCTGAAGAAGAAGAAGAAGAAAGAACATTCCTATATCTACTTAAATTGAAGTTTGCAATGCCTTTGAAAGCTTATTACTTCGATTCAGTCGTTCTTTTTATAAATATTGAGTAAAATAGGTGTTCCTGCTCTATTTTTCTATAGATTGACGAAAAAAACTGGTGACGCGGTGATGGCTACCCGGGCTCAAATAATTATGAGACCTGGCTGGCTAATTTATATCATTACAACCATTAACTATGCCTCAGGGCTCATACACATAAACACGACACGGCGTCGCGTCGTCCTACGACTCGACGCTGTTTCACGACGCGACGCCGTTTCACGACGCGACGCCGTATCGTGGAAATTTACGACGACAGTTAATCTCGAAAATGTACCGTAATAGATGTATATTGTTTATGTGTATGAGCCGTTAGTGATAATAAGCCAACCAAGTTAATTCATCTGTATGATCGCAAATAAACTTCGTTCTGATTGGTCCATTTTTACTGTGGATCCGATGATAGCAGTTAATTTCACTTATAATAATCGGCCATTAGATGTCGGCAGACGCTATTCGCTTGTTGATAGCTTTAGTTTCTTGAATTGGTAGTTTTTAGTGGGCCTCGGTAACAAGCTAACAACGATTACACGTAGTGGTAGCCTTCGTGGGGGGAAAATCGGCAACCCCACGGGCCTTCGCACTTACAGGGGCCTTGCTTGACCTTTTTTTTCAATATCGCTACCCTCATAACCAACAACAGAGAAGCACCTTGTCCACATTTTTTTTAAATCGAGAAGATTTTTTTGCACCTACCCGGGGACTCGCGACGTTTAAGGCCGCCACTGTCTATAGAGACAACTTAGCTATTCTCAGTTTAGTGGCATTACATAATATTTTTTTTAGTTCTTTGTTTCGCTGATTTACTTCTTAATATGTCTTTTCTAATTTTTTACTAAACACAGGTCAACGACCAAAATAATCCGATCATGTTTCAAATATCTGTTTGTGTGATCTCCTTTGTACTCGTGTTTAGCATGACAGCCTGATACGATGAGATAAATAATGGATCGTGTGGTTTTTTATGATGTCCATTATTGACTACTGTTAGAACAGAATGCAGTAATGTTTGTAGTAAATCATACGAAAAATGTGGATAAAAACTTATTCTTCAGTCGTCGGATAAAAGCTGTGTAGGATAAAATACAAAAATGTCAGTTGCATAAACAAAGTAGTTCAATAGTTGTTCACATTTATTAAATCAGGTTATCATTTATTTTATGGATTACTTTTAAATCATGATTATAAAAGGGCATTAAAGACATAATAGGTACTAAAACAATCTCGAGTGTCGACATTAAGCCGTAAGAGCGATGAAACCAATATACCTAACCGTTCCATTCACCCCCCAGTTACACTAGACGACAACGCGTTATTCCCCGCGAAAAAAGGTACTTAAACAAGATATTCTCATAGTCAGTAAGAACTAGGTCTCTTAGTTTAAATTATCTTATGGTAATTTTGTTCTCTACAGTATAATAATTTCATAATGTGGTAGAGATGCGACAGGAGAGTCTAGTGCCATATACTCTATGACAAGAGTATGGTAAATATACCCTTTAAATATTTGCTGTGGATTTGTTGCACCAAATTTTATTGGCATTATTAATCCCCTGTTGAATGAATTGATGTGGAATGAATAGACAAACGAATTTTTATGCTTTAATTAATGTATAGATTACCTAGTTTATTTCATAGCCAGTACAATACATCTACAACGAATACACTTTACGAAAATTAGCTTGTCCCTCGGCTATAGAGAAGTCTACCCAAATTAGTAAATCAATACTATTATGAAAGTATGCGGCCTAAGTTGTAATAGGAGTAGTTCAGCTATTGCCAAAGTTAGTAAACATTAAGGTCCCATATGTTGGTCTGGACCAAATTTGCCCATAACCAGCATCCCGCCTTTAATTTACTAGCAATATTATAACTTTTGGGTACGTGACCATGCCGCTCTCATACTGCCACTGCAACTTCTGCTAAGGTGCAGTTGAACCACCGAGAGTAAAATGTCAACGTTGTCCAGACATCGACATTTCGGGAAAAATTGTACAAGTATTGCAGACTTTTAAAGATGAGGTACTGAGGCTTAAAGGGGAAGGAGAAATTGTAGATATGTCGACAAAAGCAAAGCTGCCATTTTAAGGGAATTTTTAAGCATTGATACCCTGGTCGAGACGGGTGATTCATGCTGCAAGAATATATTGTCGTGATTCATAGACTGTTTATGTCTCGTCTACTGCTTATAACACTTCAAATATAGATACGTAAAGGATTACGTAGAAATAAAAAGGACGCAACATATTAAACGGGTAACGGTTACCATACCAGCCCTGTATTACATACTGCCCACTGCTGAGCACGGGCCTCGTCTACAACTGAGAGGGTTAAGGTCTTAGTATGGACTAACACTGGCCTAGTGCGGGTTGGCAGACTTCACATACCTTCGAAATTCAGAGAACTTCTCAGGTATGCAGGTTTCCTCACGATGTTTTCCTTCGCCGTTAAAGTGAGCGATAATTCACAAAGAATACACACATAACTTTTTAGAAAAGTCAGAGGTGTGTGCCGTTTGGTTTTGAACCTGCGGACATTCGTCTCGGCAGTTTGTTTCACTCCCAACTAGGCTAGGTAAGTTCCCTATATGGAAATACAAATATATGAGTTTCCAGTCAAACTCAAATTTAACGTTTCCTTAAACTACTAGGTACTAATATTTTTAAATCGATGTTATTATTTTTATTTCACAAAATAAAGGTGGTATATATTTGGTTTCACCGATACTGCGCGCAATACACGGCAGATAAGTAATAGAAATTGCAACCAAAAAAAAGCTAACTTTGCGCGGCGCAAAAATGTAAAAGCGCTCTTAATACGATAACTGTCAATAAAAACTTTAAACTTGTGAAACGGGATCCAAAACTTTATTTTCCTAGGTTGGCACGTTCGGTCCTCGTGACAGCTGCCTGTCAATTAACATAGTAACCGTAGTTAACCAGTGACTGCGGCCGACATCCTTATTTGACCGGCGCTTCTGTAATTGTGCATCGTTGTTAGGAGGGCACGTCATTGCAAAGAATAATTTGTAGATAGGTTACCTATGAAAGTGATAAGATTGAGTAAATGATG
The DNA here is from genome assembly GCA_947568825.1 of Sphinx pinastri. Classification (NCBI taxonomy): domain Eukaryota; kingdom Metazoa; phylum Arthropoda; class Insecta; order Lepidoptera; family Sphingidae; genus Sphinx; species Sphinx pinastri. The sequence goes on from OX387623.1 coordinate 2,370,973, forward strand.
GGCATAAATGATAGATAGGTACTTTATAAATATGGATTTTGTTTTTATCTTCAAAAATGTTTGTGTCTTTATTTTTGATATTTTAATCACTCAATTTTATGTGGGCATATAAATTATTAAATTAATTCCACTCCATCAAAAAACTGTTATTTAGCACGGATATCAATTTAAAATGGTCCCATTTTGAATTACCCTAATGTTGCTTTCGAGTGAGCCAGCGGGAACAATAGTAGTAATTTCTAAAACCAGTCCAAATAAATTTCTTATCTTACAAAAACATATTTTCTTTATCCCCTTGTTGAATATTTATTTCAAAGCCGCCGACTACAAACATTTAATCTTTGACCCAACAACACGCGTCAACCGTTAACATACGAACGCCTTTTGAGTGGCAAACGCGGTCAATCTAGCGCTTCCTGTCCTGAACATCCTAAACAAATTGCAGCGGCCCAAGTTCATGGACGCTGCATTGTTAAGCGATTAGCGCTTGATTTACATGAATCACATATGTTTACTATGACGTAGGGCAACTGTAAGGACATTAGCGCTGCATACGGCATTAAATCTTCCTATTTACCAAAATGTATAGTGTGTAAAATAAATTATTGTGACAGTGGTAATAAAGTGTTGGTATTTGAATTGCTTTTATATGTAGACGAGCCGATGATCCAATTAGGTTGAGTACTTAAGGTTGCTATGTACAATTCTACGTTCAAGAAAATAGTGTTTTGGATCTAGGGCCTGTGTCGGAGTCACGCTTGCCGTAACCTCTTAGGGCCACTTGCACGTTTCTGGGTTAACTTGATAACATCGGAGTTAACTGCTAACTCAGGGTTAAATAAATAATTTACCTTGCGCTATCAAAAGTTAGGAGTAAACCTAGGGTTAAGTGCCCTGTGGTCTGGGGGCATCTAGAGAATTCCGCCACGGCATCCCCTGCCTGTCGTAAGAGGCGACTAAATGGGGTTTGAGAGAGTCGCGGGGCGAGCAGTGGGGGGCTGCTACTCCAATTTATGCGACTCCGAGGTGGACGACATTGCGGGTGGTCGGTCTCCTGCAGTCGTAGACGCCAAAGGCGTGCTTTGGAGGTCGGGGGCTTCTTAGCCCCCCTCATTTAGAGAGGGGCCGTAATACGGCATTGCGCCGGGACGGCTCCGTGCAGCTATCTTCGTGCAACAAGATACCCCGGGGCCGTCCCGTATGCGCCGAAGAAGGCCACCGCGGGTTTTGGTTGGTATGCCGATGTAGGGTGTACATAGTGTTAGGGTCTCGGTCCAATGCTCGCTCGGATGATGTTATACTCCCGAGTGTCGACATTGTGCCGTAAGATCGGTGAAACCAACATAACCATTCCACTCACCCCACAGTGGTGGTAGCGATAACGCGTTTTTCCCCGCGATAAAAAAAAAAAAAAAAGGGTTAATTTCTAAACATTTAACCCACCGATGCGGGTGGGTTAAGTCGCTAACACTGGGTTAGTCGCTAGCATTGAGGCTATGTTACGCTGTATAATATTCTATTTTGTGATTTGTTTAGTTAAAATATTGAAATGACCAATGATTCTTTATTCTCTGATGATGACGAAGGAGTATTGAGTATATTAGTTCAAGCTTCTATTACAGAAGGGTCAAAGAACGGTCAGATTATTATAATTCACAAAGGGACAAAGAGTTTCATAGAAGATTTCTACTTAAAAAAGAAAGCGTGCTCTATTAACTAAATAAAATGAAATATAAATTGCAGTACTCACACAATAATATGTGAGTTACATGATTTTATATATATTTTTGGGTACCAATATAAGTAATCTATTAGATGTTATTTTGTAATTTTCTAACCCAGCTTGCAATTTTATCATAAATGTTAGAATTTCAGAGATAGGTACAAAGTTTTTTATTTTCATTGGGGCTTTATCATTCATGAATAAATTATTATGTGCACTATGGTTTTATGCTACTGGAAGCCAGCTATTGACTTGCGTGCACGAATCTACAGTGTAACTGATGCCATAGCCAGGTTGTATAAGGTACTCTGCCAAGAACTGAAGAAGAGCAGAGACAAGCTACAAAGATTGTTTATCATATTTCTTCCTTTCCATGTTTTAGGAGCAATAGACTGTACACATATACAGATTAATATATTTATTTGTCATTAATTACATGTTACTAAAATGTTTTGTCGTGTGAATACCATTGCATAGTACTTTACTTGCATAGCTACATCAGTCACATTTTTTAATTTCGCTACTATATCACAAAGAAGCATATTATCACTAGATTTGAAATAAGGGGTAAATAAATGCAGTTTTTTATCCGTTACTTTAAAAGCAAATTATTTCAACACTTTCTAAACATACCCAAAACCACAGAAGTGAAGTGATACGAAATAATACGATTAAAATAAAACGACATTTACTGTCATAAACTGTAGCACATAAAAGAAAGCCTAATATACATTGTACTGTTGTGTAAAAGATATAGGCATAAAAGTTTAGTATTTGTTTATTCATTCATCTTTAGTCGGATTACAATAGAAACGAATACACATTTCAATATTGACAGCTAAAAAAGAAGAAATGTCAGGTTTGTTAACCCCGTGTTATTTTTAGGTGTGCAAGGCGCAAAGAGAGTTAAAATTTAATTATCTAACCTCGAGTTTACAAACTCTGCATTTGCTTATTTAACCCGAGTATCGCGCGCAAGTGGGCCTTATTTATTTATTTATTTAAGCACTTCATATACAAATGTATAAAGGCGGACTTAATGCCCTAGGCATTCTCTCCAAGTCAATCTTATGGTGCTGCAGAGATTAACCTCTTATAAACTAGGACCAACAGTGGCTCGTATTTTAAGGCATCGAGCTTGAGGCTTGGCGTGCCCGTCGAAACACTAACCTAACTAACTCGCAACGAACATAATCAAATAGAAAGATTGGGCGCGAGAAAAAATAATGGACGAAGAAGTTTTGGATCTAAATAGAACTAAAATATGTTTTCAGATCATTCAATTTTATTTGTGTGTTAAATAATCATATATGTTCCGTTCGTTTAAAGAAAAATCATAAGCACTATTATTGATTGCAAGCAAGCTCCGAATATAAAGTTCTTATTACGGTCACACGCAGATACTATTAATTCGTTACTAGACAATACACAAATTTGCGAAAATAATCAATTCAGTTGAAACAATAGTTAATTAACCGTTGATTAGCTAAGCACTTTAGTTGAAGAAACTGTTAATTTCAAAATTTATGAAAACGAAATAATAGCAGTTCGCTGCTATCATTTTATATCAAGTTACCAGCGTGTTCAGAGCGCGTTAAGCTATCCTGATCAGCCCATATGAAAATAGTAGAATATTACAAATAAATATTAATATTTGTAGCTCAAAAAGTACACCAATATAATCACAAATGGGTGTTCTGTTCCGTAGTAGTTTTTAAAAGATGGTTATTCAGCTCTTTGGGTTTGCTGGTACTGGAATGTGAATTATTAATGAAGTAAAACAAGCTTTTGAAAACTCATCAAGCATTTTCCAGTTGATACAGAATATCGAATGACTGTGCGTTCGTAAAAAATGTCTTTGTTATTTTATGTATTTTAATATCTGTACTACCAAAAATGTATGAGTTCACGCCTTTATTCCCAAACTAAAGACGTCATTAACGTACAAATATTTTTCTAAACTCATTTCCATCTTATGGTGAGATAGGCAAGATCACCGACCTGTAAATACCACTTGACCGGGCTTAATTCCAATCCAATCCAGATTTCGATCTCGATCAACTCACTTGTTTTTTTAACCGAAAGCCTTGAACTCATTCTGGTTGTATTGTCTTAGTCTATTATGACCCATAAATTGAACCAGATACCTCGATTGTTTACCACTATTGCTAAACCAGGACAAGATCTATTTTTGTGCCAAATATAGATTATGTAGTTACTTTTACAAAATTTACATTAGCACGAGTTGAAATGACCTACTTATATGACAATTTTAATTACCTGAAAATTCTTCGATCTCCGTTTCTTTCTTAGTATAATCAGATTTCCAAAGTCGTAAGCTGCCATAATCTGAATCTTCAACATTTCTATTAATCTTTTTTATGGTAACTTCTTTCAAACTATTAAAGAACAATAAATGCCTTCCGACAAAGGGAGGTTACCACTCATCGTTACGAATGTAATAAAGGGTAACCGTCTGCTGGTAGGATGGTGGTATCGATCGCCGCCACCACAAGGTCACAGTGGAACACAGTGAAAATACATTGACTTAAATTTTTCTAAAAATTTATGAAAACATAAACATACGCTTTATATTTCACAAACAACTTGTACGTCCACAACCTTTTATCCATTTGTATTATAATTGTCGTTTTGAATTATACAGCTGTTTTGAAATTTTCTCAGTTTAAGTAAAGGTTAATAAAACATAAGTTTATTTACCTTTCATTCAAATTTTATTGAATAAAAGGTAATTATTTTTTTTTGTTGGACTGCTTCTGTGGCGTAGTTGTATTACGGTACGACTGCAAGGCTGAGGTCTCGGGTTCGATCCCCGGGTCGGGCAAAGTGATATTGGATTTTTCTATTCAGTATCAGCCCGGAGTCTGGAATTTGTGCCCGATATGGCGATAGGCTCGCCCCTTATCACATCATGGGACGGAATACGCTTGGCGAAAAGTGGGTGCACTAGTTGCGCCTCTGCCTACCCCTTCGGGGATAAAAGGCGTGAGCATGCGTAAATTTTATTGAAATAGAGCATAGTTATTATTTTATATTTTAGAAAAATACAACACCTACACGTAGTTAAACATGGTAACTATGTTTTACGACCTAGGGTATTTGTGTGATCCTAAAATACTAGTTTTAATACTGAGTACTATGAATTGGCTAAGTACCTACTATGTTTATTTTGTTTTCTTTTTGTTATCTAAAAGTACTTTTATTTTAGAAATACAATGAAATTTTCACTTTGTGTCTCACATCGAAAGTAGATCACGTTTTATTGATTGCTAAACGAAAAAAACGCCGTTTGGACATGTAAAGCATTTTAGTTTATCAAAGAAAATAATGTTTGATCTACACTTTAGATATATATGCATTTGATGAATTTATTTTCACAAATAAAAGAAAATTCTAAATTTGGAAAATTTTAACGTTTGATATATATTAGCATAGTCCCGATTTATTTTAGCTTTTAAAAAAAATATTTAAGAAAAAAAATCGACTGCGTCAATATCTGCAATCTTGATTTTGATACCAGACCCGATGTATTTTGAAAACAATTTTTTTTGAGATTACTTTTTGCCGCCTAAAATCCTTAATTTTATTTTTTTTATTTTGATGTGCAGTCAGTAGCATAAATATCTCTACAAAATCAAAATTTCAAATCGCCTATATACGCGTTAAGTTAAACTTAATTTGTTTTTCTTCTATTGAAGTAAAGTAAATAACTATTATTTGATTTTTGCGATGAGAAAAAAAAGATTAGTAAGAACACAAAAGTATGTAGGCAATTTGAAATTTTGAATTTGTTCATCTACTTATGCTGCTGACTGTACCCAGTGTCACTCTCACGACTAAGACAAATCTATTGACACCACTCACATAAAAATACGACAAGCCGTTTAGGCTGTAGAGGGTGCCAAAGAAATATACAAACATTATATACATACACTCGAAAAACATAACCCTCCTTCTTTCGCAGTCGGGTAAAAACAGATTTCTTCCTATGCTTCAGTGATTATACTAAAATTATATTTAAAAGCTCCATAAATTAGCACAGATACCCATAAATACCCTATAGACTGCCTCGGTGGCGTAGTCGTATTACGGTACGATTGCAATGCTGAGGTCTCGGGTTCGATTCCCCGGGTCGGGCAAAATATTGGATTTTTCTATTCAGTATCAGCCCGAAGTCTGGAATTTGTACCCGATATGGCGATAGGCTCGTCCCCTATCATGGAACGGAATACGCACGGCGAAATGTGGGTGTACTAGTTGCGCCTCTGCCTACCCCTTCGGATATAAAAGGTGAGTATGCGTATTAAACACTTTGATAGACAAATATCAAGACAGTCACGCGACAATAATTAAAATTTCAGTATTTGTTCGCAGTAGCACCTCTAAGTAACTTTACACTGTAATGTGTCGTGTATACAGCCACTGAGGGAAAGGTCGTTCATTGCGAGTTGGTTAACAAACAACTAATGGGCCTCACACTTAAATCGATATTTGAACGAATTCTTCGTATTAAAAATGTTAATGATTGTCTGTACTATATAAACTATTGTTTAATTTGCTCGGTTTATAGTGACTATATGCTTTACATAAAATTGAACTGTGGACCTCAGACTTCGTCTGAGATTGAGATGGATTAGGTCTAGCGTGCACGCTGAATTAATGCAGATTGGTTGCCTCACATTCGTGTAAAGGGTGTTATTGTCAACCGTCTTACGTATGTTGAAGCGTTGGTTAAGTCGGGGTACACCATAAAAAAATATGAGACCCATACTCAGTCCTTTTCAAGGCGAATATAAATAAATTTTAGCAGTTTAAATTTTCAGATTTCTGTTGTAAGCCTGGATCACAATGCTTAAAAACTAACGGGTTAACTAATATATTATAGTAAAAATTTCTTGAGAAGGCTAAGTGAATCGAAAATCTTGACGTTTCAATGATAAACCTGCTTCAATTTGCCTTAAGTAAAGTCTGCGTAATTGCTTTATTTAGGCCAAGATTTATGTTTTGGTTGAAATTGACAGGTATGATGGATAAACATTTGTTTAGTAAAGATTCTTATGAACTACAAATTTGATTAATCCCTAAAGCTTACGAAAATTCATGTTCTACTTGCATTTACAATCCTTGAAGAGCTGCTTTATCTCTATTAATGTCAGAATTTAGTTAAAAATATTTTATTACAATGAATGCATGCAGTTATAAAAACGTTTTGTTATCTTTTCATAATTCGATTAAATGGTTTTTTCTTATATTTATTAATTACATTTTAACTATCTAGATTAAAATCAGTATAAATATTGAACATGTTTGAATACCAGCCTTGTATTATATACTACCCACTGCTGAGCACGGGCCTCCTCTATAGGCCTTAGTCCACCACGCTGGCCTAGTGCGGGTTGGCAGATTTCACATACCTTCGAAATTCCTATAGAGAACTTCTCAGATATGCAGGTTCCTCACGATGTTTTCCTTCACCGTTAAAGCAAGCGATAATTCACAAAGAATACACACATAACTTTTTAGAAAATTCAGAGGTGCGTGCCCTTGGGTTTTGAACTTGCGGACATTCGTCTCGGCAGTTGTTCCACTCCCAACAACGCTATCGCCGCTTTTTATTATTATTTTTATCCAATACACATGTACTCTATTCTATACCTACATTGGGTTGTTTCAATTTCTCTGTTTAAATTAACTGCTCTTTATGAAATAGCTAGGTGTTTCTCGCCCTTTTGCCCGCGTGAAAAGTCTTTCCCAGTACAAAGTCTCTAATTACTTGATTCATGACGCCTGTACGACGCCAGCTGTACCTCTTCTTCCATTATTTATTATTTTTGTTTATCTATATGAGGGTTTCTCAAAGAAGGGTACGCGAACCCGGTATTTCTTTTAGCACTTTATTTGTTACATTTATTGAAATAAAAACCTTAGTTAAGTTCAAGCAGCAGTGAGCATGCACTGTTGTGTTTCGGCTTGAAGGACATTGTGGCCAGTGTAACTACTGGATATAATGAGAGACCATTTACTGTCTCAGGATGATGAGCGCAGTGGAATGTTACACAGTACTTTGTAACTCAAGGTGCTGGATGGTGTTGCTACTGTTTATAGACGGTCGTATCGCCTACCATCAGGCGAACGGCATGCACGTCTCGTCATTCAATGCAATAAAAAAAACGTTAGTTAAGGGGTTCGTTGTCACCTGGAAACTTTAACAGGGGTTCGTGGAGCCGAAAGTTTGAGAAACCCTAATCTATATATCTCTGTTCAGGTTCTTATCCCAAAATTAATAGGGTCTAGGTACTAAAGTTTTCAACTTCCAAAACCCTTAATTAAGGCAATAAAAAGATATAATGCTTTAAAACGTTAAACTGACTGATCATTATCGCCATTACCTAGAATTATCTATCACTTATTTACCTTACTTATCCATCCATCCTTTTCATTATTACGAAGTAAATAAAATCAAAGTAAATTATTCGCAAGTGTATTGTATCGTGTACATAGAATCCTCAGTGGCGGAGCAGATGGTATATCGAATGTTCAATAGAGATAAACAATCGATTCACGCATCAAGGCAAACGTTTGAGAGATCCGCGAACTATTTTTTCGGTAAAGGGTGCTGTGGGACCGAAGCCCTCGTATATTCTGACGCTAGACAGACATGTATCTTGCGATTTTAATTTATTGCTTGCAAAAGAATCAATTTCGAACCATCATGACCATTGTTTTGAGTGTCAATTAATCTTCGAAATACCAAGTTCAACAAAGTAAAAAGGCGGCGATTGCTTAGTTGGGAGTGGAATATCCGCAGGTTCAAAACCCAAGGACTTATGAATTTTTTAAAAAGTTATGTGTGTATTATTTGTGAATTTTCGCTCGCTTCAACGGTGAAGGAAAAACATCGTGAGGAAACCTGTATACCTGAGAAGTTCTCTATGAGAATTTCGAAAGTACGTGAAGTCTGCCAACCCTCACTAGTCCAGCGTGGTGGAATAAGGCCTAAACCCTGTCAGTTGTAGAGGAGGCCCGTGCTCAGCAGTGGGCAGTATATAATATAGGGCTGGTATGGTGGATGATGGATACCAAGGTCACCGACAAAGACGTTAACTTCATATTTACTAACGCGAATAAAACTTGTCCAATCTGTCAAGGTTTGTGGTCAATGTCGTATGCGCGTCCGGGAGCGTAACGTGGCCGCAACGGCGACGTCGCGGTGCCGCAGTCGAATGTCATATTACTAACCGCCGTTCGTTAGGGTCAGAAGTCGTCAACTTTTTGCGCATTAGGCATATTGATATCGTTTTTATTTATGTTTTATTTGATTGTATTAAAATATTTGTAAATGATTGCGTAACAAGGAGCAGAAACAGAATCATTGATGTTTTCATTACTTACATGTACTTTATAGATGCATTCATAAAAACTTGTGTATCGAAGATCTCAGTTTTGTAAAGACTTTTCTGTTATGATTGGAGTAATGTTGACATTTGAGTTATAAGAGGTTTTGGTCTAAATTATTGTATAAAGTGCATCATCACTTCTTTGTATGGATATAATTTTTTCGTTTCAAGGTTATATTTTCTTTCACAGTAGTACTTTATTAGGTGATTTAATTTCGTTTACTTTCGTTATTAATATAAATCTGTTTTTTAATTCAAAGAAGATTGATGAGACCATCGTTTACTGCAGGTACAAGTTATTTTAGTAAGTCACTATATAAATGAGTAACTATATGTATGAGTTTTTGTCGATTAGCTTCTATATTACATCCATTTACTGGTAGTAGGTATCTCATATGTGAAAGTATGTTTGAGTGGGTACCACGGACTGGACGTAGATACATGGATTGTTACATATGTCTGCTTTGAAGGACATTGTTGACAGCGTTATTACTGGACATTATGACACTTAACATTAAGATGGTATGCTCGTTATCCACAGACATAAGTGTCTGTGGATAACGAGCGCAGTGGAATGCCATGTAGTACTTTGCCCAACTGAAGTTCTCTATGGTGTTGCTACTTTTCATGGGTGGTCGTATCGGTTACCATCATGCAAGCGGCATGCTCGTCTCATCATTCTTAATCTTTTACAGCCACTTTGCCTTGTACATCTAAACTTCGAGACGAATAAGCCATTTGTTAAATGGAAAACGTTACGATATAAGAAAGCTAATAAACAGTAGCCACATCAACTAAACTTTAAATTGCAAAACAGATTCTTCATGAAACTGAATTACGCTTATCACACTGAGATATAACATAACAGTCTCAAAATATCTAGTTATTATACTGGTTTCCATATCCTTCAAACCGAGCACAACAGTACTTGAACCGTTTGGAGGCAGAAATAGACATTACGTGATACCGAACCAACCGGACCCTTGCAACCGCAAATCGAAAATCAGATGAGTAATTTACAATGTATTACACAAAGGAAGCCCCACATGTGGCATCTACAAGATTCCTTCCGCGGTATCCATAGCAACGTCCATAACAACAAATGAATCATTGTGTGAACAATTCTGGAGATTTAATTTAATATATGAATCATTTCCTAAGAAAAAGTTTATCGCAACTGTCTAGGAGGTGGGTGGTTATACTGTGCACGCAACACGCGGCCGGCAGCGAGTTTTCAGTTAAAACTACCACGGGTGCCGATGTGGCCGGGCCGTTTATAAATAAATAGTGACAGTTTGTGACAAGTGTTAACTTAGTGAAGTGTTAAGGATGCGTTGTTTTTTGGAACCGGTATTTTTGTTCTGGTGAGCGATTTTATACGATAGTTGTTTTTGAAGTTGAGCGGTGTTGTTTTACGCTACGTTTTGGTAGGAGTTAAATCTACTGTAATTTTGCCATGTTATCAACGATAATCTTTGGAGAACTTTGTTCCTTCTTTTGCATCATAGATGAAAACCTTTTATTAATTATATACCTAGATAGAGTGACGCGCTGCAATGAAACTAAAACAAACAGGCCAACTTTTCTTAAGCTAGTATGCGTGACAGCTGTGTCATACGCTATCGCTGCATCATTCTGCGTATCCTTGTGTGCGCGCATAATGATACCAGTTATTACATGGTTTCTATTAAAACGGGGAGATAATTATATCCATGAAAAACAACAAAAAATAATTCACTCGAACTCATTTAGCAGGTAACAGTTGGCCTTTATTTTTTTCGACGCGTTTGAAACGTTCAGTGTCTATCTAGGTATATAATTAATCAAAGATGAAAACATAGATTATTCAACGTTTTATTATATCCATCTTTATAAACTTTATCTATGAATATGGTATATTAATTAGCTATTTACTTTATAATTGAAGTAAAAATATTGATAGAAATTATACTACTTGAGGTATATACAACCATTTGATTTTATTATCACTGATATTTCAGCTTTTTGATAAGGATTATCATAGAGTAACATCAATAATATTGGACTTTTCTACTCAGTATCAGCCCGGAGTCTGGATATGTGCTCGGTAAATGGACATAGGCCCGCCCCATATTACATGGGACGTAACATAGCTGGCGAAATGTTGGTGTCTCATACCTCTGCCTACCCCTGAAAAGGGAAAAAGGCGTGATGCTATGTATGTAATAACATGAGTGATAGCAGATGTTGAATAAGTACCTTGTGATCTTGGTAATAAAGAGTTAGATGAGTAATTTTTTGCCAACCATACATAGCATACTTTCTATTGACCCTTTGGAACCAAGCTAACCTGACCTCTATGTTGTTTTTTTTTATGGTATTGAATGACGAGACGAGCTTGCTGGTCGCCTGATGGTAAGCGATACGACTGCCCATAAACAGTAGCAACACCATACCGCACCTTGAGTTACAAAGTACTGTGTGGCATTCCACTGCGCTCGTCATCCTGAGACATAAGATGTTAAGTCTTATTATGTCCAGTAGTTACACTGGCTACAATGTCCTTCAAACCGAAACACAACAGTGCATCCACACTGCTGCTTGGCGGTAGAAATAGACATTGCGGTGGTACCCACCCAGACGGGCTCTTACATATGAGAGACCTACCACCAGTAGCAGTCATATTAGGCTGAGAATGGTCTTATGACTCTGAACGTAAACTTAAAGGATCGCCAGGGTAGTGTCACGCTAGGACAACAGCTCAGGTCTGTATTATAATATAAAAGACTTCATCATTTGGGTAAAACAGCCTGATGCTCACTGTTGAGTTGTTAATCTAATCTCTAGAACACCACACGCAGTTAGATTAGACTTTGCAAACCAAAGTAGGTATAGATTCTAGTAGATCCTGAAATCAGGTGAAAATCTTAATGCTCCATTATGTAGCAATGATGAATGATTTATTAAATCAGGAGTTAAACATTCCTTTCCTTTAGTAGAATCGCAAACTTGCATGGGCGTTTTGCGTCACACACATATTACACTAATATTACGTACCTACCTATTAAAAGAATTCTGCAAGTCATTATAATATATTCGTTCTCAAGACTAAACAGCTTATATTTATCATATTTTGTGGTCCATTAGAAGTTTATAGATAGATACTAACTACATTCTATCGAATCTGTCGAAAAGCGCCTACTCATTTTTTATAGCAATATGACAAATCTACGTTTTTTGCTATTTATTACTTTTTTATAAATAAATTGTTTCACATACCTATTTATCCCTTATCATCTAGTGGGAGTCCCTGTTATTCGTATAACGGGTCACCATGCATATTTATTATGCTTTTATTCAATAAAACAATAGCTCAAATTTTTGCGTTGCTAATAGACTTTCGTAAGGGCACTTTTAAGTCGTCGAATGAAATTACTCATATGATTCAGGTCTATTTAGTCTGTTCCATAAAATGATGAACCCTATACCAAGATATATTGAAATGGGACCACTTCGCGACCCTTATTTACTAAATAAAGAAGGAATCAAGGAAATACGCTCCCAATTTTCAGAGAAATCAGTGTACATACATAAAAAAAAAATACAAACACACGAATTGATAACCTCCTCCTTTTGGAAGTCGGTTAAAAAGAATATACAATTAGTCAAATGTTTTCAACCAATTTAATTAAGTTTAAAAATACGCTTCGCATAAATTAAATTGTACCTACTATTGTACATGTATGATCTTTCAATGACATTGAATAAAGAGTGAAAAGACTTGTATAATAGTATAATAAACGTAGGTTATTACGTTTCAAAACATACTCAACTTCTGTTGATGGAACCAATTATTTGAGTGGTGTTCACTTTGAGCGATGTTTTTAATACTTAAGATGCGCACATTTTGCAATAATCTAATTTGGTGCTTCATATCTCGTGTTATACGGTTTTTTTAAATATATTTCAATAGCTATTTAATGATATCTGACACAAAAAAATTTAGTAAATGATAGTAAAGCGATTCATGAACATTGATTTGACGAAGTTCATTGCGATAGAGTTTTAATATCATAGACTGACAATAAAAGTATCTAGCAAATTGGAACCGAAGTAACACAACACAGTCGGTACAATATTATGTAGGTAAATGTAAAATATCTATTCCAAAACGAACTTGACATACTTACATAATGTTGTTAATTAAAATTGCCATTTTCATTTAAATAGCATTTTTTCTTAATTAAGATAATTACATTTTTACCTTTATTACTGAAGTTACAGAGAATTTCACTAACCTTCGGTATAAATCCGACTTCGATGTCACGAAAATTGGGGAATTCGTGTGTTTGTATAACGCTACTATGTTACGCGTGTTCAACTAAAATATCTTTCAAACGCTCACTTCGTTTTGTTGTTTTATATTCAAATACATTTTAGGATCCCGTATACGAAGGGTACCATCGAAACCTTTTTACTAAGTTATTTTTTATTGCATTGAATGACGAGACGAGCACGCCGTTCGCCTGATGGTAAGCGATACGACCAGCCATAAACAGTAGCAACACCATGCAGCACCTTGAGTTACAAAGTACTGTGTGGTATTCCACTGCGGTCGTCATCCTGAGACATAAGATGTTAAGTCTCATTATGTCCAGTAGTTACACTGGCTACAATGTCCTTCAAACCGAAACACAACAGTGCATGCACACTGCTGCTTGGCGGTAGAAATAGCCATTGTGATGGTGGGTACCCAGACGAACTCTTACATATGAGAGACCTACCACCAGTTATGCTGGTTATCTGTATTCAATCTTTAAGAGCTCTTTCTTTCGCTTACTGTATATACTTAGCGTGTAGTGTGTAGTAGTGATAATTCTGGAGTTCTAATAGCCTCCCCCTTTCCCAAATTCATACTCTTCAGGTAGTAGTGACTGCCAATTAAACAGACGTTGTGTAATAGGGGATCAGCCCATGTTTGCTTTTGTACATGATTCTAATGTAACCAGTAACGGTAAATAGTACGAAAAAGAAGCCCTTCTGCAAAAACTGCATTAAAATAGGTTCAGAAATAAGCCATTAATTCATATTTCAAATATGGCTATATGCAAGATTGGGCGCGTAGTGGTGTTATCGCTTCATCTCTTTCTTTCGCACACGTCGTAATTCCCGATGACGTCACATGGGTGTATTGCATCTCTGTTCTGTTTCTTGACATTTACCCCTTCTACCGAAATTCAAAGGCTTATTTGTTGATTTTTTATCAGATGTTAATGATTCTTTCTGTGTTAGACGTAAATATTTGATAAAAGTAATGAACAAAAATGAGTCCGCTACCCTATTATAGTGGATGTCCAGACAAATGATAAGAAAGATGAAAAGTGGTATGGATATGAAACTTACCGTGCACGAATCGTACTCACACTTGACACGTTTATTGTCATTTTAAATGCGTGTGCGTGTCTCCATACTTAAATAACGCAATTTCAGAATTCTAACACGCAACAATGTATTCATTTATTCGTAAATTCAGCGCATGTTTTATAATTATATTTAAATTATAATAATTATTTTAGCGAGTCATAATGTATTATGTTAATATCATAACCTTTATGCAGTAAACTTCCAAACGTATCTACGTTTTACTAATTACAATGAATATTTATTATTTGCAGTATAATATCTTAGGTAGGTATAAATAATTTTAAACTTTACTTGTACTTTGTAATTCAAGTTGCTGGATGGTGTTGCTACTGTTTATGGGTGGTCGTATCGCTTACCATCAGGCGAACGGCATGCTCGTCTCGTCATTCAATGCCATAAAAAAAAATATAAAGCAAAAAGAAGATACAACTGGATCTCCAAGTCTATTTTTATGAAACACCAAAAGATTAATTTTAGTATTTAATTCATTTAGCATAAATATTACGGGAAGAATTAATAAAAAAAAATATCATTTTTTGATCTCTTCAAAATTACAATACTGCCGGTTCGACGTGAGTGTTGTCCATTAGTAATTAGAGTTACAATTATGTACTTTTATGGGAACACTGTGTAATTTTAAAGGAAAAAAGAAAGCCTTAATTGTAATCCAGGATAAATTGATCCAAGATCCATATTTTGCACTTTTAATATCCCTAAAATTTTATCCTGGTTAGATTTTAAGGTTCAGCACCCATACAAAAAGCGGACATCTCCTTTCATCCAAATCCATCTAGCGCTTTTTGCAATTATTTCAAACGACACTCAAAACATCTACCTGCACAAACTGTCACAGCCATAATATTAAGATCATTGCATTGTTAGTCTTGAATTGACAAGTCTGTGCCTCGGAAAGCACGTAAAGCCGTTGGTCCTGCGCCTGATCTCTCTCCGGTCATGTCGGATTGCCGTCTCACCGGACTATGAGAGTGAAGGAACAGTGAGTGCACTTGTGTATTGCGCACACACTTGTGCACTATAATATCTCCTGCGCACCTGGCTGATCTCCGTTGAGATTGGCCGCCGTGGCCGAAATCGGCTAGGAAGAGATTATTATGATTATTATTAGTCTTGAATTTTACCAAAAAAATTTGAAAGTGCTGACATAAAACACTGATTAACAAGTTCATCAGTAGAATCATCGCATAAGGTCTTGCGCATACTATCCGTAATGACTATCATTACATCACCAATACGTTTGTCGTTGACATTTCTCACAGACATAGAAACGAGCAATTACCTGACCAGTAGCGCCCGCCTCATCCGGGAAGGATAAGCACGAAATCAGGCGTAAAGTGGACTCAAGGGGAACTGACGATTTACTGACTGGATCAGCTTCCTTGAGGGTAGTGAAAAATGGACCGGCTATTAGTTGGTATATTCTTGAGAATATTTTTCTTGTTTTTGTATATGGTAGATGAAACTAGATGCAGTTGTAAGAGTATTTTAAAAACCAACCTAACGTAGAGTACTTGATAAAAAATACTACGCAGCTATAGGGAGCGTGCACGAACTATAGGGGGCAGCACAAAATCGACACAAGAGCCACAGGTGGATAAAAAAAGAAACTTGAACTAGCACAATCATTTGTTTATATATTCTTTTAATATGACAAAAATGATAAAATATGTGTTCCGGCCGAATGTTATTTATACCCAGCGTATCCAGAATATGCTTTTTTTTTAGATGGGAGCTAGTTATTTAAGCAAAATTTAAGGAGGTTATGTTCCCTTAATTACAGATTATTTTGTATCGAATATTATCTTCAAAACATATTTATTTTTATAAATTACGTAACGAAACATTTCTAAATGCTTTTGGAGCTCATAATTATGTATGTTTTATACAGCTTTTATTATTTTAATCGATTTTCACATAACCTTGGAATCTAAGTACTTAGGTACTATTCTTGGGAACATTATATAATTTCACACCATTTGATTTATTTATTTTTATGTTTTGGAGCATCCAGATATACAGCGATACATTATCAACAAATTAAATGTTATTTTTCATCCTTTTAATGAATATTGTACGTCATCGCCAACTATCGATGGGCTGAAAATGAATCAGATTGCGCCACTAGATGGCTCTGCTTACGACGTGCACGTTCCCTATACTGCGGTTATTTTACGAAGAGCTCTGGCAGCTGCGAAACAATCCATTCTTCGCAAAATTTGTTTTATGCATCAATATGCAATAAATTATATTCTATGAGGCAACCAACTTAAAAAAACCAATAGTAATCGTCTTTGTTAATTACAATACTATACACTTAAAATTAAAAATTCCATTTTGGTTTAGAGTAATGAAATAATATTCTTAAATATATTAAAATAAAATAAATAAAAATAAAATACTTTATTCATCACGTAGGCGAACATAGTTGCACTTATGATAAGTCAAGATACATTAAATTGATTATATTAATAATTATTATAAATACCAATGGTCACTTATATAACTACCGACATTTTTATTGGGAGTAAATCTATGATAAGAAATAAACAAAAACAAATAAACAGCTCGGGCTGGCAGGAAAGGGGATATAAAAAGGACATCATTTTATTAAAATAATGGGAGGAACGCGTCGCGATCCTCACCGGTGAGGACACTACAGGCCCTAGCCTAGCTAACCTACCAGCCTTTCACTAGCTACCTAAGCGATGACGACCCGAAGAAGAAAGGCAGAAAGAAACTCCGGGCTTACTTTTTTTGTCATCAATTGTTCATTGTTTCTTTCTCTTTTTTTTTTCAATTCTTTTGTGCTGTGTACAAAGTCAGATTAGTTATATAAGCTAATGCACGCACATCACCGTTGAAATAAGATAAAATCCAAATGAAGGGATTTAGGGAATACCTGGACAGGCATGTACAAATACGTAAAACTGGACATAACACAAAAAAATAATAAAATAACGGTGTACAATGTGCATTCGCCTACATTTACAAAATTATTTTTGTTGTATTGCTCTTCCTACTTTCTTAATAAAATGAAACTTATAAAGGCAAGCGCAACAAAATGATCGGTCGGTCGTCTTCCCTAAATTTAAATTATATGAATGAGGGAATATTTATAATTGTAGTAATTAGGTTATATACCTAATAGTCACAGTAGATTTAAAAGTTAAAATTATTGTAATGTCAATATTAAAGATAGATACAGATGAGACACTTTATGCAGTCAATCACTAGTAAGTGTTAACAGGGTTGGCCATGGTGTGCAGGACCACTTCTCCAAACCGTCTTATCATCGAGGTAATCCGCTACATTATAATACGCTCTAGACATTAACTCGCGCCTAACATAACACTTGAACTGGTGTCCGGGCAAATCGGCTACTTCGGAGGGAAGTTTATTGTAAAATTTAATGCTATTCGCTAAGTATGATTTACTTGTTTTACAGAGCCTAAAATTTGGAACAACTAGTTTATTCTTATTTCTAGTGTTCCGACAGTGCAAGTCACTGTTTTTAATAAAAGTACTAAGGTTTTTGCGGACATACATAATATAATAATATATAAAATTTGGAACAACTAGTTTATTCTTATTTCTAGTGTTCCGACAGTGCAAGTCACTGTTTTTAATAAAAGTACTAAGGTTTTTGCGGACATACATAATATTCCGGAAATAATATATTGAAAAGCTATGGGTGATATGAGAACGGAACGTAAATGTCTTAGAGCTGGATCATTATTAAGCAAATACTTACGATCTCAGAAACAAGCAGCTTACGATTAATCGTTTTGATTATGAAGATACCATATTAATATAGTGTGTTCATTTTAAATTATGTTATTTGTAATAAAAAATAAATTATGGATAAATGTAACATGGTTAAATGAATATATTAAGCGTATATCACCCACTTTTAAAACAACAAATCGATTTAATTATAGTCATATTTTCTATCGATTCTGAATAAAAACCGGTTTAATTTGCGATCGATTATAATTTCCTATGTCTTATTAACTTTAGTGCGATTATTCGAAAGCGAGCGACATCGCTGATGCGCCGAGTCTGGGGTGCACCCAATAATATTTTAGCCCTTGTAGGCAATGATTACACGAGCGATTTTATGAGACGCTGGTTTGAGTTGCATAAACCTATCGCTCAACTAGTGGGTCAGTGATTCGCCCGTTGTGATGTGTTTTGTTTGTTATATTTTGTTCTTTTTATGTACGTACTAACATAGCTATAAGTATTGTAACTTACTAATACTATGGGTGAATATCCTGAAATAATATCAATTTAAAAAAAATTAATTAATATTTGAATTGTCACCTGTCAGAGCTCTTCGTAAAGAAACCGGAGTATCCAGATAGGGAAAATAAAAAAAAAAAACGGAGTATAGTTGAAAGTGATACAATGCTTAGAAATTAGCAATGTTTTCGGTACGGCTTCGTAAACACCGTCTCTATCACTCTTTCTTCTATCATTTAACATAATATTGTGACCCACTTCCCTGTTTGTCGTACTTCAATCAAAATAAAACATCAAATCTTTTCTTGTTACCTATGCTTTGATCAAATAAATGATTCAGGCGTCTTATTTAGACAATGAAATGTGTCATAAATAATATAAATCCATCCATATTTTTTTTATTTTATCTGCAAATATCTGAATTCTGCGACTTTGCCATTCCACCCACATGTTCAAGTGGATCTAACATTCAGATACAAATGTTCAGATAGTATTCTGTCATTGTCTTTCAAATTTCGTTTGTGCCAAATCCGATATCCAAGTATTGCATGAAATTATGGAATTAAAGTGTCAGAACTCATCTGTAATCTATCAATACGATTAGAATTTGAATCATAGCTCAGGGGACTGAGTCTATATTTCAGGCAAGCATTCATAGGTCATAATGTCACATGTCAGTAAGTGTCGGAACTGTCTGGCAATTAAATTTTAAATCTATTTTAAGTGTTTTTGTAGGTGATGCTACAAGATTTAATTTTTCTTGTATAGCATTGTATCTCGGCAAAGGGACATTTGTACCATTTAGGGGTTATAAAGTGGTCTTGTTTAATTCGCCTTTTCAACTGTCTAAAATCGTAATTAAAGCCCCCAATTTCCAGTTTCATGTTACAACGTCCTTGAAAGCAACATGCAAAGTACTAAAGCCACAATCGGTTTCATATAAGACAATTCACTTATTCAAATTTAATTTGTTCCTAGTCGGGAGCACGCAATACAAATTATGTTTGTCATCCAAGCTTGGCATACACGCCAGTTATATATTTGAGGCACGCGATACTGAACCGAAGTTGATATCAAAACTTTAGAAGTACGCATACCCACGCCTTTGATCCCCGAAGGGGTAGGCAGAGGAGCACCTAGTGCACCCACTTTTCGCCGTGCGTATTCCGTCCCATGATGTGATAGGTGGCGAGCCTATCGCCATATCGGGCATAAATTCCAGACTCTGAGTTGATACGGATTAAAAAAACCAATATCACTGCCCGATCCGGGGATCAAACCCGAGACCTCAGCATTGAAGTCGTACCGTAATACAACTATGGCACCGAGGCAGTCAATTTAGAAGTAATTTTAGTAGATTTCTAATTACTTTACTTTACTTCTCATAAAGCAAAAACATTGTTTAATTGAAACTGAATGCGTCTAGGCGATATGAAATTTTCAATTTGTTCAACTAGTTATGTGGCTGACTGTACTCATGTCAACTATTTATTAACAAACTTCTTTATGGGTGAAAATTGAAACACCCTACTTATTTTTTTATTATCCCTCATTAACTCAGCCCGATGCACATCCGCGCAAACGATTATATTCTCTTAGTAAATGTGTAGCATGTGTAATAATAATAATAATATAATAATAAATAGCCTTTATTTCACTGACCGTATGACAGAGTTCCTTAATTAATAGTACAGTAGTTAAAAAGAAAAAATATGTTAGTGATTCGAATATATTCTAATTATTATCTAACCTAGTTTTTTTTTTTTTGGTATTATTTATCCTCAGCAACCGGTTCATTGGTCAGGTTGTCTTTTGACAAAGGCCTCCCCTAGCTCCCTCCATTTATCCCTGTCCCTAGCTAATCTCCTCCAACCTCCCGAGAGGTAGCATGTGTAGCAAGGAACAATTAATCCTAGGTTTACTGTGTAAGAGCTATTGTCGATTGCCACAATAACCTCATTAAAAATGTTCATAATCTCGAAGTTGATACCCTTGAAACCACTATTGTTAGTGTTAATAAGAGTGTAATACAATACTGTTGCGAGATTGTTAATTAAGTAACGTAAGTCTGGTTTAGGACTGATGAAATGAATTAATTTATCTTCGCATGACTATGCAAAGATCTAATTAGTTTCAATGCATATCGCTTAATGCGTTACAGAGAAGTTACACATAGCAATTAGCAAATAAGTTTCCCTTTAATAAGTAACTAGAGGCCCATGTTACTCCGTAGCATTGTGTTGATAGTATAATAAAAAAATAACGTTCTTATATAAAATTATAACCTAAACTAAGTCATATTGGGAAAACCTCGCCGTTATGACACTGCAACCCTTTACAAAGAGTGTGCCGTACTGACGGTTCGTCAGCTTTTCATCTTAGCCATTATACTTCGTAAACACAAAAGTACGGACTTTAAACCGGTAGTAAAGCGAAATAAAAACAGAATTTTCTCAATTATTCCTCATAGGTCGGCACTTGCTCGCCGACAATATTACGTGAATAGTAACCTTATATATAATACTGCAAACGTTGAAAATTATATTTATCCCCTTACCCTAAATAAATGTAAGCACAAAACTCGAAATTGGCTCCTAAATAAAAGTTATAATGACACTGAGCAAATTATACGCAATTACTAACATACTACACACACACACACACACACATTCCTACACACACACAAACACACATATTCACACCACACACACATTAATATCTAAAATAAATAATAAATAAATATGTATCATGCACCTACTTGTATTGTGGTAATATAAACATTTTATTTTTTATTACTTATGAGTTTGTTTTTGTATAACGGCTAATATAACTACATGTACTTTTACAATTAAATGCATCATTTAATTATATTAAACTGCTTAGGGTGAAGGACGCTGACGGCTGTGACACAGTTAATACTAGTACAGCCGTCAATGGCATACTCTAAATAAAATAAAAATATATATATTTATATATATATATATATTGTGTAGTAGTTGATTTCTTGTACATCTGTAAGAGTATTTATTTGTTAAATTTTAACTTGTAATAATAAATTTCATTTCATTTCATTTCATTTCATTTCAACTAAGTTGACGTGGAACGCATATTGAAAGTGAAGTTGAATGTTCACGCCTATATAGCTTCTCTCCAACTCATCCAATTTAATTGGGCAAGGGCTCAAATAAAAGAGTTTGTTTCCGCGAGTATGCTGAAAAAGGACCGTACCTCAATAAGAACAAGAAATATATAGAAAGAGAGCTATGAAAATATAAGATATATTCAGAATGATATGGCGTTTGAGTATAGCTTGTGAAGGGTTCAAATGCTTGATGATAAAGCGCAGTAGCAATCTAAAATTAGAAGAAAAATTAGAAAATCGTTTGGATAGAACGTTTGGACTTACTGGTAATAGATTTCATATATTTTTTTAAATGATATAGACCATTATTTACTATAGGCAATGATAGCCTAGTTGGGAGTGGAACGAACTGCCGAGACGAATCTCCACAGGTTCAAAATCCAAGAGCTCAAACCTCTGACTTTTTGTAAAAAGTAATGTGTTTATTCTTTGTGAATTAGCGCTCGCTTTAACGGTAAAGGAAAAACATTATGAGGAAACCTGTATACCTGAGAAGTTCTCCCTTTCGAAGGTATGTGAAGTCTGCCAATCCGCATTAGACCAGCGTAGTAGAGTAAGGCCTAACCCTATCAGTTGTAGAGGAGGCCCGTGCTCAGCATTGGGCAGTATATAATACAGGGCTGGTATGGTATGGTACTATTGTCATCAAGGAGAACGAATTTGAATTTCTGCTTCTTATACGACTAAACTGTAAGGCGCTATATACTTTTCCAAGCATTTTGCAGAAAAATGATCAAAGCCGGGACCCACATTCGAAATATAATTCTTAAACAAACAAATCATACAACCCAACTTAAAAAAAAGTGTGTGTGTACATGCGTTAGAAGTTATACTTCTTTGGCGTAACAAGATAAAATATTTTTAAATAACACGCCAAAAGAAGTATAACTTCAATATCTTTCGCCTTATTCTACGTTCAAAATTCAAAACTAAAATGTTGACTACAGCTAACTTCAGGGTGTCGGTTTTTCGTGACGGTGTGGGCGCGCATTGTAAAAATTTACTCTCATCATTTTTCCCTAACGCGCCAAAAGAAGTATAACTTCAAAAAACCCTTCATCTGTCGATTTTCGAAATAAAACTCAGATTTCAGGTCCTGTGTTTTTAAATGTTCTATAAACACTACAAATTCCATGTTTATTGTGTCTACAGTTACTAAGAAGAAGCCCTATGTAAATAGATATCTCGGAAGGCATAATCCTATTAACCCGTTTCATTCAATTTGAGTACCCCTCAGAACAATAACTAAAGCAACGTACCCTATCTTAACTAAATTAGGCATGTGTGCAATTTAGATAATAGATAGCTTAGCGAGAATGGAAATTGAAGCCATCATATATTTTGAAGCTTATTATGTCTTAGCCTTAGGATGTCAAGCGCAGTGCGCTATAAAATCTTTGTAATATAAAGACTGCTTCGGTGGTTTAGTTATATTGGGTGGCAGTACGACTATGTCGCTGAGGTCTCGGGTTCGAAACCCGGGTTTGGAAATCAGCCCAAAGGCAGCTCGATTACATGGGCCTAACATAGCTTCATTGGTGGTAGGTCTCTCATTATGTAAGAGGCCGTGTGGGTGGGTACCACCGCAATGTCTATTTCTACCGCCAAGCAACAGTGTGCATGCACTGTTGTGTTTCGGTTTGAAGGACATTGTAGCCAGTATAACTATTGGACATAATGAGACTTAACATCTTATGTCTCAGGATGACGAGCGCAGTGGAATGCCACACAGTACTTTGTAAGTCAAGGTGCTGGATGGTGTTGCTACTGTTTATGGGTGATCGTATCGCTTACCATCAGGCGAACGGCATGCTCGTCTCGTCACTCAATGCAATAAAAACTGTAGAAACGTGGGTGTGATATACATCTGCCTACCCCTGAGAAGGAAAAAGGCGTGTTGCTATGTATGTGTTATATAAATTTGTCGTAGTTTTGCTACATGTTTATGACCATCACGCGAGCTAATTGCTCGTCTCATAAACCTATAAAATACCTTATAGCACAAATAATAAGTCGTAATCATACAGTCTCTGGCATGTCTAGTATAATGCACTTTAAACATAGTAACAGCAACTCCCTTTAGACCCGTCCATCTTACTAGCAGAAATGCGACTATTACTCCAGTGGGCGTCGGTCAAGTAATTGAGGATGCATTTAAACATTGTAAACTAGTGTTCGTGTTATTTACTCATTAACATGCTTTAGGGAATATGTCGAAACGACACCTGTGACCGCAGCGTAGAAATTACAATCGGGCTCCGACTCCTTTATTTTATCAATTATATTTTATCACCATCAGTTCATATATCTATATGAAGTCCACTGTTGAACATACCTTTCAATAAACCGTAGTTTGACAGCTGTCATTATTTGTTACTAGCTTTTGCACGCAGCTCCGCCCGCGTGAAAAAGTTTTTCCGGGTTAAAAGTCTCGCTTTTTATTTCCACGGCATATAAAGTAGCCTATTTGTTAATCCAGGACATGATCTACCCTTGTGCCAAATTTCATGGAAATCGGTTTAGTAGTTTTTTGCGTGAAAGAGTAACAAATATCCATACATCCATACTTACAAACTTTCGCGTTTATAATATTAGTAAGATAAGAATCCTATGTGTAGATGCATAAAAAATAAAAAATAAAATCATTTATTGATCAAATAGGCTTATTAAAAAGCACTTATGACAAGTCACGACAAGGTATAGACGAATAACAAAGGTACATATACCAATTAAATAATTTAAAGTACCTACATAACCTACATTAAATAATTGACAACTAGCACGGGCTGATAGGTACAGAGGACACGGACATTGGGGACGGGAATAGGGCTAGGTGAGGAGAAGTGGAGCTGATATAAAAGAAAGGGAAGGAATATCTTTACATTACGAGGAAAGGATACGCCACGGTCCTCGCCGGCGAGGATAAAAAGGTCCTAGCCTAGCTAACCTACCAGCCTTTCACTAGCTACCTAAGTGATGACGACCCGAAGAAGAAAGGCAGAAAGAAACTCCGTGCTTAATTTTTTCGTCATCAATTGTCATGATTTTCTTCATTTTTTTTAAATGTATATTTTACAGTATTATTATTACATGAGTTAATGCATGCATGGATGTAGCCCTAAGATATAAATAAAATACTATTGGGAAGCAACCAAATAAAAATATATTGGCGTTCATGATGCATTAACCCACGTTTACAAATGTAGTTTATACTAAATACCTACATCATATCTTTAGTCATTGATAGTAATAGATATAGATCGGTCGTCACTATAATTACACAATTCACATAAAAACGATTACGACTTAATTAACAAGAGGCGTCATCGGACCAGGTGCCGACGCGAATGATCATACGTTAAGATTCTAGACCTCGACCTCGACTTGATAAGGGTCGCTAGAACACGTTGGATGCAGGCTGCTTTTGACAATTTATCAATAATTATTAACGGTAAAAAAAAAAACATCGCGAGAAAACCTACATACCTAAGAATTTTACGTTATAGTTTCGTAGGTATGTGGCATCTGCCGACCCGCTACCCGGCTAAGCCACTAGGCCTTACTCTGCCAGGCTTGGTGGACTAAGGTCTGTACCCAGCAGTGGGATAGTATAATACAGGGCTGGTATTTATAAAATTATAACAGACTCCAGGCAGACAAGCATGAAAATACTAGAGATTAATCATTAAAAGTAACAAAAAATGCTGTTACTTTTGCCTAAACCATGACGTTTATACTGTGGCAGCTATTATAGGTTTTACTATATAATTAATCAAAGCTTTTACTTTTGATGTTACCCTGACCGTGTGTCTTGAGTCATCTTGTATCACACAGATAATTGTCATTACGGTCGATCTTGTACATTCCTGCCATAGTAAACTCACCTTTGCGTGGTTGTACTAATGAAGCTTGTCATTCAGTTTGGAACACAAGCACAATGCTGCAGAAATAGACAATGCATACGTAGCACTAGTAAACCCATGCATGGTATATACCTACGTGACGGTAGATATAGAAGTACTAAAGGTTTCAGACACAAGGCGAGTGCTCAGTGGGCCGGCCAGTTCCTAGGGTGGGTATCGATCCCAAATCGATATTTTATTACTAAATTAGCGGCGCCGATGGTATGAGTTATTTGAAAGATTAGTAATTAATTTGTGTAGAGAACAATACTTTTATAAAAGTAAAATTTTAAACATGTCGGCAGGATTGTTGAGGCCTGAGGGAATAAGTATCTCATTAATCGTAGTAATATTTGGAATAAACTACAGACTTTTAGGTCCATAGTATTATAAAAAATACAATATTTTAAATTTAATCTCTCTCTAGGTTAGATACTTGTATTTATTAGAAAATGGATGAATTTCAGATACAGTTTCATATTCGCCAAGGATATCTAGAAAAATATTTTTTTTTTAAATATTCTTCTCTGTAATAATAGAACGCGTTTCAAATCCTACTTAAAATCAAAAGCTACACCTACAAATAAAATGCTGTATTTTTATACTTTTAACAAATACGGGTTTAGGACAATATTAAGAATTTTATAATACTGTCGAGTGTATCCTACTATTCGTCTCTAGAATTTCAACTTTGGGTACCTAAATAGAATTATGTTAATCCTACTAATATTATAAACGCGAAAGTTTGTAAGCATGGATGTCTGGATGTATGGATATTTGTTACTCTTTCACGCAAAAACTACTGAACCGATTTCGATGAAATTTGGCACACGGGTAAATTATGTCCT
Source organism: Sphinx pinastri (assembly GCA_947568825.1). Lineage (NCBI taxonomy): Eukaryota > Metazoa > Arthropoda > Insecta > Lepidoptera > Sphingidae > Sphinx > Sphinx pinastri. Next base: position 2,397,669 of record OX387623.1, read on the forward strand.
TGATTAACACATAGGCTATTTTTTATCCCGGGAAAACTCATTCGCGCGGGCGGAGCCGCGGGCAAAAACTAGTATGTCATATAACTCTAGGATTTTAATGTTGAATAAGTTCGTAATAACGGCCCCTTCTGTTTATTACAGACTAACTGGCGGCACTGGAATGTCCCCGTACGCGTCCATCTCGTGTCCAGACCCTACCCACAACCATGGTTCCCTGCACATGGCCGACCACACTATTTTTCTTGATATGGTATGTTTCATTTTTTATGTATGTGCCAGTAACTTCCATCAGATGGACTTTATTTTCATTGCCTCTATTTCTTGAAATTTCTATAACCTAATAGTAGTAGTAGTAAATTTCTTCTCTCCACCACCTCGAGTTACAAAGTACTGTGTGGCATACCGCTGTGCTCGTCATCCTGAAACATAAGATGTTAAGTCTCATTATGTCCCGTAGTTACACTGGCTACAATGTCCTTCAAATCGAAACATAACAGTGCATGCACACTGCTGCTTGGCGGTAGAAATAGACATTGCGGTGGTACCCACCCAGGGGGACTCTTACTTATAAGAGACCTACCACCAGTAAAATAATCAGGCAGTGAGAAAACGGAATGTGCAGTTTGTAATAATATGTAAGAGGTCAAATGAACCTCCATAGGGAGCAGTATACTCGATAAGTTTCGGGTCAGATTCTCCCCTCCTGGGAAGACCAGCATCAATTTGCCAATTCCAGGGGTCATGCATCATCAGAGAATTCACTTTTTGCGCACGATGTTCCTTCTGCTCCGGATTTCGGCGGCGTGAACTGCTGCAGTGACATTTATGTTCAGTGTGATGCGGATCTGATCAGTCCAGCGCATTGGGTTTCTGCCTTTGGGTCTTTTGCTATCAATTTTCCCGGTTATTGCTAGTTTATGGAAATGATCACCGCATTTGCGGACGATGTGACCCGTGACTCTGACTCTGTGAGACGATGTGAGAACTCAAAGATCCTCCTCGGTCATATACCTATTGGTGAGTCTTAGTTTTTATCAAGCTTGAGTTCTTCATGTATAGACAGGTTGGTTGGTGGTTTGATTAGGAACATCTTTCCCCGGCACCACATTTTAAAGACGTCTATGAGTTGGCGGTCTCTAGCTTTTAATGTCCCCCCTGAAACAAGTTAGCGTTTGTGTAATCCCCAACATTTCTTTCGAGTCTGTAAACACCCGAAAGCTTTTCATCATGGTTAATAGTTGCGATACGAGTTATGTACTGTAAAGTGAGGTCAGCACCACCAAACCCATATAGAATGTGGTATGAAATATGACACGAACGTCCTTCTGGGACAGGACTACATAAACTTTTAATAAAATAATATTTTGTAATATTTAAAGCTTCTACTTTACGTGCATTGAATTAATAAGCTTAATCCTCGGAGGGTTTTGACCCAAACGAAATGCATGGAAATTTTATATTTCAATTACAGGCAATTGTGTTAACGATATTTCAATGTTATTTTGTTAGTTATTTTTTTGGGTACGACATTAAACAAATAATAAATATTTCCGATTCTATTACACCACTCTCATTTTTAATAAACTAATGATGCTAATAATTGTAATATAATAACAACATATTTACAACTCTATTATTTTACTTAAATTCAAATGTATTCTACGTTTTGTATTAATATGGAAGGGAATATATTAATAAAAGAGCAAAATTGTTACTAAACATTTTACATGATTTGAACCTTGAACATAATAAAAAATCAGTAGAAACCAAAGACGACTACAGACTAAAAAATATTTAGGCAGTTGCGTTTTTAACCTCAAAAATAAAATATAAGAAATTATCTCCGCTTTTTGGGTTTCTATGATTAACAAAAATTTTCGCGAATGCGTCTTTTGTGGTACGTGTGGAGCCATGCTATATGAACAGATCGGCATTATTGTGGCGACGATCATTTTTGTTAGACGGTACTGCACTCACCATCAGATGCAGAGTAGTCTCAAATAAATAAAGTTGCAATAGCTCCAACATCCTGTCAATTACCCAGTGAGGCCGGCTTTGACAACTACGATTCAATAAAGAACATAATAGTATTCCTGGGTCCTGCGGCCATCTTATTTGTCTCGTAATACATTTATAGTATGACTCTTGACTATCCATAATTTCATACTATGTAAGTTAGCATTCCTACTATCATTTGTCTTGAAAAAAAAACACACATAGCCTTGAAAAGTCAGAGGTGCGAGCCCCTGGTTTTGAACGTGCAGACCTCTGTCTCAGCATTCCGTTCCACTCCCAACTAGGCTATTATCGCTCCTATATCTGATAGTCGATACAATTCCAATGTCTATCAAATCAGGTATTTTTCAAATTTCTTCATTTACCTAATCAAGAACCTAATTAACTCCATAATTACATCTAAGCCAGCGACGCTGACAAATCTACGTAAAGCAAATCTATACTCCTATACTATTATATAAAGCTGAAGAGTTTGTTTGTTTGTTTGAACGCGCTAATCTCAGGAACTACTAGACCGATTTTGAAAATTCTTTCACTAATAGGAAGCTACATTACTCCTGAGTGCTATAGGCTACTTTTTATCCCGGGAAAAGATTTTTCGGATCGGACGGAGGCGCGTTAAAAATGTTTCGAACTTCTAAATGTTATCGTGCTGTAACAGTGGCGTCGCGTGCGATGTGTCTTATCACTTCTTATCAGTGAAGGTCGCGGACGTCGTTAGACTACACCCAGTCTAGGAGCCACCTATCCGGTGTCAGACACTCGATACATTTGCGGCCGAGGGCACGGACGCTATTAATTCTAATTTATATAAAGTGTTTTGTACTCATTTTTGAGATGCGGTCTTGGATGTTTTTTATCATATTATAGTTTCGGGCTTGGTCATTCGCTTCATAATTTTCACAACCTGTTTATAATTCTCATAATTGATGTGGCATATTTCACTGCCTGAATAACGGGTTATGTTTAATAGCTATTATTTTTATACACTTAATATTATGTGTTTCATTAATACAGTTTTTTTTTCAAGCGAATTTTTTTAAAACCTCCTACAATTTTTTTTTTGTAATTTTATTCCTTCGTCTTTAAAGACGATTTAATTAATTAAGTCAATCATATATAAATACCAAATAACGAAATCTTACCTCTCGTTATCAAGCTTTTATTCAATGCACACTGCAGACCTGTAAAAGTAAATACTAAAACTCAATTTATATAAGTTGGCCAAAACAACATCTGCAGTGTAGCGTGCACCACCCAATTGGCCTTAAGTGTAGTTGGCTAAAGTTCAAGGTGGTCTTCGCGGTGGAATGGTCATGCCATCAATCTCACCGTTTGAAGATATTCAGGGCAATAATGTTTAGCTTATCTGCCACTGGATAATATCGGACCTTATAAATGAGTAGGTGTTGTGGCCGTGACCATTTCTCGTGGATTTAATGAAATGAGCTTTGAAATAGTAGGTCCTAGGTTCGATGAGGTTAGTAAACGCTTTGGTTTTTCTAATATGATGACGAATGTAATTTGATGTCAGGCCGATTGAAGGTAGTAAAAACTAAAATAAATACGTTGTGTTATACATATTTTTAAAATGTACGCTGATCCCAAATTGAACAAGGATAGGGGCGGGTAGCAGATGGAGCAGAAATGTTCTCGAGGGGCGACCACAAGTTGGACAGACGACCTGGTAAAGGTTTCAGGAACCCGGTGGTTGCAGGCCGCTACTAACAGATTAGCCTGGAAATCTTTAGAGGAGGCCTATATTTAACAGTGGACTTCCTAAGACTGATGAAGAAAAAACGGGTGGGTGGAAAATAGTGACCTCTAGTAGTTTCAGTGGTGCATATTTTATTCTATGTTTAATATTTTTCAACTTTTAAAATTAATATGAAATTTTGAATAGCCGGTAATTTGAACTCTATTCCCAATCTAGAAAGACATGCGGATTGCAGAAGTATGAAGTCAATCTCACTGTATAAATATGTTAAATATAGCTATTATTTCGTTGTACATTTATGTGATACTGTAATTACATCGAGTTGCCCCATTCAAGCTTACGATTGCAGTGTAGCTCTGTCAGCTACACATCGGCTTTCAGTCGAAAGATAATACAATAATTAGAACCGGTTCTATCCTACTAATAATATTATAAAAGTAAAAGTTTGAAAGTATGGATGTATGGATGTTTGTTATTCTTTCACGCAAAAACTGTTGAACGGATTTCGATGAAATTTGACACACGGGTAGATTATGTCCTGGATTAACACATAGGCTACTTTTTATCCCGGGCAAATATAAAGCGGGACTGTTATTCCGAGAAAACTCATTCACGCGGGCGGAGCCGCGGGGAAAAGCTCGTATAATATATTATGGCAAAAGTATTCAGCAATTTCTGACCTTAAAAGTACTCAATCAAATAATGGTCCCATATGGTATTTGGATCCTTATAAACATCAGGGTCGATTGGCGTTAAAATAGGTTTTTGCTTAAACCCATATTTTTTCTAACTGTAAATTTTTACATAATTTATGAATGCAGACCTTAGTATCCATAAAAACGATGGTCAGTCTCCTAAAACACTTTTCTTGTATAACTGCCGGCAAACAACTTGTCACTTGGTGGGGGATATTTTTTGTTCGTAAATGTAGCGATACTATCCTACTAATATTATAAACGCGAAAGTTTGTAAGTATGGATGTATGGATGTTTGTTACTCTTTCACGCAAAAACTACTGAACGGATTTCGATGAAATTTGGCACACGGGTAGATTATGCCCTGGATTAACACATAGGCTGCTTTTTATCCCGGGAAAATATAAAGAGGGACTTTTATCCCGGGAAAACTCATTCACGCGGGCGGAGTCGCGGGCAAAAGCTAGTTTAGAATAAAATCCCCCTCCACGCAGTAGCGGTTCCAGCTGTTTGCCGGCTGTCTGTCCTTACTGTCCCATCTGTCCACCCTGTATTTGTCTACAAAATAAATTTCATTTCATAACGTTCATCAACAATGGTCGAAAATTTGCTGTACCATCAATTATACCAACAAAAGCATTGACTCCACAATCACCGTTACACAAATCGATATTCACATTAGTAGGCTTTGTGACTATTTTCAAATCAAGGTCTCGTTTGATTAATGGTCGCAACCACGGCGGACATGCTCAACACTTCAGTCACTGTCACTATGATGAATAATACGAAGGTCAATGAAGGGCAAGGGCAGACGATAACATCGCTATTCCGCGCGGTAACGGGGTGATTTCCCCCTACAAACCGCTTGGCGTGAGGTTGCCGGGCTAATAAAATTAATCAGCTGTATCGGCAACTGGATCTCATGGTTTTCTTACAAGTGTTCATGGCTGATATGCGAATATAGCTGATTTCAAGATTATCTACAACATTAAGCATGAATTGAAATTTGGCAATAGTGATATACAGGTAAATTTTCAAGTGGGGGTGGATTGCGAAATCCTTAACTATGAGGAATAGCGAACAATGCTCAAAGGAGTTTGATGAAAACTAAAACTGCATCATTCGATTTATGAGAAATTCATTTCGACAAAAAAAAATACACCGTATTGGTACATCATTACAATATTTTTTATTTAAGTCTAGATTTCTAAAATCACCATGGGTTTTATAGTGACGATACGAACTATTGGAACTAGGTGTTATCAAGTACATGAGTATTATCTTAGAGCTCAAATACCACTTTTTTAATCGTTGGTGCCAAAAGTGCCTTACGAAAAATGACTGTAAAATTAAGAAGACGATCAGCTTAGTGAGCCCGATAGTCTCCACAATTCAAATATTATGGTTCATTTAAAAAAAAATTATCTTAGTACTGAAGAAGACGAGGCAAAAATGTACACTCTTGCCATCTACACAAATTTATTCAGAATAATTTAATTTACAAAAGAACAAAGAAGGTCAAAAATAACAACGTGTTATAAAACACAAATTAAGAAATTCTAAATTTGAAAATTCTCATTGCCTTACCCCATTAACCTGTGCCATATACCAAAGAAACAGCTGAAGGACCATTCGCGAACCTCCTTTCATTGCAAGCCCTGACACATTTTGCTCCATTAGACAATGCAATCAATACCCAACTAAATACACATGCTAAATATAGAAAGTTGGCGTGCAAGTAACTCAAATCGATGACGCTGCCTTGGCCCGGATGGGGCACTGCTCACGTCATTTTTGTGTTTGCATTTATAAGCTTGCGGCCAATACGCTTGATTTCCCTAAGGAAACATTACGAGTGTTGCGTAACTAAAAGGGTGCAAGAGATTCTTCATATTTCTTTGAAGTTTATGAATATTTGTGGTGCTTCGTATTTTAGTTCTTGGTGATAGGGTTGATGCTGTGATGCCTAATATCGTTTAATCCCACATACTAATTGGTTTTTGATGTACAATAAAGCTTTAAATAAATAAATAATATATATAGCACTGATTCTTTAATAATTTTAGGCTCACTGTCATATGCAGTCCTGAATCTACAATAAGATAAAAGGCAGGTCGAGAGTTGCATGAATCTTGAACTACCGATTATAATCAGGCTAATATGTTAATGTCATCACACTGATACACATAAGAAATCAAAATGTCTTAGGTAGGTACACTTCGTTATTGTTCCCCGACATAATTAGAATTCAACAAGGTACCAGGTTATGCGATTCATTTACACACACATATTATTACGCCTTTGTCCCTATTCAATGGTAGGCAGAGGTGTAAAGCACACACATTTCGTCAGCCATGTTACGTCGCAAGTAAATGGGTGGTGGGCCAATAGGCCCAAATGGTAAATGGTAATAGCCATTTACCGGGCACATTTCGAAACCCTGGTCTAGTATTAGATAAAAAAACCCTATATCACTTTTTCCCGACCCGACATTCGAAACTACGCCATAAAGGCAGCCCGTAATATCCCGCGTGGAAAAATATCCAACAACATCTTGTTAGCCTCGCCCGCTATTACATGAGACTAAACGTAGCTTGTGAAATGTGAGAGCGTTATACCACTGCCTACCCCAGAAAGGGAAAAAGCGTGATGCTATGCATGTTTGACTTATTAAAGCATAAAAATCAGTATTATAATCCTGTGAAGTTTTATAAGAGAAACTACTTTAATAAGGTATTCTATAGCATGAGTCTAGTAATAAGTAACAGCTTAGTTTCCTGTTAATGAATGGAAAATTGATTGCCATTATTTAGAACACACAGTAGCGTCTCATTTATTACCCCGGGAGCATAATTAACAATAGATCTTCCCTACTTACATAATGTATGGAAATTCACATGCTATGTAAATTGTTAAATACGCGTACAATGAAAATTGAGCATTTTGTTTTGCCACTTAAGTCCATTTTTAACCCCCGCAAAAAAAAGGGGTGTTATAAGTTTAGGGTGTGTCTGTGTACCTGTGTATCTTTATCTCTATCTGATGTGATCGAGATGGCTCTTGGCTATAATTTACGAAGATCTGTTCAGGCGTTTGATGATTATCAGATCATTTTTAACTTTCACAACTCCGATTGATTTAAAAGTTGGTGTACTATGACTCTGGAAATGTTTTAAAGACATGTTAACCTTGAGCTGATGCTGCAGCATCAAGTTGTCTGCTGGATACCCAACTCTTTAACAACTTATAGCAGATATAGCGTGTGTGGGCTCATAATAATGGTCTCAGTGAGTAGGTGGTAGATAGTTGATTATCAAGGCCCTATGATGGAGACCATAGTAATTTAAAAAGTTTTAACAATAATTAAATTAAAATTAAAATAAACACCGACACAAAAAGCCTCTAAAAAGTTAAAAAGTCTTTGTTTGTCGTTTAAGTACCTAGTAATATTTTGATGCAAGCGCCCTCGCGTCGGTGGACCGCCCAAAAAGTATTTTCATCTCCCTGGTTCGGAATTCGGACAAACAAATACTTGTTTTTTTTTTTAATTTTTAGAGGCTTTTATGTAGGGGTTACTTTAATTTTAATTAAATTTTTATTTAAAAATTCATTCTGTTACTATCTGCGACAAAAAGTTTCCGTCAACGTACCATCGATTTACCAAAAAAATACTATAGTACCATTATACCAGTGAATAATTGACCTAAAACAGAAATGTAAATGCGGGTAGCTTTTTTAAGCGCCGCAACTAATTTTAGACTTTCAGTTTTCCTATAAACAGGTTGAACTCATGCAAATCCGAAAATGTATCTAGCCTTAAACAATGCCGCTGCCTTTATTACTGTTTTCATTGACGTCATTCCGACATGCAACGGAAACAGAAATCCACTTTATACCAGTATGATACAGTTTAAAATTATTGTGTATGAAATTTAGGTAGGAATTTCGGCTAACTTATACTACAGGTAATTTAGACAAACTACGGTAATAGTTCAAAGGTGCAATATTATGCAATTTAGATGAAAGTTATTAAGATATCTAATATGCTTAGTACATTGCATGCTTCCACCCTTTTAATGAAGAAAAATCTTTCATAATAATTTGTTCTTTAAGATTCCAAGGTTATAATAGTAGCAGTCCTGTATTATATACTGTTCACTGTTTAGCACGGGCCTCTTCTACTACTGAGAGGGTTTAGGCCTTAGTCCATCACTCTGGCCTAGTACGGGTTGGCAGCCTTCACATACCCACGAAATTCTTACGGAGAACTCTCAGGTATGTAGGTTTCCTCAGGATGTTTTCCTTCACCGTTAAAATGATCGATTATAATTGCTAAATAATACATACGTAACTTTGAAAGGTCAGAGGTGTGTGCTTTGGGCTTCGAGCCTGCGGGCATTAATCTCGTCAGACCGTATAATTCCCAATTAGATTATCCAGGACTTCGTTTTAAGGTTGGTCGGTAAATATAGATTATTCAATTTCAAAAACGTAACGCAGTATTTCATACCTTCGGTTGACATAGGACCGAAATATAATTGGCGACGCGTGTGAACTCGTTACAAGTGTGCTTATCCGTCTGGGAATAGATGACGTATTAGGCCAAGACGTTCATTTGATATATTGGTTCTGTCATACCGTAGAAATAAGGCAAGGAATTCACAATAAATTACATGTTAACTTTAATTATTCCGCTGGGAGAACAAATTATTCTTCCTACTTTACTAATGTAATTTTCTTTTTATTATTTATGTTTTGATGGGATTCTGGTGTGTAGCCCACCATAACGCAGATGGAGATCAACGTGGGGACTGTGCAATGCAATGCAATGCAATCAGCCCTGTATTATATACTGCCCACTGCTGAGCACGGGCCTCCTCTACTACTGAGAGGGGTTAAGGCCTTAGTCCACCACGCTGGCCTAGTGCGGATTGGCGGATTTCACATACCTTCGAAATTCAGAGAACTTCTCAGGTATGCAGATTTCCTCACGATGTTTTCCTTCACCGTTAAAGCGAACGATAATTGATAACAATACACACGTAACTTCGAAAAGTCAGAGGTGTGTGCCTTGGGTTTGAACCTCCGGACATTGTCTCGGCAGACCGTTCCATTCCCAACTCGGCTATCGTCGCTTCTACTAGGCTATCGTCACTTCGTGGGGACTGTAGTCGGTAAAAATCCAGCATACCTTGCCTCCCCATAAAAGAACCTATCCGTAGAACACAAAGCGCGTCTTAAACTATATCTCAAAAAAATAATATTTTACAGATTAGTTGTAGAATTACTTGAGATGGTCCATGAAGTTAATTGATGGGAATTAACAGTCAATCAATGTTTTTGCATGTGCCCGTTAAAAGTGAAAATCTACACTAATATTAGGTTTATTTATTGCTTATTTTAAAATGTAATGGTGTTACATTAAATAATAATAAAAATAAAAATATTTCTAACCCAACAGTGGGTTATGAGATAGATTTAAATTTAATTGAAACAGAATTCATCACAGCAATATCAAGATTCACCGCCACTTATCCAGAACAAAGGCCTTATATACCCAAACAGAAGATATCACGCACATTTGCCCAGATAATCCATTACCTTATTAATACATTGCTCCCAAAACACCTTAACAAAAATTTAGATTATATATCACTATACACAATTATTTTTGCGGCAGCTTTTACAGCGGCTGTCTGGTACCAAGATCGATCCGATACCAATACACAGAAGAGAGGTTATAAAAAGCCTAGGTGGCAAAGAAGAATTGAACTACGAATAGATAAATACAGGGTAGAAATAGGTAGACTTACCCAATACATGTCAGGAAACAGGACTCGAAATACAACGTTATTTATATTTACTTATGATTCATTTATTCCGGCAAAAGATCACCACGTAATTGTAATGAATATTTTGTTGGAGGACCTTAGTAAAATGAATATTCCGGTGAACCTTGAGAAAACTGGTGGTAGGTCTCTCATTATGTAAGAGGCCGTCTGGGTGGATACCACCGCAATGTCTATTTCTACCGCCAAGCATCAGTGTGCATGCACTGTTGTGTTTCGGTTTGAAGAGCATTGTAGCCAGTATAACTACTGGACATAATGAGACTTAACATCTTATGTCTCAGGATGACGAGCGCAGTGGAATGCCACACAGTACTTTGTAAGTCAAGGTGCTGGATGGTGTTGCTACTGTTTATGGGTGGGCGTATAGTTTACCATCAGGCGAACGGCATGCTCGTCTCATCATTCAATGCAATAAAAAAAAAACGGTACATACCGTTTTTCATTTTAGATAAAAGAAGAGTAAGATCTAGTCAACGCGCTTTGATCGGACACACCCTTCAACGGGAATTTCGACAGTAAATATTGACACAGTGCCAAGAGGCGGGAAGCTAATTTTGAACATGTATTATCATCATTGGCCACAGCATATCAGATAATTATTGCGGTGTTTGCGGAAATACAACTACTGAGGCAGTCAAAAAACATAATATAGCACTTAGTTCATCAAGTACTGTCTGGCGCTGCGCTTTTCACTCTATAATAATACATTCTAATTCTCCGCATACATACGGTATAGACTAACTGCTATTGGTATAGACAAATTGTTCTAACCAATACACAGAAGAGCTCCATTGTGTGTTATTAACACATTCTCGTTTAATAATGTATATAATATGGTAACAAAAGTTTTCTCTGTTATGCTTCATTAACGTTCACGGCTGAACATCAAAGGTATGATGTAATTTAATTAGAAATTTTCCTACATTACATGACGTCTCGGAAATTGTATATTGAGTACATATTTGTCGGCTTTATACTTCAAAATACATGAGATGGTTCATGAAGATTTAATTGATGTGAATTGACAGCTAATGGATCGTTTATGCTTGTGCCTGTAAATACTTATAATCTATAATAATATAAAGTTATTTATTATATTAACGCGCAAATTTCATGGTGTTATAATATGAATTATTTATAGTACGTAGGTACTGTATACGCTAGGCTTTATCTCAGTAACGGATTTTTAAGTCGGCGGTACTGTGAGCTACTATCTATTAATGAAATTTGTTGTTCCGTAAACTTTTGGAATAATTTTCAGCTAGAGTTCTTGTGGCTGATAATTTATATATTAACTAGGTGTTGCTCGCGGCTTCACGCGCGTGAATAGCCTTTCCCGCTACAAAAGTCCGCATTTATAATAATAGATAAGATTTTCACTTTATACATTTGTAAAGGCGGAGTTAATGCCAAGGCGTTCTATACCGATGAATCCGGGCCGGTGCAGAGTATGTGCATTCACCTGATTTTAAACATAGATAGTATCAATTATGGTGTATTAGCTGTGGAACTAGCAGCTTAGGCAGTCATATCGTCACGTAACTGAGATCCACGCTTTAACAACTCTAGAATTTTCTAAATGCATACTTTCTTTTTCAGGTTGTGCAATGACGTGGTATCGAAAAGGAATCACACTCTTAAGCCCCGTGTCGTGCTTCCCGAGAATTATGTTAAAGGTAATAGTTTGACTATTAGAGGGCACCCTGGGAGTTTTCGCGTGCATACAGTTTATTCGAACGTTTTAGGCGGGGCTAATGAACTTTGCATGTAATAAATAGAAACGTGAATAGAATTTAAAACGCGATATTGTTTTATAGGATAAAGAAGCAAACAAGACGATAATTGCGATTATCGTTATCCTGGTCCAGACATTCATAAGGCCACAGAAATCGAATATCAAACACAAAATTATAATAATATAATAATAATAATATAAACATTTATTGAACACAACACACACAAAAAAAAAATACAATTACAAATGGAAAAAAAATAATAAAAAAAGGAACATTATTATTTAACAAACACAAGATAACGAACACTCTTATAAACTAGCAAATTAAAACAACTTACAAGCAACAAACAAAAACAAGCAAAACGATACACACATCCGCCATAGCTATTATAAGTATTATAGTAATAGTTAAGTTTATACTTCGATATGTATGTACATACTTATACGTAAATGAGTTCATGGTTGTGTATTATATTGGCACTAGTGTAATAATTCAATTATTTTGATAAGGAAAAAGACAGCAAACTGGATAAAATAATGAACCGGAAATAACAGACTTGGTCCCTCGTCGGTATGACAATCGTGAGAAGATCCATTTCGGTGTTTTTGGAAGCCGACGGTTCTCGGAAATGGTTTCGGTTTACGTTTCCCGAATATTGGAACACCAGCGGCTGGCATTGGATCTCCAATATTTTTTACAGATAAGAAATTAATTTTCTTGTTTTTTTTGTATAATAGAATTCTCTTAGCGAGGTTTACCTAATCATTTGGCCAGGTCAATGTAGGTACTAAAGTCTAGTTTACCTATATTAGGAATCTAGTAGAACTTTAAACTCCTTTAATGGTTGATTTCTTTGCATTTTAGATCATTTTGTAATACAATTGGTTTATATTAATGAAATGTAAGGAAAGTCTATGATAGTGATTATTTTTATCTCGGCAACAGAATGTGGCAACACTCAGTTTGATAATATACGTACGAATACGTAATGAAATATTATTTCACGTAGGTTTTAACTAGAGTCCCAAATGAGCTCCTTATGCGGTCTACAAAATTGACAACATTAACGTATAAATTTAAATGAGCCACGTTAAATTACAAGAATTGTACTACAAAGGTAATTTTCAAAATAACCTTTATTTTAAAAGCATCTTTTAAATTAAACGTCAACACAACAAAAGCATTTTGAACGATACAAGAATTCAGGTTTACGTGAAATTACACCAATTTATTTCACATTTAACAAACTTAGATATCAAAGATTACAGAGCATTTGCAAAAGGTTCTACAGTGAAACCTGATAAACTGGGACCTGGATAAGTGAGAAACCTCTATTATTGAAAATTCTAATAAGGTCCCGGCACTTTGTCATCGAGTTACCTCTGTTAATGGGACATTTTATCAGGTTGGGACAGGTTTCGACACGTTTTCATAGCCCCACTTAATTATTCGTAACACCAAAAATACGCATTTAACCGACGAAAAAAAACGGAGGATGTTCTCAAGTCGACGTGTATATATTTTTTTTTTTGTATAACCACGCATAACTTTTTACAGAGTAGCCCGATTTAAATAATTATTTTTTTATTGGATAGGGTACACCTGAAATTGATCTCATGTGAATTTGGAAAAAAATATATACCCTAAGGGTGGAAAAAAGGGGTGATTTATTGTTTACTCTAAGATTTTAATACTGAGCAGTGTATTAAAAATTAAGCATGTAGTTTATAGCCACAAAAAAATATAAATAAAACATTTAACAATAAAATTAAACCGCCGAAAAAACTGAAAAGCAAAAGTAATAAACATTTTTTATTTAACCTTAATAACTTTTTGATTTTCAGTTATTCCGGCGGTTTAATTATTTTGTTAAAATATTTAAATTATTAACATTTCCACCTCTATAAATGGAATAACGGTACATTTCGACCTCTATAAGCTGGGGCCTCTGTAAATGAGACAACTATAATTTTAAACCTGTCTAAGTGGAAAACTCGATAAATGAAAACCCCATATAACCTTACATACGAAACGGTTTATAAGTTTTATCTGAATTCATTGAAGATATTTTGGACTGCCTCGGTGGCGTAGTTGTATTACGGTACGAATGCGATGCTGAGGTCTCGGGTTCGATCCCCAGGTTGGCCAAAGTGATATTGGGTTTTTCTACTCAGTACCAGCCCGAAATCTGGAATTTGTGCCCGATATGGCGATAGGCTTGCCCCCTATCACATCATGGGACGGAATACGCACGGCGAAAAGTGGGTGCACTAGTTGCACCTCTGCCTACCCCTTCGGGGATAACGGGCGTGAGTGTGCGTGTGTAAAAAAAGAATTTCTATGACAATTTCCTTTATTTTTTTTAAGTACGAGAAAGAAATGTGTAAGTGGATCACCTGATTTTAAATGACCTCCATCGGTTATAAATAACTACAATATTAAAAGAAAATAGCCTCATTAGACTGAGAAATTATTGCTAGCAATAACCGCATACAATGACTGCTAGAGTTAATCTTTTATTGAATATCTGTCAAAAGACTCTTCTACAACGTCAAAGTTGTCAACGTGGACGAGTATTGCTTCGCCATTACACATGTTCGGAAGGGGTATATTTTTAATCAATAATTGCATACAATTATTGCTGGCAATTATTGAACCGCCTAAATGAGAATTAATACAGCTATCGGCTTTAGATTATGGGGAAGGGAAGGGGGTTAGGCTCCTCAAATCTAAGGCATCATATGAAACGCAACAGCACGATGTCACTGCACGTTACTTTTCAATCAATCAATCAAACAATTTATTTTGCAAATATGGTACATTATTAGGTGGCGTATTTTATAACTAAGTATCTTGCCATATTTAATCGAATGACATTACAAATGACAATGACATTACGAAAATTATAATTCATCTATACATATAAATAAAATTGGGGTGTCTGTTTGTAATATTGAAATAACCGTTTTTTACTACATGTATAATAATATGAATATACATGGTACATACACCAAAATAACATTTTTGTCTGTCTGTCTGTTTGTTCCGGCTTATCTCTGAAATGGCTGGACCGATTTTGGCGGGACTTTTATTGGCAGGTAGCTGATGTAATAAGGAGTAACTTAGGCTACATTTATTTTAGTTTCCATAAAAAGCGGGACTTTTATCCCGGAAGAACCCTTTCACGCGGGCGGAGCCGCGGGCAACAGCTAGTGTTACATAAAATATACAAACACACGAATTGAGAAGCTCCTCCTTTTTTGGAAATCATTGAGACAGTAACAATATGTCCAGATTTTTTTTTATTTTTTTTTATTTTTTCTATTGCTTTGAATGACGAGACGAGCATGCCGTTCGCCTGATGGTAAGCGATACGACCACCCATAAACAGTAGCAACACCATCCAGCACCTTGACTGACAAAATACTGAGTGGCATTCTACCGCGCTCGTCATCCTGAGACATAAGATGTTAAGTCTCATTATGTCCAGTAGTTATACTGGCTACAATATCCTTCAAACCGAAACACAACAGTGCATGCACACTGTTGCTTGGCGGTAGAAATAGACATTGCGGTGGTACCCACCCAGACGGCCTCTTACATAATGAGAGACCTACCACCAGTTGATGTGATTAAATAGAAAATTAAAATTTTGTTTGCCTTCAGACAATAACTAGACGATGTATAAAAAGTTTCAGTAATTTAAACAGATGCGCCTAACATTTGATAAAACGTTACAAATGTGGCGTGTTGAATAAAGGACGATTACTTATAAACTACTTTTAAGGTACTGCTTATTCAAATAAAAAAAAACTTGAGAGGTGTCAAGGGACACCCGGATGGAACGAAATTCCTTTCGATTAATTAGTGAAGGAATTGTAATAAAATTTTATTTATATAACAGAGTGTGTATATATATAAATATATAAATATTTTCCTATTTCCGTTCCAATACATAAGTTTCTAGAGAAAAAAACAAATAAATACGTGTGGCACTCGGAGACTACCGCGGTAAAGCTATTGCATAGCATTTTTATCACAAATTTTGATTGACTAAACACAAATTCGATCTTACGCTTACCACATAAAGTAGATTTTTAAACGCGAGCAAAGCACGTTTAGTCTTGTTATTGATAAATGTCAGTATTAGTAAAGTAGAATAAATCAACAAAATTTGAATAAAGAATGTTACGTTCAATTCTTTTGTACCCGTGCCGTGCCAACGCTGGGGAAATAGCTTCTACGCAATGTATTTAAGGTTCATATTAGATTAGTAAGAAATGGTTTTAATGACTTTAATAAATAAAATAAATAAAAATATACTCGTTTCAAGAATTATAGCTTCTACGCATTGTATTTAAGGTTCATATTAGTAAGATAATAGAAAAAAGTGTCGTGACAACTTTCCGTCCAGCCCCCTTTCACAACGCGCAATAAGGAACTTCGTTCCAAAAATAAAATTAGATAACAAAATTAATTAGGAATAAATACGCCTTTCTCTATATGGTGTGACCACAGAACAAACTAAACAGTGTGTGACTATCAACAAATGTGTCGGCATCGATCTACTCTCAAGATGCACATTTAATAAAGCCTTGGCGCTGGGAATATTGCTTGCGGGTGTAGGCTGCCATGCAGATGGACCAGTGAAGAGGTGGTCTTCTTTGGCCAGCGGCGCGAATTTACTGGTTCGGGACGTACAGAATATGCTTTCTCGCACAGATGGATTAATTATCAATCTCATGTCGCAAGAGTAAATAATAATGCTTTATGGAAGCTTATTTGCTATCAATAATCGTACGAAATTATTGCTTAAAACGTTAGCTCATCTATACTAATATATAAAGCTGAAGAGTTTGTTTGTTTGTTTGTTTAAACGCGCTAATCTCAGGAACTACTGGTACGATTTTGAAAATTCTTTTTATCCCGGAAAAGTTTTTCCACGCGGACGGAGCCGCGCGCAATGCTAGTCTGAATATATATTCACACGCTGTATATACAACGTCAAACCAATTCTCGCCCGCGTCGACTGTTACATATGAGGTTTTTGACAGATATTTATCTGTCAAAAAGCTCGTATGTACTCGTATGTATCCAATATTGCTTGAAATTATTGGGTGCAATTATTTCTAGCAATAATTGATCCGTCTAAATTAGGCTCTACGCATTTGTAATTCTAAATTTTATCTTGACATGAAGTATTTTTACGCTATGTATTGCGATAATGGATAGTTAATAATGAGACTTAACATCTTATGTCTCAGGATGACGAGCGCAGTGGAATGCCACACAGTACTTTGTAACTCAAAGTGCTGGATGGTGTCGCTACTGTTTATGGGTAGTCGTGTCGCTTACCATCAGGCGAACGGCATGCTCGTCTCGTCATTCAATGCAAAAAAAAAAAGAAACCATAAGGGTGCCTTTCCACCAGAAATGTGCTTTGCATCTATGATGCGAGGATGTGAAAGCTATGCTACGAAACGATGTGACCGTTTCCATTGATGCTAAATTGCTAAGCTACGTAGCGGAGCGAGTAAGATGTGCTATGAAGGTGCGCTGCCGCAAGGTACATACCTGTGCATACACCACTCGCGACCTATCATAATATGCATCTACAGCACGCATCCATCCATATAAATATATCATAGCTTAATTGACCCCTTTTCCCCAGTGCTATGCTACGTGGACCAATAAATATGATTAGTGGATATCAAACGCATCCATAGCAACGTAGCATAGCACATCTCTGGTGAAACCCTTTCCAGGGATCCTTAACCTTCAGTATTAGTAAACAAAGTCGTGAAGTGTCATCAACACTGACACATCTATGTGTGTAATGTATCGAACAATAACATGTTGTTTTCAGAGATGCGTCCCCCAGCTCGGAAAGGTCAGCCCGTCATCGTAGAATTCAGCATTTATGTCGTGGACGTTAACTCCATTAACGTAGAAGATATGGATTTTAGGTATGTATTTTGTAATGTTGGATCTGTTCATGTGTAATGGCCTTAATCGTTGATTCGCATTTTTCGTGCATATTTCATGACTTTTTTAAAAATGCAAATTATTGTTAAATATCTTGATGATTTCACCTAATATCATTAATATATGGAAAGTCCTTCTATCCTCTAGCTCTCTTAATACTTTGGTATACTAAATTTGTCTTTACCTACTATATTCAGGTATTTCGTTATAATAAAGGCTGAAGATTAATCTCCTGAACAGCGTAATTCAGTTTCATGCTATCATAAAATAATGTGACAGATTATCGTGCTGTCCGATGCAAATATTAAGTTGCAGTAACAAAATAAATTTTAATATTGCATCAAAAATTTTAAACCGCTTTGTCACCACTGTTGCGAAATAAGATGATAGTGACAGGGCGCTTTTAAGCTCAAAAAAGGAAATAAGTACGAATGACTTTATTTTTAGAAGCTTAATGCCAAAAGCATTTTTTTCGTTTTATGAAGTACAAACTGTTGTAATAATATTTTTTTTATTATTTAAAGCTTTGATTTGGTTTATATACCTAGATAGAGTGACGCGCTGCAATGAAACTAAAACAAACAGACCAACTTTTCTTAAGCTAGTATGTGTGACAGCTGTGTCATACGCTATCGCTGCATCATTCTGCGTATCCTTGTGTGCGCGCATAATGATACCAGTTATTACATGGTTTCTATTAAAACGGGGAGATAATTATATTCATGAAAAGCAACAAAAAATAAATCACTCAAACTCATTTAGTGGCGAGCAGTTCCCCTCTATTTTTTTCGACGCGTTTGAAACTTTCAGTTTCTATCTAGGTATATAATTAATCAAAGATTTAAAGTATATTATTTATAATATTTCCGCGGTAAATATTTTTCTTATATTTTGTTGCTTTTTTTATTTTTATGTTTGTTTTATTATGGCGCTTGTGCGTAAAAATATATTGTTGCAATAAATTTTGCGGTGATCGCCATTTTAATGTAAATTACAAATTGACGAGATGTTTGAGTCAAAAGTTTACTTTGGAGACATCATTTGCATTTGTTTGTCAGCAAATTGTTACGAATAAATTAAATAGAATATTCCGTCAATTTTCATAGTAGACGAGCAGGTGAGTCACCAAATCGTTAATGTTCACTATTGTCTATAAATATTATAGTATATAGGTACTAATAATTGAATGGAATTAATGCTTCTAGACTATTCTTCTATTATTTATGTTCTAGACCAATAATGAAGTCTAATCAATTACCTATCAGATCCGATTTATAGGTTCTGTTGCGATATAAAAGGCTTCCTATAATTTACCCGTCTCTTTTGAATTCATCCCTATACAACATTTACTTAGATTTCCAAGAAATATGACTTCATCCGAAATTCGTTTGATCTGCTTTTGCTGCTATTTGAAGGCGGAATTAAAGGTCGTAAAGAATTCCTATCTACTATTTATATTATATTGTATTACATTATAGTAGGACAATTTCCTTATATTGTTATTGGACTGAGATGGCTTCTTTAGAAAAACAAATGGATGGATGGTAAAGCCTTTCAAATCGCGTGAGTGAGTTTCAAATGAGGATCGCGACGTGTTCCTCCCATTATTTTTAATAATAATTATTCATCTTTTTTTTACCTCCTCTTTCCTGCCAGCCCGAGCTTGGCTTCTTTATTTATTTTTCATTGATTTTACTCCCTATAAAAATGTCTGTAGTTATATAAGCGACTTTTTGTAATAAGAATTATTATTAATTAAATGTATCTTGACTTATCATAAGTGCAGTTATGTTCGCCTACGTGATGAATAAAGTATTTTTTTTTTAATCAGTAAGCGTCACCGAAAATATCACCGAGAAGACGCGTAGATATTATTTACTCAAATGCTAATGTGCACTAGTTGCACCCCTGCCTACCCCTTCGGGGATAAAAGGCGTGAGTGTGTGTGTGTGTGCTAATAATATGCTTTTGTACAATCGTAAACGCCATTAAAAAAGGAAACAATGCATGGGAATGGTAAATCCTAGCGACAGACTTATCGCTAGGATATGTCATTCCCTTATATTTTAATGACACCGAGCGCTGAAGCTCGGCGGGTATCAGGGCGCACTAATTTCTCTTTGACCCGCAACGAAATTAATCAAATAGAAAGATAGGGAGAACTTTGAAATATCAAGTGTCCACTTCCCTTTATAGCAAAGCGGGAGACAAAATAATGAACTAAGGAGGTATCTCAAGTACATGGACGTTTACAACAATCAACGCCAGTTTTAAAGCACCACGGATAAAAATGAAATGAAAGGGTCCTATCGTATGAACTATCTAAGATTCCAAAAATAGGTATGGTAAGAACGGAAATTCTGCCTAGTCTCTCCAAGCTCTATGTAGTATACAACCCCGAACGTTATTTATAAACTATGCAATGTACAAATAGGTACGTTAAAGTCAACAATTGTAGAAAGGTATCTCGTCTATGGCCCCTGTAATTTTTTCATCGAAAAGGAAGGTGCCGAACATATTATAGTTTGAGTGCAAACGAATTCCATGGAGCAAAACCTGCGAGAAAGTCGCAGTGCTGGTCTTCCATTCACCCGATATTAATTAATAAATTAGTGATACAAATTACGCCTTAGATATATTGTTTACACCAAATCGCTCGATGAGCAACATATAGGATATCTGATGGTAAAACGTGTATAAGATGATGATGCGCCCTATCACGATTTTATCCCCGTTGTCAAACATTGAGGCGTTTGTCAAGGCTTTCATACAGCAATCATCTTAACGACTCTTTATTCAGATTTATTTATTTAATTTAGACGCAAAACAGAGTACAATCATGACAATTTCATATATGATACAGACTTACATTAAAACTACATTGCAGTATAAAATATGCTCCCTTATATAGTTATGTATAAATAAACCAATTAAAATCCTACAACAAATCGGTAACTCTCTTAAACCAAAACATAGAACGATATCAAAGACAGTTCTCTTTTCCAGAGTGGACATGTTCATAAGACAAACATGGAGTGAAAGCCGCCTGCAGCTGCCTGAAGATATCTTCGAGGAAGGAGATGACCACGTCACTCTGCCCCCGGAGTTCTTCGACAATTTGTGGCATCCGGACCCGTACTTCTTAAACTCGAAAGTTACTGGTAAGTAGATTTTTGTGTGTAAACCGAATTGTGGTAGGGGACGGTCTTACTTAAAAAAATGTATTTTATTAGAGATTTAATAAAATTCCTCCCATTTTAAATTTCATATCCAATTTCCTTCCGTTTAAACAATATAGGGTATGTGAATATTTATGGCTATCCGTGATCATTTATAAATGATTCTAGTGCCGTTCCGCAATAAAAACTGTAGTTACGAAAAAAGGAGTCAGTAAAAAAAGTTATTCATAGTCTAAACAGACTGTGGGGAGAAATTCCCCACATTAAATAAAATAGCTAAAAGTGTGATGTAAAAACGATAATTATCAATGCTATTTGACGCTAAAAGATAATATGTCCAAAAACGGGCCTAAAATTCTAACCAAGACAGTTTATATATAAAGATAGAACTCATAAAAACTAGCCGTTTACAATGAATCGTTTAATTATAAAGACCTACGAATTTGAGATTTATGTAATTTTATTTTGTTGAAAAAAGTGAGTTATAAATGGAGGGTCTAAAAATATTGTTTTAATGGATCCAAGATCCATATTTTGCCTCTTTAATATCCTTAAAGTTTGAGCCTGGTTAGATTTTGAGGCCAGGCACCCATACAAAAAGCAGACATCTCCTTTGAATTTTCGAGTGTATGTATGTATGTTTGCTTATTTCTTTGGCACACCCTACAGCCTAAACGGCTTGTCGTATTTTTATGTGAGTGGTATCAATAGATTCATCCTAGTCGTGAGAGTGACACTGGATACATCAAAATAAAAAATAAACAAAATTAAGGATTTTTGGCGGCAAAAAGTGATCTCGAAAAAAAATGTCTCCAAAATACATCGAGTGTGGTATCAAAATAAATTTTTTTTAACGGTGATTACGAATATATATATATAACTTATATGTTTCACATTCGTCTTTAAACAGGCCAGAACGCTATAGAAAGAGCGGTGACTCAAAAAGTATAACTAACTTATTCCCTATAAGACCTTAGTAATAAAATAGAAATTATAATAAATTATTATATAAATGTGTCCAAGTATAATAAGCGAGCACAAAGCATTGAAAGCGACTTGGTACCGCTTTAATCTATATTTTACGTAATCAATTGCATTATATCGAATATTATAAGGAAATTCAAAATGGTAAATTTTAATACAGATGTTTTCAAAACTTAAAATTGAAAACATCTGAGCAAAAAGTTTTACTTGAGGAGAATAAAATTAAAACGTATTGCAAATTCAAACTAATCTCGTCTGCCGCCTTGACTTTCACAAGATGCTCTTAGAAGCGCATGCGTACGCATGCTCACGCCTTTTATCCCCGAAGGGGTAGGCAGAGGCGCAACTAGTGCACCCACTTTTCGCCAAGCGTATTCCGTCCCATGATAGCGCTCTTAGAAACACTTGATCATTATTGCTAGATGCTCTTTTCATCTATTTCATGTCCAATATAAAAGGTCTATAGTTTTGTAAGTGACTTTATTGGACTAATAATTAAGTATTCTCGTGTACAGCCTGACTTATCATAAGTGCAACTATGTTCACCTACGTGATGAATAAAGTTTTTTTTTCTTTGTGGCATTGAATGACGAGACGAGCATGCCGTTCGCCTGATGGTAAGCGATACGACTGCCCATAAACAGTATCAACACCATACAGCACCTTTAATTACAAAATACTGTGTGGCATTCCACTGCGCTCGTCATCCTGCGACATAATATGTTAAGTCTCATTATGTCCAGTAGTTACACTGGCTACAGTGTCCTTCAAACCGAAACACAACAGTGCATGCACACTGCTGCTTGGCGGTAGAAATAGACATTGCGGTGGTACCCACCCAGACGGACTCTTACATATGAGAGACCTACCACCTGAAGGACGCACCATCTGTTTAAAAATTATATTATTTCCCCTGGGAGCATATTACCGTAAATATTAATAAATCTTTGCCTATGTGTTAATCCAGGACATGGTCTATCTTTACGCCAATTTTCATCCACATCCGTTCAGCTGTTTCTAAATTTACATCCAAACATTTTCACATTCGCATTTACGAGGATATAAGTATAAGTATCATAATAATTTAAGTATATATCAGTAAGATAAGCTAAGTTGAAAGTAGCGTAGGGAAATGCCATGCAGTTTTAAATCAATTTAAAAGTGTATAGGTATTTTGGACGCCCACTATTAGGTCAGCAATCTGTGAATCCCCTCATTCTATTTAAAAATATGTTTTAGTCAAAACTTTCTCCTTGAGGATTATGGAAAGGTTCATAGAATTATTTGCAAAGAAAATTTTACGCCTAGTGTTTTTAATTTGGTTTCTATGGCTTTGATTAAATGAAATCTTAACAACAATTGCAATCTAAAGAAACTTGACCTTATAAAGTTATCTTACGAATGGATCATTTTTAATCAAAATAAAATGAACACTTATCGTGCCGTGCTCATTTTTTATAGAAAACTTTGAAATGGATTATTCAAGATCTAAACTTTAAATAAATTAAAACTTTACACAACATGTTTTTGGACGTGCAATTTTTTTTTTTTTTTTTGTCACGTGTATATTCGTATTACAGTTATATGTTCGTTTGTTTTACCTATTAACGAAATTAAATGCGAAAGCAAATATATAACGATTTCTTATGTTTACGCGAATGTTAGACATTGGAATAAAAGTATTCTTTCGGATTTTATCACGGTTTTAATTTTACTCGACGTTTCGAAGACTTTGCAGTCTTCATGGTCACGGGTGGAATCCACTAGGCCCTTCCAGTGACCTAAATGACATAAAATCCAGAAAATAAATTTGATTTATTTTCTGGATTATAATAAATTTGATAAATTTGAAATTGTATTGTATTGTATTGTATAATATTAACAATTTAAAATCACCTCTATCTAATAACAATTGACTACACATACACACACCTTTTTATCCCTGAAGGGGTAGGCAGAGACGCAACTAGTGCACCCACTTTTCGCTGTGCGTATTCCGTCCCATGATGTTATAGGTGGCGAGCCTATCACCATATCGGGCACAAATTCCAGACTTCGGGCTGATAGAATAATCAGGAAATTGGATGAATAGAAAAATCCAATATCACTTTGCCCGACCCGGGGATCGAACTCGAGACCCCAGCATTGCAGTCGTACCTTAATACAACTACGCCACCGAGCCAGCATTAAATTTATTATAGTTTGCAGTAATATTAAAATATAAGTTGTTATCTATTCTTAATTAAAGATAAATTAGAAATATCTCTGATTAAACTTTGATTACGTTCTACAGCTCCGTATTCCTCTTGAATATTGGAACCCAACGAATAGTTGTGGACAGCACGAACTTTGCCACAAATGGTATCCAACTAAGATTAATAACTCTTAAGAGCTCATCGAGCCGTAGGTAATTAATTTAGTTTACGTGCCAATATCCCGCAACAGAAGGGTTAGGTTCAGACGGTGAAGCTAAAAGCTAAATGCCATTTAAGGTCTAGCGCTCAGTGAAAGAACAGAACGAGTGAGCGATTTCTTTAGTATTGCAGCCAAATATTAATTTATTCCACTGTAAGATACTTTCTAAGAAAAATGTGGTAGCCTTTTATTCTGGTTGGTAGTACTTATAGAGAAGAATTTACAAGTATTCCGATTTTCTCACAAATTAATAAAAAAAATCGTAACCTAAAAAGATTATTGATTTATCTTCTAATATTTTTTTAAGACTTGCAAGAATCACGGTACAGAAACTGCTTTACTATATTATGATGAACTGTATTGTCAGTATGCGCCGACCCTAACAGAAATCGCCTGAAAACACGGCTTATTCGGCAACAAATCTCTGTTCATGGATCAAAAAGATAACATCTTCCTTGCTCTACTATCCTTAATAATATTAATCCGACTGAATCAATTGTGAAAGTGTGTTTGTTGATAGCTGGTTTGTCATAACGTTACGCATGAATAGAATAATTTGATGATTATTTTTATTAATGTTTAAACCTTGATTTAATAGTCACCAATACTAGTGTGTAATCAGCTTATTCGGCTGTATTGGTTACTCAAATTCATAGTTAGTTATTATTCGACAAGTTATTGGACGAATTATTCGCCAATAGTCTAAATAAGGCATAAGAGGACAGTCACATGGTCTACATTTTATCTCGGAAATTGCTAGTTCCTTGTGTTCTTTTTATTCTATAAAACCCGTCAAGTGCGAGTTGGACTCGCGTACCGAGGGTCCGCAAAAACTTGTAGGTAAGGTATCTAAGTATACAGTGGCGTAGCGTGGCTTCTTGCCGTCCAGGACGGACCCAAAAGCCGCCTCAAGGCACGAAAAAGGTAATTTCAACAAATAACAATCACGCGTGCTAATTCACTATAACTTTTTATTTTACACATTTTGCCGCCCACAATCGCCCACCTGTCCCAATCACGCTACGCTACTGTAAGTATATATTAAGTTTAATAGTTCGCCAAAATTAATTAATATTTTAAGCAAATTTTGAAAGTTGGTTTATTTGTCATTGAGGTATATTTACGGTTTTCGACGAGCGATGATTATTCCTCGTCAGTTGACATAATTATGCCGGCCTGTTTGAACCGGATGTACACAGGCTGATCCCGGAACGTGGCTCACTTACATGGGCCACTATGGCGAGTTATATGGTTATATGGTTAATGGGTTAATATGGCGGTCGTTCCGGGCGGATATAATATATATGTTACCACCAGCAAAAATAACTTTTTTTTCTCAGAAATAACAAAGTTAAAAAAAGGAAAAGCTTTTAGCATTTTATTACGTTAAAGTATTCCCTAAGTTTCAAGATCGAATGACATCAAAATAATCGTATTAATGAGGCTTAAAACAAGAGCCTCTCCCTTAAATATCATATTTTGAAAATAGGCTCATGCCAGTATTATTATTCGCAACAATATTGCTTTTTAGTCATTGATGTATTAAAAAACCCTTTAATAATATAATTACAATATCGATAAATTTCCTACTTCGTTGCAATTAACACAACTATTACAATCATTGTTCCTGATTAAATTTCGTACCACTCGTGAATACTGATTGAACCTGATAAAAAAATGATTTCAGGCCTTATCTGATATTACCATAATACACTTACGTATCTAATAATAGCTTGCTCGCTGCTTCGCCTGTGTGAAAGTTTTTCCGAAATAAAATCCTTATATATTTTTCTACTCACTATCAGCCCGGAGTCGGGAATTTGTGCTCGATATGGCTATAGGCTAGGCACTTATCACATCATAGGACGGAACACACACGGCGTAAAGTGGGTGGTTACACCTATGCCAACCCCTTTGGAGATAAAGGCGTGATGTGTGTTTGTTTTACTGATTTAAAATCAGTTTTTAATTAAAAGCTTCAATATTTTAAATTAAATTTTATGTATATACGTACCTGAATAATAGTCTAAAAGAAAGAAATGTCATTTTGGTAATTTTGTTCAATAAATATTGGAACGAATGAAGTGTAAAAATATTACTGAAAAAAATCCAAAAAACACAAGTGCCATCCGTAGTACTTAATGTAATTTTTTCTCGATATATTTTCCAATGTTTTGTTGTTCCATATCAAATTCTATAATTTATTCATGTAATACTTAAAGTAAATATTTAATTCAGCAGAAAGAATTTGTTTTTCAATGCACCTATAAATTTTACTCGAGGCAATGAGGAATACAGGATCATTTTGACACTGCGTTACTAAATGAAACCACATACTTATCTCCTTGAAAATAACACTTTCCATTAAATTATTCTAACCATAGATGTAAAATAAAAAAGCGTAAGATTCGAACAAAATAAATAGCAATAAAAAGTTACTTTAAATTTACACGCCCTAATGCCATTACTGCTACTCTAGAAAGATTCGTCGCTGGAGCAATATCACACTTTCAGTGAGAAAAACACTCACCCACACGCCATATTAGCACTAAATTATAAAAAAATCTGGAAAGTAAAATTGAGATTTTTGATGAAAATATTCATTTCTCTTGGATGATTTTCGGAACAATGTTAGCAAAGGCAAAGACGAGTATGTGGTTTCATTTATTAACGCAATGTCATAATAACCCTGTATATTAATGTAGACTAACATTGTCATTTCAATGTAAATTTAATATTAATTTATTTTAATTAAATTCATTTGGCAGAATTAAAAATCATTTGAATTAAATTTACTATTAGAAATTAGATATAAATCTGATTTTTAATTCTAAATTAAATTTCTATATCTATTAGAAATTAACAGAAGCACTAAACTCGTTTTCAATGTTCATAGATTTTCTCACAATTTGATATTTATAAATTTTAGAGGACTTAAAATTTTTTCCTACAAAATATCATTTGAAATTCAAAGATTAGGGAAGCGATCTTTATAAATGCTAATTTAATTTCAATCAAAACTTTTTCATTTTAGGAGCAGTTTTGCAATATCATCAACGGTCTTCTGGTAACTTATGAGTTGCTCCTTAACTTTTAGCACTTTTACACTTAAACGTTAAAGCTTCAGACCACTATCACTAATCACTTCTATGAATAATCCATTAAATTTATTAGATACGTCTATTTAGATGTAGTTACAAGCAGTTGATAAGCTTTTAAACACTTACTCATCTACTGTTTGGAGTGCACCACGAATTACGTGTCCTTTACAAATTACTTTTAATATAGTAATTACAGCTATAAGATTTCGCACACACAATATCAAAGCAAATATAAAATTCACAAAAAAAAGTGTGTGTGTAGTTATGTACACGCGTTAGAAGTTATATTTCTTTGGCGTAACAAGATAACAATACATTTAAATAACGCGCCAAAAGAAGTATAACTTCAATATCTTTCGCCTTATTCTACGTTCAAACTTCAAAACTAAAATGTTGACTATAGCTAACTTCAGGGTGTCGGTTTTTCTACGTTCAAAATTCAAAACTAAAATGTTGACTATAGCTAACTTCAGGGTGTCGGTTTTTCGTGACGGTGTGCGCGCGCATATTATAAATTTACTCTCATAATTTTTCCCTAACGCGCCAAAAGAAGTATAACTTCAATAATAAAAGCAAAAAAAAAATGCAATCGACGAAATATTTTCTTTATAAATGATAAACTAATTTGCGTCAGCGTTTGGTACTTTTTTATGTATGACTTTATCCGAAATATTTACAATAAAAAATTTACCAGTCTAACTTTAATCATGAACTATAATTTCGTGCTTTCCGAGGCACGGGGGGTATCACACCGCCAACTTCCTGACTCCGAGCTGCGACTGAGTAATTTTTTTTAAGATGGAAAAACCCAGTCACAATGTTTTTTTTGGCCCGACCCAGGATTCGAACCCAGGACCTCAGTGCGCAAATCGTACTCGTAACGCGTACGCAATACAACTACGCCATCTAGACAGTCTATTATAATATTGTAGTACTATTATAATGCAATATTGTAAAAAAGTTTCGACTGCTTCATCCTACTATATAATATTATAAACGCGAATCCTACTATAATATTATAAACACGAAAGTTTGTAAAAATGTAGGTATGGATGTTTGTTACTCTTTCACGCAAAAACTACTAAACGGATTTCGATGAAATTTGGCACACGGATAGATTATGTCCGCGATTAACACATAGGCTACTTTTTATCCCGGGAAAATATAAAGCGGGACTTTTCCCCGGAAAAACATTTTAACGCGAGCGGAGCCGAGAGCAAAAGCTAGTCGTTTATAATTATAATAAACATTTTACTCAATTTGATCAAACTGTTCATATAATATTTAAAACGGGGTCAGTTCACAATTAAAGCTAAAAATATATTCAAATCATATTTTTTTAAATCGTTGGGCTTATGTTTTAAATGCCAAAGTTTTAAATAGGATGTAAAAAATTATACCTAAATATTTTTAGACATAAATATAACAAAAAAATTTAAACAGAAAATCCTTTGTTAAAACATACTGAGTACTACCGACCATATATTTTAAAATTCAAAGCGTAACGTATATACGGGGTTATTTTGACGTTGCGTTAATAAATGAAACGACATAATCGTCTTTGCCTCTGCTAACGTTATGCCAAAAATCATCCATGAAAAACGAATATTTTCACCAATAATCTCAATTATTCTGTCCTGATTTTTTTAATCATTTTATAGTTTATTGCAAATATATTAGTGGCATCAGAGCGTGTAAATTTATGGTTACTTTTTATTGATATTTATTTTGTTTGAAACTTACACTTTTTTATTTTACATCTATGGTTAAAATAACTTAATGGAAAGTGTTATTTTCAAGAAGATAAGTATGTGGTTTCATTTAGTAACACAATGTCAAAATAACCCTGTATTTTTTAATTTTGTTATTTCGGGGTGGATTTTTAGTTGATGAAGTCGGTAAAAAATTCACTAGACCTGTCGGTCTGTTTGATATATAGCAATATAAATTTGGTTGTGAAAATATTCGAAATTAATGTTTTGTACTTCAGTACAAAAGTACATTACAAAAAAACTCAATATTTCATATTGAGTTTTTTTTAATCAATCTATGGATGTCAGTCGCGGGTATGAGTCAAAGAATGGATACAAAGTGATGGTTATTGAATGACGGAAGTTGTCCTCACTATCTTATATGACGTGTAAATACATAAAGTCCATACCAACACCACCATACCTGCCCTCTATTATATACTGCCCACTGCTGAGCACGGGCCTCCTCTACTACTGAGAGGGGTTAGGCCTTAGTCCACCACGTTGGCCTAGTGCGGGTTGGCAGACTTCACATACCCTCGAAATTCTTATGGAATAATCTCAGGTATGTTGTAGGTTTCCTCACGATGTTTTCCTTCACCGTTAAAGCTAACGATAATTGATAAACAATACACACTGTGATTCATTACCACCAATTAATATATTATCACCGTCTATCTTCGAAGGCAATAAAAAGAGCTTCTACATCTTGATTAACATAGGTAACTTTGGTGACATCTCTCTGGTATCTACGCATATTTTTACATACTGTAAAAACTTCTTCATATACTTTTTAATAACAAACGCCATATAACATTTCTAACATCTTTATTAAAACAGGAGATTATTATATTACGCCCCCGACTTTCTCGCATACTTTCAACTAAAATGAAGAAAATACCCGGTAAAATGTAGATACAGGTTTATTACATATTTTCACGTGGCACTCTACATTTAAAATTGCTCTCGAGTCACGACACAGCACGCGTCTTTAGGTAATAAAAGTTCAGTTGACCTTTTTAACACGCTTTTATTTAGGAATTATAATAATACCAGCCATGTGACAGCCAGTGGGACAGTATATGTCCCACTGCTGGGCACGGGCCTCCTCTACTACTGACAGCATTTAGGCTTTAGTCCACCACACTGGCCTAGTGCGGATTGCCAGATTTCATCTTGAAATTCTTATGGAGAACTTCTCACCACAAACAGTAGCAACACCATCCAGCACCTTGAGTTACAAAGTACTGTGTGGCATTCCACTGCGCTCGTCATCCTGAGACATAAGATGTTAAGTCTCACTTTGTCCTGTAGTTACACTGGCTACAATGTCCTTCAAACCGAAACACAACAGTGCATGCATACTGCTGCTCGGCGCTAGAAATAGACATTGCAGTGGTACCGACCCAGACGGACTGTTACATATGAGAGACCTACCACCAATGACTATAACTTTAGGAAAGTCAGAAAGGTTTGAGCCTGTGTAGCTATGTCTCGGCAGTCCGTTCCACTCCCGACTAAACTACCGCTGCCGAATTATATTACTGTAACCTTTATCCAGGAGAAGTATTGCAGCTTAAACTTAAGAATTAACTAACTTATGCTCGCGGCCTCACCTGCGTGAAACAATTTTTCTGAGATAAGATTCCTGCTATATATTTCATAAAAGTAGTCTATGTCGTTCCCAGGGACTCAAACGCGGCGGGAGACTTTATTTTATAATATGTAAGGATATTCAGCACGTTTCTAACCCTTTTTTTTTACAAAAATATCTGTAATGGCAAATAAGCTTGTATTCAAAAAGATTTTTAAACCACTCTGTGACTTGATTGTGTATTCTTGTCAGGTAGACAGTTCAGTAGCCATTGCGGTGATAACCACCATTTTAGCTGTTTTGTTCGTAAAGTTAAATTAGTGGACTTCAAACTTTGTAAAGCGTAAAATATTCAAAATCGTAAAATTTTCATTTGCATAAAAACAGGTTCATTAGATTTTGGTAGGTATGATGCTGTAAATGGTGGAATTGCTTATATTTAAGCTGTAAATAAGTCCTCGTTTTATCTGCAAGTAATGTTTTGTTGAGACTTTCGACCCAAAAAAAAGAATTTTCTGATTCTATCGAGAAAAGTTCAGAGGTAACAAACATAAAAAGGCAGGTCGAATTAATAACCTCTTCCTTTTTTGAAGTCGGTTAAAAAGAAACACATTAGTTTGCTGCTGGTACCTATAATGAACCCAATATAGAATATTTTTCATGAATTAAATAATTCTAAGCACAGCCGACCTTGGATGCATATAACCTATGCTTTTGACAAGCGTATGATAAAGTAATTTGTCATAAAACTTAGTTTTGATTGTTTTTCATACTAAATACTTATTGAACATGTATTATTTAATTTCGGTAGTCCATCAAACAAAAAATGTTTGTCAAGTAGTTTAAATGGTTCTTGAGCACTCATCCTTTTATGGCACTTATAATTGAAATGACTTTTATGAAATTGAAATCTACTGAAAAAAACTTTTATGAAATTGAAAATTGAGACTGGGAAAGTAAATTTTATGACAAAATATTATATGCTAAAACTTAAACTATTTTCTAACTACTATACCTAATATCATAGTTATAGTAAGAATAAAATTTCTGTTTTTTTTTTTTTTTTTTTTTTTTTTATTTATTTTAAGGAAACATACAGTGATACAAAGAAAAGGTAAGAGAAAAAAAGAACAACTATACACTAATTACATGTTTCCACAGATAGAAAGAAATAAATGTATATAAAGACAGAGCCTTACTTCAATTATTTGTTAAGAATAAAAAGTTATTATTATTAAAAAGAATATATATACAACGTAAACACACAATTCAAACTAGCGAGACCTATATCCCTGCCGAACAGTCAGAGAACCAAGACCTTGTTATTATGTTTTTAAAAAGAAGTGGTTTGGAGTTAAATAAGTCAAGGTCTGAGGATTCTACTAACGCCTTAAACTCTTTTACAGCTCTGATGAAGAACGCATTCTGTCTATAATTTGATGCACTTTGAGGAATCGATAAACACACGGGACGTCTGACGGTTCTATTTGGAACTTTTATAAAAATTTTTTGGAGAAGATGCGGGGAATCTAATAAATTTTGAGCAATTTTAACTAATAACATAATATCCGCAACTTTTCTTCTCTCATAAAGGGGAAGAAAATGATGCCTTCGGCACCTTTCCTCATAAACATTATCGTGACTGTGACATTTAAATTGTAAATATTTTAAAAATCTTCGTTGAATTGATTCGATTCTATTAATATAAAAATCATATCTAGGATTCCATACTTGTGTACCATATTCCAGAATACTGCAAAACAATTTTGAAGGCAAACTTGTTTTATTAACTCTGAATGACGAGCGCATCGCAATTAGCCTAGAGAGTTATTTACCGCTACAATAAAATATGTAACCCAATTATGTTTCAGTCTAAGTACCTATACAGGTGAATTTTTCAAGTGGGCATGGATGGCAAAATCCGAAACTATGTAGAATCGCGAATAATACTCAAACGAGTCTCAGGGCCGATTTGTATGAAAACTAAAACTCCGTCATTGGATTTTTGAAAAATAATTATTCCTAGCCAAGAATCGAACCTGTTGATGTTGACAAAAAAACACACTGTATCGTTACACCATTCGATAGTGTCGCTGATAAGGATCAAACTCTGAGAAATAATGATATACAAAAAACTAAAGAAAAGAGGTCGCCCTCCACGCCCACTTGGAAAACTCATTCTGTATAAACTATTACTGGATATTTCAGTCACCTGTCCCCCAGTACTCTAAATCCGCATAATTTCCAAAAATATTTCTAGTAAATTGCCAACTTTTAAGAACATAAGAGACCTTCCGCTACAATTGTTCTCATTTTGTTACAGAGATCGCAGAGCTGACCCATAAATTCTCATCGGTGACGCTGTACAGAAACCAGACTGTGAGATATTCTGCCAGGATGCATGCTATCATCGCCTGCCAGATGGAGTTTCAACTTTATCCCATGGACATACAGTCCTGCCCTATTTATATTGAGAGCTGTAAGAAATATTAAGTATTTTTACAAATATTTGGGAATACTAATACTATTCGGTGGTATGCTTTTACGAAACTTAGCATCAGAGACTTATATCAACATCAAGTATCTCGGGGTGACGAGCAAAATTAACTTTTTAAAATACCATGTTCTGCATTATATTTCTAGTGTTTGTTATTTAAGACGTGACATCTGTTACACGACGAGCATCGTGTTCAAATCGTATTTCATACCAGTTGTTTAAAAAAATGATGACACCTGTGCCTTACTTGTGACTTTTTATATTGATATCATGTTCTGTTTTCTCATTAATTTGCATCGCAATAATACTAGAATATAGAATAAGTAATAATAAAAACGCTTCACATAAAAATAAACACACATCACGCCTTCATCTCCAAAGGGGTAGGCAGTTTGTGCAACCAGGGCACCCACTTTTCGCCTGTGTGTTCCGTCCCATAATGTGATAAAGGGCAAGCGTATCGCCATATCGGCCACAAAATTCAGGCTTCGGGCTTATATTAAGGAGAAATACCCAATACCACTTTGCTAGGCCCGGAATTCGAACACGTTACAATTAAAATGATTGCATCAAGTATGTTTACGTTTTTGCTTGCAGTTTCATACAGCAATCAGAAAGTAAGATTCCGATGGAGCGAAGCTGGTGTCACCATCAATCCTGAGCTCAAACTGCTGCAGTACAACATCGGAGAGCCGCTGCGCTTAGAGGAAACCAACGGCTTCATGATCGACAAAGGTGGTATGCATTAAACTTGATTAGATATTTTATTATTCTATGCATTATGAAGTAGAATTTGTGTTTACATGCCATTAGTATTATTTACATTCATTTTCGTATATCCTAATAGTCAAAAAAAGTCCGTACGTATATATACATTCTTCTTCTTCCTGCGTCGTATTCCTCAATATCGAGGCTCGTGACCCGTCTGAATCACTTTCTCTTGAACAAGCTTCCTCAATCTGTGTCTGTCTCCGGCGTTGTGGACGGCGCTGTGACCTGTAGAGTCAAGAGCGGTGCGGATATGGTACATACTATATGTTACTTTTAAAATCTGCTATGTACCTGCTTTCCGGAAGCGTTATAAAATATCCATTTACATACTACGCCTAAGTAAGAGGCAGCAATAAAAAAATCATATTGGACATAATTTTATGAAAAATCACGTTAAATTGAAGTATCCTTACATATTACAAAAAAGGGGCCTTGCCGCATTTGTCTGCCAGTCTGAACGCGATAACGCAATACAATCAGCCCTGTATTATAATTATATTGCCCACTGCTTACTACGGGCCTCCTCTACTACTGAGATGGTTTAGGCCTTAGTCCACCATGCTGGCCTAGTCCGGGTTGACAGACTTCACAGACCCTCGAAATTACCATGGAAAATTCTCAGGTATGTAGTGCGGCGTGAGGCGCCGCAGGTAGATAGTAGAGAGAGAAGAGAAACTCAGGGTTTTAGGTTCGTGGTACGAGCTTTATTTTGCACCTCCGCGTTACACTCGGTACGGTTTGCTGGTGGTATGCAAACGAGTCACTGGCCTGCGGAGACTCCGATTCAGGCGAACGGCACGACGCTGATGCACGTGGCTAGCTCCGGCGACAGCTCGCCGGGCAGATGGTAGCACGTGGTCTGCGCAGCGGTGGTGAGGTGGTCGGGGTTAGCACACCCGACTGCGATGGTAGTGGTGAGCACGTGGTCGGGGCCAGCACCCGCGACGACGGTGCACACGTGGCCGGGGTCAGCACCCGCGACGACGATGGTGGTGTGCACGTGGCGGAGTCAGCACTCCGCACCGTGGAGAAGGCAGTCAGCACGTGGCTGGGATCGGGGGTCAGCACTCCCGACGCCAGCGGAGCATGGAGTCAGCACTCCACGCCGTACCATAGAAAAAAAACACGGCGGTCAACGCCGCACCGCAGAAAAGAACCCCAGCGGGAACAACGATGTACGTGGCAACACGTAGTTAGTAGTAGTGTTGCTACGGCGAAGAAGATTGTAAGAAAAAGGGCGCGCGTGACATTGCACGCTTATTTATACGAGCGCCGTTCAGACGTACGTCAAAACTAGTGACAGTTTAACCAGCCAATACGAAACATTAACGGTTTCGATTGGTAGTTAAACTGACGTAAACGATAACGTTTACGAAGAGAGTTAACGTTCCTAGCAACGTTACAGTACCCCGCCGAAAAGACCAGGATTTTACTTATAACTGAATATAAGTAAAATCCGTCTGTCTACCTAGCATTCATGTTATTTCACCCATTCATTCCATCCTCTAACATATCATCCAGTTCGTTACATAACACGCGTTGTTTTTCTGGAGAAAGTCTGTAGTAACGCTGTCGAATAGGCGGTGAGTTGCCTGTGTCGATGTGGTGTGTGATGAGATGTGTTCTGCCTAGACCTCGCTTTTCAGCAGAAATGGAACTAAATAATTCTATAGTGTTATCAGCGTTTAGACGCTGTGATTTAGTTAAGTCATCATAGGATAACAATTTAGTTTTGTTATCATTTATAAGAGAAATACTACTAGTTGTAGAATTACCCATGGTTATTGATTGTAAATATTTAGGGCAAATTTCAAATTTAGTCCAAAAATCAACACCCAAAATTAAATATGATGATACTGTAGGTATCACATACGCTTTTAGAATGTGAAAATTATTTTCAAAACTAATAGGAATATTTATATAACCTATAGAATTTAATAGTTGGCCGCCCGCGGCAACAAAGTATGTATCAGTAGTATCCGGACACAATTTAAAACCGGCTGATACCAATAATTTATGTGAATTGTTCCCCAGTATAGTCACTGAAGATCCAGAATCCAATAAAGCACAAAAAGAAATTTCACCAATATTTACGTTAACATACGGACGCGAATCATTATCAGGTTTACGTTCCCAGATTGAAGTAATATTATAAGTAGAAAAAAATATTTTAATAGTGGAAAGCCAACGTTCCCAGTCTTCTTTATCGAAATTATTATTTTTAGAAGACATACTACAACAATCTGGCGTTAAAAGTTTTTTGGACTCGATTTAGAATGACACTTTTTACAATTAGGAAAAATAACGCCCGTAGTACCACATTTAAAACATATCGGAAACCTATCTTGTTTACAATTAGCGAGCGTATGGTCATTAGTACGGCAGCGAGGACACTGACTACCTGAGCGGCTTTTGTTCTCGAGCGATAAGCGGTCGACCGGTTTACTTGGATTCGTAGATGTATATATAGGGTTAGTTTGTGTGTTTGTTTGTTGAATATAATTATTAGATTTATATGAATTTTGAAAACGTGTAGATTTATTAAATTGAGTATTAGTATTTTTAGTATATTTATAATTAGTGTATGCCAAATCTGGGGCTAAAGTGTTATTAGTGATAGGTGGTGGTCTATGATACTGTGCAGTCATACATTGGACATTTTCGAAATTTTTACAGACTAAACGTAGATCTTCAATAGTGTAAATTTTAGATGAGCAAGCAATAACATTAGAATAACAAGGCCGAATATTATGCAATAAGATTTCTAATTTATCTGACTCAGATAATTGTCTAGATAGACGGGAAAAAAGTTCAGACATTATAGATAGATAAATAGTTATATTTTCAGATTCGTCCTGTGTACGGTTGCGAATTTCTGAAACTAGGCGATAGTCGTAATCGAATTGACCAAAATCCTCAATTAACAATTTAGATAATTGGTCCCAGTCATTTATTTTATTTTTTATGCTGCGGAACCAATGTAATGCATTACCACAAAAAATTTCGGTAGCAAATTTTAATATATCGGAGGACGATATACTTCTAGAAGTTTTAAAATCATTAACTTTTTGTAAAAACAATCTAACACAAGTGGAACCATCGAATTTCAATAGTCTAAAATCAGACATACGAATGCGCTCGCATAAATAAGGTGCAACTTGACTATTATCGACCGATGTGGGTAGATTAGAATCAACACTCGAGTTCAATTTGTTGAGTTTATTAACTAAAATGTTATAGTCACTTAGGATTGTATGCAATAATTTTTTGTCATCGGAAGTGAGAGGTTTGATTCTACGAATTCTATGATAAATATGATTGGATAAAGCACTACTACGTTTAAAAATATTCGATTCAAATTTATTTTCTAAGTTTAGAATTTTAGAATTTAATTCAGCAAGGGATAATTTTAGATTATTAAAATCAGTATCAATATCGAGACCAGACTCATCGATATCTTCGGAGGGATATAAAATTGAAAGCTTATGTATTTGCTTCCGCAATTGTAATACGGTATTACCCGGATCTTCACCACGGATAATAACCTCATAGCTTAGTTCGTTTTTATTTAGTAGAAAGAAGGTAATAGGGTGAGTGCCCATTATAGAAAATTAAATGGATTAGTGACACGAAAGTACAAATATTTTTTTTGATAAAATAATATGGGAGGGTAGTCGGACAAAAATTGCGAACAATGCACTAAAACACGATACAGTTATAATTTAGATATTTTAAACACTTTTAACACTTTCACTTATTAAAGAAATTGACTCACCTGTTCGCAATTAGTGTTACCGTTCGCTTACACAGTGTAGACTGTGCAACGGGACTGCGAGGAGTACCGAGCAGTAATTTGGAGATGCAAAAACCCACGTAAACCTAAGTTAGGCGCCACTGCGGCGTGAGGCGCCGCAGGTAGATAGTAGAGAGAGAAGAGAAACTCAGGGTTTTAGGTTCGTGGTACGAGCTTTATTTTGCACCTCCGCGTTACACTCGGTACGGTTTGCTGGTGGTATGCAAACGAGTCACTGGCCTGCGGAGACTCCGATTCAGGCGAACGGCACGACGCTGATGCACGTGGCTAGCTCCGGCGACAGCTCGCCGGGCAGATGGTAGCACGTGGTCTGCGCAGCGGTGGTGAGGTGGTCGGGGTTAGCACACCCGACTGCGATGGTAGTG
This sequence comes from Sphinx pinastri, assembly GCA_947568825.1. Lineage (NCBI taxonomy): Eukaryota > Metazoa > Arthropoda > Insecta > Lepidoptera > Sphingidae > Sphinx > Sphinx pinastri. The sequence continues at coordinate 2,436,141 of OX387623.1, forward strand.
GTGAGCACGTGGTCGGGGCCAGCACCCGCGACGACGGTGCACACGTGGCCGGGGTCAGCACCCGCGACGACGATGGTGGTGTGCACGTGGCGGAGTCAGCACTCCGCACCGTGGAGAAGGCGGTCAGCACGTGGCTGGGATCGGGGGTCAGCACTCCCGACGCCAGCGGAGCATGGAGTCAGCACTCCACGCCGTACCATAGAAAAAAAACACGGCGGTCAACGCCGCACCGCAGAAAAGAACCCCAGCGGGAACAACGATGTACGTGGCAACACGTAGTTAGTAGTAGTGTTGCTACGGCGAAGAAGATTGTAAGAAAAAGGGCGCGCGTGACATTGCACGCTTATTTATACGAGCGCCGTTCAGACGTACGTCAAAACTAGTGACAGTTTAACCAGCCAATACGAAACATTAACGGTTTCGATTGGTAGTTAAACTGACGTAAACGATAACGTTTACGAAGAGAGTTAACGTTCCTAGCAACGTTACAGTAGCTTTCCACGCGATATTTTCTTTCACAGTTAAAGTGAATGAATTGATAAACAATACACACGTAACTTCGAAAAGCCAGAAGTGAGTATCTTGGGTTTTGAACCTCTGGACATTTTCTCGGCAGGCCGTTCTATTCCCAACTAGGCTATCGTCCACTTTTGAATGCGATAAACGCGTTAAAATTTCATATAGAAATAGTTTGAGACCGTGGGAAAGACATAGGCTACTTTTTATCCCGGGAAAATATATAGCGGGACTTCCATCCCGAAAAAACTGTATCACGCGGGCAAAGCAGCAAGCAAAAGCTAGTCTATATATAAAGAAAATATATCTGGTTAATTATTTCTAAGACATATTCATTTATCCAAATTGAATTGGAGGCTGCTAAAGTATATCTTTTGCTAGCTTTTGCCCGCGTCTCCGCCCGCGTTAAAAAGTTTTTCTGGGATAAAAGTCCCGCTTTATATTGATCTATCTCGCAGGGTTTAGCCAGCATTTGCAATGTAACCGCAAAAAAGTGTGTTTATTTACGACATCACATTAGAAACTTCTGAAATTATCAGTGTTTCTTTACTATATTATGCATGTATTATACATATAAACCTTCCTCTTGAATCACTCTATCTATAAAAAAATCGTATCAAAATCCGTTGCGTAGTTTTAAAGATCTAAGCATACATAGGGACAGACCTTTGAGTATTTACCAATAAATTCTCTAAGGGACAGACAGACAGCGGGACGACTTTGTTTTATACTATGTAGTGATTTAACTTACATTACACAGCCATTTCAGATTCAGAATCTAAATTGTTGTTTGTTCAGGTCTTGTCTGTAAGCTCACTCAATCCGTCTGTGATTGTCTACATACAATTCTAATTTTCTACATAAACAAAAATTTAGATTTTTACAAACATTCTAGAAATTCATATCAACGAATGAGTCTGGGTTTTGTGTTTAAATAGACGTTTTGATTACAGAATGTGTAATGGAGCGTTGTATTATATTCATGTATTTGCATCGCTTTAGTACTCACCCAGTGGTATTTGCATAAAAGTGGTTAAGCATTGTAGACATATAATATTTATCTACAAGTATGCTTACGCTCTGAGGACACAGTGGACGAAGGTGAAATAACAGCTTGAAAATCCAAAAATCCGCCACGCTTCCTAATTCTTATGTCTTAACTTGAGGAGAGCGCATCCCTGATTATTTTGAATAATGGAGATTTAAATGTGGTCGGTAGAGATCAGTCCAGATTAGAAGAGCTAATGTCGAAATTGGGCTGTAAGACTATGTGAAACCAACATAACCGTTCCACTCACCCCCCAGTGGTGGTAGCGATAACGCGTTATTTCCACGCGAAAAAAAAAATACGTGTGGCACTCGGAGACTGCCGCGGTAAAGCTATTGCATAGCATTTTTTATCACAAATTTTGATTGACTAAACACAAATTTGATCTTACGCTTACCACATAAAAAAGATTTTTAAACGCGAGCAACGCACGTTTAGTCTTGTTATTGATAAATGTCAGAAATGCAATGGTCATCACAACCAAAGTAGAATAAATCAAAATTTGAAAAAAGAATGTTACGTTCGATTCTTTTGTACTCGTGCCGTGCCAACGCTGGGGAAATAGCTTCTACGCAATGTATTTAAGGTTCATATTAGATTAGTAAGAAATGGTTTTAATGACTTTAATAAATAAAATAAATAAAAATATACTCGTTTCAAGAATTATAGCTTCTACGCATTGTATTTAAGGTTCATATTAGTAAGACAAAAAAGATGCCAGGTTATTTTCGTTACGGAATTTCTGGATTCGGTCTCCACGCTCAAGGCCCGCGATAGAAGCTATGCAATAGCTTAAAAAACAAAAAAAGGCTTACATGAAGGATTAGTTGGTGTGTTCTTAACAGGTAATACACCCTTGATAGTTTATATCGTGTCAAAATTTACAGTCTACGACCCTTTTATAAATTTCATCAAATTAAATCTTTTTACATGACACATTACCGACACATATAAAAAAAATTCAAAACACATTTCAATTTTTTATTCTTTGAACACATAACATTAATTTTTCACGTTTAAATATGAAAATCCTTTAAAAACACAATTTGCATATTAAAGCAGGTTCATTGTATTATGTAAAACGTACGTACTTTTCGGTAGGTTTACGTAACGTTTTTCCTAGAAGCTATTCAAATCCCAAACAAACTCAGGCTATTACAAGAATTTGAGTAACATTCTAACTGTAATCCCTCCTAGAATGTGAGTGTTATTTCAATTTGTTTGCTACCTTGAAAGAGAAATTAGTGTGGCTAGGAGATACGCTTACTAATTATCACCTCTTTCCCACTTAGGTACTTTTACCTTTGTATAATTTTACACGTGGTGCTTAAGATCTTTACTGGTTCGTCGTACTACTGAGAAACAGGGTTTTTTTTTTTTTTTTTTTTTTTTTTTTTTTTTTTTTTTTTTTTTTTTTATTGCACAGAATGACGAGACGAGCATGCCGTTCGCCTGATGGTAAGCGATACGACCACCCATAAACAGTAGCAACACCATCCAGCACCTAGACTTACAAAGTACTGTGTGGCATTCCACTGCGCTCGTCATCCTGAGACATAAGATGTTAAGTCTCATTATGTCCAGTAGTTATACTGGCTACAATGTCCTTCAAACCGAAACACAACAGTGCATGCACACTGTTGCTTGGCGGTAGAAATAGACATTGCGGTGGTACCCACCCAGACGGCCTCTTACATAATGAGAGACCTACCACCAGTAATAATTTACCTCGATTACTGGTATTTAGTTTATCCCAATTTTTACAGGTTAAGGATTTAATCATTCTCAAGGACTCGTCGAAGTTCAGCTCAGAATTATAAATATTGTCGACCTTGGCTAACAGGAATCGAAGTGGCGGGTTAAGACAGTCCCTAGTATCTATAATCTACATTATACAACTAATTATTATACTTTTTGTTTTATAATAGTAGATGTATAAAAAATTAGTTAACTCTCCTAGTTAACTTTTTAACACTATTAATCCTTAAAAGCTTTTGTCGGCGCCAGAGTAACTAGATTATGGATAATGGATATCACTTCGCACGGACTGTTTTAACTTTTGGTTGTTTCTTCTAGCTGGTTCAATAACGTAGCGTACTTTCATGCTGCCCGAGGTGTCCACCTCGGTAATTTGCAAAAAACTCGTTTCAATAAATAAGTCACGCGGGGAGCACCAAATCACCAAAAGTTAAAAAATAGGTTTTGTTTTACGCATTTTGCCGCCTCTTACAGTGCCGCCCGTGGTGGGACCCCCCCGCCGCAACTACCCTCCGCAACTGAGCTGGTTTCGATGAATATAAGAGTAAAAACGTATTCCTTTGCAATCGTTACAATTATTACGTATTTTTAGTCTCGACTCAAACTGTGTGAAAGTCTTATCACAGCATAATATTCCTGAGAGTCACTTTCGCTATTGCTTAACAGAAAACAGACTTTGGCTTTGGTATTTTCCAAACCTCTGCCGTAATAAAGAGCAAAGGTCTCCCCTCCTTATTTTCCAATCGCATCGGCTTACGCCGTCTGAATACTGAATACAAAAATATTTTTTCAACATTTCTCAGTAACACATCTGCCGCTATTTTTTTGTGTGATGTAGGATCGATGAAATCTTTTGTGGTTTAACGTGTCGGTAGTAATCTCTTTATCGGGCTCCAGAGGTCTGCAGACACGATCCTACAGGCACTTCATTTAACGCCTCTTTAGCGAGTATTAGTGCTGTAACTAGGTAGTTAAATGTTTTTATTTCGTTTATTAAAAATACAAAAATAAATGTACTTTTAAAATCTGGTAGAAGGTCTAAAGAACAGGCTTTTTGTGGTTATTTCAACTGTGACTACTGTAAAAGTGTTTCTCATTATTTATATTAAGTAATTAATTCTTTTTTAGCATTTCTTCGTGACACCGTGATTTTACTATAGTAAAAGTACGATTGTACACTTCCAGGATAAAAAGTAGCACTCAGGAGTAATGTGGCTTCCTATTAGTGAAAGAATTTTGAAAATCGGTTTAGTAGTTCTTGAGATTAACGCGTTCAACCAAACAAACAAACTCTTTAGGTTTATAATATTAGAATAGATTTTAAAAAATCATCAATTAATTTTATGCATTAAAATTATCATAATTTTACATTTTTATTATCTTTGTAATTTTCATACATTCAATTATTATTTTTTTACTGCATAGAATGACGAGACGAGCATGCCGTTCGCCTGATAGTAAGCGATACGACCACCCATAAACAGTAGCAACACTATCCAGCACCTTGAGTTACAAAGCACTGTGTGGCATTCCACTGCGCTCGTCATCCTGAGACATAAGATGTTAAGTCTCATTATGTCCAGTAGTTACACTGGCTACAATGTCCTTCTAACCGAAAAACAACAGTGCATACACACTGCTGCTTGGCGGTAGAAATCGACATTGCGGTGGTACCCACCGAGACGGACTCTTACATATGAGAGACCTATGAAGACTATTTTTGAAACACTGGTGATACGATACATATGAGAGTCTTTTTTTAATAACACCCCTTTTTCTATCGGGGGTTAAAAGTAAGATAAATCGACAAAGTTATTTAACAGGGAACGTGCACGTCATAAGCTCTACCATCTGGTAGCGCAATCTGACTCTTTTTCAGCCCATCGATACTTGACATTGGCGTAAAATATTCATATTAAAAGGATGTTTTCATCCAAAAAAACATTTAATTTGTTAATAATGTATTGCTGTGTATCTGGATACTCCAAAACATAAAAATAAACAAATCAAATGGTGTGAAATTCTATTACGTTCCCAAGAATAGTATCTAAGTAGGTACTTACATTCCCTGGTTATGTGAAAATAGACAAAAATAGTAAAAGCTGTATAAAACATACATAATTATGAGTTCCAAAAGCATTTAGAAAGTCTCATTACGTTATCTATATAAATAAAGATGCTTTGAAGATAATATTCAATACAACAAACAAATCTGTAATTAAGGGAACATAACCTGGTAATTTTATTTATTTATTTAAGGTATAATTATACACAAACACTGCTAGAGGTTAACGTGGCTGATATATATGCCAATAACAGGTACACTTAGCATTCACCAATTACACACATAACGTGTTATGTGAACAGAATATTATCTACCTAACGATAAAGTAAACATATGCCAAAATTTATTCACGAATATGTTTCGACACTTTACTCATAAAAACATTAAATTTATCATTAAATATATCAAGATGTTTTGCGCCCTTATTCACAAGATTGTATTGATTACATATTCTGACAGTTGGTGAATTTACCCCGACATTAGTATTACAGTTTGGAATGTGAAAAAATCTAAATATGGGAAATCGGGGTATCTTGGTCGGAACATTAAAACTAATTTTGTGTAAAATATCAATACTGTCAATCTCACCGTGAATTAATTTGTATAAAAACTTGATATCGCTCAATAGCCGCCTATTATGTAATGTGTCCATGCCAAAATATTTTAATCTATTATGATAAGTGGATCTATGGGAAAAACCAGGAGAAAAGTATTAAGTTATTTGTAATTTTGCTTCAATAACATCAAAATGACTACCTTCCATCTAAAAAAAGCTTATTCTGGCCACGCTAGGTATCAATAATATTCAGCCTGAACCAATATTTTATAATTTTTGACATAACAAAAATAAATTATAGTTTTGAAAAGTTCCTTTTTTGTCCACGTGTGTCTCTTGTGTCGATTTTGCGCTGCCCCCTATAGTTCGTGCTTGTTCCCTGTAGGTAATTTATAACCGTCGCTCATAAGCATTCAGAACCATCGAGGTGATCCGCTTGTTCATTTGCTTATCTTATGCTTTGAAACCTGTACCATAATAATATTATGCATCTTTAAATTTTAAATCAGCAACACATTTTTCTAATATTTTTTTTTATCCTTAAAATAGGTTATTTTGTCCTTTTTCAGGTAACTACTCAAGACTAGTAGTATACTTCAGGTTCGAGCGTCAAATCGGCCACCATCTCATCCAGACCTTCGCTCCGTCCTCCCTCGTCGTGATGCTGTCCTGGTTCAGCTTCTGGCTCGACCTGGACGCTATTCCTGGAAGAGTCACCTTGCTTGTCACCTGTATGTTGACTCTGGTCACCATGTTCACGGGATTGCGTGCTGACATACCTCCAGTGGCGTATGTTAAAGTGAGTATTTTGAGGGTACATTTTTGAATGCATACAGACATATTCCAGCTGGTTGCATAAATATTTCACCCTCAATCATTTTTTCTCTCCACAATAAATAGCTACTAAATTACAGTAAATAATATGCTGATCCAGCTATCCCGCATTCCCTAATGCTGCCCTCAGCGTGGGGGACTAAGGCCTAAACTATCTCAGTAGTAAAGGACGCCCGTGCGAAACAGTACTGTATGGTATCCTTCCTGTGGAAAATCACGGCACGATGGCAGGTCATTTTGGAAGGCTTGCATGGTGATACAGATTCAACACGTAGAGGGCCCTTAAAGATGCTTTAATATAGTTGGGATATGTACACCTTTCAGGTACAATCCCTGTCTGCATTTATGGGAGATATACAGCCAAAGACAGATGTAGGGCTGGTATTTTTATTAGAATGCGTGTCGTCGAAACTAGATACTATGGCTTCATCACCATGTTTACAGTATTCTAAATATTACTGTCTTGAAACCAGGCCCTGGATCTTTGGATGGCTGGGTGTATGATGTTTGTGTTCGCTGCTCTTGGAGAATTCGTGGTGGTCAAGGTTCTAGACAAGCAGTATCAGATGAACAAAAGCAAGATGCAGGAGTCCATGCCCAGGATCATACCAGTGGTAATTATTTTCATGTGTCAAATAATAAAGTAATAATAGATTTTCTGGGTTTTAGGTAGGTATAAGTTATATTAATCAAACGCATTAGATTTGAGCTTGATGATATTTTGATTGGGAGAATTGAAACCGATACGACTTATCGTCTTAAAAGCATTTTTAAATTTGTATTTAAAGGGTTACGGAAGCACCTTAAATTAAATTCTCAACCCTTAGAATAATTATAATTGAACTAAAGCACAAAACAGAAGAATGAAATGATATAAGGCGTGAGTGTGTATGTATGTCAAACGATATAGATGTGATGGTTGATACATTAAGATATAAAGGTTTATCACATACAAGAACCAAATTTAAATGATATTAATATCTCCCATTCAATACCATATTTCAAAGAACCTAACAAGTACCGAGAAATCACGAACGTAATAATTACAAGGACATATTCGGAGATTATTCTTACGATGCGTTCTGCTAGAACAGTATTATACCACGTGAACAAGCTGTGTGGAAGTCAGTCAAGATAACGATGCAATTAGTAAACCTCTAGAGAAACTTAAACTTCATGTCTTCACACGAAATGGAGATATTATTGTTAAAGAGCTGCTTATTTAACAGTTGTCATGTCTCGGAAAATGCACTAAATTGCTTATTTGCAGTCCGGGACCCGGGGGAAATGGTTTCAGGGTAACAAGCTCTTTGTGTGGTTTGATAATGTTGACAATACATTGTCTAACCACAAGGTACTTAAAAGCTACTTTCCCACTTCAAGTAGGTTTATTTACATATCAACTTCTAATGGATAGCATATTTATCTTTCTTATGTAAAACTATAAACCGTGTAATTGATTCTCGAATATTCTATCTCCCCTTTCCTTAAAACTCAGAACGTAGGTCATTGAGACAAAGATACGTCGATTCTTGCAGCGATTGAACGGGGACAAGGGATCATGTGGGACCATTGCGGCGTGGGAGAATAGTAGCGTGAGGTGTCGGAAGGTGGACCTCACCTCCCCTACCTCCCCTCCAGCGGTGACTCCTGCAGTACATCCGGCACCGTCGGCAACCACGCCGCATGTGGTGGGGATGGAGAGACGACAGAGCATACTACAGGTAGGTAATAGACAACGAAGTATATTTAATTCGTTAATTTTTTTGACTTGTGTTGGTGAATATTCATTTCAATAATTATTGACTATTGGTTCTTGCCTAATTGATGGAAATAACTATAAAAAAATATTCAAATCATTTGGAATAAAGAACATTGTTAAATCTTATTATGTAATTACTACAATATAGAGTAAAATATTTTTACATTGTCTGCGAGCGGCATTAGAAATATTTAACAAATATTCTTAAGACATCAAGCAAAATCATCTTAAAATCGTCGTAGTAAGTTTTGAGAACTTGTTGAATTTCGAAATTTATTTTCAACATTTCGTCCCAACATATTTCAGACATCGTAGAAACTTTTCTAATATGTTCAATGTATGACTATGAAGGGATATTAAATCGAAAGCCAGTAAGTAGCTCAATATTAACATATTCTTTTATTTTAGGAAAGGTTCAATGGATATTTTATAAATGTTTTCTGACTTAATAACATTCATGGGTTGATAAATGATGTGGCTTGCTCATTCCATAAGTCTTGTTATTCCTCTTTTTGGACTAAGCTTTGCTTGTGCTACGTCTAGCCTTATACCATTATGACATTCCCTAACAAATTGTATAATAAATTACAATTCTTATAAAAAAAAATGAATTATTTTCATAAAGATTTTCTCCGAATCTTATACGCACGGCGAAAAATGGGTGCAATAGTTGCACCTTTGCCTACCCCTTCGGGGATAATGGGCGTGAGTGTGTGTGCGTAGTTCTTATGTCTGTCTCCATATTTGTAGAACGAAGACCAAAGCAACATATTCTACGAAATGAATATCCATTTCAAATTACATTCCCGATTATCCGATTTATACATTGGATATCTGGCAGTCTAATTTCAAACACTCATGTGGTTCCTAATCTAATTTCCCCAGTGTTCGTTCAACAATATACGCCATATTTGATAAAAAAATGAGATGACACTTAGGTTTCTATCCTACGCGATATTCAATAAGATTACATACATAGGGCCGGCAGGGGTCGACCGCACCGAACTTTCGAATGTCAGATATCTGACATTCTAAGGGCCAGGTCAAAAGTACCCTGAACTGGCGGGCATGCTGCAATGCTGGCTGCATGAAAAGATTGATGAAGGTAGAGGAAGCGAAAGTGGTGTGCCAGAATCGAGCAAAGTGGCAATCCATGGTGTCTGCCTACCCCTATAGGATAGAGGCGTGATACTATGTGTGTATGTATGTACATAAATGAGTCGTGATCGGTATTTTATTGAGTTCTATTGGGTACTATTTTATAGCTCGGCTCCATTCCGTTTTGGGGAGCACTATCCTAATTTTTTTTATATTTAAAAGGAAAGACTATACAGTATTATATTATTAGTTTTATTTTCCCAAAAATGTAATAGAAATTATGTTAGAATGAGAGTTTTGTATCAACGACCTCTGTATCACATTCAGTGGCAAAACGATCGCAGGTTCCATTATCTCATCGAAACAAACATTTTATTGGATCTGTTTATTTTTAGGAATGAAAATATTAGTTTCAAAAATCAATAAATTTCTTTAAAAAAGACCTCTGTGGGATATTGTTCAATATACTAATTATAATTAAAATTCGTTCAATTAGTTACGGATATTTTTTCTTCTAGGTTGCCTGGGTCGACGCCGATACAGGCCAAGAGCGTGTTCTATGGAGAGAAATAGATAAGCTTTCGCGCGTGGTTTTCCCCGCCCTGTTTCTCTTGTTCGTCACCATGTACTGGCCAGTTTTGCTGCTGAAGACGAAGGCTTCTTCATAACGAGAACATCTTTGGTAGTTGTCAAATGGTTTCAAGATTTCAACTATGATTATATGTTAATAGAAGTTCTGTTAGTCACCTGTAGGTCTAAGGAACTTTGTTACATGATCGAAGATTGGAAGGTTGATTGCCATCAGTTATGCGGGAGTAACTTACTCCAGCATCAACCAGACGTTAACCATATACGTCTTTTGGCGTGGAGTACAAAATGGTAGAAAAATATATTTGTGCTTGTTAAGATTCCTTTAGGAATAAAAACACCAAGAAGCCTTAAGTACGTAGACGAAATTAACTTTTATGATCTCCGTGATGCAGTAGGAAGTGGGTTTGAATATAGTGCCGCGAGGTTTGATGCCGGTGAATCGTTCAGTTATTATGAATGTTCGCTATTTGAATTTTATGCTGACCATATTAAAATTAATTTTTAATACCGTATAAATACTGAGTAAGATAAATAACAACATAATTAGTATTGATATAGAGTTACCAAGTAATAATAAAACGTTAGAATGGCCTCAGCGTTAACAGTCAACATAAAACGTCTATCCATATCGAACTACGATCAAAGACCGTGATAACCTTCAACTATCTGTGGATTAATCAAAATAGAAACCATCCATTTATTGGGATCAAAGTAGCTTGCACCGCAAGTTACTTGTACCATGTTAATGGGACGAAGAATTCCAATAACATGGAAACTGTATTTGCTTTGTGAAAATCTAAAATTTACTCATTTACAGCCAGTTCCAATAATGAGCCGCTACCTTCAAACAGTGTAGATGGACCAATAAGAAGAGAGTTTGTTTGAGAAGTTAACTATTGACTTACTTTGATTGTTTTATTCTTACCATTGATCTGAAGTTTGGGATTGAGATCGTTCTAATCGGCCGATATTAACCCTAGAAGGCTATTGTTAGTCATTTCGACTACAACGGCGCACATTTTTTGCCCTGCCTTAATTAATCGCTGTATACGTTTGTAATAGTTATTCTGTTTTTTGTCTTGCTCTGTTGAGTGACGTTGAACGTCAGAGGAAGCGAGACAAAACGCTATAACTATGACGGACGTATACAGTGATTATTAGTAAGGCCTAAGTGTAGCTTTGATTTTTCGTGCCAACTCCGTTTATGGTAAGAGGCTTAATAAGACGGCTTCGTTACCCGGGAAATTTTCACCATTTTCTATATACGTACTTCGTTTTATAAATTCGACCAATAAAAAGCCTGAAGCCTCTAAGTAACTTTTTTGTTCGGTACCATCGCCATACATTTTTTATCGTTTATTTTATTTTTTTAATCTGGATCCAAACTGCGCTTAGAAACAATGTTATTAGATGTCCTCTTTTTTATAGGATTTTGAACCTTGAGTAATGAGCTCATTTAAATTGGATACATGACTGTTTTTTGTAGATTTGATTAAATATAAATTTTACATTGTCACCGCTTTTTATTCATATTTATTTAGATTATTAACTTACGTACTAAAATTCATATAAAAATAGCCCTAATATCATTAATAAGTAGGTACATTAAATGACTTCAATAAACAGTATTAGAAGATATTACTAATGAAAAGCCTTTGCGTACTCTAAAATAACGAAAGCCTTCTAGGGTTAATAAAGTCTGTTGTCAGTATTTGAATTTGGAACTCGCCATGGCATATATGTTCTGAAAAGTAATTGTTTGAAAAGTGGATAAATATTTACGTCTTTGGTAATGAGTTTACTTTAAAAAAGTTTATAATATTATGTTAAGGTTATGTAACAAATATTAAAAGAATTGTAAAATACTTAAAATGGCAGTCATTTGATTGGCTTAGTTTTGGTGATAAGATGCTTAAATTATTATTATATAATTAAAAAAAGCACAAGAATAAAAAATATTATATAAATGTATGTCTATACTAATATTATAAAGAGGAAAGATTTTGATTTGTTTGTAATGGATAAAATCAAAAACTACTCGACAGATTTTGAAATTTCTTTCACTAATAGGAAGCTACATTACTCCTGAGTGCTATAGGCTACTTTTTATCACGTTGAAATATAAAGCGGGACGTTTATCGCGGAAAAAACTCTTTCACGCGGGCGGAGCCGCGGGCAGAAGTCTTTTTTTTTGTTTACGCGGAGAAAGTTTCTTATTACTTCCGCCCAGTCTTCAAGGGGGGCGACTGAGTGGTTATCCGCCGACGGCTTAATGACGTTGAGCCGCCCGGAGAGATGGAACCATCGGAAGACCACCGGACCGAGTCCCTAACCTATGTACAACGCACGGCATACCAAAAAAAACTCCGCGGTGGCCATCTTCGGCGCATTAGGGACGGCCGCGGGCTTCCTCTGACGGCCCCCGCGCGGTGCCGCGTAGTGCCGCCCGTCTCCTATTATTGCTCAGAATCCCCCGCGCACCGAAGAACGCCCTTGGCGTCAGCAGCAGCGTGAGGCCTACCTGCCACGCTGCCGTCCATTACAGGGATCGCAGCAATGTGCTAAAAAGAAAAACACAAAACTAAAGACTGACAGCCTCCTGCCGCCCGCTTGCGACCCCCGGTGGCCCCTGTTAGTCGCCTTTTACGAAAGGTAGGGGATACCGTGGTGGAATTTTCCAAACGCCCCCAAGAGCAGAAGTCTAGTATATTATAAATGTGAAAGTTGGTAAAAGAGTTTCCATGTTTATTAAACAGTAGAACGGATTTGAATGCAATTTGGCACACGGCATCCATGTCCTGGATTGACACATAAGCTAATATTTATCCCGGTAATTCGCTTCAATGGGGACTATAGGGTTTTTTAAATAGATAGAGCTGGCGTCGTACAGATGGCGCTATAAATTACTATAGTGCTTTAGGAACTTTTGTAGTAGAAAAGGCTTTTTACGCGTGTGAAGCCGCGAGCAACACCTAGTGTGAAAACTAAAGTAAAAAAAAAAATAGAAATTGAAAGAAAATTAAATCCTAGATATTTTTTAAAAAATATATACGTACAAATAATGTTACAGCTAATACCTGAGGTAGATAAATAAAACTATTAAAACAATTCACAATTAAAACATATCATAATTGTAAAAAAGGAACCAGTGATATGTGTAAAGCATTTATTCAATCGACAATATTTATTTTAATTAGTGATCCTAGGAATGAGGAAGCATTTTATTATTACATTCCTACTATAAACTATTGTAATATAAATTTATTTATATTTAGGATTAATAATAGACCATTTATTTGGTTAGTTACATAAAATCTAGAATTAAGGTGCTCATAGGTAACTTAGAACATCGAAATGTAAAAAACTATTTTTAACAAGAATTTTGCTTCTAGTACCGAAATTTATTGATTTTTATTTAAATATTCTTGTTAGGAACAGTCAATGTATAACTTAAGGTGCTTGTACATCGCGTCATAACAATAGTGTCGCAATCATCGCTTGAGCTTTAATTAATTGTGATAGCTTGTTAATGATACATAGTCTACATTTTGTTATTGAAATCTTTCTATTGATAATGTTGTCACACTGTAAAATTATCGAAACCGAGGTACGATACGGAGTAATTTCTAAGCTCTTTGAGAATTTTAAAGCCGAGAAAAGGGCTTTTTTTTTAAATAGGCAAACCTTTCTACTGTTTGCTAAGAAGGTACGTTATTGAAGTTTTAAAAGCCTTGGTTCGCCGTTTACTCGTAAAAGAGAATCTTTCACAATTTTAAGAAATAATCAATTTTGAGAAAAGCAACTAAAAACATTTTAATTATTTGGAGCGTTATTTTGCTTATGAACAAATTTCATATTATTTAAGAAAAAATGTAGACAACGCATTTTACATAAAAAACTAAAAAAATATATGTTGATTAAATTTTTTTTTAAATTTGTTTCAACACCTATGATTTGATCAGTGTGGTGCCGACCCGAAACATAACAAACAACAATATGAATAGATGATTTAAAAATTATATTTATTTTATTTATATGACATAATATTTTATTTACCTATATAAAATGTTTAGCACTGTACTTGTCTGTAAGGTTATATTTGATTTAGAGTAATCTGGAATTATGCCCTTTACCTAAGACTTAACATAGCTGGCGAAATGTTAGTACATATTACACTTCTGCCTACCCTGAAAAGATAAATATCTATCTCATAATGGCTCCTCCCTATCGCATCGTAAAGTAATGATAAAAGTGCATTTGTTTTGTTTGCCTCTATATACCCCGATATAAGGCGTGAGTGAGGATTCTATACAATCTACTAATCATAGTAAAAGTACAGTCCTCTTCATTAACTATATTTGTACAAATAAGTGTGTCTCGGTGGCGTAGTTGTATTACAGTACGATTGCAATGCTGAGGTCTCGGTTTCGATCCCCGAGTCGGTCAAAGTGATATTGTATTTTTCTATTCAGTATCAGCTCGGAGTATGGAATTTGTGCCTGATAAGCTCGCCCCCTGATGATGTGATGATGTGATCATCATGGGACAGAATACGCACGGCGAAAAGTGAGTGCATTAGTTGCGACTCTACCTAGCCCTTCGGGGATAAAAGGCGTGAGTGTGTTTGTGTGTAAAATAGTAATTGATTTCCATTCACAGTAATGAATGAACCGTTTCATTAGTGTGTATCAATCAAATTAATTTATACAAACAAAGATTGTTTAATGTATTAATTGAAAACACCTTGAATCAATTAAATAAATGAAATCAAGTAGTCAAACCTGAAATAATAAACTATTTTGAATGTGCCTACAATAATATACTTACAAATATATAATTATTATGTTATATACAGATTTATAATAATTATATATTAGATTTATAGAGGCGTTAATAATATTATACTTTGATATTATTATGTAATCAAAGTTTAGTTGTTTTCAAAATGATAGAATTAAGTGTGTGTGGAATTAAATTTATATGTACCTACAGGGAGAAATTGAATTGATGAGAGTCCTTTGAACCTAATGGCTACCATACACGCTACGGTCTACCGGAGAGGTTACCTGTGCAGGTTGTCTGCGCAGTTCAACCGCATATCGTTAGCGTACATGTGGATGTTCCGGTGTGCCGGAGCTGTCTTCAATTCTTTTCGCGATGGCATCGATTGAGAACGATGACGCGCTGGCATTGTTAGGCCTTACTTTAATTTTAAAGAAAAAATATACAAATAGAAAGAAAGAGTACCGCTGAATGTCAATATATGTACTTGCACTGTCAGTCGCTATGGTTATTTTTTGTTTTGACATTACACGCTAGAAAATAACACAAGCATGTGTACAGTCAGCAGCATAAATATCTGTACAAAATCATAATTTCATATCGCCTATAGGTATATGCGTTAAGTTGAACTGAAACATTTTTTTCTTCGTCTGAAGTAAAGTAAATCTCTGTTATTTTATTTTTGTGAAGAGAAAAAAATGATTAGTAAGAACACAAAAGTATGTAAGCAATTTGAAATTTTGAATTGGTTCAGCTACTTATGCTGCTGACTGTACATGCACACACGCACAAGTACACCGTACGGTGCCACTTGAAATAATTGATTTTCGATCTTGCGTCGGTCACCTGCGCAGGTTTAAAAAACCGCACAGGTCTATACCCACACACGATCCGGTCTACCTGCTCAGGCATACCTGCACAGGTAGACCTTTTTTATGGCATTGAATGACGAGAAGAGCATGCCGTTCGCCTGATGGTAAGCGATACGACGGCCCATAAACAGTAGTAACACCATAAGGCATCTTGAGTTACAAAGTACTGTGTGGCTTTCCACTGCGCTCATCATCCTGAGACATAAGATGTTAAGTCTCATTATTTCCAGCAGTTACACTGGCTACAATGTCCTTCAAACCGAAACAAAACAGTGCATGCACACTATTGCTTGGCGGTAGAAATAGACTTTGCGGTGGTACACACCCAGACGAACTCTTACATATGAGGGACCTACTCTATCTCTCCGGTAGACCGTAGCGTGTATGGATTAATAAGACATTACTCATGATACTCTTTTTAATGGGACTAAAATTAAGCAAATCAATATTATTATTCATTTAATATGGAAAACTCAGAAGTGACGCAAAGCCTATTGCAGTAGATTAGGTAGTGGAAACACATATAACAGAGAAAATAAAAAATCTTCAAATATGAAATCTAAAAGCGCTGTGCGCTGTTTCATGTGCCACAAATCAGTCGGTAAAAATAATATGATTCTATTCACACCTTAGATGACTTCTAAGTATTCCTATTACGTAGTTTAATATAAACTTTACTTAATGCTCAAGACTTCAATTTCACCCTGTATAAAGATTTAGGAAAACTAATTAGTTTGGCTCAAAATAATGTACCTCAAATTCAATTTATTGGGTATTAAATTTGTCATTACATGGCGTTCTTTACATACATACATACATACACACTCACGCCCTTATCCCATAGGGGTAGGCAGAGACTATTGAGCGCCACATGCTACGATCTTGACACACCTCTTTCGCTTCTTCCACATTCATAGTTCTTTTCATACATTTTCGTCGTTTAAGGGTACGCCTGACCTGCCCCTTTCGGAGAAGGTCATTTATTTGGTCAGCGAACGTTCTCCTCGGGCGTCCCCTTCCAGCCGTACCATCCACATTCGCTCGATAAATACCTTTTGTGTTCCGTCTTTCATCCATCCTCTCCACGTGCCCAAACCAACTCAGCATACTTCTTTCAATCGGCGTTCTTTTGAGGTAAAATAATTGTATAAATATTTAAATTCAAAATCAAAACGTCCATAATTGATTATAATTAGAATACGAGCGATTATAAAACAAATAAGCTTATTAGCTGTGTAAACATATGCCTATGTATTTATAAATTGGTGCTTCGAAAATAATCTCTTGTAGAATGTAATTGAATTCAAAATGCAAAATTAAATATATAGTGTACAGATGTGATTGCTTTAATGCTAAGGTACAAATGCTCGTTAACGTCCATTTTGCATTAAAATGTGGAAAATTCATCCAATTAGATTGGGTGATGAATTTTGTTTGTTCACTGAGAGAATTAAAGATTGTTGAATATCTATGTCATTTTATTTTATACGCCTTTATTTGAAGCTTAATTATTAAGCAACTTTATTCGTATGATAACCATACTGTTTAATGTCTTTGGATATAAGATTCTTATCTTTCTAAAATTATACGATTCTAAAGCGCCTCATATACATTATTTCTTATTGTTAAAGATTGAAAGCTGCTTTGGTATGTTAACAGCATGTTACTCGAATACCTACTATAACAGCACTGTTTAAACTCTTAAGGATGCCCACAGCCCATCTTATGAGGGGAGATTATTAAACGAAATAAAGTTCGAATAATTAAGAATAAATTGTAATAATACTTTTATTTGAAGTTACAAAAAATCCAATAATGAAAATTAAATATAATAAATTGTAGCCAACACATTCAAATATTTGCCTTTATTGAGTGCCTGAACAAATTAAATAGCAATTCGAGAACAAACAACTGTTTGCTTGTTTTTAATCAAAAGGTTATTGTAAAATAGAATAGCTATTTGAAACATCTTTATAAAATACTATTTTTCCCTAGCGGCTTCACTCAGATGATGTTTTCTAAGAATAAAATTAATCATATTAAAAATCGTTTATTTTGCAGGGTTCCCTTTTGAAAAGAGAAAGAATTAATTAAATATAATAAGTAGCGATGCAGTTGTTAGAAAATCATCATCATCATCAGCCACACGACGTCCACTGCTGAACATATGCCTCCCCCAAAGATTTCCAGACGGGCCTGTCAAAAGCGGCCTGCATCCAGCGTGTTCCTGCGAACTTTATCAAGTCGAAAATTACCGCGTATAAACAAACTGACACACTTTTTTCTATATAATGTAAATGTAGCAGTTATTATTTATCGGATATTTTCGAGAAAAATGAAATAAAACTTCTAAAGGTACCTTTAAAATACTACGCGCATTTTGGTAGTTCGGTGTTAACGTTCTTTTAATGGTTCCATAAGCTTTCCAATTTTATTTTTGAAACTGTAGTGTTTTTTTTTATGGTTCCCGCCTGAAAACAAACTGTTTTGCCTACAAGTTAAGTACCGACTCTAATTTTAAATAGAGCGAAGATTAAGAGGCAGTACAACAACAATTACTGGTGTTTTACTGGTTGTACGTCTCTCGTCAGCGAGAAGCCGTATGGGTAGGTATCACCGTAATGTCTTTTTCTACCACCAAGCATTGAAGCCAGCGTAATTACTGGGCATTATGAGACTTAACATCTTATGTTTCAGGGTGACGAGCGCAGTGTAGAACGCAGTACTTTGTAATTCAAACGTCTCTATGGCGTTTTTACTGTTTATGGGCGATCGTATCGCATACCACCAGGCCAGCAGCATATTCATCGCCTCACTTAACTACAATAAAAGAAAAATGATTTCGGTTCCCCAGCTAGCTAGCTCCTGAGAAATACTAAACCAGCACGACGGCAGGGAATCCATGGTTTTTCTAGTAATATGAATGTTTATTTGTAGTAAAAATCAGTTAACATCAGATAAAACACATGATATACTATATTATCACTTTACTTATTAAAAAAATAGGTCAAATTACTCTCGTCATCATAATTTATGTTCAAATCTATGATTTCCACAAGTTATTAATGTACGCGTTATGCTGGCTCTCGACGCAATGACAATCGTAACTACACGTTGTTAAACAATAAACCAGCGTGCACACGCATAAGCGGCGCGAGCGACGACAGCGTTTTGATTAAATTATTTCACGGTTTATTTAAAGGACCTTATTCACGTTCCATCTTGACGTACAGCATGACGTCACGGCGCTGGACGTAGCATAAGCACTGTCGTGCGCACATCCAGCGTGCTAGACAGTGCCGCCAGGTATACGGATTTATCTAAACTCTGTGGTCAATTGTATTTATACAGATTTTTAACACGTGATACAGATATGAAATTAATGCAGATATTTATACAGATATTTACAATTCGTGAATAATTTATACAGATTTAGATGTATTTTTCGGTTACGGACTAAAAGATTATTTATAGTCTATCGGCAATTATGGCGGGGTCACTCGTTGAATACATTATATTATTAAATTTAAAATGTATTTTAAAACAATTGTGTTAGTTTCTTAGGGCATTTCACACAAGCCCAACGCTAAATCTAGCCTAACATTGGCCTAACAAGGCTTTTTATTATTATTATTATTTCAGTAACTTTTTTTAGCATAAGAAATGAGTAATTTAGCAACTTTTACACAACAACAGCGAGCAAATAATAATAATAATTGACGTACATCGAGACCATTCACAGTCGTTTTGTATCGTGCATCCTGCATGACCTTGGTTGGCTGTACGTCAAGATGGAACTTGAAAAAGGCGTATAAGCCAACGAAACTTAGGGCCGATTTCACCGTTTGCAGATAAATGCTACTCGTCATGTAAATGTAATAAATGGACCGAATAGAAAAGTCACACTCTAATCTATGCTCCCAAATAAATGGCAATAAAATGAGTGCTATCTACATTAGCTATATAATACGATAACTGTCAAATAAAATTTACTAAAAACCTGTGAAAACGGCCCTAAATTACATTTGGTCATCAATAAAAAATGGTCTTATTGCTGCATGTTAAACCCTATTTAATTAACGAAAAGAGATTATGAATAGATATATTAAAATACTTGTATAGTAATCCAGGCCTTGGTCTATTTGTGTGCCAAATAGGGTACTTACTGGTGGTAGGTCTCTCATATGTAAGAGTCCGTCTGGGTGGGTACCACCGCAATGGCTATTTCTACCGCCAAGCAGCAGTGTGCATGCACTGTAGTATTTCGGTTTGAAGGACATTGTAGCCAGTGTAACTACAGGACATAGTGAGACTTAACATCTTATGTCTCAGGATGACGAGCGCAGTGGAATGCCACACAGTACTTTGTAACTCAAGTTGCTGGATGGTGTTGCTACTGTTTATGAGTGGTCGTATCGCTTACCAACAGGCGAACGGCATGCTCGTCTCGTCATTCAATGCCACAAAAAAAAATAGTTGACTACTTTTGTTAATACATTTATCAAAAATGTATGCCATATAAAATCTAACCGAAAAATAATTTTCAAAATTGGTGCAATAATTAGTAAGTTATAAAGCTTTGATATTTGGTGGAAAGGGTAAATGTCAAATAACAGTAACATTGCACTGTGACGTCACCGAGAATCGCCGGCCATAACGCTGCGTGCGTGCGAAAGAGATAGCGCGATATCCCCTCCACGTCCCCACTTTTGCTCATAACAATAGTTCAAATATGAATGCTTTTTTTTTTCAAACAATTTTGATGCTGATTTCACAGAAGAATTTCTTTTTCGTATTATTTTGTGATACATATAAAATAATTTACAAAATCAAATATAGGAAACTACCCTATTCCATCCAAAACCATTAAAATAATAGTTTGTGTCTTATGTACTACCAAACAAATATCACGTCACAGAGTACCAAATTTGTAAAATCAGTAGGATAAAAAGTATGTCCGTTAGCAACAAAACAAAACAACAAACAAACATTTATTTGCATAGAATACAGGTGGTACTAGATTTAACAGTGGTGCATAGTTCAAGCTATACTCTGCCTGCTTTAGGCATGCAAATATTTATAATTATATGAAACAAAATAATATATTTTTTTTTAACAAAATGTCACTCTATATTATTATTATTTAGCATATTTATTATATTCTTAATGGCTTTATAGTAAGATAAAAAAAATAATGGCATGGCATAAACTAATGGCTTTATAGTAAGATAAATAAAATAATACCGTATCACTTTACTAAGTGATATGACAATATTTGATGTGTCACCATTCTTTACAGTCTCTCAATTACATCGATCTCTCGCACTGCTATTTAAATAATCTTATTGCCCATTAGTATTTATCTTCGCTTTGTCCGCCGCTGCATCTCGTCAACATAAACACTATGTCACGCGTTTTTTAACTAGAAATCGTGTCACGGTCGCAACACTCTGCGCGCTGGCACAATGGGTTACACTTCACGGTACGCGCACCGGACAGTGTAGTGTCCACTTTACAATAATGCATAAATGCAATTACATTTCTATTCACGAAGAAAAAACGCGACGAAAATTACAAGATGGCTTAGGAGGTTAAGGTAGCGTTGCGGTTGATTTTTGAAGTTATATTTCGATACCTCCCACGTAAGTTGTTGTATCCCCAAAATCACAATTTTACAGTAGAGCATTTTAAAGATTCAAATTGGACTAAAAACTTCATTTATGATAGTATCTTTGTGAAATTTGGTATATGTATGTAACTTATAGTATTCTTGAATATGTTAAAAGATAAATTAATAAAATATGTATATTTTCTGAGATATCGTTCATACAACATTTTACTGTGGAGTACAGGCTACGCTAGATGTTGTATCTCATAATTACAACACTATACCGCGGAATTTAGGTGTCATCAATTGTTGTATATGATATTTACAACAATATTCGCTAAAAATTATGCGCCTCATTCCACTGTATGTGGTAATAATAATATAAATTGGTTCATAATTATGTGTATATTATTATATGTTAACAAGTTTAGGTTAAGAAATAAGATAGAAATATTGTAAAAGATAAATTCCTTTAATTTTTTAATAGAAATAACACATATTAGAAATTAAACATCATTGATAAAATAGAATAATTAAAATTTAGGTATACATAACATACATTTAGGTAACAGATAATGTCTTCCATTAGTAGGTTATAAAAAAAACGAAAATAAACAATCATAGCAAGGTTACTTAGAAACATAATAAAAAAAACATAACTCACTCTCCACGATATTTTAAAAACTACAAATTCTAATAAAATTCTACATATAATAGAATAATATAAACATTATAGAATTTAAAATAAAAATAATAACCTACTTATTTCGAAGAGATCAACTTAAAATCAGGATAACAAGAAATTAGGTAATCTTTTATAATTATTATTGTCATCGTAACTATATTTGATTTTATTCGAAGTTAAAAAAAACTATTTTCACACTCACACATACTCACGACTTTTACGCCCAAACGGGTAGACAGATGCGCAACTAATGTACCCACTTTTCGCCGTGCGTATTCCGTCCCATGATGTGCGATGTGCGCATGAGGCCCCCCTATGGACGAGCCTATCGCCATATTGGGCACAAATACCAGACTCCGGGCTGATACTTAGAGACTATCTCGCCCTCACACCCGCCACTGCAACTCCTGTAAGCCAGGATCAGCAGTGGCACGCATTTTATGACACCGAGCGATGAAACTCGGCGAGTCTCTGGGAATGCTAATTAGTCTTAACCCGCAACGAAGTTAATCAAATAGAAGAATAGGGAGGAGTTAGAAATATATTTTCCACTTCCCTCCATAGCAAAGCGGGAGACAAAATAATGAACTAAAAAGGTATTTAACCTTAATTATTGAGACTTTTACAACTGGAAAAGCCAGATGTAAAGCACCACGCATAAGATTTTAAAGGGTCCTATCATTTGAGCTGTTAGATTTGATTCCAATAGTAGGTATGGCAAAAACGCCGGAAAGCACGGAAATTCTGCCTAGTTTCCACAAGGCCCATGTAGTATACAACTCCAGATGTTATTTGCATACTATCCAACATAATCCGGGCTGATACTTATTAGAAAAACCCAATATACTGCACGACCCGGGGATTGAACCCGAAACCTCAGCATTGTGGCCGTACCTTAATAAAACTACGCCACCGAAGCAGTCGAATACACCAGAGCAGTCGAGAATTTTCAAATTCATAATTAAAAACAGTTGAGTTATTTTTAATCAGATAAACCTAATTTTTTGGTTTAATTTGAGCCTTAAATCAATCAATCAATTAGCTTGTCGCCGTCCACTGCTAAACGTAAGCCTCCCCAAGTGAGCGCTAACCACCCCGGTCTTGAGCAAACAACTTAAATCAATAAAAAAACTAATGTTATTTTTATGAGAATCTACAATAAAAACGAAGATACATAATTACAAGATATTTAATTATAATAAAAAAGAAAAGACTAATTTATGTACTATTCTTAACAAAATCAACATCATTATTAGAGCCAGCAACAAAAGATAGACTCTTGAAAAGTCGTGATATGTGGCTGGAATGATTCCACTGTGACAGAGACTCATTAAGTCATCATATTTTGCCATTGTTAAGTGGAGATGGTTGGAATAGAGAGGGCATAGCTCAGCCATACTATTTATTTGGCGGCTTCGGGTATTGATATTAATGGCAATCGTCATAGCATTAGTGTAGGCCAAATCGGACTGCCTCGGTGGCGTAGTTGTATTGCGTACGCGTTAAGAGTACGATTTGCGTGCTGAGGTCCTGGTTTCGAATTCCGGGTCAGGCCAAAAACATTGTGCCTGGGCTTTTCCATCTTAAAAATTACTGTCACAGTTTGGAGTCAGGAAGTTAGCGGTGTGATACCCCCGTGCCTCGGGAAGCACGTAAAGGCGTGGGCTCTGCGCCTGATCTCTCTCCGGTCATGTTGGATTGCCGTCTCACCGGACTATGAAAGTGAAGGAAGAGCGAGTGCACCTGTGTATTGCGTACACACTTTGCACTATAATATCTCTTGCTTAATTGGCTGATCTCTGTTGAGATTGGCCGCCGAGGCCAAAATTGGCTAGGAAGGGATTATTAATATGCCAAATCGTACCGATATTAAATTGTAAAAGAATCTTTTGCACATACCTACACTTCTTTTATTTTGTCCTATTTAACGAATATACACATAAAACGAAAACACTATGCGATTGTAGTTCAGACTACTTCAGACCAGCACAATTATCAACAAGATTTGCTGTATCAGAATCTATTGCTAGTTCGAAGCTATTGTCAAAGACATCTTCATCTATTATATTTGCTAACTATTAATTTTCGATTAATTGAAACTTATTGGTAATGGAGACTCTGAAACAGTAATTTTAAATAATTTAATTTCGGGAAATCCTTTTTTTATCGAATACTTAAAGAGTATAAGGACAAATCCACCAAATTTCACGTCTCAAGGACCAGCGGCTTAGGCTCTGCGTTCATAGATCGCTCACTAAGTCAGTCAGGCAGAACAAATCATTTTATATATTACTTTTAAGACCCAATTTTAGAATAGATTTTTAACATACAACATTGAATTTGAGTAAAAAAAAAAGTAATGGCAACGTATAATATAGCATTTTACTATACAACAAAGTTTAGAGTAACGATTCCCGAAGTAAAATGTTTTATTTATAACATACAACAATATTTGAATTTGAATGTAAACGTAAAATGTTGTATGTATTACGTATAATATTTTTAATGAATGCTCAACGACGTATAATATTGTAACTAATCTATACAACATTTTAGATTGGTATCACCATCATAAAGTAACATTAACCTTATAAATGTCAATAAAATATTACAAATAAAAACATATCTGTGATATTTCGGAGGCTTGAATCACGAAAACTATTTAGTTCTATTTCATCTAAGGAAACATTATTATTTCAAAGGAGTGTCTCGGAGTTGCTATTTTGTGTACTCGTATTATTGAAAAAATCACATAGTCCACGCCCTCTTGTTATACTTGTACGTTTCATTGTTATAATATATTTTAACTAATTAAATTACGTGAGCTAATTTTAAGAGAACTTAACCGCTTCCTTCCTTCGCGTGCGGCCGGTTGAAAGTCCGGCGTTTTCTGTTGTATGTGACCATTACGAGACGCGAGCGCGTGATTCTCCCCGTCCCACATCCCACGTAAACCATTGCAAAGGTCTATACACTATTGTAGTCCGTTCTCGTTCGAAAGTTACAACAAAATACGTCTGGAAAATCCTTGAAAAAATCGTGTTTTCGTAATTTTTTTACTTTGAATGCATTAAATAATGCAATTTAGGATAGTTTTCAGTAAAAACGCTAAACGGCATTTTTGTGGCATACAACAACTTACGTGGGAGGTATCGATTTCTTTTGGCGCGTTAGGGAAAAATTATGAGAGTAAATTTTTAATATGCGCGCGCACACCGTCACGAAAAACCGACACCATGAAGTTAGCTATAGTCAACATTTTAGTTTTGAATTTTGAGCGTAGAATAAGACGAAAGATATTGAAGTTATACTTCTTTTGGCGCGTTATTTTAAAAGATTTTTATCTTGTTACACACACACTTTTTTTAATGATGCAATTAGTCTGTTCGCCTTTTGCAGAGAGATATCGAAAGGCAGAGAGCTGTTTTGCAGGAAGATATAGAAAGATAGATAAATGGAAAACGGGAAGGGCAAGGTTAGTCCCATCATTTGGATAAAGATGACAGTCAGGGTTATGTAAGAGATAACGGAGAATCTTCTTGATAGAGTCGTGTCTCCGGCGTTGTATGCGACCTATGCCTATTAAGGTGTAACTAATGGTCAATGGACAGATCACAAACGTTACAACGGTCGCACAGACCGCGTGACTGGTATATATTGAAAGAAATCGTGACACACTGATTACTTTCGGACATTTTAAATTAAAATATCTTTTCGAACTCTAAAATTAGTAATATGTTTAAATAACTACTTCATACAAAGTAGTATGTTGTACATATGTTGATAAAATAACGTGAAAACTACGTAGTTTCACTCACACGTGTTCAAACACATCATTATTTATTCGTAAGAAAAACAATTAGTTGCATTCCATGATAACACACGACTGTAGGTGGAAAATGAACTTTATCAGCTTAGATGTCGGATATTTATAAAATCTTATTGAAATTGAATTAAATATAAAGGAAATTCAATCACAAAAATAATTTTTCCGTAATTGGTGTTTATGTTGAAATTTATTTGGTCTTAGTTTGCTAAATTTCTTCCGTTAATTTATATACTGGAACGTATCGGTTATCTCTTCAATAAACCTGATTTTAAGATGCTGTTTTTTCTGTAGTTCCAGTCAAACGATATTTGGGCGAAGGATTATAGTTTATGTTAACTTTTTGTGAAAGAGACAAAGGTCGAAAATAAACACAAAAATAAGGGAAGCTTTTGTAAATAAATTATCTACTTCAATTGACTCCCACACAGGCAAAGTCCCATTTCTGAGAATTGTGGTATTTGTATAGTGTGTGTTAAGGCAAGGCTTACGGTATATCTGTGTAATTAGCTGTTGATCGATTCCACCTGAAAGTCTATTCGGGATGGTGGTATTGAATTACCTACATTTCAACTTTTTAAGTAATTGGGCCTCGTTATTGACACAATGATTACAGTTTGAATGGGCCGATTCGACTGGGCTAATGCCACTGCTCACAGTAAATCGACGTAAAGACAGCCTGCTGTTGCCATTTTGTATGGTACGTGAGAGTGAGATTCGAGAAGGCCGGCCTACAATCCTTTTCAAAATGCGGATGTTTTAAGCATTAAAGAATAACATCAGATAATTTATTTTCATTTATTTTGGTTGCCAGCCTATGAAAAAAAGTCATATTCAAAATCCTCATTTTTAGGCACTATTGCTCTAAAACAGTGTAGTCAAAGAGCTGTGCTGATCGCTTACGGCGGCCTATTATTATAAAATATAATTTATTCTAATTCCTTTATAAAACTAAGAACCGAGCCGGATAAAAAAAGAATATTAAGAAACGACTGGAATGAATGAACTAGTGAACGCGGAACGTTCCAAGGCTATCCTATGTAAAAAAACTACAGCAATCCGTCAAATGAATTCATCCGCATTGTTTCAAGTCACTCTTTATGATTAGAGAATACGATATGGCTGGATTTTAGAGGTGAGTTCGAATTCAATTAATGGTAGAGTATCTGGGTGACCGAGCCTTGCTCGGGTGATTCTTTAACACTATACATGGTATTTATTACTTTAAAGTAGGTCCTACTAATATTTTCCATTTTAAGATAATGTTCACGACTGTCAGTCAAATGACTCGATATCTACAGTTCATCATTAGCCCGTTGCAGTCCACTGCTGGACACAGTCCTCTCCCAAGGTACGCCACGGAGCCCGGTCTGCTGTTTTATGCATCCAGTCGCTGCCGGCCCTCTTGTGCAAGTCGTCCCGCCATCTCGCGTTACTACAGTTATATACAGTTACTTTCACTAATTAAAAATAAAAGGTTTAGCGGTTCAGATTTTATCTTATTATATAAAAAAATTACATCTCATATTTATTTTCCAGGCTTAAGGTATACCCATACCAAATTAATATCATATGTTTGTTCTCTGTTTGAGATATCTCCATACCAAATTTAATTACTATCGGTTTAACGGTTTAGATTCTCCTCCTTTACCCCCTCTAAATAAGAGTTAATAAAAAAATGAATATCCCATGTTTGTTTTCAATGTTCAAGATATCCCCATATCAAATTTCATTACAATCGGTTCAGCGGCTTTGCATATTCCTTCTTCTAACCCCACAAGTTTGGGGTTGATAAAAAAACTGAATACCACAATTTCATTTTTGAAGCTCATACTATCGAAATACAAAATTTCGTTCAAATCGGAAGAGCCGTTTCCTAGAAACCAATTACAGCGGAGTGATATGGAAACTGCAATGGGTTTGTGTTCAGACGCTGGGTAAATGCTGTTTATTTGTTGCGCTATCATTTTTTTGCCGATAATACTTCTATGAAATTGATTGCTTGTGCATTCACCAAGACCTAATTGGTGAGTTTGTAAATCGCTTGGACTATACTAGCGCATATATAATCCACTATGGTTCAGAGAATCTTAATGAGAAATGTTAGAGTCAATATATTATCATGGGTAACTTATTTATTGTACGTTACTTCATCATGTTTTCATAAATATTTAGTAACACCAATTTCAACTGACCGTTGATAATAAAGATCGTCGGTCATTGATGTTTAATACGAAAAATAAGCATAAATTCTTCATTATTTCTGTCTCATACCACGAAATTATTTTAGTAAGTACCAAAACTAATTTGAAGATATTGAAAAACAACATTTAAAAAATAATACAAAAAACTGATTACAGTCCTTTCAAATAAAACATGCCTGTGCAATTCAATGTAAAACAATGATATAGCCACGTTGTCTATTGCAACAACGGAATAAATGTATTACAAATAGTGTACTAGTCTGTGCGCAATACACAGGTGCACTCTCAGTTCCTTCACTATAATGTCTCTCAGTCCGTTGAAATGACAAACAGGACACAGATCAAGGTGCAGGACCAACAACTTTACGTGCTGTCGAGGGGGTATCACACCGCCAACTTCCCGAATCCGAGCTACGACTGACTAATTTCTAAGATTGAAAAACCTAGTCTCTTTGTAATTGGCCCGACCCGGAATTCAAACCCAGGATCTCAGTAGTACGCAATAAAACTGCGCCACCGAGCTAGTCACATTAAAAATACGTGAGGGGAAGTAACGTGGCAGTGGATATTGCATTGCAAACGTCGAGCCTCATGCTCATTTATGTACCTCTGCTAAAAAAGATCGCCCAATGTCAAGACCGCAAGATAAAATTCTTTGCTTAGCCCTGTAGCGTTATCCTTACAGGTTCAATATACGTTATAAATATCTTCTTTTTTATCTTCCTTATCCTGATTTGAAATAAGAACGTTTTATATTATACTGACTGGCCCTCGTTCAAAGGATCAAATAAAGAATGAATAAAATCAAATTACTGGAGCCAATGAGCTGTGCGTCAATGCTAAGAATTTCATTAAGTATATTTAAAGCTAAATAATGATACAGTCATTTTATTTACCAGTAAAAATGTGGCAGATGTTACTTTAGCATACGCAGATAATGTTTGCAATGGAATTTGAAATCTTACTTGTTTGTTGTCTCGTGAGAAAACCTAAATACCTGAGAATTCTCCATAAGAATCTCGAGGGTATGTGACGTCTGCCTACCCGCACTAGGCCAGTGTGGTGGACTAAGGCCTAGTCCCTATCAGAAGTAGAGAAGGCGCGTGGTCAGCAGTGGGCACTGTGCAGTATATAATACAGGACTGATTGCATTGCATTGCGTACTTGTTACTAATATTATCAATGCGAAAGTTTGTGAACATATTTGGATGTGTGTTAAAAGTAAACGCAGAAACAACTAAACGGATTTATATGAAATTTAGCACACGGGTAGACCATGTCCTGGTATAACACATAGGATTTTTATCCCTGTAATTTGGTCCCATGGTAAATAATGGATATTCTAAATCTGTTTCTTTAAGTAGATGGCGCTGGCGTCGTACTAAGTTTTAGGGACTTTTGTAGCGGGACAGGGTTTTCACGCGGGCGAAGCCGCAAGCAACCATACCATACCAGCCCTGTATTATATACTGCCCATTGTTGAGCACGGACCTCCTCTACAACTAAGAGGTTTAAGGCTTTAGGCCACCACGCTGGCCTAGTGCGGGTTGGCAGACTTCACATACCTTCGAAATTCAGAGAACTTCTCAGGTATGCAGGTTTCCTCACGATGTTTTCCTTCACCGTTAAAGCGAGCGATAATTCACAAAGAATACACACATAAATTTTTAGAAAAGTCTGAGGTGTGTGCCCTTGGGTTTTGAACCTGCGGACATTCGTCTTGGCAGTCCGTTCCACTCCCAACTAGGCTATCGCCGCAAACAACGCCTAGTAATAATATAAGACGTAGGTTCAGTTTAGTCAGAGTTTCACTTAACGAGGTAAAAATGGGACTAATGTTAGTTTCCAGTGAAATGAGGGGAATTTAATAGACTATGCGTAATTGCGTTAGAACTTGGAATGACAAAAATATGACGTAGGTTCTTTCCGCGAGGGATTTTCCTATGATTTACGTTGAGCATCGTGAATTGTTTTTGATTTACAGGAAGTTTATAGGTGTAATAAATGTAGCACTATTATAATATTATTATTGGTGTGTATTCTTAACCACCGTCCATTACAATAAGGTATAAAATTTACGGATTTAGGACCAGTTTCACCGGTACCCGATAAAGTTTCCGATAACTATCAAGTCAGATGACTTGTAACGCTGTCTAACAAATAAATCTGATTACATTACTAGTGACTGTCAGCCAGATATTTCTATTATGAAATAGTCATGAATTATTTGTGTCACGTACTTTTCAAACTAAAGATTTTCATATTATTAAGAAAGTTTATAAAAATTTTGTTTCATTAATTTTGCTATCGTATGGTAATTTCTTATTGTAAACCAAAACACTCTACAGTCGTGAAGACTTTTGTAAAAAATATTGAATGTTTTTGAATTAGAATTTACTTTCTTAAATGAAACAAAAGCCCAGTTTGAGTAGATTTCTTGAAACAGAGGTATATCACCCCTTCAGGCTTGCAAACACTATATAAACACCTTTTGCCCTTGGATTTTAGAATATATATTCGTATTTTTACGCAAAAAGGCAAGGTTCCCTGTTACTATTGTTTTTTTGGAATTTTATTTGAAACGGACAATTACATTTTTTATACGCATGCTCACGCCTTTTATCCCCGAAGGGGTAGACAGAGGCGCAACTAGTGCACCCACTTTTCGCCAAGCGTATTCCGTCCCATGATGTGATAGGGGGCGAGCCTATCGCCATACCGGGCACAAATTCCAGACTCCGGGCTGATACTGAATAGAAAAATCCAATATCACTTTGCCCGACCCGGGGATCGAACGCGAGACCTCAGCCTTGCAGTCGTACCGTAATACAACTACGCCACCAAGGCAGTTTTTTATAAAGTAACAGAAAAATCTCTATAAACAGTATATTTTAGTTATTGACAAAAAAACGTGTTTATGTTCTATGACCAGATACGGAACCTTAAAAATTAGAAATTCGATCAACATTACACTTGGATAAGCCTGTTTTTAAGACTCAGTGGTTGATCGATCATGCGTTAAGCATCTCTCGCTATACAAAACGTAGATTCTTCATTTTTATTCAAAGTTACGTAAATCTCGCTTGTTTGAAAGCCATATTCTACGTGAAATTTGTATTGATGCGAGACAGACTTGATAAAGGTCGTAGGAACACGTTGTATGCAGGCTGCTTTTGACAGGTCTGTCTAGAAATCTTTAGGGAGGCCTACGTTCAGCACTGGACTTCATCTTAAAATCTGCATAACAAAGAGTTCTCCGTAACTAATAATTAACTCGTGCCATACCGAATAAGGTCAGCGTATTGGCCGAAACCCTAACGTCCCAATAATAATGTTCGATTACTAGAAATCGAACCCACTGCCATACCTTTACAGACTATCGACTACTGCACTAGTATATTTGTGAAAACAAAACACGCTTAGCACATGAAAGTGAAAACTGAAATTTTAGCACTTAGGTCTATTGTTTACATACTTTCCTTTCATGTTGGTACAGACATTGCCCAATCAGTCTACGCTCTCTCAATGCCTCGTGTAATGGGAGACACATTTAAAGTAGACCCGCACTTATGTTTATCATCATCATCATCATCCGCCACATGAAGTTCACATATATTTATGCAAGGCAATCAACCCTGTATTATATACTGCCCACTGCTGAGCACGGGCCTCCTCTACTACTGAGAGGGGTTAGGCCTTAGTCCACTACGCTGGCCTAGTGAGGGTTGGCAGACTTCACATACCCTCGAAATTCTTATAGGGAATTCTCAGGTATGTAGGTTTCCTCACGATGGTTTCCTTCACCGTTAAAATAAACGATAATTGATAAACAATACACACGTAACTTCGAAAAGTCAGAGGTGTATGCCTTGGGTTTTAAACTCCGGACTTTGCCTCGGCGGACCGTTCCATTCCCAACTAGGCCTTCGTCCACTTTACACACTAACATATATTTATGTGTTACTATAATTATAGATTGTCAGCAGACGACTTGATAAAGGTCGCAGGAACACGCCGATGCAGGCCGCTTCAGCAGGTCCGTCGGGAAATCTTTAGGGGAGGCCTTTGTTCAGCAGTGGATGTCATGTGGCTGATAATGACGACGATAATTATAGAAATATAATAATAAACATAGGTCATATTCAAAATTCTTGTAGGTTTTTTGATTTCGAGTTATAATATGACCTAGGAAGTTGAAAACATAATATTTTTGGCGTGGGTACATTTCAAGCTTCTAAAAAATAATCTTTAGTTCAATATTTCCAAGAGCTATTTTAAAAAGGTCTGTATAATAATAAGGTAGAAAATGCGGTTTGTTAGTCAAGAAAAGTTCGATCGTTATTGGTTTATTTCCAAAAATTGAGATACAAAATGTCCAGTCATTACAAATGAAGTATTTTGGAAGAGACGCGAGGGCGCGCGATTAAATACTCTTAGTCATAATTACGTTTTAAAATAATAATGTAATTTAATGTAATTAACATAATATCTCGTTTGATGAAAACGAGATATTATGTTAATTACATGCTCTAAAAATAGTCAAAAAATATATCGCAGCCAAAATTTACAATGTATTAAGTAAATTAAAACTACTTATCTAAAGAAAGCGTTAATGCAAATTATTTTGCTTCACGACATACACACACAGACACTCACGCCTTTTATCACCGAAGGGGTAGGCAGAGGCACAACTAGTGCACACACTTCACGACATATTTGCACATATGTGAGTTCAACAAAATATTATATAAAACATTGACTAATTTTCAATATTGTATTTCATTTCATGTTACAAATATCAAAATACCGTTATATTTTATTGTTATTAAATCGTTAGTTGAAACGCATTAAACGTTTTGTCCATTTTCAAGTATTGCAAAACGCTAATGTAACCGTCCGTACCTAATGTATTTTTAAATAGTTTTCAATATGACAGACGTGTAATAAATATTGGTTATACATTAATTCTACAATGGCCACTATCTGATAAATAATTTTACTCGTTTTAGAAAAACAGATCTTTTATGCATCAACATAATGTAATGGTAATGTTAATGCATCAACATAATCTTGTTTACCAAATTTAAAAAAGTGCTCAGTACGTCATAGGCTGCGGTTTGGCCGTAATCCTAGCATTCGTAAAATCCATGGGTAGATGTTGTCAAAGTGTTGCCGAGAAATTTAAACGAGACAGTACAACTCAAATAACAGATTAATTCAACTTTATCAATTGTCAGAATCAAGTACACCTGAGAGACGTTGTCAAAGTGTTGTCGAGAAATTTAAGCGAGACATACTACCACTCAAATAACAGATTGATTCAACTTTATCAATTGTCAGACCCAAGTAGAAGTAGCGTCTGCGCGATGCCTTACCGTGGGATCAGATTAAGTGACTAGTGCTGTGACTATTAGGTTATATAATCAACTTCACGCAATTTTTATATATATTGCAAAATTCTTCAATGCGTGATATCTTACGCAACAAAAGCTATTTTCATGTTTCACAACTATGTAATTGGATTTATTGAATGGCATTTAATGGTTCAGACGTACTTTGTGAGTTCAAATATGTACTCACGGGCGTAGCTATAGCTTTCACATGGGGGGGGGGGGGGGTAGCATATCCTAAGCCCATGATTGGACTATTTGGGTCATGAATGTAATGTTAAAACTTTGAAATTCATAACGTTAAAATTCACAGTTCGATGAAATTGGAATGTAGGTACTCCTTATTACTGTATTATTCACGAGGGCCCAACGTTAAGTCATATGACCGAGGAGTCATAACCGCCCTTCGTCCAGGAATGGACGGCATCAATATATTTTCCCTGCCTATAAAATTCTTATTGTTTTTATTACCCCTTATACACTGGCCCGAGCTGGTTTGTTTGGTTTACTTTGTCTTCAATTTTATTCCCAATAGACTTCTGCTCGCGGCTCCGCCCGCGTAAAACTATTTTCCCGGGATAAAAAGTAGCCTATAGCACTCAGGAGTAATGTAGATTCCTATTAGTGTAAGAATTTTCAAAATCGGTCCAGTAGTTTTTGAGTTTATCCATTACAAACAAACAAGCAAACAAATAATCAAATCTTTCCGCTTTATAATATTAGTATAGATAAGTATAGATATAAAATGTCCGTAGTTATGTAAGTGATTAAATTGTACTGGTACCTCTTGATAAATTATTCTCACGGATTGTTTTGACGTATCATAAGTGCAACTTTGTTCGCCTACGTGATGAATAAAGTATTTTATCCTACTAATATTATAAATTCGAAAGTTCGTAAGAATGTTTGGATGTATGGATGTATGTTTGTTACTCTTTCACGCAAAAACTACTACCAAGGCTACTTTTTATCCCGGGAAAATATAAAGCGGGACTTTTATCCCGGAAAAACTTTTTAACGCGGGCGGAGCCGCGGACAAAAGCTAGTTGATTATAATTACCAAAAAACGAGAACCTACATATAAAATACAAAACCACAAACTGCTAAAATCGTAACCTTTTATTTGGCTTCATTGGCCGAGTGATATTTAGCACATTAATACAATTCTAATGTCGCTAATTACTCGAAGCATGCTATTTAAATACTACTGTAGTTGAGTACCGAGCTAATTTCCAAGCGGTAACCGGTTATCGTCGAGCCCACGGCATGCCCACCCAAGCGTTTATTCGATAATTATATGCAGCCTGTCCTTAGATTTTTCGCTGTTTACAATTTTATATAATGTGGCTAGCACAATTGGGGCTCAAGATGCCTTTCTACAATCGGTAACGCAAACGTTATGCATGCGAATAACATATTTTAGCGATGATATGTCATTCCCATACTTTTTTTTCAATTAGCGTTAACGATTAAGAAAGGCGTATTAGCTACGGCATTTGATGTTAATAGACGTACTACTGGTCTTAATAGAAAGGAATAGGGATTAAGGAAATGATTTGCTGATACAACAAGTCATTTAATGTTGGTTTTTCTGAGACAGATGTAATTCCCCAAATGATTATTGGTGCTGTAGACAAATATGATTACAGCGCATCTCTACCACTTTTCTAGAAAGACTCACGTTGGTTTTCATTCAGTTTTCACTAGCCCTGTATAATATGTATTATGGTAAATTAAAGAC
The DNA here is from genome assembly GCA_947568825.1 of Sphinx pinastri. Taxonomy (NCBI): domain Eukaryota; kingdom Metazoa; phylum Arthropoda; class Insecta; order Lepidoptera; family Sphingidae; genus Sphinx; species Sphinx pinastri. Next base: position 2,471,477 of record OX387623.1, read on the forward strand.
ATCCATTACGTTCACTATTTATTCACAACTACCTACATTTATATTAAGATCTTACTATGAATATAAAATGTTAGCATTATTGTAAGACATGTTTACTATATAACACTGTATAAAAAACCGCATCAAAATCGGTCTTCTTGTTTGGGAGCTACGATGCCACAGACAGACATAAGGATACACACACAAAAAATTATAACACCACTCTTTTTCCTTCGGAGGTTAAGAATAAACAAACATATAATATGTCAATGTCTATGATTATTTAGTGTAATTTTGTGACTTGTAGTGTTATAGTGTCTTTTTTTCTATATCAATGATGATAGTGCCTATAATTCCGCGACAACTGTAAGTAGACAAAGTTAGGACGCAATTAACAATTCAAAAAACTTTGAAAGCTTAGATAAGTCTTGTTCGAAAGAAGCTCGGAAATACGCTATAGTAACTGCCACGCCAAGATTTAAAAATAAAGGTAACAAGAATATAAACATAAGACCAGACATTAATATTACCTGCGAACTATAAGGTCATGTTGATCTTTATCTAAATTATATCTAGGTAATAATGTGAAGATCCATAATGATAATACGAAATTAATATTATTTTATAATTAACAACTTTGAACACTTGGTCTGTGACTTGGTACTAAAAGTTACATTCGTCATAACAATTTAATTTTAAATATAACATTTTCAGTGCAGAAAAATAATAGACGGCTTCCAACCAGTAAGTCTGGAAATCTTCACGGGAGGCGTATGTTCACCAATGGACATCGCGTATCTGATGATGAAAATAATTGGCAAAGCTAATGGCGACACATTCTGCAATTGTTAACGTATCAAAGCAATGTGAATGTAATAATGTAACCAAGGATTGCGAAGCGTGGAGCTTGCTCAAATCGCCAAAATTGTGAGACTGGCGTTATAAAATGATGTTTGGGAATTCCAATAAAGTTAATAAAACCATACACGTGACACCAAGGTGTTCTTTTCGTGACAAAGTATCATCACTTAATGGTTTTTGGCAGAATAAAATTCCACTGCTGATAAATACACCGCAGGGTAAATATAATATGGTGAATGGAAGGACATTTGGTCCGGTAACGGTCACTAAATTTAAAACGGTCTGCCATACTGGATATAACTTGTAAACCAACCACTTACGAGAATTTTTTATCATTATTATGTATCGGGTTTTAGGAAGTTCTCAGAGAAGTTGTGCACCTCGAGTCTAGCGTAAAATCATGCGCGTATTTTAACCAACGCGTAGTTAATTTAAACACACAAATCATGAAGTTGAGAGAGATCTCTCAACTTTATGATTTGTGTGTTCAACTTTGGACAGATGTCCAAAAGTGTGATATTTATAGGCAATTATAAAGATCGTTTTAACGCACCATCCGAGAAATTTCCAATAGGATTCTGTACATTCTTTCACTGATGGTTGGTTACAACTTTTATACCAAAAAATATTTTTTACTCGGACGGAACTGCTAGCTGAAGCTAGTAAGCAAAATACAAAAAAGTGGTTCAATAAAACGATCTTATAATATTTTTGGTAGTTTTGCTTGGTCATTGAGAAAAGGTAAAAAATAAATAAAAAAAATACTTTATTCATCACGTAGGCGAATATAGTTGCACTTATGATAAGTCAAGATACATTAAATTAATAATAATTATTATTACAAAATCTCACTTATATGACTACAGACATTTTTATATGGAGTAAAATCAATAAAAAATAAATGAAGAAGCCAAGCTCGGGCTGGCAGGAAAGGTGATATAAAAAAGAGATCATTTTTATTAAAAAATAATAGGATGCCGCGTGGCGATCCTCACCGGTGAGGACACTACAGGCCCTAGCCTAGCTAACCTACCAGCCTTTCACTAGCTACCTAAGCGATGCCGACCCGAAGAAGAAAGGCAGAAAGAAACTCCGGACTTACTTTTTTGTCATCAATTGTTCATTGTTTCTTTTCTTTTTTTTTCAATACTTTTGTGCTGTATACAAATTCAGATTAGTTACATAAACTAATGCACGCACATCACCGTTGAAATAAGGTAAAATCTAAATGAAGGGATTTAATACCTGGACAGGCATGTACAAATACTTCAAATTACACATAACAAAAAATAAATAAACTAAATTTATATTTATCAATGTATTACATATATCAATGTAGTATGTTACATACGTAATAGTCATAGAAGATTTAAAATTATAGTAATGTCAATATTGTAGATAGATACAGATGAGACACTTTATGCGATCAATGACTAGTAAGTATTAACAGGGTTGGCCATGGTGTGCAGGGCCACTTCTCCAAACCGAGTTATCATCGAGGTAATCCGCTACATTATAAAACGCCCTCGACATTAACTCGCGCCTAATATAACACTTTGGGATTGACATGATTTGTGTCCGGGCAAATCGGCTATAGATATTAATGTATCAACGAAAATACAAATAACAAAAGTCAATATGATGGATAGATCTTCTTTAACTGAAGACCTCGAGTGAACAGGTTTCTTAGCTCACGAACCTTGTATTAAAATATATTTTGATTTACTTTTATTATCTCTATAAATAGGATACAAGCTTTTACAATTTATTCTACCTAGTAAAGTGGCACTACATACGCTTATTTTTAAAGCTTAAATGACCAATTAAGTATTTTAATTATTGCTAAAAGAATGCCAATGTATGTGGACGATAGCTTAGTTGGGAATGGAACGGTCTGCCGAGAAATGTCCGGAGGTTCAAAACCCAATGCACACACCTCTGACTTTTCGAAGTTACGTGTGTATTGTTTATCAATTATCGTACGGTGAAGGAAAACATCGTGAGGAAACCTACATACCTGAGACTACTCCACAAGAATTTTCGAGGGTATGTGAAGTCTGCCAACCCGCACTAGGCCAGCGTGGTGGACTAAGGCCTAACTCCTCTCAGTAGTAGAAGAAGCCCGTGTTCAGCAGTGGGCAGTATATAATATATTGCAAAAAAATGCAAATGAGACAGCTAATCTTGATAACAAAATACAGTACTATCAATTAATGTCTTATTTATAAATCTAGCGAGTTCTTTAGAAAGATTACGTATTTTACCTTCAGAATGAAATAGAATCATCATCATCATCAGCCACATGACGTCCACTGCTGAACATACTATACCAGCCCTGTATTATATACTGCCCACTGCTGAGAACGTGCCTCCTCTACAACTGAGAGGGTTAAGGCCTTAGTCTACCACGCTGGCCTAGTGCGGGTTGGCAGACTTCACATACCTTTGAAATTCAGAGAACTTCTCAGGTATGCTGGTTTCCACACGATGTTTTCCTTCACCGTTAAAGCGAGCAATTATTCACAAAGAATACACACATAACTTTTTAGAAAAGTCAGAGGTGTGTGCTCTTGAATTTTGAACCTGCGGACAATCGTCTCGGCAGTCCGTTCCACTCCCAACTAGGCTATCGCCGCTTCTGCTGGACATAGGCTTCCCTTAAAGATGAAGAAGAAGTATGAGGATGTATCTTGTATCCGCCCGGATAGCGGCCACCGTACATAAGGCGTTAAAGCCGACCATAGTGGCCCACGTAAATGTACCGCGTTCCGGGATCAGCCTGTGTATATACAGTTCGAACAGGCCGGCATAATTGTGTCGACTGACAAGGGATATCATCGCTTATCGGTTCCACTCTATTTGGACTCCTCTCTGCTTTCTATAAGGTCCAGTGGGGTTATTTACCGTGCCTGTAAAAAAAAAAAAAAACGAATAAATGTACTTTGTTATTTATTCTGCGCTTTGCAACTAGTACACCCGTCTATTACGACTTAGGGACAATTGCGGCCCCTTAACTATCTATAGGAGCATGTGATGTATCATATAACATCGTTGAATCTACATTAACGTGTTAATGGAGATTGTCGGAAGCGGAATATACTTCCTCCTCCGTTCAAATTAATTACAAGCTTGAAACCCTTATTAGAATAGTAAATTCTTCCGAATGTAATTTCCAAAACATAGTTGTATATTGTGTAGGAAATTTTTGTAGTGATTTCTAAATTCTTTCTACATTTTTCTTTAAAACAAGATCCCTAAAGATGTTAAAATTTCGCTTATCTCCAATCCTCAAGTCGAGTGTTATGCCAAGTACCTTGATATAACACTAAGTCAGTTTCACTCCTTAATTAAAAAATATTTAAGAAAAACAAAATAACCCGACTGCGTCAATATCTGCCATCTTTATTAAATTAATTGAAGTCCGAAGTCTGAAATTTTTTCTATGACGATAGCCTCGCCCCATATCACATCATCGGATGGAATACACACGGCAAGTGGGTACACCATTTGTGCCTCTGCCTACCCCTTCGGGATAAAAGGCGTGAGTGTGTATGTATGTCTGAAGGCGGAAACTCCCAAAATTGAGTTTCCATTTATCGATTTCATACACGAAGAGATTTTAAGAAGATATTATTAGTCATTCATATCTAGTAGAGAAACTAGACACATAGGTTTTACCACATTTATTACCTTCAGTAAATCATCAGTTACTGTTGCTTACTGTTGCCTTTTCCGTTTAAAATGGTTCCCTGTACAACACAAATACAGAGAAAGTTCGTGAAAACATTATAATCTTCGATCCCCGAGTCGGGCAAAGTGATATTGGATTTTTCAGTATCAGCCCGGAGTCTGGAATTTGTGCTCGATATGGAGATACGCTCGCCCCCTCTCACATCATGGGACAGAATAAACACGGCGAAAAAGTGGGTGCACTAGTTGCGCATCCGCCTTTCCCTTCGGGGATAAAAGGCGTGAGTGTGTATGTACGAATATTTAAATCTTCATAGACCACACAATGGACACTTGGACAACTTTGGCAAAGAGCCCAAGTCCTGTGTTTTTACATATTAAAATAAAAGTATGTAGTCCTTTGAGGAATAGGTACGCCGCCGTCGAGGTTTCCGGGGCTCGCTGATATGAAAAATAGACAAATCGTGAATCAAATCAATCGGCGATACCTAGGTATCAAATCAATCGGTGATAGGTATCACCGATTGATTGATGGAACAGAAAATACCTATGAATAAAGTAGATACGGTAACTAGAGTTAATAATAAAACTCGAAAACCATTTATTAAGTCGTTTTGAATTTATCTTTTAAAATTGATTAACGCTCATGAGAAGTATAGAGGTAAATAAGTATAAATTGCTCCTTAACTATAACGATGCTTTAGTTATCACCGCATCGTTAGTTTCTTCTTAACATTGTACATTTTGAGGATTAGACAAATCACTAAGTTAATCACGGATTAAAATGACTATTATCTCTTACTTCCATCTGTCCTTTTCAAGCATGTTGCTGAGACTTCTTCTTCTTCAGCCTTTAGAAGTTCACTGCTGAACATAGGCCTCCCCCAAAGATCTCCAGACCAACCTGTCAGAGGCGGCCTGCATCCAGCGGGTTCCTGTGACCTTTACAAGGTCGTCTATCTGTCTGTCTATTGCTGAAACGATTCGGCCTAGTTTATATGACCACCCGCCAGCCTGACGTACACTTCGTCTAGAAGATTCAAGTCTGCAAAAATCGTGATAAAGACGATGCATCGGTACAATTAAGGTTTTTAATTTTGAATAGTTCCAACAATATTCACGTAAAACATGTATTACTTTTTGGAGCATGTTCGTTCCATTGATTTTTTTGTTAAATTAAAGTGTAAGGCAATTGAGTAAATTGCCTGATTACATGTGATTGCAACTCCTTATTTCCACAATACTATACCGATGTATCTGCATATCTCAACACAAAAAGGTCTACAGTTAATTTATTCTTTAATATAAACTGCGCGAAAAGCAACAAGTAAACAGGCCAAGGTTCGATACCGTAAAAGGTAAAAAACTCCATTCCCCTTTCCCCGAGTCAATGAACTCGCATTCAAATGCAGCTTCTCAACTACAGGGTGGTTAATGAGTCAATCATTTCGCGAAGTGTACAAAAAGTGCCGGTTTACCGTGATCCGACCCTCCCCGCGGCCCATTGCAACTTGCATTCACGGGGGGGAAGTACTACCAAGTACGTAGGCCTAGTTATACTGGGCGTTCCGAGGTCCTGCGCTAACGCAGTTTCGCAAGCCGATGCAGTGTTGTTGAAGTCGTTGTATGGACGGTACGTGGTTATTGTGACTTGCGCAAGTGATGTGCCGGTAGTGAACGTTAATTATAAGGATTTTTTCTGGTGAGTGAGAGTTGCCTTACTGTATTTTTTTTCTGTGTATATAAAAATTACATTGAAATGACTTAAAATCTAATTTTAGTGTAATGATGAATATTTTTACATTACGCAGTATACATTTTTTTTTACTATTGTGGTATATTTTACCAGGTTTTGATTTTTCTTTCTGTGGTTGTATTTTATAAAAAAAAAATGCGCATTTACAAGGTAGAAAATAAAGATGTGTACAATGGAAAAAACGAGGTTTTACTACCTACTCAAGGGCATGTCGTGATGGTGCCTAATTATGCGTTTATATGCAATTATAGGTAGGTATTTAAGGCAAATGACTCAATAATTATTAACTGTCGTAAAAATAATAATTATGCCTACGAAATACATTTTAAAATCGACATATAAATCGTATGCGACGGCTATCTATAGTACCTAAATAAAATAAAAAACGGTTTTAATATTGAAAATATTTTTAATAACTCTTACCATTTGATTTGAACTTATACGGTATTTTTTATTTATTTTTAAAATGAGCTCGAATAGGAATCTCCTTTGACTTATCGAGGCAATATTTTGCGTAAACAGTTTCAACGCTTTTTAATTAAAAAATATTTTATTAAATATATATTTCGGAAAATTCTAATAAAAATATTTGACTGTTCATTGAAGGCATTTCAACAAAGATATTAGATTTTTCCTAATAACCTAATTAAACTAAACAATTATTTTACAATTCTATAATATTTAGTGCGTGTAATTAACTTAAAACAAAATTTATGACCCAAATTCCGAACATGAGTTACGCTTAATTAATTCCAAAATAAAACAATTACAATGCTATTTAAATTCAGAACGTGATTTGATAATGGAATATATATAATTATTTTTTAACTTCTTATTTATATCGCGTTTAGTCAATGACAGCGAATGGACTGTGTGTTTTGTTTGGGGTTCGAATCGCAGGTCGAGCAATCATAATTCGAAAATACATTTGAGTTTCCAGAATTGCTATTATGTCCGATTTCGTTTTAGAATCACGCCTTATCGTATCATGGGACTGAAAATGAGCCCGGTAACGTGGGATGTATTATTTACATCTTTGCCGAGGCTTTGGAGGATAAAAACCGGAACTCGTGTAATGTGCAAGCATGGACGATAATATATTTAGGATCTCCAAAATTGAATGGCTCTGTAAATTCGAATGATGTAGACCGCAAGAGTCATGAGTAATATTAAATCTCCTTGGGGAATTCCTAAGTACCTGAGAGAGGTAACTCAATAAATAATGCAGATATTTGGTCTGTTTGAAGGCATGTGATAGATTTGTAAAACGAAAGACCGCAGGTTCGATGCCTACAAATATTTCGCATTTCGCAATATTCGATATTTACACACTGCTCTGTGTAGGATCATAATTGTTTTTGGTGGTCATTATTATTATTTTCTAATTAGAAATTAAATTAACTAAAGCTTGGAAAGTAGTAATTTTCCGATGGGAAAATACTGTAGATTTTTTTAAACGAAAAATAATGATTACTGTATGTTTACTTGCTTAGATTCTTGTTTTTTGATTAAATTATTATTTCTTTATGAAAATGAAGCCGTCTCGTGTAGTAATTAAGATTTCTGTATTGTCATTACAACGTATCTCGATCAATACTAGCGAGTTTTCCACTCTCAGTTCTGGAAAGTTTCTGTACAATATCTAAAGTAACCATTTATTTATTCAATACTGTTTTGGTAGCGACTCCGTCCGCGACACTCCACAAACTTACTGTGTTTATTGGAATGAAAGCGTCCTAATTTTTTATCCAGGATTCGGTTTACGGGCTTAATTTTAGCAATTCCGTATAGTGGTTTATGCATTTACTTCTATCATCCAAACATCTTCAAAATCCTGCATTTATATCTAGGTTTTGTTTGCTGTTTCGCCTGCGTGAAAAAGTTGTTACAGGATAAACTCGCGCTATATATTTTCGAGAATAAAAAGTCTCAAACTATCTCCATGCCAAATTTAATCGAAATCCGTTCGATAGTTTTTGAGTTAATCGCATTCAGACAGACGCGACTGGAAACTTTGTTTTCTAATATGTAAGGACAAGGAAGAAGATAAAAACTCCGATTACGTATGCGATTTTCAAAGCCACTTCGAAAATTATTATTTGTATGAAATATGCAATAAACACAAGGTTTTAATTAACCAAGATTCCCGCCATTTAAATATTATCAGCGTTAGTAATCTTTGATGAAATCACTTAGCGGTTCTCACTTAAGTATGCAGTAACAATGTATGCAATATGTAAGTTGATGAAGACAGTTTTTGTGTTGTTCGCTCTACTTTCCACGCTTTAAGTTCGGTTTAGATTAATTTTATCATGGCAACACCTATGTAGCACTTGTAATACTGACAATAGATTTGACTAAGATAAGAATTACAGGGTTAAAGTTGACCCAAACTTAACAGTTTAATATATATGTAGCAGCGACTATATAACCCCTAGACTCCTAATAACAGACGATCCGCTTCGGGCAACACATCTGACAAAAAGATCCAATGTAGCTTACCGTTCAAAATCTTCAAGTCAGTTGCGCCCAGAACTGTGAGCCGTAAATACTTCCGTGTTGGCGAATGAATAAATATTGCAATGGCCCCATGCACAATACGATGGTGTGGTAAAAATAGCCATAATTCAAATTTTCAAAAAAATGGCATTACATTTCACAGGTATGTCAATAATGACACATAATCATATTTTATTTAAAATTTTACGGAGTTCATCTTATACCGGCCAAGCATTGAGGCCCGCGCCATCTTATTATATTTGCATCTCTTTCCGACGAAAGTACTTTTAAATTTTCTATTTCGTTTTGTTGTTGAACATTATAAGTAAGTGATGCACCAAAAGGATTTGTCGATAGTTATATCGATAAAATTAATGTTATTAGGATTATTTTTTATTTTATTGTTTGTTGATTTTACCGATTGTTTTAAATAACTTTATTTGTGTTATTCCTACAAGCCAGCCCAAATATTCTTGTTAATATTGATGAGGCTTACTTAGCGCCATCTGTCATTCGACAACATAAATAACTTCGTACCTTTTGAAATATGAACGACAGTTACATTATTTGGATATTGTTCATATAAAAATACTAAAATCGCGATAAAAAAATGGGATGGTGAGGGTAGGAGGGTGAAAATTTGGGAAATAGGTATTAAAATATTTAAAAAAAACACTGGATAGGGATACCCTAATCACCTAGCGACCAACGAGCAATTCCCATACCTACAAAATTTATATAAAAAACATCATAAATATCGATCGAGTCGGAGGCGTACGACAAACACCGTGACACGAGATTTTTATATATTAGATTAACTTTATTATACTTGATAATGGCATACATCATAGAATAAATAAAAAATAAGAAGAAGAATGACATCAGTATTTATTTTAATTAAATAGGTTCCTTGACAGATTTTTTATTTCTTTTGTGCTTTAACAGAATTATTTTTAGATTATAATATGTTACTTACTTTGAGTAAAAAGACGTTTAATAAATAATTATATTACTATAAAACCTTATTAAATAAAAGTAATATCGATAAAAACATCGTGTTTTAATTTAACTTGTTCCATCCCTAAGCTATGTTTCCAACCAATCGTAATGCAGTACCCCGCTTCCTCATACCTCAGGTAGTTGACAGAATTAATTTGAAGAGAAATATTGAACATTAGGAGTCTAGGGGTTATATAGTCGCTGATATGTAGCGAACCTCATGGTATTAAAACGGGACCATTTTATAACTCTAATATTTTATGAATGCAATAAAAAAAAACATATATACCTATTGTATCACATAATATTTACAAATATTTATAATAATGTGGATGATGGCATTTAAATAATCAATTCTGTACATAATGTTGTTTCCAACTTCGTCTTGCATACTGCAAAAAGTTTAAGTATCTACCTGTGGAAACCTTAATTTTATTCCATTAACACAAGCGTAATTTTTTACAGTATTTGATATGAAGTAAGTTTTAAGTGCTTGTTTAAGAAAAAAATGATGAAAATATGCAGCCGACGAGTTCAGAAAGAATCAATTAGGTAGGATAACACAATTCTGATAATCGAGCATTGATACTGGGTCGTAAGGGTGAAAGTTAAACCAACATAACCGTTCCTACATCACATAACCCATCTGCCTAGTGGTGGTAGCAATAGATATTTTCCACGCGAGAAAATAAAAGCTGACACAATTCTAGCGATAGTCGAGCGACCTCTCATGCCAGTCAGTTTCAAGCTTGGATAACTTTGGACCTGCCAATTATTGTAGTGAGGCACTATACCATGGAAAAAAGAGGTATTGGATATTAATGTTTTAAAGCTGAAAATCCTTACAGTAACTTTCTGGCCAGTTTTGGTTAGTATATTATTACGCATACGCATAATCACGCCTTTTATCCCCGGAGGGGTAGGCAGAGGCGCAACTAGTGCACCCACTTTTCGCCGTGCGTATTCCGTCCCATGATGTGATAGGGGGCGAGCCTATCGCCATATCTGGTACAAATTCCAGACTCCGAGCTGATACTGATTAGAAAAATGCAATACTTTTCCCGACCCGGGGATCGAACCCGAGACCTCAGCATTGCAGTCGTAACTTAATATAACTACGCCATCGAGGCTAGTATATTATTAATCATAGTTATAGAACAAGTAAGACATCGAGTGTTATCAATAGAAAGTAAAGATTATCCCGCATTTAGAGATTTCTTAGGCAGAGGCCGTAAACGCGCTAGAAAGCGAATAAATGTATTGGAATGACATTCTAACGCCTTTTTTTTTCATCGCGTGGAAAAACGCGTTATCCCTACCACCACTGAGGGGTGAGTAGAATGCTCCAAAATCTATCGCAAGGATTTGTCATTCCCATAATTTTTATTAGGTTTTCTACTAGCGTTAATAATCGTAAACGTACAAAGCCCTCATGTCTATGGTCCCAGAATTGACGATTTAATAAAGCATCAACTCTTATTATGTCCAAAATATCATCATCATCATCAGCCACACGACGTCCACTGCTGAACATAGGCCTCCCCCAAAGATTTCCAGACGGACCTGTCAAAAGCGGCCCGCATCCAGCGTGTTCCTGCGACCTTTATCAAGTCGTCCGTTCACCTTGCAGGTGGAAATAAATATAAAATTTATTTAGGCCAAATCGAAGATAAGAAGAAATAAATTAGATATTGGATATTAAATAGTCTTAAATGAATAGCATGGTGAAAAGCGACGATAGCCAAGTTGGGAATGGAACGGTCTGCCGCGACAATGTCCGCAGGTTCAAAACCCAAGGCACACACCTCTGAATTTTCGAAGTTACGTGTGTATTATTTATCAATTATCGTTCGCTTTAACGGTGAAGGAAAACATCGTGAGGAAACCTACATACCTGAGAATTCTCCATAAGAATCTCGAGGGTATGTGAAGTCTGCCAACCCGCACTAGGCCAGCGTGGTGGACTAAGGCCTAACCCCTCTCAGTAGTAGAGGAGGCCTGTGCTCAGCAGTGGGCAATATATAATACAGGGCTGATGATGATGATGAATGAATACACGACGAATAACAGAAGCTACACTGGCGAAGGTTATGGATTACAATAGTTGCAAATAAATCTTTTACATGCATTAAGTACCTACATTCAAAGCAAGTTAGCATTTATGTCATAACTAGCAAAACTATTAGAATACTTAAGTGATTCTCACATTCAAAATTAAAATTCAAGTATTTTCAAGTACGTGTTTTAAAATACTTCAAGATATTTAACTTTAAAATCAATACATTGAGTTAAATGTTGAGTTAATACATAATATAATTAGTTTACCTGCATTCTTCTATGTATTTATTGATATTCGTTATTTTATTGGTTTCAATTTTTAACACAAAGTCAAAGAGAATTTAACATTAATATTTGTTCCTGCTATTTATTGGTTATTACTATTCTTGATAGAAATATTTTATACTAGCTTTTGCCCGCGGCTCCGCCCGCGTTAAAAAGTTTTTCCGGAACAAAAGTAGCCTATGTAATAATCCAGGACATGATCTACCCGTGCGCCAAATTTCATCAAAATCCGTTCAGTAGTTTTTGCGTGAAAGAGTAACAAACATCCATACATCCATACTTACAAACTTTCGCGTTTATAATATTAGTAGGATAAGTTTCGCAACTTATTCCAATGTTACCATTTAATTTTGAATATATTTAATACATGATGATAAATATCTAATATTTTAACTGCATGAAAATTTTAAATTTTTGTCATATATTAATATGATTTATTTATTTATGCACTTCATATACAATCAATTTACATAGGCGGACTTAATGCCGTAGGGAAGATTGTACGTAATAAATCAATTATTTCCGATTTACTATGTACCATATCCGGTGAAATTTTACTTAATTTGTGTGACGTGTTTTGTTTTCAATATGGAAAATGCCTCAGCTATTAATAATATACCTACAAACACACAATACTCGAGATTTTACCAGTCATGAACAATGATGATGAACAATAGACGGTATCGAAGAAGCGGCGATAGCCTAGTTGGGAATGGAACGGACTGCCGAGACGAATGTCCATAGGTTCAAAACCCAAGGGCACGCGCCTCTGACTTTTCTAGAAAGTTATGTGTGTATTCTTTATGAATTATCGCTTGCTTAAAAACATCGTGAGGAAATTTGGATACCGAAGAAGTTCTCTATAAGGATTTCAAAGGTATGTGAAGTCTGCCAATTCATACTTGGCCAGCGTGGTGGACTAAGCCTTAAAGCTTCTCAGTTGCAGAGGAGTTGTTTATTGTTGTAGACATTTTTGTAATATGCTCGGCCATTTTATTTTATTTTTTACTAATATTGCTCGCGGCTCCGTCCACGTGAAAACGTTTTTCCGGGATAAAAAGCCTATAGCACTCAGGAGTAATGTAGCTTCCTATTAGTTGAAGAATTTTCAAAATCGGTTCAGTAGTTCCTGAGATTAGCGCGTTCAACCAAAAAAACGAACAAACTTTCAGCTTTATAATATTAGTATAGATTTGATTGTACCTTAGGTAACCATCTACAATCTTTATTTTGAAGGTCTTAAAGCGAATGAACTTACATTAAAAACAAATATGTTTATAAAGTGTATCGAAATCCATCGGAATTTTGACGTCAATACTTGAATTAAAAGCATGTTTTTGTTTGAATCAAAATTGTCCAGATCGAAAACGTGTGTAGTATACGATAGTTCCGTTGACTTTTGCGTAAAAACATTGGATTGTACCTGCATTCGAAAATGAATTATCCCTTATAAGGCTGACGAAGACTTATCGCCTTAGCACCAGATCGTTTTGATCCCTATTTATGGTTTTACATTGAAAAACCAACTGAATCTTGATGGCATACGGTGGATTTACGTACAATGCAATGTTATTAAAAAGTTTGAATGTCGAAGCATGATTAATTACCAAGGTCTATATAAAATAATATGTATCGTATACCAATTGCCGATGTTCTATTTTCCTATACTTAGTGTAGATAGAGCTTGAGAAAATGTAACGCTGTAGTGATAACTCTACACTAGCCTTCGATAAAGGTGATATTTATTGACATTTGCAAGTTCGATAACTTTGATACGAAATGGCTTAAATTGATCTGTATGTAAATGACAAGACATGATGAGATCTCCCCTGGTGTTAAAAAAGATAAAATAAAAGTAAACAATTACATAATGTGTAATCTTGTGTGATAACTAAGCTTCCAATACCAAAAGGATACTATATTACTATCTAAGAGAATGATATAAGGTTACTGTTGTCTAGGTCAAATCTAAGAGCATCATAGAACAATATGGTGAATCTAAATGTTCTGCTCTTAAATGTATGAAAGATTTACGTGTCTTGATAAAAATAAAGATGAAGTAATAATTGTAAATTTGAAACTTATTTACTTAAGAATATTATTCGATTTGTGTTGATGACGAAGATTAACTTAATAACTTTACCAGGAACTTACCAAGTGTTGAAACTATGATTGTTTACCTTCTATGACTCAGCGTGTTGTATACAGACTCCGAGGTCACGGGTAAGTATAACCTTTTACCGAAACAATTGCCACACAGCCCAGGTTACGTGCATTCAAAAATGAAACTGAGTTTAATTTGGCCACAGCTATGCTGCGTGCCATGGGGCGGTAATTTTATATTAAATACGTCAATCTTAAACAGTAGCATAATCTAGAACTTAGATTTATTTTATCGAATGAACGAGAAAGTGGTTTTATTGTAACGAATGTTAGGTGAATTATTTTTTAATTCAAATCATTATGCATAATTTGCACGTCACCTGAGACATTAGATGTTAAGGGCAAATTTCATTGCTTGCTGATAAATGCTACTCGTCACATAAATGTATAAGCCGACCAAATGCAAAAGTCAATCCCGAATCTATGCTCGAAATCTAAAATGTACTATTTACATTAGCTAGTTTAATACAATAACCGTCAAATATTTCCTTTATATCCCCGAAACTGGCCCTAAATGTCATAAGGCCAAATAATTACCCATTAATTACAGAGTTTAGCAGATCTATATTGTGAAAAATTCTGCACAGAAATCTTCTTTATGATAATAAACGCCCAGAAATAAATGAATCCGATTGTTTCCAATTCGATCAACGTTAACATGTACGTAACCTCGAAACTATGGCTATGACATTTCGAACAAGGTCTAAATGGTTCTGACAAAGAGGTAAATAAATGTTCATTGAGTCATTGCGACGTCACGGTCATTGATGTAAGTACTTCATCATTCATTTTAATATTTTATTATGATTTTAAAAATATAAAATGATATTTTGAAGACTCGAGGTTACAATGCCATGATTATACATACATACAATAATAATTCTTGAAACTATTTGATTGCTAAACTTAATATCAGAACTCGGAAAAATTTAAGAATACTACAATACTACCCAAAATAATGATATTCTCATACTTATTAATTATCATTTTTTATCACGGTTTATTTTTTTCAAGAGAAAACACTTCTTAGAGGATAATATAATTTTATAGCATTGACTTAAATTAATTTTCCTAGTCTTAATGTCGAACTTAGGACCTCGCACAAGTCACAACCTATACTACCTCTTAACTATAAGGCAACCTGCTTCGAAGATCTTAAGTTAAGAGTTAATTCGTTACTGAAACCTTTTTGGAGTTACAAACGACCACTAATGAAATCAGGTCGCAAGGAATGTTGATAATAATTTACCGCTTGTTGTCGTTGACCGATAAATGAAGGCTAATCTAAACATTTATGAAATTATTTTTAAAATTAAATCTCAAGCCCCGTTTTTTCAACTGTAGTTATCTTTTTGTCAGGGTCTTATTAAGCTGGCCGCGCTCGCAGCACCTGGAGCACTCGAAGCTCTGCGAGCGCGTCCAGCTTAATAACACCGAGGATTACCCTAACTACAGTTGAAAGAACCCGGTCTTAGGGCGGTATTATTAATATCAATCAATCTCACGTTTGAGTAAAATCTCAAGTAGACATTTAATGTAATGACGAGCAATGAGTATCCCTCGTCAGTCGACACAATTATGCCGGCCTGTTTGAACCGGATATACACAGGCTGATCCCGGAACGAAGCTCACTAACGTGGAAGTAGAAGAATGTAGAATTTGTTCCTACACTCAGGCACAGAACAAATATTGGCAAAATATGTCCTGTTCTATAGGTCAATAGACGATAATAAAACCCTTGTAGCTATTACAAAACTATTTGTATTGTACTACCTGGGGAATTGAGGTGCGGAATGTTGCTAATGTACCAGACAATATTGCAATGACGCGGAAATATACGGTTAGTAGATTCTTCGCAACATATAATAATCTATTAACAAACTGTAGATGTAAGTATTGCGCTGTATCTATACATAATATTATAATAATAATTACTACATGCCGTCTAAATGTTTGTTGTGTATCATGTGCCTATTTCTACTGCCAAGCAACATAGTGGAAGATTTTTTTTATTTTATTTATTAGGGAAAATAAACAATTGTACACTACAAATTATTATTTATTTTTATGATTTTATATTATTATGTTTTTATTTATTTAAATATAAACACACCCACACTCCAACTTCTCCGCAGAAAGATTCCATCCTATGGTTGTCTGGAAGAGATCGCTTTTAGCGATAAGACCGCCTATTGTTACACTAGCTGTAGTTATTAAGTATGTTTGTTTGTTTTTTCTTTTACTTGTTTGGTGTTCGATAAAGAGTTATCTATCTATCTATCTATCAATCTACAAATTAGGTAACTAGTATTTTACAAAACGTTTAGCAAATGCACTATCCACTGATTATATAAGTGGTATTATTATAAGACTATGTTACGAGCATACATAAAATGTTGTTTCAGTAAAGGATTTTATTGCTAGTACGACAAAAAATACTTAACATCTTATATTTCAAGGTGATGACCGCAGTAGCAGTACATTGTTAATATTCGAGTGATGTTGCTAACAGTCCATTGAAATGTTACATTTTTTGTGGTTTAGCGAGCATTTTTCAGACGACGCAATTTTATTTTTTAAATAACAAGGGGGGGGGGGGGGGTTAATGTGAACATAAATCCAAGCTAGTGGGATCGCCAACCCTTGCCCCGTTTATCCATCTTGGAAAAATGGTGCAGATGGCGTTTATAGATTATCTGGAAAAAACTATAAATCATTCAAAGAATATGACGATGCGGAAACGAATGTTAATATAATTCCTCGCAGTGTCGCTGACAGGCGCATTATACATAATATGGTATAACTCTTAAATTTGACTTCTTATATTTACGCGAATGTTAGACATTGAAATGAAACTATTTTGCGGATTTTATAGCGGTTTTTTAATTAATATTTTCTCCCGACGTTTCGAAGGATTTGCAGCAATTCGTGGTCACGGGGCGGACTGGTGTGTTGGTGGTCCGAAAAGTTAATGTTATAATATCTACCTTCATTTTTTAATTACACATTATTTAAAATTTGTTGTTAATGACGGTCCGATCTACGCAGAAAGAGCTCACAGTGGTCTTGAGGTCTGGCAGTTGGTCTTTTGGGGTCCGATTTAATATCTCACAGTATCACAGCTGCAGAAAACTGCAACGTGATGACTTGCTATCGCGTTTTATGTGGTATTTGAGATTGCGGAAGCCCAAACAAACACACTCTCTTATATCACATATATGATTATACATATACGTGACGAAAACGACAGTTTTAACTCTTTGCGGTGAATAATATTCGAGTAAAATAAAAATAAGTGATACTGAAGTGTGAAGAGTGGTTTAATAGTGGTGTTAATATTGTTTCTTTATTTTAAAACAGTTATTTAATCTAAAACCTACCAATAATAGTCGAAAATACTAAATAAAATTTGTTCGAGCATTTACAAAGTGACCCTCTAAGCACAACGTAAAGTTGTGTGTTATAACGCGTAAGCGACGCAATCTCCACGGCGCTTAAGCCCTTTTGGACGGCGAGTTTCGCACAAGATCGTAATTATAATTCATTATAAGGCCATTATAATTTACTTTGGCCGGTTTACTATACTGATTACCTGTGCTGATTACCCACACCTACAGTTCAAAGAATGAATTGCAAAAAATGTTGTGAAATCTTGAGAGCTGATGACTTATTGATATGTGTAGCATGTCATGGGTCATACCATTATATGTGTGTAGGCCTAAATGAGCCTGAATTTAGAAAAATATTACCTATGAACAAAATGAAATGGAAATGTCCATCTTGTAAAGGTGGTAAAAAAAATAATAACAGTCCCACCGATTCGGACTCAGTGCCTGGTTTTGCGCACTCAATTGATACTAAAGCAATTATGGAGCATTTAGATAATAGATTTAGCGTACTGAAATCAGCCATTGATTCACTCAGATCTGATGTTAATGACAAATTATTGAAGCTCTCGGCTACCGTAAACTCTTGGGAGGCCAAAATAAATAATTTTGCAACATCGATTTCGGCTGTAAATACACAAGTAATAGACCTAAAAGATGAGAACGAAAAATTGAAGCAGGAGTTAGAGTTGCTGCGTTCCAATATGAAAGATATTTCCGAATGTCACGATCGTAATGAACAGTGGGTTCGCCGCTCAAATATACAAATTAATGGTGTTCCTGAGAAAAAGGGCGAAAACCTCATATCTTTAATTAAATCTCTAGCTGAAAAGTGCAATTTTAACCTAAACCTTGATAATGACATAGATTTTGTGACCCGAGTAGCAGTCAAGAATGACATGGACAATAGAACTCCGAAGCCTATAATTTTGAAAATGCAGTCGAGATACAAAAAGGATGACTTTTTATCAGCGCTACGTAAACTGAAACAATGTACTGCTAAGGATATTGGTATTTCAGGACCACAGTGTGGATACAAAATATATTTTAACGACCATCTTTCCGCAAAAAATAAGCATCTGCTTAGACTAGCGAAGCGATTAATAAAAGATAAAAACTATGTATACTGCTGGGTTCGAAATTGCACTATTATGGTGCGTCGCAACGATCAATCGCCGATTATACACATTACTTCCGAAGAATCTTTAAACAAAATTGTATAAGTGCTAGGTTTTTAGTTCTTATAAAGTACACCCTACTTAATAGTATATATTATATATTTTATTATGGAAAGCGCATTGTAAGTAAATTTTTAGTATTATCCACTGACTCTCGTTATACAAATGTACTGCTTTACCAGAATATCTTTTCCTCACGATTTGTAATGGCTTTGGAGCGAGCAAGTTGCCACAATTTTATCGGCATTGAATTAGATTTTATTTCTTTATATTTGCCATATTCTACGTTGTTTTGAGTAGTATATTAGGTCAACCTCTTACAAATTATGTCACTTAATGTCTATTATCAAAACGTATTAGACCTTAGGCCTCTACTAAGGTCTAAAACTACAACATTTTACAGTAATATGATTAACTCTGATTATGACATTATATGCATAAGTGAAACATGGCTTTTATTGGGTATCTATGATTCTGAACTATTTGATTCACGATACAATGTGTACCGGACAGATCGTAATTATGATCAGTTAAATGTAACCAAAGGTGGTGGTACCTTAGTAGCAGTTCACCGCAGACTCAATGTCTGTATAGAAAGTACACGCCCGCTTCCTTTTTTACATGATGCCGATGTGACTTGTGTCAATATTTTAATTAATCAAAGGCCCACGACAACCGTGTTAAGATTATTCTGTTGTTATTTTCCACAAAATAATAATCAGTCGCTATCGGAGTTATCTTTTTACGAACATATTTCAGATTTGAATTTAGACTATCCCCATGATAAATTTTTATTGGTTGGCGATTTTAATATAGGAGTGGCGAGGTGGTCTCTAATTCCGAACACATCAGGAAATTCATTGTTTTTGGAAAACCCACAGGAAAATATACTAACGTCGCAATTATATACTTTTTTAAGTTTTAATAGTTGGGCTCAATACAATAGCGTAGACAACGCATATAATAGAAAATTGGATCTTGTCATATCTAACTCATGCTGTACCGTGTATAGAGTAGCTCCAATATCATTACCAGAAGATGCCCATCACCCATCCCTCTGCATAGATTTAAATTTGAACTATGATCAATCTTATTTGCGTCCGGCTACACGAGTTTTACGACGATTCCATACTGCTGACTACAGTAAAATAAATGACGAACTGGCAAGGATTTATTGGGAGGATCGTTTAGATGTAGACAACATTGACTTGTCTGTGGATAAATTTTATGAAATTATTAATAAAATAATAGACAAGTTCATTCCTTCGAGACTTGCTAACTTTCATAACAATTACCCAGTTTGGTTCTCTAAAAAATTAATTAAACTTATAAACAGAAAACTGAAACTACACAAGAAGTGGAAAAATTACGGAAGACTTATTGACTATGAAGCGTTTTCTTATGCGCGCCGTGAGGTTAAAGAACTAGAAACAGTGTGCTATAATCAGTTTATTGTTCGTACAGAAGATAATATTCGTTTCTCTACTAAACATTTTTGGGCATTTATTAAGACTAAAAAATGTCACGGCGGTATTCCTGACACACTTTACTTAGGTGACAAATATGCTTCTGATGGCCAAGTAGTTGTTGATCTTTTCAATTCTTTTTTTCAGTCCGTTTTTGAATCAGTCTCAGTGAACAACTCTGATACTGAGACCGGTGCTAATGCTGTCATAAGTAACGTACTTATTGATAAGCGTACCGTTGAAAAATATTTGAGTAGATTGGACGTCAAAAAGGGCACTGGCCCTGACGGCATCCATGCAGTATTTTTGAAGAAATGTAAACAAAAGCTAGCTGGCCCTCTCTCATTGTTGTTTAATATTTCTTTAAGGAATGGGACTATGCCTTCGGTGTGGAAAAAGTCAATTATTGTCTCCAAACTGTCAGTTTTACCCAAACTTTTCGAAAAAAATATTTATGATTCTTTGTTTTCTGCAATCAGATCACGAATTACACCAAATCAGCATGGTTTTATTAGTGGGCGATCGACAGAATCTAATTTGTGCGAATTTCTAGAGTTTGCTCTAGAGGCTATGGATAAAGGTTATCAGGTGGACGCCGTGTATACCAACTTCTCAAAGGCTTTTGATAAAATTTCTCACGTATTATTAATAAACAAGCTTGAGAAGATGGGTATTCACGGCGATTTACTTAGATGGTTAACATCATATCTGCGTGATAGGTCCCAAGCAGTTGCTGTGAAGGGATTTACTTCTAGTTTTGTTCCAATTCCATCAGGTGTGCCTCAGGGATCCCATCTTGGACCTTTGCTTTTTAATATATTTATTAATGACGTCATGAGTTGTTTTCATACTTCTAAAGTCTTGCTTTATGCCGATGATACAAAAATATTTACAGTTGTCAAATCTGTAAAGGATTGTTGTTTATTTCAAAACGATTTATTAAATTTTTATGATTTTTGCTCTAGAAATAACTTAATATTGAATATAGATAAATGTCACACAATAACTTTTTCTCGTAAAAAACAACCATTGAAATATGACTATAAGTTGAACAATATCTGTATTAACCGAGTAACTGAAGTAAGAGACTTAGGGCCACTTGCACGTTTCTGGGTTAACTTAATAACCTCAGAGTTAACTGCTAACTCAGGGTTAAATAAATAATTTACCTTGCGCTATCAAAAGTTAGGAGTAAACCTAGGGTTTATTTCTAAATATTTAACCCACCGATGCGGGTGGGTTAAGTCGCTAACACTGGGTTAGTCGCTAGCATTGGGGCTATTTTCCGCTGTATAATATTCTATTTTGTGATGTGTTTAGTTAAAATATTGAAATGACCAATGATTCTATATTCTCTGATGATGTCGAAGAAGTATTGAGTATATTAGTTCAAGCTTCTATGACAGAAGGGTCGAAGAACGGTCAGATTATTATAATTCACAAAGGGACAAAGTGTATCATAGAAATTTCGACTTAAAAAAGAAAGCGTGCTCTATTAACTAAACAAAATGAAATATAAATTGCAGTACTCACACAATAATATGTGAGTTACATAATTTTATATATATTTTTGGGTACCAATATAAGTAATCTATTAGATATTATTTTGTAATTATCTAACCCAGCCTGCAATTTTATCATAAACTAGCACTGCGCGCGGCTCCGCCCGCGTGGAAAAGTTTTTCCGGGATAAAAAGTAGCCTATAGCACTCAGGAGTAATGTAGCTTCCTATTACTGAAAGAATTTTCAAAATCGGTCCAGTAGTTCCTGAGATTAGCGCGTTCAAACAAACAAACAAACTCTTCAGCTTTATAATATTAGTATAGATGTTAGAATTTTGAGAGGTAGGTACAAAGTTTTTTTTTCTTCATTGGGGCTTTATCACTCATGAATAAATTATTATGTGCACTACGGGTTTATGCTACTGGAAGCCAGCTATTGACTTGCGTGCACGAATCTACAGTTAAACTGATGCCATAGCCAGGTTGTATAAGGTATTTATATCTCTGCCAAGGACTGAAGAAGAGCAGAAACAAGCTACAACGATTTTTTATCAAATATCTTCTTTTCCATCTGTTTTAGGAGCAATAGACTGTACACATATACGGATTAATATATTTATTTGTCATTAGTTACTTGTTACTAAAATGTCTTGTGGTGTGAATACCATTGCATAGTACTTTACGTGCATAGCTACATCAGTCACATTTTTTAATTTAGCTACTATATCACAAAGAAGCATATTATCACTAGGTTTGAAATTAGGGGCAAGTAAATGCAGTTTTTTATCAGTTTCTTTAAAAATAAATTATTACAACACTTTTTAAACATACACCAAAACCACAGAAGTGAAGTGACACGAAATAATACGATTAAAATAAAACGTCATTAACTGTCATAAACTGAAGCACATAAAAGAAAGCCTAATAATTGTACTGTTGTGTAAAAGATATAGACATAAAAGTTTAGTTTTATGTTTATTCATTCATCTTTAGTCGGATTACAATAGAAACGAATACACATTTCAATGTTGACAGCTAAAAAAGAAGAAATGTCAGGTTTGTTAACCCAGTATTAATTTTAGGTGTGCAAGGCGCAACGAGAGTTAAAATTTAATTATCTAACCTCGAGTTTACAAACTCTGCATTTGCTTTTTTAACCCGAGTATCGCGCGCAAGCGGGCCTTAGGGATATATCTTGACAGTAACCTCTCATTTGCATCCCATATCGCCAAGGTAACTGCTAAAGCTTACAAAATGCTCGGCTTTGTTCTGCGTCAAAGTAAAGAATTTAATAACATTAACACTTATATTTTGCTGTATAATTCGTTGGTCAAAAGTCATTTGGAATATGCGTCTACTGTGTGGAATCCATTTTATTCAACTTATAAAGAGCAAATAGAAAGAATTCAATATAAATTTTTGAACAGATTGAAACATAGATTTAAAGGTCCTTTACCGCAACTTACATCTTTGGAATTGCGACGTGAACACAGAGATCAATTGTTTTTATATAACATTATTCATAATTATGTCGATTCGCCATTTCTTCTAAGTCGGATATCTTTCAACTGCCCTAGATTGAATGCTCGTACTAACGCTATTGTCTCAGTGCCTTTTTGTAGAACTAATTATGCCATAAATCGATTTCTGGTCAGAGCCTGTAGTACACACAACAATCGTTATTATCACATTGATTTGTTCAATAGTAGACTTAGGCCCGCTTGCGCGCGATACTCGGGTTAAATAAGCAAATGCAGAGTTTTTAAATTCGAGGTTAGATAATTAAATTTTAACTCTCGTTGCGCCTTGCACACCTAAAATTAATACTGGGTTAACAAACCTAACATTTCTTCTTTTTTAGCTGTCAACATTGAAATGTGTATTCATTTCTATTGTAATCCGACTAAAGATAAATGAATAAACAAAAAACTAAACTTTTATGTCTATATCTTTTACACAACAGTACAATGTATATTAGGCTTTCTTTTATGTGCTTCACTTTATGACAGCTAATGACGTTTTATTTTAATCGTATTATTTCGTGTCACTCAACTTCTGTGGTTTTGTGTATGTTTAAAAAGTGTTGAAATAATTTATTTTTAAAGAAACTGATAAAAAACTGCATTTACTTGCCGTTAATTTCAAACCTAGTGATAATATGCTTCTTTGTGATATAGTAGCGAAATTAAAAAAATGTGACTGATGTAGCTATGCAAGTAAAGTACTATGCAATGGTATTCCCACCACAAAACATTTTAGTAACAAGTAACTAATGACAAATAAATATATTAATCCGTATATGTGTACAGTCTATTGCTCCTAAAACAGATGGAAAAGAAGATATAATTAAATTTTAACTCTCGTTGCGCCTTGCACACCTAAAATTAATACTGGGTTAACAAACCTAACATTTCTTCTTTTTTAGCTGTCAACATTGAAATGTGTATTCATTTCTATTGTAATCCGACTAAAGATAAATGAATAAACAAAAAACTAAACTTTTATGTCTATATCTTTTACACAACAGTACAATGTATATTAGGCTTTCTTTTATGTGCTTCACTTTATGACAGCTAATGACGTTTTATTTTAATCGTATTATTTCGTGTCACTCAACTTCTGTGGTTTTGTGTATGTTTAAAAAGTGTTGAAATAATTTATTTTTAAAGAAACTGATAAAAAACTGCATTTACTTGCCGTTAATTTCAAACCTAGTGATAATATGCTTCTTTGTGATATAGTAGCGAAATTAAAAAAATGTGACTGATGTAGCTATGCAAGTAAAGTACTATGCAATGGTATTCCCACCACAAAACATTTTAGTAACAAGTAACTAATGACAAATAAATATATTAATCCGTATATGTGTACAGTCTATTGCTCCTAAAATAGATGGAAAGGAAGATATTTGATAAAAAATCATTAGATAATTACAAAATAATATCTAATAGATTACTTATATTGGTACCCAAAAATATATATAAAATTATGTAACTCACATATTATTGTGTGAGTACTGCAATTTATATTTCATTTTGTTTAGTTAATAGAGCACGCTTTCTTTTTTAAGTCGAAATTTCTATGATACACTTTGTCCCTTTGTGAATTATAATAATCTGACCGTTCTTCGACCCTTCTGTCATAGAAGCTTGAACTAATATACTCAATACTTCTTCGACATCCTCAGAGAATAAAGAATCATTGGTCATTTCAATATTTTAACTAAACACATCACAAAATAGAATATTATACAGCGGAATATAGCCCCAATGCTAGCGACTAACCCAGTGTTAGCGACTTAACCCACCCGCATCGGTGGGTTAAATATTTAGAAATAAACCCTAGGTTTACTCCTAACTTTTGATAGCGCAAGGCAAATTATTTATTTAACCCTGAGTTAGCAGTTAACTCTGAGGTTATTAAGTTAACCCAGAGACGTGCAAGTGGCCCTTAGTGGATATAAAGCGCTTGTCAAAAAAGTGAATTGATGATGTTGTTTTCTTTTCTGTTTATCTATTCATTTATTTATTTTCTTCTGTATAAGAAAATTTAGTGTAATTTTACTGGTAATACCTATTGTGTAATTTTATTTAAATTAATGCTGTTAAACCTGAAACTGTCTTCACTTTGGAAAAAATATTTGTGAAAACTGTTTGGCTAGTGTAAAAGTTATTGTACTTAATTCATATGTTGTAATTTTGTGCTGTTTGTTTTCCTAAATAAATAAAATAAAAATAAAAATCCTTTACTTTAAGGATAACGGCGCATTCTTCATCGTCACCATCATCCGAAGTTACTTTACACCAAGAAACTGTTTGCCGTCCTCATATAAAAAAAAACAGCAGAATAGCATGACATTCAACTTCAGATGAAATTCCAAGAAATAAACCAATCACTGATTCATTACGCTGATAAAAATCACTAACATAATATGTAGGTTAAGTGGAATAACTAACGAACTTTGAAATACTGTTTTTTTATCTGTATTTACTCTATAATATCCATTTACTATCGATGTGGGTCGAATTGTGAAATGCATAACCAAATAAGGGTAATTGTCACATAGACCTTAGGGCCTTGAAAATCTAGTTAGAGTTAGAATGTAAAACGTTTTGCATGTTTATGTACTAAGTGCGGATCGTTATAAACAGTCTGTAAAACAGGTTTTACGAAGTCTGATAGCTAATCATCGAATATAATATAGAGCGGACAAATACAGAAGTCGAACTCACAAATAAATCTATTTTTCTATACTATATCTATACTAATATTATAAAGTGGAAAGATTACGTTTTTGAGGTATGTAGGTTTGCTCACTATGTTTTCCTTCGCCGTTAAAGCGAACGATAATTCAATTGATATAATCGTAACTTAAAAAAATTAGAGGTGTGGGCTTTGGGTTTTGATCCTCCGAACATTGCCTCGGCAGACCGTTACATACCTAACTAGGCTAACGTCTACATTACTAAGCTATCGTCCACATTATTATAATTAGAAGAATCATTTTACGAAAACAAAGTTTGTACGTTGCCACTTTTCATTAGTTAAATATGTATACAATGGTAATATTATGTATAATTAAAATAATGCTATTGTGTTGAATAATATTGTACCTAGAGGTTACTTATTTGCAACAACCAGACCTATCATTTTGCTTCACGTAATAATGGCCTAGTATCCAGCGTCGCCCATTTTTTTAATATTACAGTTTTTGCTCTTCAAAAAATCTATAAGAATACCTAATACTTATCATAAACTAGCTTTAGCTCGCGGCTCCGCCCGCGATAAGGGTTTTAAGTTAGATCAATTTTAATGTCGTCTATCTTTTAAGTATCAGGTTCACTTCTGCGTTTCATTTATGATCTTCCAGATCTCAAGAACCTAAAATATCATAATCGGTTGCTTGCTAACGTTCCATTACAAGTAGCATTATTGATTATAATATAAAGCTTCCTTGAGTGTCTGTATATTTTTGCATCATCATGTTCCCCATGATGTCTATTTCTGAACATAGGCCTCTCCTAAAAAATTCCAGACGAACTAGTCAAAAGCGGCCTGCATTCAGCGTGTTCCTGCGACCTTTGTCAAGTCGTCTGTCCACCTTGCAGGTGGACGTCCAAACCTGCGCTTGCCGATACGTGGTCTTCACGCATCTTTTTATTTTAAGTGCAACTGAATGGTGAGCAAGAATTTCGCGTGCAGTCTGAACTCATCATACAAAGTTTTTCACGCATTTCCCTACGCTTTTCTTTTAAGACGTCTCTCTTTTAGGTCCCGTCTACTACCCTAATTAAACTACAATATTACTTAAACTGCAACAGTACACTGCACTATTTAGCAGCATGGTACCTAACCAAACGAACTCAAGGGACCTAGCGATATGGTTTTGACATCTATTATTGTGTTATGTACTATACTACACAATACAAAATGTATAGTGATGAAATATGCGTAGGTATTCAGTAACTGCATATTGAAGTGATATCGATATGTCATAACTGTCCCAAACACGCGGCACCGTTACTGCAGCACTTGCATGGTGTTATCACGCGCATATATCCGGTCTGTTACGTGCTCTGCGTCCGATTTGTGGGACGATTGATTGACGTCGAACATTTAATCGGGTAAACGCTTATTACTTGTATCACGGCGATCTAGAAATATTTAGAGGGCTATGTTTAGTAGACTTACTCTGACTCGTGATGATGATAATGGTATTAGTAACGAATAGATTTTGGATCAGAGTTGAAGTGTCAAAATTGATTTGTAAAACGTAGAATTAGTTGTAAGTCAATATAAAAAAAAAAAAATATAATTGAAACTACGCGAGTAATAATATGAAAAGACTATCCAATGACCTTGTGTCTTTTTAGATTACAGTGAAATAAAGCATCGATCGTCATAATGTAACATTATAATTTATAAATAGACTGCAGGTATCACATGACGCATCTGATGAACATAGTCGATCGAGTATATAAACGACAGCAAGCTGGAAAACCCGAAATACCCGCTTCAGCCTCTCGGACTGATGCGGGATCTTAAAGGGATTTCGAAGAGAAAAACAAATGAATATATAAACAACTAATTATAATTGATTCTTCTGAATTAGTAGCAGGTAACTGAGAGAGTGGATGGTGACTGCCATCTTCTTTTAAAAGGCTTGACTTGTAACAATGATAATTCATCATAGTAAGGTTTCTACTGCCAAGCAGCAGTGTGCATGCACTGTTGTGTTTCGGTTTGTAGGACATTGTAGCCAGTGTAACTACTGGACATAATGAGACTTAACATCTTATGTCTCAGGATGACGAGCGCAGTGGAATGCCACACAGTACTTTGTAACTCAAGGTGCTGGATGGTGTTGCTACTGTTTATGAATGGTCGTATCGCTTACCATCAGGCGAATGGCATGCTCGCCTCGTCATTCAATGCAATAAAAAAAATAGGTTTTGGTCGCATAGAAAAGTAAAGTCCGAGGGTAGATCTAAACTTATAAATTTTTCAATACAACATGCAAACGATCTGCATTGTTCGCGATGAACAAAATTTCATCAATTCAATTACTTTTCTATTACCTTTATTACATTCGTTTAGTAAATTAATTGGAATTAATTTGGATAGATGAAAAACATATTATACAAGAAATTTATTTTTGCAAAACTAGTAAATTAATGTTTTTTTTTTTATGGTATAGGGGG